>CAWUFW010007961.1:0-600000 GCA_963921515.1 Calotriton arnoldi
GTGGGTGGTGCTCTGGTGCTGTTGGAGTGTGTCCATGGGCTACTTGACTGGATGTGTGTTGCGATGTGTGCTGACAGGTGGGCTGTACTCCCCAACAGTGTTCACATGCTAACTTGGTTCTGGGTGGGTATCTTGTAACATGTATTGTGCATGAGTTTTGCTGTTCTGTCCTGTACTCCATTGCTTTTGACTGTGTGTCATTTCTGTCCTTCACAGGGTACTTTCAGATTCGTTTGGTCAACTGTGTCCACCGACGACGTGATTGCACATCCAGGCTGGTAGCTGTTGTGTCCCTACAGGTGATGTGCGCCACACCCATGGACTTCCTTCTGTCTACAGTTGTTGACTGTGTGCCCGCTACCAGGTGGGGTTACCTTGCATCTGTAGTGGTTACGGCATGTTGCTACTGTGTAATAAACCTGTGCTTCACTTAGTGATGTGCGTTGTCTGTGGTCACACATTTGACTGCCATTTGCTTACTGCACCTGTGGGCTACTTGACTACAACTGGGAATGGGTGTGGTGTCTGTGCATTGCACCGTCTTCCCTGGCAACATCAGTGTAGGCAATGAGTCAGATGGCCTAGGTGTGTATGTGTTGTGTAGCCCTGGTGGTGTGTCTCCTCATATGTGTCACGTTGCCTGTACTCACATGCCTGTGTTGTCCTTGCTGTTGCAGTTCGCATACACAGTGTAATTTTGTTGTTCATCATCCCCATAACAGCACCCACGTTGGAATCACGACAGAGGCAAGTATGGTGTATTATTGTGTTTATTGTGATACATCTGTGATAATAGTGCATAGGATGGATTGTGCTGTACATGAATCTTGCAATCCCAAGTTCCTAGATGAATAGAAAGTCCAGGTAGACAGGATCCCCAGTATCGGGGCCACAGTTGTCTGACACATTGTTCCAACTTGTACTCCCATGCAATGTGTGGGAGTAGTGTTGCCATCAACAGGGTGAACAGTCTGTGCACAAAGGCGAAAATCCAGAACAGGTTCAGGCTTCCTGGGAGTTGCGCTTGGCCATCAGCCTCTCACTTTCCCCTCCTCGGACGACCCCTCTTCTTGGGGGGCCTCAAGTGCAGGCTGCTGCGGTGCAGGGGACTCTCCGCCAGAGTCCTCCTCCCTCCCTGTGGCAGTTGCAGTTTGTTCGGTACCAGATGTTGTTGGCACACAGGGAGGTGTGGACTGGTTGCTGTTCATCTGGCGGAGGCATTGTAAAATGTCCCTGTGCACCGCCGTCATCTCATGAGTACATCCCACTTGGACTCCACGCGGGTCATGTGGGAGTCCACACGTGACATGTGGAGTCCACACGTGACATGTGTGACTCCACGTGGGACATGTGGGAGTCCAAGCGGGCATGATGGGCAGCCTGCTGCTGTTTGATGTCTCTGAGGAGCCCCACTACCTGGCTGAGCTCTCCGGTGCTGGACTGGCACGCATCAGCTATGCGTACCAGTTGTGGGTCTTCATGCACACCAGCAACGCCTGCAAGCAGCGACCTCTGTCTCCCACCCCTCCCACCACCCCTGCTGACATGTGCAGTGTGTGCAGTTGCACGCACAGATAACCCTGGTCCACCTTGGGGTTGGTGGTGGTGGTGGTGTCCATGGCCCCAGGTTGGTCCAGGGTCACTGCGCTGGTGTTGTTCCTTATTCTGTCCATGTCGGCAGGGATGGTATTCGTGGTGACAGTCGTTGGAGGGTGGGTGCAGGGGGTGCAGCTGGTGGACCTGCTGGTGCTGCAGCTGGTGGTCCTGCTGGTGCAGCATGTTGACTTGCACCGGATGTGCCAGGTTGTTCTTCATCGTCCGAGGAGGACAGAGGCTGTACGACGCCAGTGAGCTCGGCATCCTCTTGAGCCTGGGACTGGGACTCTCAGCGCCTGCTGCTGTGTCCCTATCATCACCTGTTTTTGGGAGACACAAACAATGTATGTCATGTTTCTGCAGGCATCAGTGGTTGACACACCTGACAGTTGTGACTGTGCCTCGGGTGCGGGCCTGTACATTGTATTGTCCTAAGTCGTCACAGTCAGGGGTTGATATTGGTGTGGCACATTGTCCTGCATTATTTGGGCATTTCTATGTATTCTCTGGGGTGTGAACATGGTCTGCATTGATTGTGTTTGGTTGACAGCCAGACCTCCTTCCCACCCACCCACCCACCCAGTCAGTTATCCCACCATGGAACGTGCTTGCATTGCAGGGAGTGTAAGTTGTCTCTCAGGATGTCAGTCAGTGGTGTCCTGCTGTTTGTTGGTGCACAGTTGGCAGCAGGGCCTTGTGCTCCCACAGCAGTAGCCAGTGTCAGCCATCTTGTGAGTCCTTCTCCACTCCCTGTGATGTGAGCATGGTTCAGGGTGGTGTTGATGGGCCAGTTGTGAGGCTGAGCAATGTCTGTGACTACGACTCCCATCATGCTATTGCCTCCACCCCCTTCCCAGCATGCCCATGCTTCCTTCCTTTGACTCTGCTTCCCTGTGGGGTGGGCTGGCTGTGCTGACAGGATGGCTGGGAGTGTTGTCCTGGCAGTTGTTTGGCTAAGAGTCCCAAGAGTGTCCCTGTGCTTCACACAACATAACCCAGGGTGGTGGTGCTTTGTGGGATCTTGTGTTAGGATGGAGGGCATTGCATTCTACCAGGTGGGTACTGTGGAGTTTGTGTTGGGGGTGTGAGGGGAGGTGCTGGTGACTATGGTCAGTGCTGCAAGTCCCCCTTCCCACCCAGCCAGCCAGATATCCCACCATGGAACGTGCTTGCATTGCAGGGAGTGTAAGTTGTCTCTCAGGATGTCAGTCAGTGGTGTCCTGCTGTTTGTTGGTGCACAGTTGCCAGCAGGGCCTTGTGCTCCCCACAGCAGTAGCCAGTGTCAGCCATCTTGTGAGTCCTTCTCCACTCCCTGTGATGTGAGCATGGTTCAGGGTGGTGTTGATGGGCCAGTTGTGAGGCTGAGCAATGTCTGTGACTACGACTCCCATCATGCTATTGCCTCCACCCCCCTTCCCAGCATGCCCATGCTTCCTTCCTTTGACTCTGCTTCCCTGTGGGGTGGGCTGGCTGTGCTGACAGGATGGCTGGGAGTGTTGTCCTGGCAGTTGTTTGGCTAAGAGTCCCAAGAGTGTCCCTGTGCTTCACACAACATAACCCAGGGTGGTGGTGCTTTGTGGGATCTTGTGTTAGGATGGAGGGCATTGCATTCTACCAGGTGGGTACTGTGGAGTTTGTGTTGGGGGTGTGAGGGGAGGTGCTGGTGACTATGGTCAGTGCTGCAAGTCCCCCTTCCCACCCAGCCAGCCAGATATCCCACCATGGAACGTGCTTGCATTGCAGGGAGTGTAAGTTGTCTCTCAGGATGTCAGTCAGTGGTGTCCTGCTGTTTGTTGGTGCACAGTTGGCAGCAGGGCCTTGTGCTCCCCACAGCAGTAGCCAGTGTCAGCCATCTTGTGAGTCCTTCTCCACTCCCTGTGATGTGAGCATGGTTCAGGGTGGTGTTGATGGGCCAGTTGTGAGGCTGAGCAATGTCTGTGACTACGACTCCCATCATGCTATTGCCTCCACCCCCTTCCCAGCATGCCCATGCTTCCTTCCTTTTGACTCTGCTTCCCTGTGGGGTGGGCTGGCTGTGCTGACAGGATGGCTGGGAGTGTTGTCCTGGCAGTTGTTTGGCTAAGAGTCCCAAGAGTGTCCCTGTGCTTCACACAACATAACCCAGGGTGGTGGTGCTTGTGGGATCTTGTGTTAGGATGGAGGGCATTGCATTCTACCAGGTGGGTACTGTGGAGTTTGTGTTGGGGGTGTGAGGGGAGGTGCTGGTGACTATGGTCAGTGCTGCAAGTCCCCCTTCCCACCCAGCCAGCCAGATATCCCACCATGGAACGTGCTTGCATTGCAGGGAGTGTAAGTTGTCTCTCAGGATGTCAGTCAGTGGTGTCCTGCTGTTTGTTGGTGCACAGTTGGCAGCAGGGCCTTGTGCTCCTCACAGCAGTAGCCAGTGTCAGCCATCTTGTGAGTCCTTCTCCACTCCCTGTGATGTGCGCATGGTTCATGGTGGTGTTGATGGGACAGTTGTGGGCGGGCAATATGTGTGACTGCGACTCCCATGATGCTATTGGCTACACTGACTTGGCCAGCATACACAGAATTCCTTCCTTTGAGTGGTCTTCACTGTGTGTTGGTGTTGTTGTGGTGGCTACATGTGTGGATGTGTTTGTTAGTTCTATTTGTGCCACTGCCTAGCTGTAGTTGTGGTTGTGTTTGTACATGTGTTGGCACAGTTGGATGTGACTTTTGATGGCATGTGTTGTGTTTCTCTGACTGACATACACATTTTGGGATGATTCTGTTCTAGTTGCTGTGTGATTGCTATGAGTGCATGGTTTGACTCTCCCCTTGACAGTGATGTGTGTGTGTTTTGTGGCAGTATATTGTGTACATTTGTTGTGTACTCACCAGGCTCTGGGATGTCCTCTAGTCCATATATGCTCACTGGCGGTAGGATGGCCCGCACCTTCTCCTCCCAGGGCCTGAGGTATATTGGCTTGGCAGGAGGGCCACTGCCGGTGTGTTGGCTGTTGATGTAGTCTTGCTTCAGCAGCTTCCGCACCCTCCTGCGCACGTCATACCACCTGTTCTGGATGTCGGTCTTTGTGCGCCGACATGGTGATTGGGCGTTCACCCTGTTGATGATCCTCTCCCACATCTTGGTTTTCTGCGACATGGGGGTCTGTTGGACCAATGTGCCAAACAGCTGTGGCTCTACCCTGAGGATCTCGTCTACCAGGACTTCCAATTCACAATCTAGGAACTTGTGATTCTTCTTGGGGGCATGGTGATGGGTGGTGATGGTGAGTGATGTGTGTGTTGGTGTGCAGGTGAGGGTGTGTGAGTGTGTGTTTTGCTGGGTGTATGTGAGGTAGGTATTTGTTGGTGTGCTGATGGTGTGTGGCTTGTGTGAGGGATGAGCTGTGGGTGTGTGGTTGCTTTCTCTTGGGTGCTGGCAGTGGAATGGCATTTGCAAAGGCTCATGGTAGTGATTTGTGTCCTTTATATAGGTGGAGTTGTGGGTGTGTCTTTGTTCTCTGTCCCCACCCCCCCAGTATTTATTGGCTTGGTAATTGCTTGTTTGGCCTTTTTGGGTGATTTTTCCTTTGTGCTGTTTGTGTATGTTGGAAACGTTCTTGTGACCGAGTCGGACCCTGCATTGGTCTCGTACGGTGTTTTCCGCTTCGCTTCACGCTGTGTTTGTGCAGTTTTCTATGCTGCGTACGCGTCGGTCGCGGTGTATTGTGTTGCTTCGGCTCGGTTTTGTATGCGTGTCGGTCGTGACGGCTTGTCCTCCGTCCGACTCGGCCGTGGTTTTCGCGCCTTGCATCGTACTTTGCGGTTTGGAGTTAGCGTGTACGCTTCGGTCGGATTTGTTCCGGGTGCGTGTCGGTCGGTTGGATTCGCGTGGTTTTTCCGGCCGGATTGCTGTTTTCCGAGCGGCTCGGTCGGTCGGCTTGGTTTCGCTGACGTGTCGGTCGGATTTATCGCGCTTGCATCGTACTTGGCGTGTCGGGCGCCACGGGTGCGTGTCGGTCGGTAATTTTTCCGGATCCGAGTCGGTCTGTGCTTTTTCCGGCCCGAATCGGAATCGACCCCTTTGTGATCATCTGCAGATTCACCTTTCTCCTGTTTGCACTGAAATAATTTGTATCTAGTAATGCCAATACAGAACTTGGGTGGGAAATAAGGGTCAAGTTCACGTATTGCAATGTCAAACAAAATGGTATCGCCCACAATGGCTACTTTAGGCACGCAACTATACAATTTAAAACATGTGGATCTAACGGATGAAGGAGAATCCTCTTCTTTTGATTTGCAGACATTTTCCCAGATAGCACTACGTAGTTTACAAAGAAATCCTTCTATTCTACCAATTTTGAAGATGACTTCAACCCAGAAGACCAGAAGGCATGAGGTGGACTAATAGTGAAGCTTTGTTGAGCCAAGTTAAATCCAGGAGGAGCTGGATGGAGCTGGGCTGGAGCACACTTTACTTTATACTCTGAACATACGATTCATGCAAAGACTGTAGCACAGTAATAACGTCAGCACTTTTTAAGATTTGTCTAAACATGTAACAATTGACCTCACCTTCAGGAACTGTGAACAGACAATAACTCTGACTCAATGTCCCATTGCTGTGTTGCTGGTTTCCTCACGTTGTTCTGAAGAAATAAACGTCCTCAATATCATTGCCAAATATGGAGATGCGCTGATTCAAAATGGCGCCCATGTAGGGTCACGCTACATGACTCGGCAGAGGTACGAAATAAAGTGATGGCGTCACAGCTCTATGTCCGCCAACTGAGATGAACCCTAGAACGCTGTGGGGGGTGCTAAGTGTCTGATTTGAACAAAGCACTCACAGTCATGGAAGTCAACTGTAAGGATGACTATTAGAATAACCATTAGAAAATTAGGTTCACACTCACGGATACTGCCGCTTTCCTCAAACAAGGCTCATTTTGAAGCAAAATGTCAGTTTGAAATTCCAGAGTTTAATTGCTGAAATCCTTTCTTTCTGCTCCTGATATTGATAGGAGAGACTGATGCAGGTTTAAAAAAGTCAAAGTGTTCGTAAAAATCCTGGATACGCGCAGGCTCGTTTAATTCGTAGCTCATCGCCAAATTGTTGTGTAGGAATTACGCTATGCATATTGATATTTTCAACTTTTTTCCATAAGATTCATGCAGCAATTACGGAAGGCAGGTCCTATCGGTTCCTCTCTCAGTCTTCTGTGCTCCTAAAGAACACTCTACGCATCATAGGAGATTCTAATCCTAGAATGGAATTTACCATAACGAAAGCAGTACAGCCATGTTATATATGGCTGCCCCATTATTCCTTTGCCTCTACCTAGCAGTGAAAGATGTGGAAGAAGATTTTAAGGGCCATACATTACATACATTTGTAGATGGGTAAGAAGTGAATTATGAGGATGTTTTTCACCTCAGAGTTCTGACTGACATCATAGACAGCTCGGCCTTTGCTCTCATTGTGAATTTAATGTCACTTAGCACTCGGTGAAAACATCCCAGATAATTCTATATGCTAGACGGGACCCACATCAGAACCAGTGGGGAGTAAAGCTTAACATGCAAAAATAGAAGATCAAGCTGTGCGAAATATACTGTCATTTAAAATAGGAGCTTGTGAACAGGGTGAGTACAAAGGCTGAGTGTTAGTCTTACTGACTAAAGATTAGGAAGCTAGAATAAAAATTAATAAGGTTGAATGTGAGAACCACCAAATAGTCTCAAAGGAATTCCTCATCCTTGAAGTCTTCAGAGGTTAATATAAACTAGGGGATCCATATTATTAAATGTAATACTGAATAACCGTATAGGTATTAACAGGGCCAGCTTTAGTGCTGGTAGCGCCCAGTGCGTCAGTCTATTCTGGCGCCCCCTCCCCCCATGACATCCTTCTCCTCGGATTCCCTCAGTACCACCCGCAAAAGTGCCCCTCATCTCTCCATAGCCCATCTCTCGCATACATGTCATTTGTTTTAAAGCTCTGGTAAAGGCTGGCTTTACTAACCCACTCAGCTATCCACATGAAGTACAGATCTGTTCTTTGCAGCAGGCACAGTCATTAACCTTCTGCGCTACTTTATGGTGAGTCAAAACTGCCATTACTCAAAACTCCAATTACTCTCTCTAGCAGGAACATTAATCACAAGAGTTATCTTGACATTTATAGTGATGCCTGAAAGATGGACACATAAGGAACTCTGAAGCAGGTGCGTTTAAATCTTAAGTTATTGCTAAACACAGTGCACTCCCCCTAAGGTCAGCACCACCCCCAAGTCAGCGCCCAGTGCGGCCGCACCAGTCGCACCGCCCTCAAGCCGGCCCTGGGTATTACGATCATCCATCATGGACACACACCATTTAACTGTTTTTGTTTTTAATTAAGGATCCTGTATTATCAGCATCTTATCAACCAAATTCACAGTTAAACATTGATAGCAAGATCTATGCCAAGACCCAGATTTGCTAACACTTTGTGCCAGGTTTGTGTCACTGAATTGATTGAAACCCAGTGAAAAGTTTAGTGGTGGGATTTACTATTCAATGCAAATCATGATTTGTTTTAAAATGTTGCCTAATGTAACGTAAAGTAGCACTATCGCTACTTGTGTCTAAGGGATGTACCATGAGTGGTATATGGGTATTCCTATGCAACAAACCTTGGGTTATGAAACAAATCCCTATCTATTACCATTTGTAGACAGAGATTTGCACAAACAAATTATGCATCCTTGAGGTAAGTGTAACAGTTGAACAACTTTTAAAAGTTTCCAAAGTTATCCAAATTTGCGTGTGTGCTGCACTGCACAGCACACATACAAAGTGGGAAAACTATTAAAGAATAGTTTTTGTACAGGAAGGGTCCCCTTCCAGTACTAAACTGATGCTTAAGAGAATGCACACATCCTTGCACTATCATGCAAGAGCGTGTGCGTTGGCAAATGGCATCCTAAAGTGTGCCAGTGCTGGGGGAGAGAAAAATATCACCTCATCTTACATAAAAACTCTGAGATTCCGCAGAGTTCCGTGAGCAGGCGAAATTCGGCAGGTCGCACTGCTCATGCTAATTTTTAGTGCCAGAGGCTTGTTCCGTGCTTTAAAATCAGCACGAACAGCACCATGCGGTGTGCCAGAGGGCACTGCTTCTTTCTGGCGCTCAATTAGATTTTCTACTTGACCTTCAGATTTCTCAGCGTGAATGGTCGCAAACTGCTGCAACCGCCCGTGTTGGGCAATCTCGCCGGAAGGCATTCTAGCACTCGAAAATCGAGCTCAGGTATGCTAATCTTGCTTGCGCTCACCAACTTAACGTTGGCAAGCTGCCCATGAGAAAAAAACTCTGCCACAAGACGGTTGGCAGAGTTTTGCAGGAACTCCACTTTCCAAGCGGAACACAGAGTGGGCAACACTCAGCGAACTCCACTTGTGGAATGGAATTTTTCCCCCACCTCTACCCTACATTCCAGAAAATCAGCTAACCCCATTACTTAGTTTTCAGCAAACAACATAAATGTATATATGGGAGGAATATGACTTACCATATGAACATGATTGTTTGCCTTCTAGATACTGCTGAACAAGAAATGTGTTATGAGCAATCATCTTTCTGGATGAGGAGAAGACATTCAACCATGTGTAGTGGGCCTTGTGCTGGCTTGTTTTGGAGAGGAGAGTTCCAAAAATATTTATCAACTGTTTGCTCATTATACAGTTCATCCTGTGGACATGGCATTGTAAATAGCAAGACGTTCTTGTTCTCTCACTTTAGTATCTATGGTGAACCAGACAGGGTCGCCCACTTTCTTCGGCATTGTCCTTATTATTCTTGAAACCATTTTTGAGGAAGTTATGCATTGATAAACTAATGGCTTCATCGGTATGTGGAGTGGTTGCTTGCCATGTAGCAGTGTTTGCCATTTAACATAGCTAGGTTCTCTTGTAATCCACACCCAAGCTTCCCTGCTGGTATGATGCATGTACAAAGATTTAGTGAGGCATCTGGCTACTTAATGAAAGTCAGCAATTTACAAATATTAGCTTCTGGTCTTCCCTAGTCTAGTACCTATGATATATTTAAGAAGGTTGCCTTTCCTGGCATCAGATTTAGCCTCAGGGCTAGCTGAATTATTCTCCTTGAATTACCAACATTTTCTTACTGAATCCACTACTTTTTAATTGTAAATGACCCGTAAATGGGTGGGATTTTTCCCTCCTCCGGAGTTATCAATACCGGGGTAGCAGTAACTCTGTTGTGGGTGGACAACATTCCACCCATTAGAAGTTCAATCCTGAGGGTCCACTAAAAAATTCGAAATTACAGCGGGAAGCAGTAATTCTGGGTCCTCTTCCGTCACTACTTCCTCATTTTCCTCCACTTTTAAACTGAGATTTTGGCTATTTTCAGTAGCTGAAGTCTCCTGGTGAAAGTAAGTGTGGTGTTCCAAGGTATTTTATAATTTCAATGGGGTCAATAATTGTTGATACTGTTGGAAGTAAGAGACCACTCTGTCATGTAGTTCCTACAGATCTGCAGGATCTGTGCATTGTTTGGATAACATAAACTAGGGGATTGGTGTCTAGACTGATACTTGACACCCCCGCAGGATATGTTAGCCTATATACCAGCTAGCTCACAGTGCCACTATAAGCCCACAACCCTTACCAAGGAGCGAATAGTTTCTGGCAACCACTGAACATGACAACTCTCAAACCCCCTCAGGGACCGTGGAAACAGTGCAGTACTTTTCGCTCAGTCACTCATGCTCACTTATTCTCAGAGAGCTACACAGAAAAAACAATGGGGACATTTTCAATAAGCATTTATTGAACCAGCGTCATTCTAGTGTAAAATGTGTTTGCTGCAACAATCATTAGACAGAAACAGATATATAAGATTACAAGCACCAACAGAGTAAATAAAATATAGAATTCTACCATGGTGCTAAAACAGTAAATATATGCAGGCATATCGATACATGGGAGTAATCAAGCATACTCCTAAGATGCAAACCCTATCTAAGTGTACCTAGCATGTATGTGGTTGTAAAACCAAGATTCCCCTAGGAAAGAGCCAACCCCATTACCAGAGAATGAAGGACCCCCGTCTTGGTCTTGAGTTGGACACCACGCAAGGAATGTAAGACCACTGCGTTCTGGAACTGCGTGCAGGACCTCAGTGTCTCATGTCAGCATGGAAGCATTCTCCTCTGGTTTGCCCAGCGAAGATGTGGTGCTTATATACCCAAAAGGGACCCTCAGGGGTTCTACCTAGATGTATGATGATACTGTGGGCCTGTCGTTCAAGGATGACGGTGATAGAGGTGACTTTTGTACAGAGTTATTATACAGAAGATGGTAATCCTGCTGTGATATTAAGAATCCTCATGCATAATAAATTAGGCTAATTTTCGAAGAAAACCACACAACATTTATTCGGCAAATAACTAGGTAAATGGTCAGCGCCAGAGTCATTCTGTAGAGCAAGGTAGGACAAATGTAGGTAAAATGTTGTGCATCTACCTAGGCCTATATTGGGGTACATTGGGGCTCATAACTCTTAATGAGGGCGTAAGAGATTAAAAACATAGAAAAGCTTAACATTGCCATTAATAGGCTGCATCGATGCAATCAAAATGCATCTTCTTTCACGATTTTCATACCTATCAGAGGCAGTTATAAGATGTGGACCCAAATATTTTTTGACTGCCTCAATTCTGCTTTAATTGCATTCATTTGAGGTAACAAAAAATCAAGACGAGCTTCA
Organism: Calotriton arnoldi; assembly: GCA_963921515.1. Lineage (NCBI taxonomy): Eukaryota > Metazoa > Chordata > Amphibia > Caudata > Salamandridae > Calotriton > Calotriton arnoldi. The sequence goes on from CAWUFW010007961.1 coordinate 11,351, forward strand.
AAATGGCTATAGTTATCCATGGGGAAACTTACTCTGTCCAGCTTTAAATAATATTACTGGGCAGTGCTCAATGATTGATTATAACTATCAGGGAAACAAGACTTTCCCTCTGTTGTTCCTGTAACTAATGTTTGGTTACCATGATAAATGGGAAGCAAGACTTTCCCTCTGTTGTTCCTGTAACTAATGTTTGGTTACCATGATAAATGCCACAACTTTCTCTTCAAGCTAAATAACTAGATTTCTTTTTAAAGAGTCTATCCGAAGACTTCTGTTGCTTTGCTTCCTATTTGGAATAAGCTTTCTGTTTATTCCATTCCCACACTGCAGGGCTTATATCATGACTTAATTTTGCAGAAATGGGTTACAAAAAGCCATAGACGCTATTACAGAATTGATTGGGCTAAGGTTTATCAAGTTTTTCAGAAATTCATTCAATTTATGCAATATTTAGAACAGACTTTTATAGCTAGCTGCAAATTCTTTTTATACTTGTGTGCCTTTTGCCAAGTATTAGCTCAATATTTAATGTCCCAGATTCTGGGCCCACTCTTACTTCCGCACATCCTAAGTACATCAATTATTATTATCAAGCTTTATTGGCATTACTCAAGGATAGCAGCCAGATACAGTGTGACAAAGGAACGCAGGAACAGGGTTTAATAATACAACCTACGTCTAAGAACAAGTCACTGATGGTCATGACCCAGGCCCTAACACCCTCTAATCTATGGCTTCAATTCTCTCTTAATGTGATGTATTTTACACCAGAGAAATTTGGTAAATATGGTAATAAAATAAAGGCTATGGGACACATTTACTATTATTTCATGCAGCGTGGTGCAGCAAGGGTGCTTGTTGCGCTGCACTGTATGAAAGGGAAAAAGCAGAAATGCTCCATATTTACAAAGATATGGAGCATTTCTGCCCTCTCCTTGTGCTGGTGCACTGTGTACTGCCTAGCACCAATGCAGGCACCCTTGCACCATAGTGCACAGGAGCCTGTGGTGAGGGCAGAATTGTTTTTGTGCAAGAAGAGATACCAAAGAGGCATTTTCTCTTTCTATGGACCTTATTTTGAGTTATGTTGTGCAGGAGTGGGATCACCCAGCTCCCGCACCGCCAAACCTGTGTAGGAACCGCCCGCCAGATCTGGAGTTTTCTCCTGGTCTAGTGGGCGGTTCTTTGGTGCTCCCAGGGCGGTGCCTATCAAATAGGCACCGCAATGGGAATATCAAAGGCAGTACCTGCACAGCATGGACTGCTGCAGTCAATTCTGTGCAGATACTGGTGTGCTTGCGCATAGGGGAGGGACACTCGTAATATGCTTGGTGGGGTCGCAGTTGCAACGCCAAGCATATTGCGGGCTCAAGACCGCTGTGCCACCGCCAGGGATCTCTGATCCATCTTGGTTGCGGTGGTCCCAGGGCTGCCTGACCGCCCTGGTCCTAATAGGGCGGTCGGTAGCCCGCCACCACCGTGCCCCCATGAGTCTGGCGGTCCGTGGACAGCCAGACTCGTAATAAGCCCCTTTCTGTGATGCAGATTGTATCACGCATAGAAAGAAGAAATAACAAGGAGAAAAAAATGTTTTCTCTTTGTTATGCCATTCTCTGCGAAGCGCACCAACAGTACCTTATTTGTAAAAAAACATGTGCTGTGGCACTCGTCCAGAGGCCACTGCAGCTTGCACCACCCATTGTCCCAGCTAACGTGGCCAATTAGTACTAACACAACTACTGCCATCACACCATCAAGTGTGACAACTGAGACTACTCCAGTCCCCCTAAGCTATAAGAATTGCTTGGGTGGCAGGAATCAGTAATTATTTATGTATATTGAATTTATAAACAACTGATGTTGTGCTAATTTCTAAATTAGACAAACCACACCACCATGTGGCAGACTGTCATAAGTGCCGGTGTTGTTAATTAAATGTTGGTGCAGAGCACCGGAAAACACAGGCTGATATTAAGCACTGCGTACTGATCTCGCGTAATCCCAGGTTTGCAAACTTTAGTACATTTGGAATTGTGTTAAATCTATGGGTGGATGCAAAGGAACGCTCACGCTACACCCATGGAACACCTCCCGGCGCAAAATGTTACGTAAATCAATGCAAGCAGCTGTGTTGCACTACATTTCTTTACAAAGCCATGCAAAGCAGTGCTAAGAGCCCCTTGCATGGCTTTGCAAATCGGATTTAAGGAATTGACAGCCTGCGTCCCCTTGCGTGACGCAAGGACAACACAACTCCTTAATAAATCTGGCCTTACATGCCTAAAGTGTGAGCAGGAAATTGCAACATGACACATGCTGGTGAAATGACCTCCCTTACAGGTTTCTGCAGTGGGGTTTTCTGGTATCTGTCAGATATCTTTTTGTATGTTTATTTAATGTTCATCTGTAATTGCGCTTCAACACTAAATAATGGGGCGAATTAGAGTTTGGTGGAGAGGGTACTCCATCGCAAGAGCCTCCATCACTTTTTTAGCCAGCACAACTGAGGACCCGACTCACAAAGTGCCCATTTTGGAGTAAGTAGTTTTTCAGCGATGCTAGTCACATACTACAAAATGGAACCACAAAACTTTAGATGGTGGCCTCCGCCACTCCTCTATTTTCTGTACATGCGATCTCTGCTATGTGTGCAGAGCTCCTCTATTTTCTGTACATGCGATCTCTGCTATGTGTGCAGAGATCTCTGCACACATAGATATAGGGCTTAGCAGTAAATGTGGGCGGAATAATGGGTAATGACTGGAAAATGGGGGATATTTTTTATGTAGGATGTTTGTAATCATCAGTGTTCATACTTACAGAACAGATCAAAGGTCACTATCAGTTAAATCCAGCAAGCAGAATATACATTTGGTTACTCATTGCAGAAGCAGTTGAATATGGATGCTAATAATTCTATACAGCTACACAAAGATCAGGGCAGGTCATCTCGTTTAACCCAGGTTAGCATCAAGAGATCTATACATGAGACGAAACAAAACTTCCAACCAGTAGTGACTGGTGTCAGGGAAATGTGGTGAGGCAGAGCGGAGGGGCCTGTAATAAAACAAACAATAAGAAAATACTTACCTGCCCGTCTTCTGTTCGCCAATCTGCTCACTGCTCTTCTGCTTTTCTTGCACAGGCTGAAGCTCCCAGACTCCCCTACGGCCAATCCAGACGCTGCCATCATACCCATGACAGCAGTGTCGGGATTGGGGGGAGCGGGCTTGTTTTGCGCTCCATTGGGAGCTTTGAGCCTGTGCCTGCTGGTCTCTCCACCTATCAACAAACCATCATGCACACTGACAGCAGTGCCCACCACTCCTCCTCATCCTGCTGCAGTGTGTGGCATGTTAATGGTACATTTTAACAGAGCCAGCATGGGAGGCGGCTCCGTGTCATATCTGAGAGAGACTCGAACAACCTGCAACAATACCTGCTAATAAACAGAAGTACCAAACTTGGAGGAAAAATCCATGTCTGGTGCTCTACATCTTGCACAATGAGAGCCCTACAGCAGTTTGCTCTTTAACAGCTTAAGTGGAGAAACTTAATATGGATCAGGTTTAGCCAGCCATTAGGAGACAAGGTCTTGATCTGACAACAGCAGTAAGATCGCTCCTTGTCTGAAATCGCACATCCCTGATCAGCCCCCCCTTAACTTGGCACTGTGTACAGGGGCCTCTATTTGCATTGAAGAGTAAATTTTGGTCACTATGTGTGTGTTTGAGTGATTTGTACTGAGCCATGTCAATATCTTACAGGAATTAGGGGCCAAATTACGAGTCTGGAAGTCTTTGACAGCCAGACTCGCGGTGGCAGTCCTGTGGCCGCTGTATTACGAGGCGGCCATTTGGACTGCCACCGCAGAGTCGGCTGTGCCAGGGAACCGCTGTTCCCTCGCAGTGGCACAGCAGACAGGGGTATACAATATGCAAGGTGGGACCGCAGCGGTTCGCCTAGCATATTATGAGTTTTCACACCGCCAGCCTTTTCATGGCGGTGAGCCCACCATGAAATGGCTGGTGGTGGGGAAACAAAGGGGGCCCTACAGGGCCCCCATGCCTCCGCCGCGATGGGGATGCATTCAGGGGGGCACAACATGTGTGCCCCTGTTTTCATGCACCCCAAGTTCCAGCACGGCATGGGATTCACAGTCCATGCCGGGCTGGAACTGCTCTGTGTTCCCATCGCAGTGCCCGTTTTTAGGACACTGCCGTGGGAACAGCAAAAGAAAAGCCCGCAAAACATGATTTGAACTTGTAATCTGGCGGGGAGACCATGCACGGCTTTTACGGTGCTGTTCCGGGCGCACAGCCGGCACAAAACTGCCAAAGTGGTAATCAGGCCCAAGGTTCATGAGCAAAGGATGGGCATCTCTCTCTGTATAGTGCCCATAGTTGAAAGTAGTTAAAAGTGTCTAGTACCGACTAATCCTCACTTTCTGTAAATAGCAGGGGATTCCAAAAAATGATGATTCAAAAATATATTCCACATTGTATGTAGCCCCCATTTTGGTAGCCTCTGGAGAGATTTCACTTTTGTGAGTTGATATAATGGGTAATGAATCAAAGGTTGCTCCAGGACAAGAGTATTGGGCCCCATAGCTAACTACAAAGCCAATCCCAGGCTATATGTGTGCTGGCAACCTTGTTGATTTCCACAAGGCTACAGCGGGGTATTTGACCAATCACTGGGGCCAAGCAAAAGGGACATTCAGTGTCATGTTACATCATCAGGTGCACCATGTGTGGGGTGGGGAGTGTAGCCTGTAGTGGGTCAAATGTGCTGGGCGTAGCTATAATAAAGTTTAAAATGAAGCCGACCCTGGGTTGCTTGCCTGCCCAGGCCAGGGTGATCATATGAGACCTTTGTATCATGAAAAACTGCTGGTTCAGGAGATATTGTAAAACAGATATAGCAGTTTAAGCAAGTTAATAATTTTCATTGAGGTTAGCTTACCTATCAGGGTCAGAGGGAGGTGATTTCATCTGCCAAACTGTTTATATCTTTGCCATGGTCGCTCCATCATTTTTGACTTTGACTGTAGCTTTGTCCTGACTGATTCACACTCCAAGATATTTAACTGACCTTGAATACCAGGTGGGAGGAGAGTCAAGCATAAGGACCCGTATGCCGGATGTTGGCGGGTGATAGTTAACTTGTGCCAATTAATAGTGATTCCAGACAGTGCCTTGAATAGTATGAATTCCCTAGTGACAGGGCTAAGATTTTGGGCAGGATTATGCAAATGTAGAGGAATGTCTCTGCATACAGGGATACTATGAGATTCAGTGTAGAAAGGTTTAAGCCTCTATTAGCATGGAGTTGTCGGACTGCACATGCCAGGTGCTTCGATGCCATGGTATACATTCAAGGGGAAAGCAGGCAGCCTTATTGAATTCCTCTCTCTACCAGAATGGGGTTTGAGAGTAGGCCATTTAAAGCAATCCTGGTAGTGGATTCCCAGTTTATGAAGCTTGTTTGTAAACCCATTTTGTTTAAGACAGTAAATAGGAAGTTCCAGTTTAAGGAGTCAAAAGCTTTCTTGGCATCCAAAAGGACCACCATTGTACAGGTCTAGGCTTAACCGTCATATCAGGGTAAATAGTAATCTAAGGTTATGAGCGGTGGATCTGCCTGATATAAATGATGCTTGGTTATGAGCGATTAGATCTGATAACAACAGAAGTAGCCTATTTGCTAGTAAATTTGGCTAGAATTTTTGCATCTACATGAATGAGGGACATTAGCTCAAATGAATCACATCGTGTGGGGGGGGGGGCATACCAGGTTTTAAGAGTGTTATAAGTATACTTTCTCTAAATAAAGGGGAAGGATGCCCTCATTTATATGCTTGTAGGAGCCGAGGAGCCAGCAGCTGTGAATAAGCCTAGAAAAACTCTACAGGAAATCCATCATTCCCTGGGACCTTACATGTTGTTAGTCCGGAAATAATAGTTGTGACCTTCTCCAGGGTGAAGGGTGCATCTAGAAACTTCCGGTGAGCTCTGTCCAGCAAAGCCTGTAATGGGGTCAAAATAGGGAGAGTTGACTTCGCAACATATATAAATATGGGATGTATACAACCCAGAGTAGTATTTAACAAATTAGAACATGATTAGCTTCGTACAGTGCACTGCCATTGTCCCCTTGAAGTTGAACCATGTCCTGAGTTGCCTGCGAGTGGTCCATTAATGTGGTGAGGGTCGTGCTTGGCCCTCTGCCTCCCTGTATAACCTCACTCTAGTGTGTTTGTGCCAGTGTTTCCACTCCTGCACTGCCACCTCAGTGAATTCTACAAGTTTAGTTTGTAGGTCTGCAAATGCATGGGCAGTATGCTGGCACATATGGTGCACTTCCAGCAGCCTAATTTATGATTCAAGCTTGCCAAACCGCTCTTGAAGGGCTTGAGAATGGCTCGTTGCTTGACAATATGAATCCTGCACATGTAAGCCTTGAAGGCTTCCCAAATGGTACCCATCAAGCTCATAAAGGAGTGATTGGTCTGAAAATAATTATATATCTCCATCTCAACTAAGCTTTAAACACAGTATCAATAAGGGCCAAGGAATAGGCACCAGATAACAACACAATGGCTGGATGCAGGTGTCTCAATCACCATCCTAACGGGTGAACAATATAGGAATTTACACAGGCACTGATTGATGGGTTTTTTCCAGCCTCACATGTCCAGAGGGCCATTCCAGTAAACAAGCCATGTCCATGCTCCATGTGCTGAGGATACACGTGCCACTCTTTGTAGAAGGGAATTTATGCCTCCATATGTTTACCAACCCATTAGTGTCCATATTATCAGCCAATGCAGCTGCATGGTGTGTGCGACTTACAGCATTACAACAATCCACATGTTTGTCTACAACTAAGTTATAGTCTCCACCCCCACAGTATTATTTGAGATGACATTGTAATGCATTTGTTCCATTTGTGCCACAAAAATCTGGGTCTTTGAAGTTGGGGCTGCATTTATTGATCTGTGTGATATGTTTTCTGTGTACTATTGCCCAGATCAAATGTTATCGACCCAGTGCATCGCTGGTCTCATGGAGAAGTTTGAATGGGTTTAAATTACATTTAACAAGGAGGGATATACCTCTTGCGTAGGAGGAATTTGTTGCTAGTTCTCTAAAGCTACTCCATTTTGAAGCAAATTGTGAAACCATGGAAGTGCTAAGTCTCGTTTCCTAGATAAAGTGCATGTCAATTTTGTGTCAGTCTAAGTATGAAAGTATGTGCCCGGCTTTACGAGGGTTATTCAGGCTCCTCACGTTCCATGTGAAGAAATGTATAGGTGTTGTTCCTTCATTTCTCGTAGTCATAAGACGCAGAAATTATCTGATTGTGTTCGTGAGCTGTATTGCACCTCTATGTATAGAGTCAGCCATATAAGTTGTAACAATTACATGTATTATCTGGCCCCTTTATAGTGTTCTCTGCTTGCTACAATCACTTCCCTTCCTAATACTCTACTCCCCTCCCACACCAGCCACCCCAAGCCGCCAGTGATTGTCCTCGAGATAACAAATACAAAACAGCACCAACGTGACTTACTTTAAAGGATTACCCCGGGAGGAGTCCAGAGTGCTAACCAACCAACACAAGGGGGTGTTTACCGCATAAGTATTCAATGATGACAGCATCAAGCTTATGATGTGCCAGCGGCTAGACTTAATCTCAATATTCCCCGTCTTCACCCTCAGGAAGGCCTCAGAGCATATTTAGATATTTGGTGACAGATTTACTAAGGACTTGTATTCTTGAGTGACCCAAGTCGTCGCAAGGCAACATAGGTCTTCCATTAGCATTTACCAAGCCACGCAAAGCCACTTTCCATGGCTCTGCCTTGCAGTATTTTGTGTTGGGTATGCATTTCAGGGGTGGAGCATGGGCATTCCCATGCATTCACCCATGTATTTTGATGCAAGCTCAGATTTACAACGACTTGTAAATCTGGGTTTGTGCCAAAATGGTGTGCCTACCCGACAGAGGACTAACAAAAAGAAATATCTTTATTTCTCCTTGTTAATTCCTCTTTACACATGTGCTGCATTGTGCAGCACTCATGGAAAGAGGAATATGTCTGTTAGGATTGTTTTTGTGCAGGAAGGAGTCCCACCCTGCATAAATGCAATCCTGCCCATAACGCAGACACCCTTGGACTATGGTGAAGCATTGGCGCTAGGCAACACAAAGGGGTCGATTCCGATCTCGGCCGGTAGGGCTCCGAATCGGATTTGGCTTTACCGGATCCGATTCGGAGCCCTGTTTCCCGACCGAACCGTACGCGGGTCCGGCCGAGCGAGTACGATGCGAATTCGCCGACCGACTCGTCCGGGCGTCCCGACCGCTCCGACCGACTCGCTCCCGGCTCGAACCGCTCCGACCGACTCGCTCGGACTCGACTCGCACCGCGCAATGGAGACGTTCCCCGGCCGGGTAAGTACGATGCGCGCCGCGAGCAGTCCGACCGAGCCGCGCACTCCGGCTCGAAAGAGCTGTCGGAGCCGTACTTTGGGGGTCCGTGTCGGACCCCCTGTACGCGTAGCCGCGCGAGTCGCACACAGGGTGGACCCATGGGTCCCCCTACCTGTGCGTGTACGGCGCGAACCGCTCGCCGCGTACCCGCTGTAGGGGGCGCACTTGTCCGACTTGCACCTATTGAGTCAATGGGAGCCCGCGTACGCGTTGTACGACCGGCTCCCATTGACTTCAATGGGAGTCCGACCGACTCGAGTCCGATAACATACGGACGCATCGTACTCGTTCGGTCGGACTGCACGGGTCCGATTCGGTCGGAAATCTCTCCGGGTCCGGCTCGGTCGGAGAAATTTCCGGCCCGAATCGGAATCGACCCCAAAGTGCGCCAGCACAAGGAGAGAGCAGAAATGCTCCATATCTTTGCAAATATGCAGCATTTCTGCTCTCTCCCTTTCACATAACGTTGCATGAAAGAATGCTAAATCTGCCCTGTGGTGTACTACCGGCAGGCAGCTTTTCCAGCACCACAAGTCCACTTCAACATCTGCAGTACAAGGGAAGCATATGGGTGATTCTGCAGCTGCAAGGGGCCAATCACCACCAACCAGACATTAACAATAGCCTTACCTTCTTCCCCTCCACACACCATGTTTTTACTGTAGTGGGGACAGTAAAACAGAAGTCCGATTACCATTGTCTGGGCGGGTGCTAAGTCAGTATACTAGTCATCCTCACCCTCCACAACTTCATACCACATCTCTCAGGCCCACATCCGGTGTGCTCAAGCCCCAAGAAGAATCAGCTCCAGTCACAGATAGGTTTTGCTTCATAAACGGAGTGGCACTATATGGTGTCAGGAACTCAAGGGGCTTATTTCATTTTAAATCTTTTTATTGTTCAGCTTATAACAAGTGTTAACAAGCCCTGAGACGGGACCTAGCAAGTCGTTGAGACAAAGAGGCATTATAAGCATTTTACATTAGTAGAACAACAACCCCAATCCTCTAACAGTCCACCCACCCCCCATTTCTGGCACTGAGTACTTTCGTTGAACCCGATGTTATAAGTCATTGGAGAAATTAGACAGGTCTCAATAGCGATCACAGTCCCACCTTCTGTAACAATTAATTCAGCATTACAACTCTCTACTGCATATCAGGATTGCCCAGCAGATACCCTGTTAATGGGGCCCAAAAATCCTTAGGTCGCGAGGCTACTGGCAGTTCCTCAGCATAAATTCCCAACTGGTCCCTGCAATACAGCAGGTCCCGGACCCATCCTTTCACCGTCGGGCAAGTTCTAGCCCCCCAGAATTTTGCCCATTTGGCAAACAAAGTGGAAATAGCTACCAGTCTTCGATTGCACGGCTCGAGGTTTTTAACCCATCCAAGGAGACAGACATCAGGCGCACACACCACAGTTTCCAGCACCACCTCCGTAAGGACACTTGTGACTTTAACCCAGAAGGCCTGTATGCCAGCACATCCCCATGCAAGATGCAGAAAGTCCGCATCGTCCTGTCCACACCGCACACAACAAGCGCTCTCCCGCAGACCGAATCTATGCAATTGTACAGGCGTGTAATATAGTTGGTGCAGGTATTTGAAATGTATGATGCGTAGGTTGCAGTTCGCCGTCAGGCGACCCGTTAGTGTACAGCAAAATTTCCAAGCCTCCATGGACATAGTAGCCCCTAGTGCCGTGTTCCATTTATTGTAGGAGGGGTTATTAAGTGGATCCCGCGCCCTCAGGGAAGCATTATATAGTCTTGTTATCATTCTTCTGCCTGAGCCGCTTGCCAACACCGCCTGCAGTACCAGAAGCGTTTTTGGCTCAGCTGGGTAGTTGGGGTATATTGCACGTATAGCTTGCCGTACGCGCACATATGTGAATCCCAACATCATGTCCTGCCTCCGCCCTTCGTGTATATCTGATAGTGGTCGGAACTGACCCTGCTGATAGAGGTCTCCCAACTGTCACGTTTTTCAATGTGTGCAGCGCAGCCTGCTCCTGTGCAGCTGAAATACCCGGATGTGCAGCTAGTGGTAACGTCGGGCGTAGATGTAGTCTATTTGCGCCCTTCTTGCCAGGGCCCTCCATGCCCACGCAGTACAGTGTACCGGATTGATTTCGGACCGCGGTCCGCCATGCCCTCCCAGCAATGCGGCCGCCACCAATGGCACAGGCAGCACCGAATCTGCTTCAACGGCAATGTGCGGCTGGAACCTCTGCGGGTAATACCAGAAATGCGCAAACTGCGCCTGTGCGCATAGATAGTAGAGCCTCATATCAGGGGCTTCAAAACCTCCACGCTCTAACGGCTGCACCAGCACCTCCCAGCTGCAGCGGGGTTTCCTACCTCCCCATATGAAGGCGAGTAAAGCGGATTGTAGTGTATTAAACAGTGCAATATTCAAATGGATCGGAATGTTAATGAATAAATAGAGTAGCTTAGGGAGAATCGTCATTTTAACTACTGCTATTCGATCTGCTAGGAAAAGCGGCAGCTTAGCCGATCTCATCGCCTGATCTGTAATTTTAGTGATAACACGGCCATAATTCATGGAAATCACCACCTCAGGGTCTCTGTGCAGCCATACACCTAAGTACCGAACCGGGTCGGTGGACCATACAAGTGGAAAATCCAATTCTACCTCACGTGTACTGCCCGTCAGCGGAAACACCGTTGATTTCGCCCAGTTGATACCCAGGCCTGAATACCTTTCAAACTTCACGTATTCACGGAGCAGTTCCGGTAAATGAGTTTCCGGCTCACGAACGTACAGGAGCATATCATCCGCGTACAGTGAAACCAACAATGGACGCTGACGAAACTGCAGCGCCGCCTTAGCATGCCGTTGGCGCAATTTACATGCCAAGGGCTCTAGTGCAAGCGCAAAAAGTATGGGCGACAGGGGGCAGCCCTGTCTCGTGCCTCTGTGTATTGAAAAGGCTTCAGACACCCAGCCGTTCACCCGTATACGCGCCAGTGGTGCGTGGTATAGCAGATGGACCCATTTGAGAAAGAAAGGTGGCAGGCCCATGCGCAGCAGTACCGTGAACATGTACTCCCATTGCAGAGAGTCAAAGGCCTTTGCGGCATCGAGTAGTACCGCTACCGCCTGAAATTCCGGCTCAAAATAGTGTAGTGTAGCAAACACAGTGCGCAGGTTATGCATAGTCGATCTAGCGGGCACAAACCCCGACTGATCCGGGAGCACTAGGTTTGGGACCAGGGGCTGTAGTCTACTGGCGATCATCTTCGCCAGTATTTTGGCATCAATATTAATCATAGAGAGAGGCCTGTAGGAATCACAGGTGTTGGCTTCTTTACCAGGTTTCAAGAGCATTACAATGAGTGCCTCTCTAAGTGTGGGTGGGAGGGTGCCAGTCTCGTACGCCTCCGCAAAAACATCTAAGAGCCTAGGGGCAAGGTCCTCAACATAGGCTTTGTAGAACTCGCTCGGGAGCCCATCCAGGCCCGCAGTCTTACCTGTCGGGAGAGACATTATGGCGAGTTTGACATCCTCAATGTCAAATTGCTGCGTGAGGTATTCTTGCTGGCCCTCTGACAGCCAGCCCAGTGCAATATCCTCCAGATAAGAATTAACCTCTGCTGCTTGGACATGCGGCCGCCGTCCATACAGGTCAGAGTAGAAGGCAAGCACTATTTTACTAATCATTGGTGTGGTGTAATGCGCCTCGCCCTCCTTGTCTAGCAATTCAGTGATGTGTTCTTGGCTCCGAGGTGCCGCCAATTTCTGCGCAAGGGAGCGGCTGGGCCTTCCTCCCTCCCCATAATAACGGGCCGTGCAACGGCGCGATCTGTGTGCCATCTCCTGGTCTACGGTCTCATTGTGCTCTGACACTAGATCACGTATCGCAGCTAACTGCTCTGGAGCAGGATTCAGCTCGTAATCACGCTCCAGAGTGGATATGTCGGCAGCAAGTTTACTGATTCTGCTACATATATCTTTTAAAACCCCTGCTTGCGCACCTATGCACACACCCCTTATCGTGACCTTAAATGCCTCCCACAGCACACCAGCACTGTCGACCGTGCCCTCATTTTCCTTAAAAAAATTGCAAATTGCCTCCCCCACAGTGCACTTGAAAACCTGGTCAGTCAATGACGCCTGTTGTAGTCGCCAGGTGAACGGTGGCCTGTCACACTGAGGGACACGCATTTCCAGCAATACCGGGGAGTGGTCTGACAGCGTCCTTGCGAGATGCCTGACATTGGTCACCCATGTGCAGGCAACCTCCGAGACAAGCCAATAGTCCAGGCGGGACCACGTGCCATGTACAGTAGATATAAAGGTACTTTCTCTCGCCTCAGGGTGTCGCATCCGCCAAACGTCGTGCAGGTTCCCGGCTTCTAACAAGCCCACCAGAGCGTCTGTCGCTAGCCTGTGTCGTGGAGCCCCACTCCCAAATCTGTCAGTAGTTACATCAAGGCATGTATTAAAGTCGCCCCCCCCAAAGAATCTCGACAGGAGGAAACTTGGAAATGCGCCGCCACACATCAGTAAAGAAGGAGTGGTCATCCACATTCGGGCCATACACATTAACCAGTAGCACACCCACACCTCCAAGCTTGCCATGCACAAGAGCAATCCTGCCTTGATCGTCCGTCTCCGAGTTGATGACAGTGAAAGGGACTCTCTTCTTAACTAAGATGAGCACACTACGGGAGTAGGAGGAGTAAGATGAAGCAATTCTAGTCCCTGCCCAGCGTGCGCCCACATTCCTCTCAGACTGTGGTGTAAGATGTGTCTCTTGTAGTAATGCTACTTGGACATCGAGCCTGTCCAGATAGGCCATTACGGAACGGATTTTCTTGGGGCTGTTTAAGCCGCGCACGTTCCATGTAAGAAATTTTATATTACCACCAGTGCTATACAGTAGAAGAGATGTACATATTCGTGTAATGCCTAGCTACATTGGTGTGTCGCCTGGGTTCGTAGTCAGTGCATGAGCGTGGTGCCAACCTGCACCCCCCCTCGACCCCCCTCCATCCCCCCACCCACTTCAGCGGACTCAACTTGCCAAAGCCATCCCTACCCAGTTTAAACATCCCCAAACAATCAAATCTAACAGTTTGTAACATTTGGGGTACTCCCATGTGGGGGCCTCTAGAGAGCTACTTGCCTCCAACTGAGTAGGAGGTGTCTGATCAGGTCTTGGTACCTGTGCTAGAAAACAAAGGTCATGGCAAAAGATAGACTGCATCAAAGCCAACCATTCGAAAGTAACCTGCGTTGCTGCATCATGTCTGTTGCGATGAACAGTAACACCCTAAGACAGTGACATCCGATCATATCACACATACAAAGCGTCAGTCATAGCTAGAATTCGCCACCACACTGTCTATTACTGTTCCTCCACGCCAGGTTCAGTCGGGGCCTCTCGTCGCTTCAATGTTTTCGCATGCTCCATCGCCGTCTTAGGGGAGGTGAAGATTTTAACGTCCCCCCCCCTGGCCCACGCGGAGGCGGGCAGGGTACAGCATGGCGTAGGGAATGCCCTCGGATTGAAGGAGTTTCTTTACGGGGCCAAACTCTCGCTGTGCCGCCTGGACTGTGACAGTGAAGTCTGGAAAGAAGGAGAGTGAGTTCCCTTGGTGGTTGATGTCGCCCTTTTCTCTAGCCAGCCTTAAAATAGTATCGCGATCCCTGTAATTTAATAATCGGGCAATTATAGGGCGAGGTGGGGTGCCCGGTGCCGGTCTCGCCACCAACGAGCGATGAGCCCGTTCTATTATGAACATAGTGGAGAAGTTCTCATGGCCAAAGATATCTTTGAGTAGGTCCTCAATGAAGGTTTCCATCTTCCCAGTATTCGTGGACTCTGGCAAGCCCGTGATTCGAATGTTGTTGCGGCTAGACCGGGCTTCTAAATCCTCGTTCTTTGCTTGGATAAGCGCCAGCACCTTCTCCATATTTAGGGCTTTATCAGCCACCTCACTTAGACCCTCTTCAGCAGTAGCGACCCGTTGGCCGACCTCCCCCATTCTCGTGTTTTGTTTCTCAAGTTGGGAAGACATATGGTCAAGTCTATGGTTTATGGCAGACATATTGCCCTCTATGGATTGGAGGCTTTTCTGCATGGCCAGCAGTGTCAGTTCTATTGTGGACGGTCCATCTCTCTGGGCGTCAGCCTCGGAGTCAGAGGCCGCCTTTTGCGTCCTGCTGGTTTTTCGCGCCTCAAACGTGAGGCGCGGCTCGTTTTTATCTGTCTTCCCCATGTTAGATGCTGGGCAATGAATGTGGAGATGACTGGCGTACAGGGGGGTAGATTGTGGCAGTAACACTGGGGACCCCACCACTGCCCAGTAATGGTATTGAATCTGTCACCAATCTTCGAGTGCGGCCCAACTCCACAGTCCCGCTATGCTCACAAACCAACAGCAGCTTCCCACACGCAGCTCCTGCAGCGCCAAAGTCTCTTCCGATGTGTGCCCAAGGGGTGGCCCGGCCTGTTAGCCGCTGGGTGTCCGTTGGCAAAAAGTATTCAAGGGCCGCCGCTGCTAGGGCAGCGCGCAGTTTGAAAGGGATCAACAACCGAAGGTCTGCCCCCACTCAGGCCCAGCGTACAGATAATGCCCCAGGTGTCGTGCGCGCCTCGCTGCGCAACCCGCAAAGGCACACAATGCTGGTGTAGAGATACGCTGGACCCACAGGCGTATGGGTTGTGGTGTGTGCCAAGGCTCCCACCGCTTGGCCCAAGAAGTCAGCTACGGCCTGGTGAGTAAACCGGCAGTGTCCTGATGTACCCCGCTGCTGTGTTCGGGAAATGCGCTGACGCACAAGACCGCTGGGGCTTCCCGGGGCAGGCCGGGATAATGTAAGGGCCCTTCTGCCAGCCAATCCTCTAGGCACAGGCTCCCTCCGGAGTGACTCGACCAAACGGGCCCCCTCACATGTTAACGCCAACGAGGGTCAAAGGCACGCAGGGGGGGGGACCGCTCCGCAACAATCACAGTCCCGCAAATGACTTTCAGGCTATGGAGGTGGGGGAATTAGCATCCGTTTGTACAAAGCGCTGGGTCCCCACGCTGCAGGCAGAGGCTGCAGGTAGGCCGCGGCAGCGTGCGCGCACTGCAGCAGGCCGCGGCTCGCAGGGCACAGCCCGGCTCCAAGGCCCAAACCCACCGCCGCAGCTGTAGACTCGGGCCAGACCGCGCTCCCACTTACCGCAACCGGCACCAGACGCCACTTGTGGAGCATTGGTCCCCCTTCCGTCGGCTCCGCAGATCTTGAGCGTCCGCACTCCGCCGCCTCTCCTCAGGAACCCCGCGGTCCCCTGTTTCAGGCCAGGCACCCACTGGGCACCTCACTCAGCTCCGCCGCTCACCACGCCAGTTCGCCACCAGGTCCGTCAGCATCAGGCGGCACTCTCACCAGCAAGGGCTCCGCAGCTATAGTCCGCCCCTGTGTCACACCGGTGCTTCGCTATGGCCCAGCTCACTGCAACACTTCAGCAGCCGCCATTTTGCGCCCTCCCCGTCAGGAACAATCCCGGCCGTTTTCAGCTGAACGCTGAGGCTCTTTCCATCCGCAAGGGCACCGTTGCACGCAGGAATGTTGCGTGGTGCAGATCTGTGGGTTTTGATGCTAGGATGCCGTGATTTCTAGCAGATATTAGGTGGACTGAGGATCAGGCGGGCAGAGCTGCACTAAGGCGCAGCCATCTTGCTGGACGCCCTCTAGCGCCCCCCCAAGGGGCTTATTTCGATGGTTGATTTTTAGGTGCATCGGGTAGAGCATTGTGTACTGTGTACCAGGCTGTCATAATTTGTGTGTGTCCTAAACAGCCAAAGTAAACATCAGTGAAAATTGAGAGTGTGCTACCTATATGTGATAGTATTTGCTTCTTTCACGTCAGCTGAAGCACAGTGTCACAGTCCCTAAAATTGAAGAGCCTTGCGATGATAGGGCATTGGCCAGCACCAGGCAGAGTTCTAGGCCCTAGGGATCGATAAGCTTGCTCAAACACAAACAGAGAAGAAAAACTGTCTGCCCCAAACAAGTTATTTGAGGAGATCTTCAACATGGTCGGTGCTATTTCATGAATTCGTAGATTCTGACATGCCCACCGACAGCAGCTTAATTTGCTTGGACTTGGCCTCCAGGTCCTCGTTCTTTGCTTTTTTCGAGTTACAATACTTTGGCCATATCGAGCAGCGTTTCATTATTTCCTACTGTATCATCTTCAAAGGGCTGAGATAAGTGTTACCATGGCGGTGAGTCTCTTTTCATGTTTGTTGATTGTAGTCGTCATCTTGTCCTCCAAGTGAGCGTGTCCAACTTGTTGTTGATTGATGTTAGGCTCTTTTGCATATGAAGCAAAGTGACTTTACCTCTGGATCTTCAGCACCACTTAAGGCCACTTGGCGTGTTTTAGATTGATCCAAGGATGAGGCCCTCATGGTGCACCTCTTTTCGAACTGGAGCTTAGCCTGCTTAGAACCACCCTTTCCCTTCGTTGCATACCAGGATTGACCACAGCCATTGCATTCTTCAGTGTCAGTCACGGGTATCTGAGATTGTTGTAGTCCAAAAACGATGATCAGCTCAATAATGGGGGGGGGGAGAGGACTACAGCCCCCCTGGGCAGTACAGTGGTGGAGTATATATGGTATGTTTTTAGACGCTTTTAGCTGAGATCTGTTCGGCTCAACATAGGTAGTTCGCTCTATATCAGCTTTCCAATCTCGCTGGTGTTGCCCAGTGTTTAGCCAAGATGTGGGGAATGCCTTATAGTACCCAGAAGGAAGACGTTCTATTGGTAGTGATACAGCGTTGCCCCAAAAACAGTCTGACAGTTATTGCAATCGATCAATAATTCCACAAAACCTGCATATTTATGTAGACCTCCTTAAATTGAATATTGGTTCCCGGCCCTCCCACGCATGCCCCATGTAATCACTGAGCCACTATGCCTTGACAGGCCTAATAATGGGCTCCGACTTCATAGGTCCGTGGGCACTGAGATTTAGGACTGTGCAAGCATGACCCCAGCATTACAGAGACTCGTGCAGGCCACCTTTACCCTGTTTACTGATCATCATACGTCTGCTGCAGACAAAAGCCCGGCAGGTTTTCACCCGTTGGGCTCAGTGGCGAGGACCAAGAACCCAATCTGTACACATGCTCTGATGCAGGAGGCCACTTCTCCCGTGCCACACGGTTCCAAGACAAGATCTGGTCAATCAAACCACATCACATTTTTACCATCCAATCTCCTCTTCAATCATCAAGGATCTCAGTCAATTCGTCACATCCCTCTGAACTAAGATTATGAACTCATCACTAATCCAATGCCCCATCCCAGACTGTTTGAAGATTGGACAAGTGACACCGCTCCTGAAAAAAACAGGCGTGGATCCGAAAGATCTCAATAATTTTCGTCCGGTGTCAAACATCCCATTTCTCACAAAACTACTGGGAAAATCTGCACATAACCAACTCTGTCAGCACATTGAACGGTTCAACATGCTTGAAAAGTTCCAATCAGGTTTTAGACCAGGACACAGCTCAGAAACAGTCATCCTACACATTGTGGATGACACACTCAAAATCCTGGCCCAGAACGACTCCTACCTACTCATCCTCCTAGATCTGTCATTGGCATTGGACATGGCCAATCACAGCATCCTGTTAGAGCTACTTGAATGAAGAACAGGGTTATCTGAAAACGTCCTCAAATAGTTTGCCTCTTTCCTACAAAATCGGTCACAACGAATCAATCTGGGGGCTCACTATCTAATGTGTCTCAGGTTACACTTGGAGTCCCTCAAGGATCAATCAATCAATCAATCAATCAATCAGGGGTTTATAAAGCACGCTACTCACCTGTGAGGGTCTCAAGGCGCTGGGGGAGGGGGGGCGGCGGCTCCGGGTCAGTCGAAAAGCCAGGTCTTGAGGTTCTTCCTGAACGTGTGCAGAGTCGGGGAGCGTCTGATGGTCACAGGGAGCTCGTTCCAGGCCTTCGCTGCGATGTGGGAGAAAGCCTTCCCGCCGGTTCTGCTTCTGCGGATGCGGGGGACCGCTGCCAGGGCGAGGTCGGTGGAGCGGAGGTTCCTCTTGGGTACGTGGAAGGATAGTCTTTCGTTGAGGTATTTGGGTCCGATGTTGTTGAGGGACTTGTAGGCGTGGGTGAGGAGTTTGAAGCAGTGGCGGTGCGTCCATTAGGGCGCTTGGGCGTTGCCCCCCCGGCCACTATGCGTTGCCCACCGGCCACTATGCCACATTCGGCATCGGGCACAGCAGCTGCAGCCTGCACCCGATGAAGTTATTCCCCCGGGCCACGCCCGACTCCGAAGCAGTGTTCACAGTCAGGACAGAGGAGGATGCTCTGAACAGGGGTGGGGGCAGGCTGAAAGAAACTAGTCATCATGCATTGCAAGCGAAAGCAAGGCTTGCTTGCAATGCGCATGTTCGGTCTGGGGCAGGTAATTTTGAGGCCCAGCACAAACATGCGCACTGGCCTGCACAATAGGAGACCGGGGGTTGCTTCATGCCGAAGCCCCAGGTCTCCTAATGGGCGGGGAGTATCCCCTGCTCAAGCCAATCCTGGCGCTGCTGGAGCAGCGTCTGGATTGGCTGAGAGGCACGCGGCTGGCCTGCCGCGCGTGGGTGGCACTGGCACACTGGTGCGTGTAAGTGTGTAGTCGTGTCGTCGGTCCTCACAGGCTAAGCCTTGATTGATTTTATTAATTCGTCTTCGATTGATTTCGAATATCGCTCCGGCTCATCACAACGTGACGACGAACTGGCTGCGATTTCTGTGATACATACTGTAAGTCTCTTAGTATTATTGCCCCTGCACGACAAGCGAAGCGAGCCTAAGTGAGAAATAAATAAAGTCCCCGCTCCCAGGTGAGAGGCCTCTTAACCCCTGGGACCCCGGCTGGGGTTCAACCCCTTCTGTGACTGTTACACAGGCAGACCCGAAGAGCCCCGGGCCCGCAGGAGCCATGGCCGGGTGTGCAGGGAGAGATGTCGCGTCGGGGAGGGGGGGCTCTTTTGTCGCAGCCCAGAGGCCGTTTACAAAGAGCCATAAAATAAATGCAGATTTCATGGCGATGTAAGAAAAATCAAAGCAGCTTGAGGTATGCCTCACATGTCGTAAAGCCAGGAACGTGTGTTTGTTGTTTTCTTTGTTTAAATCAGTCTTGGGTGCGCAGGCGCCTGCACTGCTACAACTCTCATTTTCTCTCCAAGTTTTATCTGAGATGCCTGAAAAGTTTAACGAATAGACAAACAGGCTGTTTGTCTATTCGTAGGGACAGGCTACTTAAAACCATGGGTGAAAAGGCTGCTGCGCTTTAATTTGCCAACGCAACTCGAACAAAGGCCTCCGGTTCCCCATTATTTTGTTTCATTAGCTCCGTTTTTAAGAACGCTTTCAAATATCCAGGCTCCTTCTTAACCCTCGCATCCATCTGATTGTCCCCGCCATGAAACCAAGGGAAGTGAATGTCAAGAGGGCCAGGGATTATTTATCTTAACCTTGGACCCGCGCTGATCAGAATCTCGGCTCTAAGTCAATGAAGGTGGTGCCTGTTCAGAATAACCTGATCACTTTCGTCTCCCAGAAAGCTCTTCTTCAGAAAGTGCGCCGCGGCGGTAGGTGGATTAAAGGTGCATTCAGCTGTAATGAGCCGCATCATTAAAAGCTGACCACAGCCCATTGAAATGAGGTGCAGAATGTGTAATTACTTTTACTTCAGACGCCGCTTTAGTACCTGGCATGCATTTGGTATAGTTGTTCTGTCATTACTTCTAGGCTCTCCTATTATTTCTATCCGTTCTTTCAAACGGGCCAACTTGTTAATACAGATATTGCTTTACTGTAGGTACTTTTGTACTTTTGTTCATAGCTTTTCTGTGCACCGAGACCAATTTGTTTTTAATGAGATGAACAGACAAGGATCTGCAGGTTCAGGTTATTATCCAGATTTCGGGCCCTTTTAATAATCAAAAGGCAACGACGATAGAGAGATTCTAGAGCGGCCCGTTTTACATTTTGCTTTACTGATCAGTCTGAGAGGTCTACTGAACCCTGATAATTCCTGTAGTTTACTGCCCCAACTGGAGTCAAAGGGGCCATTTTCCTTGCTTGCACCAGTGCCCACCATGGGACACTACTGCATGTTTGACTTGGGCAGACTCCAGTAAGTGGCGGGGATGAGACATGGGGATACAGGAGAGACAGGCCAAAAGAAAAACACAAAGGAAGGAAGTGTTGATGTACATATCCATGCATTTCATTGCAGACTAGGTTTTTATCTTTCTGCAATCTTCAGCAACGGTAACGTAACTCTGAAAATGTTTATGCTTTTCTTTTAACATAAATAAACGTGTACTATAGCTGTGTAGAGGTGGGAGAGCTACTGAAAGCCCGAGCCAGGCTCGAGCCTGAAGCCTAGCTCTGGCTCAGCGTGAGGTCTTGTTGGAACCTCAAGCCCATAATGAGCTGAGATTTCATGTGGCATCGGCCTGCTGCCCTCCTTCTACTCACTATGTGGTGTTAGGCCCAGAGCTGCCCACTTGGTAACTGGAGAACGAGGTTCGAGTTTTGGCATTGACTCAACATTCTGTGATTCTGGGCAAATCACTTAATCTCCCTGTGCCCAAAAAAATGAACATGACCTTGTGCAATGTAACTGGTACTCAGGTATAGTAAAGACTACTCAGTGCTATAAAGTGATGTATTAAAGTCAAAGCTTCCACATGCTCAAGAAATACACTACTTGGAAGAGACATGCATTTTACATGATGTTTTTGTATGATTTAAATAGCAGACATTTTCAGGGCTTGGCTGGTGCATGGACTCTAAAAGCCGAGCTACACCCTGGGCTCGGCTCTCCCTGTTAATTTGTTAACTCGCCACCTTCAAAGTTATAGACAAGGCATGATTTTAATGTAATAACTGCACTTTCACAATTGCTTTATTAACCTTCCTGCTTTCTCAAATTTGCTTGAAAATGCACCATTTCTCCACTCTTTTTTCAAAATTTTCTCTGGGGAGAACCCCCCCGAGTCCCCCTTAGGTTGTTCGGGCGCATGAGCCTGCGCTCGCGCGCTACGGTGCAGTATGAAAATCATTTTACGCCTCACCATTTTCAAATGTCACCAGCCGCCACTGGTTTGAAGGTGACCCTCTTTTCGACGGGGAGTCAGTGGAGGCCTCAGAGATGTTGGGTCATGTGCTCGTGGCGCGGTGTCCCGAGGACGAGTCTGGCTGCGGCGTTCTGGATGGTTTGGAGTTTGAGCAGAAGAGTTTTGTTGATTCCGGCGTAGAGGGCGTTGCCGTAGTCCAGTCTGCTGGTGATGAGTGCGTGGGTGACGGTCTTTCTGCAGTCGGGGGGGATCCATTTGAAGGTCTTGAGGAGGATGCGGAGGCAGTTGAAGCTGGTGGAGGCGACAGCGTTGATCTGGCGGTTCATGGAGAGGGAGGAGTCCAGGATGATGCCGAGGTTCCGAGCGTGGTTTGTAGGGGTTGGTGGGCTCCCGAGGGCGGAGGGCCACCAGGTGTTGTCCCAGGCGGTGGTGCAGGGTCCGAGGATGAGGACCTCGGTTTTCTCTGAGTTCAGCTTCAGGCAGCTGTCCTTCATCCAGGCTGCCACATTCTTCATTCCTTCCTGGAAGCATGGTCTGGCGTCTTCGGGATTGTTCGTGAGCGAGAGGATGAGCTGAGTGTCGTCGGCGTAGGAAACGATGCTGAGCCCATGCTGTCTGACGATGGCGGCGAGGGGGGCCATATATACGTTGAAGAGCGTGGGGCTGAGTGATGATCCCTGGGGTACTCCGCGGCTGATTTCCGTGGGTTTCGAGAGGAAGGGAGGGAGTCGGATCCTCTGGGTTCTGTCAGAGAGGAAGGATTGGATCCAGTCGAGGGCGGCTCCTTGAATTCCCGCGTCGTGTAGTCTGGCTGTGAGCGTGCGGTGTGAGACGGGTTCGAAAGCTGCGGAGAGGTCTCAAGGATCCACCATCTCCACCACACTTTTCAACCTATATATGAAACCACTGGCAGAGCAAACTAACCTTACCTACCACATGTATGCAGATGATACTCAGCTGTACTTATTCCTCTCAAGATGATATCATCAAACTCAATGACACCCTAGTGAAAATCGCAAACCTGGCTGTCTAGTAACCACCTCAAAACTGGACATCATAAAAACTGAGGGGCTTATTTATGACCCCTGTGCCACTTTTGCGCCGCCTTTGCATCACTTTTAGTGGTGCTGCATGCGGCGTAAATAATGCGCCATGTTGCGCCATATTTACAAAGTGATGCATCTAGGCAGATGCGTCACATCATAAACCCCTGCGCTACATTATACCTGCGTCAGGTATAATGTATGCAGGGTGAGCTTCCCCCGCAAGAAAGGGTCGTATGAGTGGCGCAATGAAATCTATAAGATTTCACTGCGCCACTTCTAGGATGCCAATGCGTCAAATCCTTACGCCTGCCTCATGGCAGGTGTAAGGGTGATGCAGGCCCTCTCACATGGGGCTTGCCCCATGTGAAAGGGCACATTGCTGGAGTTGTGTCTGTTTTCAGACACACCCCAGCAATGCGCCACTTTTGCGCCGACAGATATGTCAGCAATAGTGACGTATCTGTCATTCCTTGCAACCTGATGCGTCATACAGTAAATCTGACGCATCCATCATGTCGCAGTGAGGGCGCACTGAGAAGTGTCGCATCGCTGCTTTCACGCACCGATGCGACACTTCTCATAAATGAGGCCCTGAATTCCTACTCATCTGCCCACCCACTGCTCGCTCCGAATAGAGGAATGGATCAAGCACCTAAACGCCCTTAATTGCAAACCAGTCAACATCGCATCAAAAAAATCCCTTGCGATAACCCTGGGTAAGAACCTTAACATGCAAGCACATATCAGCGCATACACACACAGTGCATGTCTCCGACAATACCTCCTCAAGAAGGTGAAACAGTGAGGCCTGCCACCAGATTTCAAGACCGCAGTGCAATTACTAGTCGTATCCAGACTGGACTATGGTAGCACAATGTTAACAGTATTTTCCAATTCTCTGACGACACCATTCAAGGTGACCCTCAATGCCCCAGCTTAACTGATAACAGGAACAAGGAGTTTCAACCATATTACACCCTCTCTAGAGACTCTCCACACGCTTCCTTTCGAAGCCATGATCCAGCTGAAAATATTGTGCATGAGCGCAAACAACCCTGTACCATGATGAACCCAGGTGCCTTGGACAAAAAGCTCATGATCTGAGGAGGCAGTCGCTCTCTATGGAGTACCAGCTCCCTGCTGCTGGAACCTCTGAGATTTAGAAAAAAGAAAACCTACACCTGCACCATCACCGGATCTGCCTCAAGTATAAGGATCCGTCTCCCACTGGAATTTGGTTCAGTCAATCAACTCAAACTTTCAAGAAAGACGTCAAAATGGTCTTGTTAAACAGATTCCTCACATAAGTATCTGAACCAGGGAGACTTCGGTATAGTCTGACACCTGAGGGCCCTCTCGACAAGATGCACTTGTCACTAGTCAAGATGTCATGTTGCCTGGAGAGCGCCCACAAGAAAGCAAACTTTATGTTTTTGTGTGTTGCTTTCTTCAGCTGGCTATTATATTGTTCATGTAACAGGTTTTGGTTTCTTTGTGCAGCTGCCTGATACCCTTGTGTCATGTCACGCTTTATAAAACTCTCTAAATAAATGAATAAATAGGATACCAGTTTAGTGGTCGCCTAGGCTCTGGAAGACATCCTATATCCAAAAACGACCATCCCATAACCACTTGTTCCATATGGACCCAAAGCTAATCAGTTTCTATCAGTTTCTAACAAGGACCATTCAGTCAATACTCTGAGCTGGGATGCCTGTTAGTATAGCTAAAAGTTTGCCATTGCAATGCAGCATTTATGCACCAATTCATAGCTTGTTGTGGGTTGCAGAAGCACATTTTCAGGCAGGTAGAATGCTACACTAGGGAGGGTCTACGTGGTTGGTAGAGACTTGTGTTTTTAGTGATCCTATGTGGGAAGCAGTTTGGTGTCATACTTGAGTGACCAGAGAGGTGCTTGTACTTTGTCTGTGGGAGTAGAGCCTAGCAGCACGATAGAGGAGCAGGTGTAAGAGACAACGGTGTAATTATCTGGCAGGTTATATATTGCTCTGCCTGCCCCATGTTATGTTCCATGGTTTCTATTATGCTAGAGGTAGGGGACAGATGTCTGAATCTTTTTGGGTGGTCTACGTTTTAGCTAATCCAATTTGGGAGGGACCGGGACACTAAAACATGTAGGCAGCTACAAAGCACCAACCTGTTAAGAGGGGAACCCGAGTGCTGTGTGTGTGAGTGTGTCCAAATAAAGTAGGGAATCGGAGAAGGCCCCGTAATCCATCTGATAACATGTGTAAGGCAGAGATGCTGTCAAAATGAGCAAAGGTGGGAGGAGGCAACTCGAGCAGTAGCACCTTTTTCAAGCTTTGGATCCTGATCTCCTCTGCCGGATTCCTTCTCACTCTACCCAAGCCCAATATTTCTGATCTCGCCTCTAGCAAGAGGCCTTTCATCCTAAATAGTGGCCAACAAGTGTTATTTCTTGTTCTAGACAGCGTGCTGGTTGAGTCTGCTAGATACTGCCGTTCAAGTCTGCTCTGAGAAAGGGGAAACTTTACACAACTTGTTGGCAGGGGTGTTAGTTCTTGCAGCCTGCTTCATCCTGCAGCTCACACATGCCCTGGGACAGCAGAGCCTTTGCCTGCCTTTTACTTCAAAGAAATTTGGCCATGGGGCCCCGTAAGAACATTTTAGGGAAAAAAATCAAACGACCCCCTAATACTCCACGGCGGGTCGCAATGTATTGGGCTGTCCTTCCCGATTCCTGTGAATTTGATCCCACACTTCAGAGCCGTACCATCATACAGATATCACGCTCAAACTGGTACCACTAGCCCATCCTTTGATTTGGGTCATTGTAGAAGCTTAAAGGATTCTGCTGCTCCGGGGCCTTTCCACATTAATCTCATTATAGAATGCAGTAGATCCTCTATGAAGAAGAGAAGCCAACTTGAGGTCATCAAATTCCCCCTCCCTAATTTTGAGCAAAGCTGGGGGTTGAGGTTAAAAAAAATTATAATTCCTTTTGTCCGTGTCCAAGGCAGTGTGAACCTGACAAATCCTCTCACCTCTAGTCATGGCCGGCTACGGAGGGGCGTAGGCCACCTTCTCAGCTCTTAGGCAACCTGAGACGATACTGCATGGAGTCATTCATTCTAGTGAATGTTTGGCTCTGTTGCTTGGCCTTACTATCTAGAGCCGTTAATCTTCATTGTTGCTTGTTGACACGAAGGCGCAGTGCCGGCTTTAGGGTAGTGCGACCGGTGCGGCCGCACTGGGCGCTGACCTGGAGGAGGGGCGCTGACCTCAGGGGGAGGTGCTGTGTTTACCAATAAGTTCCGATTTAAAAGCAGCTGATGCAGAGTTCTTTGTGCATCAAGATTTCAGGCAGCAATAAAAATGTCAAGATCACTCTTGTGATTAATGTTCCTGCTAGAGCGAGAGATCGAAGTTTTGTCTAGGGGCAGTTTTGACTCACCATAAAGTAGCGCAGAGGATTAATATGCCTGCTCCAAAGAACAGATCTCTATTTAAAGTGGATAGCTGAGTGGATTAGTAAAGCCAGCCTTTACTAGCGCTTTAAAACAAATGAAATGTATGCGAGAGAGGAGCTATGGAGAGATGAGGGGCCCTTTTGCCAAGTGGTAGTGAGGGAATCTGAAGAGGAGGTGATTGGGGCGGAGGGGGGCGCCACAAAAAGATTGTTGCACCGAGCGCCACCAGCACTAAAACCGGCCCTGATGGAGGGTAACTATTTCTGGGGCCATATAATCTCAATAATGCTACTGCCATTGGTACCATTGATGTTAATTACTGCAGGGGACCAGTGATGCTCATCACTGCTTGGGGTCACTGAGGGTGACTAATGTTAGGGTCATTAAACCACTGGCACCAGTGACTCTCCTTATTGCTTGGTACCATTGATGTTCATAGCTGCATGGAGCCATTGGTGCTCATTAATAGCTTGGAACATTCATGCTTCTTACTGCCTAGTTATAATAGACATTAATACTTCCTGCAACATTATTATTCATTATTACCTGGGAGAGTATTAATGGACCTAAGGGCTGGCCACGCGGTTATCCATTACTGCACAAGGCAATTGAGTCTCAATAATGTCTGACCACATTGATGTTCATTGAGGCTCATTACTGCTTAGGGTCATTAAGGCTCACTATGGATCTTTATGCCATGGGCCAATCAGGTTTGTTAATATAAT
This sequence comes from Calotriton arnoldi, assembly GCA_963921515.1. NCBI lineage: Eukaryota > Metazoa > Chordata > Amphibia > Caudata > Salamandridae > Calotriton > Calotriton arnoldi. The sequence continues at coordinate 38,206 of CAWUFW010007961.1, forward strand.
TGGCCATTATACCTCCTTGCAGGCTGAAGGATTTAATATTTATTAACGAAAGAGGACATTTCAAGGTCCTTACTTACTGACTACTTTTGTACTCAAAGTGAGGTGCGTTAGGGGCGCTAGGGGGTATTAAGGTAAAAATTGGTTCTGTCGGGGTTTACAATTACTTGAGGTAAGTAGCAACAGCTTACTTATAACACATATCAACGATTTGAAAAAAGAATATATAGCACACACACCAAAATTAGAATTCAATAATGTATTCAGAAAAAATCAGATAATCATGGCTGTCGCAATTTACAATTTCAATTGCAATATGAAATAAGTGACTGTGGTGAAAAAAGTGACATGTGGTGGTTGGTGATAGAGACAGTACACTATATACAGAAACAATTGAGCGTGCAATAAAAGAAGGGGAGAAATATTTTTCCTTATGTCCTTATTATTTTAACACATATGCTTCAGGATCCTAATGACAAATAAGACTGTGATCATGAGCGTTGTGTAGACATATGCAGTACGCCGACATTTCGACCCTGTTAATTGCGCACAACTGAGATGCGTCAAGGTGGGTCTTCTTCAAGGCAGGAGAGGGGGGGCTTGGCAGCCGAAAGGTAGATTTCTTTGGTATCTCTGTAAATTATCAATTGTGGGTTTGAGAATAAACCACGTGCATCTCAACCAGCCGGTTGGAGCCTCAGAAATATTCAGTAAATGACTTCCACCCGTCGGTTGGAGTCTTAATTTTTAGCCAGTCCAGTGATTTTCGTGATCTGGCAAAGAAACGTCCATCGGTCAGTGGCTTTGTTTGGATAAGGGGGCGCACGGCGAAAATGGCCGCACCTGAGTGCAGCTCTGCCCGACCGAGCGAAGATCCGCCAATTATCCGCCCGCTATCGAGACATCCTAGCTCCTGGCAGGCCGGGGAAGCACTGGAGTGCCTGCCTGAGGGGCTGGGAACGAAACAATTGCACTTCGCTCGGACGCAGCGCCTGTTTACGGCTGGCCGGCTTGGCTGGGCTGAACCCGCAAGATGGCGGCTCCCGGGCGCTCCCGTGGAACTGGAGCTGCGGCCCCTGGTGGGAGCTAGCGGTGTGCGTCTGCCCCAATACCACATCTCTGACCAGCGCTTTGGGAAGAAGAGAGAGAGCGGCTGGCTGATCGGCGCACTACTGGAAGTGAGGGGACACGCCTGGGAGAGAGGCCGCCTGCCTGCCCGTTGGCAGGACCGGAGCCGCGCCGTGGGGTGATTACGGCGGTTCGTGTCACCCGCTGGGACCGGCGGTGGTGAGTGGGGGTCGGCGCCTGCTGGGCCCGCAGCTACGGAGGCGGTTGGGGGCTTAAGCGGGTGCGGTGCTCGGTTCGCTGCTGCTGGGCCTGGTGGGGGTCGGGCTGCTGGTGGCGCTGCGGCTGAGCGAGATTTGTGGGCCTGGGTTGGAGAGCTGCCCAGAACCGTGGACTGCTGGTCTGCGCCTGGAGCCTGTGATGCCCTGGGACTGCTTAGGCTCAAGGAACCTGCTCTGTATATGTTGCCTTGCCGCTGGGCCCCTACTAGTGCACGAGACGAGTGGTTGTTCTCACTGGCTGTGCTGACTGGCGCTGGGCGGCAGGAAGGAGGACTGCCCAGCCGCATCATCCATGGGCCAGGCTGCTGGACTGTGAGCTATCTTCGCTGGAGGGCCCGGGCGGCAGGCCTACCTCTTGCGCTCCACACGGCGAGGCTGTCGGGCGCTTGGTGTGCCACCTGACTCCCTGGGGCTGAGGAGATTCCTGGCTGCTTCATCCTTGTGCGCCGGATTGGTGGCTTCTCTGTGACTATTGGCCTGCTGGGGTTGGAGGACGCTGCTCTGCTGTCACTAACAGGTCACTGGACCCCTCTTTGGTGCTTTGCTTGGTGGCTGTCCCTGCGGGCTGGGCCGGCCTGGCTGGGGGGGCTGCATCGGGTTGCGCACGTGGATCCTACACAACGGTGGGCCCAGATTGCGCCCTGCATCTCTACAGCCGCTAGGCACTTGTGTGCCGTTTGTGGGCCTGCGGACTCGCGGACCTCTATTGGCGCTTTGGGCCTGTGCCGGGCCTTCACCGGGTTGGTTGAAGTGGCTTTCGTGTTTTTTTGGGGGCCGTGGCAGCTGACCTCTCGGACCCTCATGGTGCTCGCCCCCCTGCTGTACTCTCTGTTTTATTGGTGCTATCTCTACTGGATCCTGGGTTAGGCTTGTGTGCCCTGACCGACCTAACATGGGGAGAACCGACAAATCACAGCCTCGTCTCACTTTCGAGGCCCACAAGCCAACCAAGTCCTCGCAGAAGGCGGCATCGGATTCGGAGGTTGAGGCACTGGGGGATAGCCCCCCTAGCTTGGAGACTACTCTTATGGCGATGCAGCGCAGCCTCCAGTCTATCGAGGGTTCTATGGCCGCGGTGAATCACCGACTCGACCACCTATCCTCACAGTTGAAGAAACAAAATGCCCGCATGGGTGAGGTCGAACAGCGGGTCTCGGCAACTGAGGATGGCCTGAGTGAGGTTGCTGGCAAGGCGCTCAATATGGAAAAGGTACTCTCCCTCATCCAGGCCAAGAATGAGGACTTGGAGGCGCGCTCCCGGCGCAACAATATTAGACTTACTGGGCTGCCGGAGTCTACGAATGTGGGGAGGATGGAGCTCTTTCTGGAGAACTTGCTCAGGGAACTGTTTGGCACTGAACACTTCTCGACGATGTTTGTCATTGAGCGAGCTCACCGCTCTCTGGCGGCGCGTCCGGTGCCGGGCGCCCCACCCCGCCCCATAATAGCTAGGCTATTAAACTATAGAGACCGTGACACAATTTTGCGCCTGGCACGGGATAGGGGACTATTGAACATCAGGGCAACAAATTGGCTTTTTCCCTGATTTTACTGTGGCTGTGCAGTCTGCTAGGCGGGAGTTCTTTGCGGTCAAGAAATTCTTGCAGTCTGAGGGCGTCCCTTACGCTATGTTGTATCCTGCACGGTTGCGCGTAGCACCGGAAGGGGACTCAAACATTTTCTCCAATCCAAAAGCAGCCCTTGAACATGCGAAGCAGCTTAAGCACAGGCGTAGTAGATCGGGTTAGCCGCAGGAACAGGATGACTGATGAGGGGGGGGGACACAGGGACGATGGGTGAATGGGCTGTATGCTTTACCCTTAGGTAATCTCCTGCTTTGCTTATGTTAGACTCCCTCCGGTATGTATGGTTCTGGGTGACCTTGGCTATATGAAGTACTGCACCAGTTAGGAAGGCACACTGGTTAGGGCCTGGGGCTCGGGAGGGAGGGAGGCAAAAATCTTAGAGAGTAAGGCGCTTACTTCCCTTTGATGATATTTGCCGGTCAGGACGAGTTCGGCTGGGGGGTGCTCTTTGGGAGGTATCAGGATGCACCAGGGGTCGAGGTTCATTACTCTATTGCGAATTAGCGTCTGAAGTGCTCACATCCTGGCAAAATCTAGACCTGCTCGGTCACCTCCTACTTTGTGGGAGGCTAGTAGCACTCTGCGTCCCAGACTTGGGAGCACCCCAAATGTGTTTTACTTTACTGTGGGTTTGTTGGGGGGTGGGGGTTATTGAATTGGGATGGCTTTGGCGCGTTGGGGATGCTGAAGTGGGCGGGGGGATGAGGGGTTTGTGCTGGGGAAGGCAGAATGAGTCGGTAACTGTGTTCAGTATCACATGTTATGGTACGAGATGGATCTTTTGTATGCACTATATGCACTATTGTCCAGGCGCTCAGTTTCAGGTGACTCTACAACATGACTAGTACACTTCGGTTCCTGACTTGGAATGTACAGGGGCTTAATAATCCCAAAAAGATAAGATCAGTCTTTGCGTATTTGGATCGTATGGGGGTGCACATAGCTCTCTTGCAAGAGACTCATTTAACTAGCGACTCTGCTAAAAAAGTGGGTGTGCGATGGGCAGGTGCTAAAGTGGCTTCTTCTTACTCTACCTACTCTAGGGGGGTGCTGATTCTTGTGAAGAAAGGTGTCCCATTTACTGTGGTAAGATCAGACACGGATGCGTATGGGCAAGTGGTGATCATCCATGGCCAATTAGGCGGTGAGAGTGTGCTGCTGGTGAATGTGTATGGCCCAAATATGGATGACCCGTCTTTTTATTCTGATGTGTGGCGTAGAATTAATACCTTCCCGCCGGCTGCAATTATCTGGGGCGGCGATTTTAACGTTTGTCTGGATGTTACCCTGGATAGAGTTGGCAGTGAGGATGTGAGGCCTAAACGGGCTGCGGAAATGCTTACGGGGTTGCTGGATGCAGGACACTTGCATGATATTTGGCGCCTTAGACATCCCGCTGGTCGGGAGAGTACATTCGTGTCCTCGGTTCATGGGTCCTGGTCCCGTATTGACTTTTGGCTTCTTTCGGAAGGGGCTTGTCCTTGGGTATTGCAGGTGAACCATGAGGCTCGCACACTTTCGGATCACTCCCCGGTAATTCTTGAAATGCGGGTTCCTACCTGTGAGAGACCGCCTTTCGCGTGGAGGCTGCAACCCACTGAATTAGCGGATCCAGTATTTAAACAGAAAATCGCTGAAGCAATTAAGAATTTTTTTCGGGAAAATGAGGGATCGGTGGATAGCGCGGGAATGCTTTGGGAGGCGTTCAAGGTGACCATAAGGGGGGCTTGTATAGGGGCGCAGTCCGGTGTGCTGCGGGACATCCGGCGCCGAATTAAAAAATTGGCGTCAGAAATTTCTATGCTTGAACAGGAATATGTGGCCAATGCTTCCCCAGCAAAACTGGCTGCAATACGAGAGCTTGTCACAGAACACAATGACACAGTGGATCAGGAGATGATGCATTGCTCTCGATGGAGAACTGCTCGTTATTATGGGAAGGGCGGCCGTCCTGGTCGCTCCCTTGCGCAAAAATTAGCAGAGCCGCGTAGACAGGAGTTTATTACGGAACTGTTGGACGTAGAGGGGGTCGCTCGGTACTCGACCACGGAGTTATGTGACATAGTTTTGCAGTTTTATACTCGGCTTTATGCTGCCAGGGGTTCACCATCGCTGGAGGAGGAAAATGCATATCTGGATGATGTTGCATAGGGGTGGCTCTCCAATTCGCACCGTGAATATCTTGTACGACCATTCGATGTAGAAGACGTTAAGGAGGCCATAATGTCCCTTCCAACCTGCAAGGCCGCAGGGATTGATGGGCTGCCCAGCGAATTTTACAAGACGTACGCGTCGGATCTTGCCCCCAGGCTCCTAGACGTGTATGCGGAAGCATATGAGGAGGGTACAGTACCGCCCTCTCTTCGGGAGGCTTTGCTTGTAACGCTCTTGAAGCCAGACAAACCCCCGAATCAGTGCGAGTCATATCGGCCTCTATCAATGATTAATATCGATGCCAAGATCCTTGCGAAAATGATCGCTACTAGGATACAACCGCTGGTCCCTCTCCTGGTCCTACCGGATCAATCGGGTTTTGTCGCGGCGCGCTCTACGGCTCACAATCTGCGCACGTTTTTTCTACTCTACACTATTTTGATCCTGACTTTCAAGCAGTCGCCGTGTTGCTAGATGCCGCAAAGGCATTTGATTCTTTACAATGGCCCTATATGTTTGCGGTACTGACTAGGATGGGGTTCCCTCCGTTTTTCTTGCAGTGGATCAGAGTGCTGTATGATAATCCGTTTGCCCGAGTGAGAGTTAATGGGTGGGTGTCAGCGCCGTTCCCGATTGAGAGAGGCACGCGGCAGGGGTGCCCCCTGTCGCCCATGCTCTTCTCGATCGCCTTGGAGCCCCTGGCCTGTAGGCTCCGTCAGCGGCATGCGGAGGCTGCGCTGCGGTTTCGGCAGCGTCCGCTGGTGGTCTCTCTCTATGCGGACGATATGCTTTTATATGTCCGCGAGCCCGCTGTGCATTTGTCTGCGCTGCTTAGGGAGAATGTAAAGTTTGAAAGCTTCTCAGGTCTTGGGATCAACTGGTCTAAGTCGGGGGTGTTTCCACTGACGGAGCATACAAAAGAGGTAGAGCTGGATTATCCACTTGCCTGGACGTCAGATCCTGTGAAATACTTAGGGGTGTGGCTGCACAGGGACCCGGAGAACGTTATAGCTGAGAACTATGGCCGGGCGATCATGCGCATTACCGAACAGGCTGAGCGATGGGCGCATCTGCCCTTATCATTGGCCGATAGGATAGCGGTTGTAAAAATGGCTTTCCTCCCTAAATTGCTTTATTTCTTCGTCAATATTCCCATAAAACTAAACGTGGCGATGTTTAAAGCGCTTCAGTCATCCCTGCTTTCATTTGTATGGGGAGGTAAGAAGCCCAGATGCCGATGGGATCTATTGGTTCAGCCCTTTGATCGAGGTGGCTTTGAGGCCCCTGACCTCAGGCTCTATTATCTGTGTGCTCAGGCGCAATTCGCACACCATTGGCACTTCCCCCAGCGCTTCCAGCCGCATGTAGCTATTGAATCGGATGCTGCCTTACCACTGCCTCTGCAGGCGGCGACCTTGTCTGGGGGCTCAGGTGGCCCGCGAACTGAAATAAGTCCGGTACAGTGCACGGTGGGGGCTTGGCGAATGCTGGCGAGACGGGCTCAGCTATCCTCTTTGTATGCTCCGTCGCTGCCCCTGGCCTCACATCCGGACATCTCTGCGGCACGAGAGCAGCCTGCCTTGCGAGAGCTGGCTAAAGTGGGTATTACTCGGCTGGGTGATTTGTACAAGAATGGCCAGTTCAAGACTTTACAGGAGGCGCAGAATGGTGCGGATCGCGGTTTTATGTTCGGCTTTACTTATGTCAGAGTTCGGCAGGCAATTCGGGTGGCCTATCCGGCCTACCCGGAGGAACCCACTACTCTACGGGCGTTGCAGGCGATGCTGGCGGGAGAGGGGTGTAAGGGCTTAATTACTAGGCTTTACACTGCTTCCTTGCGCGAGCGGGAGCTGGGTGAACACCCCTCATGTTTACGGTGGAAGGCGGCGTTGTGTAACGCTATTACGCCAGAAGTATGGAAGGCGTGTTGCACACTCACTGGTCGCCTTACAGCGAACTGTAACCTTAGAATAATTCACTTCAAATACTTGCATCAACTATACTACACCCCTTCACAACTCTGCAGGTATGGCTTGCGAGAGACCTCCAACTGTGTGAGGTGTGGAGTGGCGGATGCAGATTTTTTGCATGTGGCGTGGCTGTGTGCTAGCGTGTACACTTTTTGGACTGCTGTGGCGAAGATGCTGTCTGATATTGTGCTGGAACCAATGCACTGCTCGCCGGAGATCTGCCTTCTGGGGGATGTTAAGGGCCTGAAACCCTGCAATAGACGTGTTGTGGCAATTTCCACCTTATTTGCCAAAAGGGCTGTTGCGCAATGCTGGGGAGCTAAGGCAAGTCCAACTGTAAAGAAATGGCTCCGTGACTTGCTTTACTGCAGGGACCAGTTGTTGCTATATTAGGAGGAGTTACAGAGGTATCTCGCCCTAAGGACGTTTGGGCCCCGCCTACAGCATACCTACTGTCTAACCCCAACCTACTGTGAGTCTCTGGAAAGGCCTGCATGTTGTTATAAATTGCCTACACCAACGGATCCTGGGGGATAACCTGCTCACTGTCTCAATTTCTGTTGCTTTTTAAGCATTGTCTGAGGCTCTCTATGCTGATGTTACCTCTCCGCATTGATAAATCTAATGTAAGCACCCATTCATGCCCAATAATGCTATTGATATGTATGCGCCTGGTTACTGATGCACAGGTCTTTTCTGCATGTACTAGACCTCTACTCTCGTTCTGCCTGGGGTGGGCGGGTATTTACAGGGGTGATGTTTAATGCTGCAGCTCTGTATTGGATTCGCAGTCAATGCTGTTCTTGTACCTGTTGAACTAATAAACAGATTAAAAAAAATAAAAAAAAGTGAGGTGCGTTAATGCCCAAATAACACCAGAGACTATTAATTAGTATTAATGCTTTGGGCCTTAGGGCTCTCTTCCAATTAAGATATTAGTCCTCATTATAGGCAGTGCTCTTTGAGGACTGATGCTACTATACCCTGTACACCGGTTTGTTGCTTTTTAACTAGGTTTGCCTTATACAAATACTGCATACAGATACATATATTCAATGCACATACAATGAAATTAATTGACAACAAAACCTTTAGTTAAGGTTTAGTTAAGAATGCTGAGAGGTAAATACTGCATATATTAACCATTGCATTGTCTCTCTGTGTTTTGTGTTGTAGGCACTATTCACAAATCATCAACCTTAATATAATATTAGTGTGATGCAGCTGTAAGGATCAAGACAGCAGTAGAACCGTGTTACACATACAGGGTGATATCACAATCGTGTGAACATCTGGTGCGGTGATAGAGGATATTTTGACAAAGGCCCCAAAGTAGCAAACCTGTAAATACAGGATTTCAGTAAGTCGGCCCATCCTAGCACAAGTTAATTAATGTATGTTACTGAAGAGAATGTATGTGACGGAGAGGTGGGACAGTAGGAGTGTATGCTTGGGGGCATATTCACAAGGACTTATCGCCGAGTTATCGCCACCTTAACGCATCAAAAGTGGAGATAGATTTAACGCCCCATTCACAAGCGTGTGCAAACAGCAGACATCGCCAGTATTCCAGCGATAACTGCCGCAAAATGTATCTCCACGGGTGACACCACCAACTAACCCTAATGAGATGCAGAGTAGGCGTTCCCATGCAAAAACTCACGAAAACACCACAACACCACTTTCACAACGAACTGCCAGATCTGCGATGCGAACCAAAAACAGGCGATAAGCCGCGGTAGCAGCAGGCAATTAACACCTGTCTTTTGCTGGTGTTAAGCAGGACGACTACCTGCAGTATGAAAGGGAGCCCAGCCAAGAGCCACATCTGAAGACCCACAGATGCCATGGAGCCAATGATCATGCAGCTCGAAGACCCATGAGGGCCACAACACCCACCACCACCAGCCCCAGATCCGCCACCACCCCCAGGACCCGCCCCCCCCCACGGACCACCACAGAGGCAGCGAACACAAAGACAGCGGACCCACCGTAAACGCACCAGCCGCACAGACCTAACGCCAGAGGAGGTCATTGCCCACTACAGGCCCAAAAGGACAAACATCCCCCGCATCCTGACCCACATCGCCCACCGGCTGACGGTACCAACACAGCGGACAACCAACATCCCTCTGCAGACTAAGCTGCCGGCTGTGCTGCCCATGTTGGCCTCTGGTACCTTCCAACCCACAACTGCCAGAGTTGGAGGAGTCTCACAGCCAGCCCAATCCAAGTTCATCACACCTGTCCTGGATGCCATCATCAGCTTGGTACCCCAGCTCCTCCACTTCACCCACACTGCACAGGAGCAGCTGGAGACCAAGCAAGGCTTCTACGCCATAGCTGGATTCCCTCACGTGTTGGGGGCAATCGACTGCACACATGTACCCCTCGTGCCCCCTGCCGACACTGCACACAACTACCGCAACAGAAAGCACACGCATTCCATCTATGTGCAGGCAATAGTGGACCACCAGGGACTCCTCAACAATGTTGTGGCCAACTCCCCAGGCAGTGTGCATGATTCATACATCTCCCGACAGTCCATCATCAACCAGTGCTCCCAGGATAGCACCTATGGAAATGCATTGCTTGTTGGTAAGTACCAAATGAACACACCACACACCTCCACCCCACAGTCATGCAACTCACGACACTGGCAATGGGCACGCAGCAATACTACATGCAACATGCCACACAACATGCCAACTGACCAGACACGACAACACAACTCCATTGGGAACCTGGGCTTGCCATGCACACAACCCTGCCACGGCATGGCACCACAGCCACACAATAGCAGAATGCGAGGAGAGGCCTGGAGCAGGCATGTGCGAGAGCGGCAAGTGACTAATGAATGAGAACCTACCCAATGCCAGGTGTGGCGTGGATGTGCCGGACAGACTTCAGTGTGCCAACCACGGAAATGGCCATGTGGACATTAACTGCTGGTGCATGGAGTGTAGTGGCCAGTGGACGCTACCATGTCCCCACAGGCTGTGGGGCAGAACGTGGAAATGTCGCCCGTTACGTCCCCCCCTGAATGCGCGGGCGGAGTGGGTTGGCCCTGCGTACGCCAGGCCTGCGTAGCGGTGTGAATAAAAAGCCCGTCGCACTGGCCGTGGTTCTCATTCGGAATGGCCAACGTGTCAGCCATGGCGGCGCCTCTCAGCCCACCACAAGGCCGGCGCAGTGCGCTGTGGGGCCTGCGTCTCTGTGTGCCTGCTGCACCCCAGGCCGCTGGTCCCCAGACCCGTCATGCCTGCCCCAGCGCACCAAGGAGGCTCCGCTCACCTGCAGACACCAGCGTGTGTCAAAGAGGGCCCACCACATGCAGGTGCAAGCTCCAAGCCCCAGTCCCGTGACCTTTGCAGCCTCCGCAGACCATCGCTGGCCTCCACAACGCTGGCCCACAGTACTCCTTTTTCGTTGACATACCCCACCGGCATACTCTTAGGCCCAGTTGTTGGCACATGTTGTACTGAGTCGTGAGTTTTGAATGGCAGTGACCCCAAGTCTGTGGCAGCGTCCACATCACTATACTCCCTCCGATCAGTGAAGCCAAAGTCTGCATCGCAAGCCTGCGATACGTGGTGCCACTAACCCTGTTCAACGCAAGCCTGCGACACGTGGTGCCACTAACCCTGTTCAACGCAAGCCTGCGACACGTGGTGCCACTAACCCTGTTTAACGCAAGCCGGCGACACTTGGATGAGGGCTCAGGCCTACACTGCGGTCCAGTAGGTCCCACATGTGGAACTGTGTCCTGAGTTTTGAATGGCAGTGACCCCAAGTCTGTGGCAGCGTCCACATCACTATACTCCCTCCGATCAGTGAAGCCAAAATCTGCATCGCAAGCCTGCGACACGTGGTGCCACTAACCCTGTTCAATGCAAGCCGGCGACACTTGAATGAGGGCTCAGGCCTACACTGCGGTCCAGTAGGTCCCACATGTGGAACTGTGTCTTGAGTACAGAACGGCAGTGACCAGATGTTTATTGCAGAGTTTATATCACTGAACTCCCTTCGATCAGTGTCCCAAACCCTGCATCGCAAGCACACGACACGTGTCTGTGGGCCCGTGCTGACCGCTGCCCCCGGACTACACTGCGGTCCAGTAGGTCCCACATCCAGCACTTAGTCATGATTCATGAATGGCAGAGTCCATACCAGTGAACGCACGGAGAGGAGTAGGAGGAAGATGCGGCTCAGTCCGGATGAAAGCCGGATCCTCGTCACAGAGGTGACCGAACACTAGCAACAACTGACCTGGGTGCCACTAACACTGTTCACTGCAAGTCCGCGTCCTGTGGTGCCACTGAACCTGAACTACGCAGGCCGGTGGGACCATCCAACGTAAGCCGGTGACACTCGGATGAGGGCCCCTGCTGACCGCTGCCTCAGGCCTACACTGCGGTCCAGTAGGTCACACATGTGGAATTGTGTCTTGGGTAAGATATGGAGGAGTCCACACCATTCGACACGCCTCATCGCAGGCGGCATCCCCTATCAGCACTGGTGCCACTAACTCTGTGCGCAATGAGTCATGGGCACTTTCTGGTTGGACTTTGGTGGCGTCTGAGTCCATGGCCTGGGGGTTGTCTGCATCATCATCTGGCTGGGACGGACTTGGTGTTCGACATGTGTCTGTTCCATTCATCTCCACCATAGTGACTGTTTCTGCGTGGTTCTGCCCTCTGCATCATGCCCTCGGGGTACACCTTCCACTGTCCACCGAGACACTCCACGACAACCCCCTTTGTCATCTACGACAACCTGCTCGGCTCTCGTGACCCTGCCCCAGTGCACCGCAAGTCAGCGGCCCATGGCGGTAGGCCCGTGCAGGACACTGTGCATCTGGGGCCACTGACTCTGTGCAGCTCAAGTCATGGAGCCTTTATGGTTGAATGATTGTGTCCTTAATGATGGACACTGTTGTCGTATTTTGACTGCACCAGGCACTCCATGAAGGCTGGTGTACACACCCCACACACATCCAACACAAGTGTCACTCGACATGTGAGCCTGCTAATAAAAGTGGCCGGGCGCACGTGTCCGTAACCATTCACACCATCTAAGCAAGTGTGTCCGTGTGGTCATTATGTCAGCATGATGGGCCCGAGCCCTGCAACATCACAGTGTGCTGTCTTCAGCGGACGATACCATGTCACCTCAGCAGTGGCTAAGACCTTGGACATGTAGCTTCACCCGCCTCCCCCCTGCATGCACAAGCGGCGTGTGCTGGTCCGGCGTACATCAGGTCAGCACCGGGGTGTGCTGATTCGGCAGGGGGATCAGGGCGTGGCTCTGGTCTGGCCTTGAGCAGGAAGTGCGGTAAGCGTGTCTCTGTGTTGGAGTGTTGTCGCCACCAGGTCCACAGTAGTCGATGTTGCAATGTAGCATGCACCCGGAAGGCGGGCCTGCACGTATGGGGTAATGTAGGAGCGCAAGACCGCTCGGGGTCTTGGCTCATACATGCCAAGTGTTATGTGTATCAGTCCTGCGGCTGCATAAGTCAGATGCCTAGCCTCAATCGCAGCGCGATCACAGCCAGCCATGGACTGTACACCTGTGTCCGCCCTGTCCAGACCATTGGCCTGCACTCACATGGCTGCACACCCTCAACGGCCAGCTTCACGGTGTTGTTGGCATGCCGCTGGACATGCGCAGACAGGCATGACAATGGTGTGCCGTAGGAGTGCACGTGATACAACAGCGCAGCACACACAAGTGTGGGGGCTCGTGGGAGGGAGGAGCAGTGTGAGGCTACGTAACACACAGTGAGGCCGCTCATGTGCCACGTGCTCGGCATATCATCCATGATTCCCTGGGTCGCAGACATCCCACCCCACCCACGACAGGCCTCTGTACATCTCCTGTATGCAAGCAGATGGTAAAGTTACTGTAGGGATGAAAGGTCCTTTGTCTGAACTATCAGGCGGAAGCACATCTACAGCTCCGAGCTGGGACTTGCATGTGCCCAGCACCCCCTGACAGATACGATAGCATTTGCTGGCGACTACCACACTACGCACTGCCCGACGTGAGACCAACGTGTACACATCCCACACACAGAAGTCCTTGGTCGTAGTTAGAGTGCGTGAAATGGCCTTCACACGTACTCCCACCCCACCCCAGGTCTGCACCCGTTGCACACAGACACTGCTCATTGATCCGAGCTGTGGCATTTCATCCACAGGACTGGCGCGGGTCAGCACAGTGCAGCTTCAAGCAGAGCCACTGACGCAATGGCAGACCATTCCGGACACATGCACAACTCCAGTCACGTGGACCGGTACCGTGCACGTCTGCTGCATGTACTGGGGGCACTGCCATTGGCAGTGCTGCGGATCAGTTACCGGCTAAGCTTCCGCCTTGCCAACGTCACCTGCGTTCAGCCTGTGCTGCATTGTCGCTCATGCATATTTGAGTGGACCATGGATGTCTGCCTCGCCAACGTAACGGTAGCGGACCTGGATTTTGACGTGCGTGTGCGCCCCCTGTTGGACCACAACCAGGAGTGTCACTGTGATGACCGTTTATGGCATGCCTGGATGATTCTCTATTTAACAAAATAGGGAGTGAAGAGGTTGTGTCCAAAAATAGACACTGGAGGTGGATACGTCCTCCACTTGCAATGTATCATAAACAATAGGATCCACCCTCAGGAGGTACAAAAAGGAAGGAAAATTACAAATTACAGGTCATGTGCATTACCTACAATGGTGGGAAGCACATAGTGTTTCTTAAATACCCTCACACACCAAAAAGGCCCTTGGTGTCATGCTTCATCATGGGGGTCTTCCCGCCCCGCTGCGGGACGGGGCGTGCTACGACCTACGAATACGTGGGAGCACTGATGTCACAACTATGTGTGGAGTAGGAATGGGTGAGTGAAAAGGGTCAGGATTGAATAAAAAGGGAGTTAAAAATACCTAGCTCTCGTGGATTAGAAAATTTTAATATTCCGTTGAGCTGGTATTATTAAAAAAGTGGGTTGAGGTATGTTGCTTCAATGTGCAATGCCTCCTGTGTGTGTCAACATGTTTTGAAGCATGCTGCTTCTTCTTCAGAACAAGTTTCTGATCCCTTCTGCTCTCACAAAACTATGTTGAAAATCTCAAAATGTTCTAGAAAGGTATATGTATGGGTAGTTAATACTACGTGAATAAAAGACCGATCGTCTTAATCCAATATACAATACCCAAGGTATTTCCTAACTGGCAATCTGTAAGAGAAACACAGCAGTTAAAAACGTAGGTATGCGATGTATGCCAAGTGCAGTCGTGATGACCTGTGAAAAAGTGGTGCGTATTATTCCGCTACGTTCTAAGCGTGAGGATTACTACTAGTGTCGTGCCCTGTAAAAAAGGACAATACAAGACATACAAACACACAACATAAATCAAACACTCTATAGAGGTAGTTCAGGAGTCTGTGAGGTAATTGAAGTCAATACATATATAGCTGCACATATATAGTTGCACAAACTGTCGTGATCCAAAAAAACTGTGGAGAAAAGTTGTAAATGCAATGTACAACCACATACTTGTTATTGGATAAAACACTGCCCCATGAGCCTTAGAACGGAGGGGAAAACACGTGCCAGTAATCGCACTCTGTAAATGAAAGTGATGCGGTCAGATCCTGGTCAGAAAAGAGAGTCCAAATCCATTCACATCTTTGTATCGGCTATGCCGTACTTACACGATCCAGGACGCTGCCTCACTCGAGGTTCCCCTCCTCGCGGCTCCGTCGATGGACTAAGACCGCGAGGGGGGTTCTATAAGTAGTGCATCTAATTGGTCCTATTGCTGTCACATGTGGGAGGAAGCAGGGCGTCCTGTTGACACTGCTTACGTCGAACCGGAAGTGGAAAGAGGACTGCCTCCGGTCGTGATGGAATTCGACTAGACCGCTCCACTACTCGCGGTCTGGGTGTACAGCCTTATTGTTTTCAAGGCTGCAGAAAGATGCAGGAAAACGAAAGGGGCAACAAAATTATCAAAAATATATAAAAATATATAAAATAGGTCTACCAGCAGGTCGTCGTGCTGGCGCTATTTCTGTCGAACCGGAGGTGGATGGAGGATTGCTTCCGGTCATGATGAATTACGACTAGACCGCTCAGTTTACTCGCGGTCGGGGTGCACATCCCTATTGTTTTCAGGACATCTGAAACAAATGCAGGAAAGCGAAACGGGCAAGAAAATAAAAATGTAATTTTTTTTTACAGAATTGACCAGGCCCGTAACGTGGTGTTAAAAAGAAAATTAAAGGAACTGGATAGTACATGACCGACCTCGATGTGTCCTGCACTCCGAGATCCCATCTCTCGTTATAGGTGGTTACTAGGGTGGTATTTAAATGAGGGAAGATATATGTTAGAAAGGCTAAATGGCCATCATTATAGGCTTGGATGTGGGTCAATATAGTGCTGTAAGAAGGTTAGGCACCGAGGTTAACCTTGAATAGGGAACCGTCATAGCTTATACTGTCCACCACGCTGTACCTACTCACGTTAGCCCACTATGCAAGGTGTTCATAAATAGTGTGGACCGTAGCGCGAGCTTTCCTTGCGGTTACCATAAGGTTTGATTATGTGGGGAGTTTAGTTAGTGAGGTTCAGGCTGGGGTGGTTTTTTTGTCATAAAAAACCCCTTGAGTAGAACTATGGTTGTCACACCCTTGTTATTATCACCCGGTTAGTGGGATCACTCCTATGTTGGTGATTCCAGGTTGGCCAGATCTACGGAACTAGAGAGTAGAAAAAACGAGGAGTTGGTATTTAAGAGAGAAAGGGAAATACGATTGAGAGTATCAAGAGAACTGACTCCAGGGTATTTCATCGTTCAGGCCCTCTATGTGGGTGCCCAGGCGGAACACCCATCGTTGTTCTTTCTCAAGTAGGGCATTCTCGGTTTGTACTTGTTCAATGACCGTCCACTTTAGGTCGTCCACTGTGTGTTGGGTCATTAGATAGTGTGTGGCCATCTTGGTGGTACTTCTCTTACACCTGACGTTGCTTTTATGTTCACCAATCCGGATTTTGATTGGTCGTGATGTCATTCCAATGTACCCCAAACCACATGGGCATGTGATCATGTATATTACGTTCCTGCTGTTGCAATTTGTGAACCTTCTCTGTTCCCATTCACTGCCATTCCTGAATCTGATTTGTCTGCTTCTCTTGGTGAGAGGGCAATTGCTGCAATTACCACACGGGTGGTGCCCCTGGACAGGATGGAGGAGCGGGTTCCTAGTTGTTGTAGGTAGGCTGTGCGCGGTCTCATGTGGACTAGCATGTCTTTCAGGTTTCTTCCCCTCTTGTGGGCGAACATAGGTTTTTGTAAGTTCAAACTCCCACAGTTCAGGATCCTCCAGTGCTTGTTCACAATCTTTGATATCTGGTTAGAGTGGATATTAAACATGGTGACACAGATAGGTCTCTCTTCTTGCTCTTTTTGTACCTTTTCCTCCAAAAGGGCCTCTCTGTTGTTATTGCGGGCCCTTTTCATTGATTTATCGATTATTCTCGTGGGATAATTCCGATTTGTGAGTTTAGTTTTTAAATCCAGGGCCTGTCTCTTGTAGTCCCTCAACTCTGTGCAGTTTCTCCGCAAGCGGAGAAACTGTCCGTAAGGGAGGTTGTCACATAGGTGGCGAGGGTGGAAACTATCGTATAACAAAAGACAGTTTTTGGCTGTTGGTTTGAAATGTGTTGTGGTCTTAAGAGTGCCACTGTCTGGGTATATATTCAAATCTAGAAATACTAGGTTTTGACGTGACGTGGTATTGGTGAATCTGAGGAAGGCGTTTTGCTGGTTTAGCCAAACCATAAAGGCTTCGGTAGAAGGGATGTCTCCTTCCCAAATCAGCAACACGTCGTCGATATACCGCTTCCAGATTTTGATGTTGTGCCTGAAATGGTTGTCTGGATGTAGAATTTTGTTGGTCTCAAGATGATGTACATAGAGACCAGCTAGACTGGGAGCAAATGTGCTCCCCATGCTGGTCCCGTGTTTCTGTAGGTATAAGGTGTCCTCATACTGGAAAAAATTCCTGGTGAGGGCCAAAGAGACACACTCCATTACTAAACTGCGGGGTGTCTGGTAATCTCATGTGGTGGAAAAAAGGATCTCCTCGATTATGTTTAGTGTCTCGTCGTGTGGCAAACTCATGTACAAGCTCTCCACGTCGAGCCCCATTAGGAGTTGTTTATCCGGGTCAAAAGAGGTGTCTTGGAGTAGTTGGAGGACAGCTTTGGTGTCCTTTAGGTAGGTCCCAGTCTTTTGGATGAGGGGACGGAGAAAGGCATCGGCAAATTTGGACAGGGGTTCTAGGATGGATCCTATGCCTGATACTATAGGGCGGCCTGGTGGTTGTTGCAGGTTCTTATGAATCTTGGGGATGGTGTAAAAGTATGGTGTCCTCGGTGATTTTTGGCTTAGGAATTCTCCCTCTTTTTTGGACAGCCAGTTGTGTGCCATTGCTTCTTCCACCATCCCCATTATCTGGATCCGTAGGGATTCAGTCGGGTCACTGTACAGGATCTCATAGTTTCTCCTGTCGCCTAGAAGTTTCTTACATTCAACGTCATAGGCCAAAGCTGTTTGAAGCACTATGGCGCCACCTTTATCCGCTGGCTTAATTATGATTTCACTGTTGGAGGCCAGCTGTTGTATAGCCTCCTTCTCAACTTTGGATGTGTTTTCGAAGACGGTGGTGCCCTGTGTGGGTAGATGTCCTAGTTCTTCCATTACCGCTTTTTCAAAAGCCAGTAATTCTAGTGGTAATGTGGAGTCTGGAGGTGTGAAGTTGGATTTTTGTCGTAATCCTGTATCGGAGGTTTCTTCCGTGGTTGTATCTTTCTCCTTAAAGAACGCCAGCAGTTTTAATTTGCGAATGAATTCCTTCATTTCCACGTGTATTCTGAATTTATCCATCCGGTTAGTCGGTGCGAAACCTAGTCCTTTCTCCAGGACACGTGTCTGCACCTCTGTGAGTTCAAGCTCTGTCAGGTTTACTACTAATTGCCCCTTTTGCTGGTGGACGGTTGGTTGCTCGATGAGCCCGTCATGCTCCTCGTTGAGACCTGTGGGTTCTCTTCTTCCTCTGTCGTCCAATGGACATTGTTGCCTCTCCTGTTCCTGCCTCTCCGGGGTCCTGGGCGTGACCCTAAAAAAGGCGGTGGTCCATAATAGTTGTAGTCGTATTCCTGTCCCCAGTGCTGGTAAGGACCTCCCATTGGTGGTGGTCCATACGGGTATGGCAGGTAGGAAGGTGGCCCTTGATAATTACCCCAACCCCTGCGTCTAGGATTGTAGGGTCGTTGGTGTGGGGGAACACCTCGTTGGTTGCGGTATGTGCTCCTTCTGCTGGAGTTAGAGCTGTTGGTACTAGCGTCTGATCCGTCACTGTCCGTGCCCTGATCGCTGTTAGTGTCCCTGATCGTGTAGTCATCCTGTGTGTATGGGTACACTCTCTCATGGCTGAAGCGAGCCGTGTCCTTTTTCAATTTGTTAAACTTGCTTTGTTTGAGTGTGACCTCAAACTCTGTCATCTGCTGGTTTAGCTCCTCCAAGCGTTTCTTTAGGACAGACGGGGACTGATAGCTTTTCAACTGTACTTCCAGTTTCTGGATGTCTATCTTCAGTTCTTGTGCCAGTCTTGTTGCTGTCTTTATTATTAAAACCAGCCAGTCTCGGGTACAGTGCCACGATATAAGTGACCAGTCCTTCTTAAATGACTTATCATTTTGAAAAATAAAAGGCTTGTTACGGACTATCAGGCCTTGTGGTGCTGCATTGGCCCTCAGGTATTCCGTCATCAAGAGACCGTGCAGAGCCGTTTTTATCTGGGTTCTCCTCAGGTTGGTTAATTCATCCCAGTCTGCACTGTTTGGGCCCGGGTCACTGCTGCTCAACCCCACAAAGGGGTTAATGGCTGCTAGGATTCTGTCCACCTCTTCTTCTCCGAAAGTGAGGCCAGTGCCTTCAGCCATTGTGAAATGGTCTCCACAAGGGGTGGCACTCACTAAGGGTATTAGGTGGAGTGTGTGTGTGTGTGTGTGTGCGTGGGTGTGTGTGTGTGTGTGTGTTTGCGTGTGTGTGTGTGTGTGTGTGTGTGTGTGTGTGTAAGTGTGTGAAAGGCTCAATGACCACTTTCAAAATATCGGTATGTACACCGATGTTTTTCGTTACCAGGACTTCTGGCGTACTCCCACAGCTCCACGCTGTCTTAATATCTCTATTTAACAAAATAAGGAGTGAAGAGGTTGTGTCCAAAAATGGACACTGGAGGTGGATACGTCCTCCTCTTGCAATGTACCATAAACAATAGGATCCACCCTCAGGAGGTACAAAAAAGGAAGGAAAATTACAAATTACAGGTCATGTGCATTACCTACAATGGTGGGAAGCACATAGTGTTTCTTAAATACCCCTCACACACCAAAAGGGCCCTTGGTGTCATGCTTCATCATGGGGTCTTCCCGCCCCGCTGCGGACGGGGCGTGCTACGACCTACGAATACGTGGGAGCACTGATGTCACAACTATGTGTGGTGTAGGAATGGGTGAGTGAAAAGGGTCAGGAGTTAATAAAAGTGAGTTAAAAATACCTAGCTCTCGTGGATTAGAAAATTTTAATATTCCGTTGAGCCGGTATCATTAAAAAGGTGGGTCGGAGGTATGCTGCTTCAATGTGCAATGCCTCCTGTGTGTGTCAACATGTTTCGAAGCATGCTGCTTCTTCTTCAGGACAAGTTTCTGATCCCTTCTGCTCTCACAAAACTATGTTGAAAATCTCAAAATGTTCTAGAAAGGTATATGTATGGGTAGTTAATGCTACGTGAATAAAAGACCGATCGTCTTAATCCAATATACAATACCCAAGGTATTTCCTAACTGGCAATCTGTAAGAGAAACACAGCAGTTAAAAACGTAGGTATGCGATGTATGCCAAGTGCAGCCGTGATGACTTGTGAAAAAGTGGTGCTTATTATTCCGCTACGTTCTATGCGTGAGGATTACTACTAGTGTCGTGCCCTGTAAAAAAGGACAATACAAGACATACAAACACACAACATAAATCACACACTATATAGAGGTAGTTCAGGAGTCTGTGAGGTAATTGAAGTCAATACATATATAGTTGCACATATATAGTTGCACAAACTGTCGTGATCCAAAAAAACTGTGGAGAAAAGTTGTAAATGCAATGTACAACCACATACTTGTTATTGGATAAAACACTGCCCCATGAGCCTTAGAACGGGGGGGAAAACATGTGCCAGTAATCGCACTCTGTAAATGAAAGTGATGTGGTCAGATCCTGGTCAGATAAGGGAGTCCAAAGCCATTCACATCTTTGTATCGGCTATGCCGTACTTACACGATCCAGGACGCTGCCTCACTCAAGGTTCCCCTCCTCGCGGCTCCGTCGATGGACTAAGACCGCGAGGGGGGTCTATAAGTAGTGCATCTAATTGGTCCTATTGCTGTCACGTGTGGGAGGAAGCAGGGCGTCCTGTTGACACTGCTTACGTCGAACCGGAAGTGGAAGGAGGACTGCCTCCGGTCGTGATGGAATTCGACTAGACCGCTCCACTACTCGCGGTCTGGGTGTACAGCCTTATTGTTTTCAAGGCTGCAGAAAGATGCAGGAAAACGAAACGGGCAACAAAATTATCAAAAATATATAACAATATATAAAATAGGTCTACCAGCAGGTCGTCGTGCTGGCGCTATTTCTGTCGAACCGGAGGTGGATGGAGGATTGCTTCCGGTCATGATGAATTATGACTAGACCGCTCAGTTTACTCGCGGTCGGTGTGCACATCCCTATTGTTTTCAGGACTGCTGAAAAAAATGCAGGAAAGCGAAACGGGCAAGAAAATAATTTTTTTTTTTTTTTACAAAATTGACCAGGCCCGTAATGTGGTGTTAAAAAGAAAATTAAAGGAACTGGAAAGTACATGACCGACCTCGATGTGTCCTGCACTCCGAGATCCCATCTCTCGTTATAGGTGGTTACTAGGGTGGTATTTAAATGAGGGAAGATATATGTTAGAAAGGCTAAATGGCCATCATTATAGGCTTGGATGTGGGTCAAAATAGTGCTGTAAGAAGGTTAGACACCGAGGTTAACCTTGAATAGGGAACCGTCATAGCTTATACTGTCCACCACGCTGTACCTACTCACGTTAGCCCACTATGCAAGGTGTTCATAAATAGTGTGGACAGTGGCGTGAGCTTTCCTTGCGGTTACCATAAGGTTTGATTATGTGGGGAGTTTAGTTAGTGAGGTTCAGGCTTGGGTGGTTTTTTTGTCATAAAAAACCCCTTGAGTAGTACTATGGTTGTCACACCCTTGTTATTATCACCCGGTTAGTGGGATCACTCATATGTTGGTGATTCCAGGTTGGCCAGATCTACGGACCTAGAGAGTAGAAAAAACGAGGGGTTGGTATTTAAGAGAGAAAGTGAAATACGATTGAGAGTATCAAGTGAACTGACTCCAGGGTATTTCATCGTTCAGGCCCTCTATGTGGGTGCCCAGGCGGAACACCCATCGTTGTTCTTTCTCAAGTAGGGCATTCTCGGTTTGTACTTGTTCAATGACCGTCCACTTTAGGTCGTCCACTGTGTGTTGGGTCGTTAGTGTGTGGCCATCTTGGTGGTACTTCTCTTACACCTGACGTTGCTTTTATGTTCACCAATCCGGATTTTGATTGGTCGTGATGTCATTCCAATGTACTCCAAACCACATGGGCATGTGATCACGTATATTACGTTCCTGCTGTTGCAATTTGTGAACCTTCTCTGTTCCCATTCACTGCCATTCCTGAATCTGATTTGTCTGCTTCTCTTGGTGAGAGGGCAATTGCTGCAATTACCACACGGGTGGTGTCCCTGGACAGGATGGAGGAGCGGGTTCCTAGTTGTTGTAGGTAGGCCTGTGCGCGGTCTCGTGTGGACTAACATGTCTTTCAGGTTTCTTCCCCTCTTGTGGGCGAACATAGGTTTTTGTAAGTTCAAACTCCCACAGTTCAGGATCCTCCAGTGCTTGTTCACAATCTTTGATATCTGGTTAGAGTGGATATTAAACGTGGTGACACAGATAGGTCTCTCTTCTTGCTCTTTTTGTACCTTTTCCTCCAAAAGGGCCTCTCTGTTGTTATTGCGGGTCCGTTTCATTGCTTTATCGATTATTCTCGTGGGATAATTCCGATTTGTGAGTTTAGTTTTTAAATCCAGGGCCTGTCTCTTGTAGTCCCTCAACTCTGTGCAGTTTCTCCGCAAGCGAAGAAACTGTCCGTAAGGGAGGTTGTCACGTAGGTGGCGAGGGTGGAAACTATCGTATAACAAAAGACAGTTTTTGGCTGTTGGTTTGAAATGTGTTGTGGTCTTAAGAGTGCCACTGTCTGGGTATATATTCAAATCTAGAAATACTAGGTTTTGACGTGACGTGGTATTGGTGAATCTGAGGAAGGCGTTTTGCTGGTTTAGCCAAACCATAAAGGCTTCGGTAGAAGGGATGTCTCCTTCCCAAATCACCAACACGTCGTCAATATACCTCTTCCAGATTTTGATGTTGTGCCTGAAAGGGTTGTCTGGATGTAGAATTTTGTTGGTCTCAAGATGATGTACATAGAGACCAGCTAGACTGGGAGCAAATGTGCTCCCCATGCTGGTCCCGTGTTTCTGAGGGTATAAGGTGTCCTCATACTGGAAAAAATTCCTGGTGAGGGCCAAAGAGACACACTCCATTACTAAACTGCAGGGTGTCTGGTAATATCATGTGGTGGAAAAAAGGATCTCCTCGATTATGTTTAGTGTCTCGTCGTGTGGCAAACTCGTGTACAAGCTCTCCACGTCGAGCCCCATTAGGAGAGTTGTTTATCCGGGTCAAAAGAGGTGTCTTGGAGTAGTTGGAGGACAGCTTTGGTGTCCTTTAGGTAGGTCCCAGTCTTTTGGATGAGGGGACGGAGAAAGGCATTGGCAAATTTGGACAGGGGTTATAGGATGGATCCTATGCCTGATACTATCGGGCGGCCTGGTGGTTGTTGCAGGTTCTTATGAATCTTGGGGATGGTGTAAAAGTATGGTGTCCTCGGTGATTTTTGGCTTAGGAATTCTCCTCTTTTGGACAGCCAGTTGTGTGCCATTGCTTCTTCCACCATCCCCATTATCCGGATCCGTAGGGATTCAGTCGGGTCACTGTACAGGATCTCAGTTTCTCCTGTCTCCTAGAAGTTTCTTACATTCAA
Organism: Calotriton arnoldi; assembly: GCA_963921515.1. Lineage (NCBI taxonomy): Eukaryota > Metazoa > Chordata > Amphibia > Caudata > Salamandridae > Calotriton > Calotriton arnoldi. Next base: position 61,531 of record CAWUFW010007961.1, read on the forward strand.
CGTCATAGGCCAATGCTGTTTGAAGCACTATGGCGCCACCTTTATCCGCTGGCTTAATTATGATTTCACTGTTGGAGGCCAGCTGTTGTATAGCCTCCTTCTCAACTGCGACACTTAATTTCCCCTCCCTTTTTGACCCAATACACCAAGGATGACTCTTCCACTGGTAACAAAAAGCACACTTTTACCAACTCCTGTGATTTTAGCAGCAGTCTCATCATTTGTTAATTCAATAACTGAAGGGCTGGTATTCACGTGCAAAATGTAATAAGCCCCATGACTTTAGACACCGTCACTTATCCTCATTTCTTCTAAAATAAATGACACATGTTCAGACCGTCCAGGGTCCATAATATGAAACAGAAACCCAGAGGACACATAGACTGTGCAACACACTTTATGTATACTTTGACATTAAATTATTAGTAATTATTTAAAAAAAATGTAGCAGCACTTGATTTACATGGTCGACATTTTGATCTACATTAATAGTTCTTGGATTTTTTACCATTTAAGTGAGAAAAGCCAGTAGAGTTCTTTACTAAAACGCCTGAAATATCGCAAAATATTTTAATTCATTCAAATAATAGTAGGGTAAAGACATATGGAATACCAAAGTCACACGTGTAGTAATAACTATGACTGGTTATGAGTCTCTGAGGCCTCCTGTTTCTGCCACATTGTAACTACAACACATAATTTGTGTACCATAATGATAACCCAGAAAAAATCAGGACCCGCTTTGGATCCAAGTGGTCAAGCCCAGTCTATGGTGTGTCTACAGACACTAGCTTTTATCCAATTGTACATGCACAGAGAAAAGTCAAGGCCATCTTATGTTCCTCGGGATAGACCTACACATTCCATTGTCTCCAGAAACTGAAACAATATCTTTTTGTGTCCTTGGAGATAACACAGTGTTCATCTGCATTTAGAGATAGCAGTGGATTCCCTTGTCTTCTAGACAGGTCTGTGCTTTGTGCTCCTCAATCTGTTATCAGCTATCAGCTATGGGACCTATGTTGCAGTTGACAGGCTTGAATGTTCTTAATGTTCAACGTGACAGGCCAGTTTACATTGTCCTCCCAGTTAGGTCTGGATCATCTAGTAGTCCCAAAAGAATCTGTACCCCTTTTGAGACCCTGAGATGGGCCGACACCACAGTTCAATAGACACATCCACAGAACCTTTTGTACCAAAACACATCATGTTCATTCGTGTACCCAGGATTCAAGTTCTCTGTCTGTCTACATAGACAATCCAGGCTCTTCATCTTATCTGGCATCTTGCTTATTTGTGATGCTCCTAACCCATCATCCACAGGCCATGCACCGATCCTTTTCTTTCCCCAAAGACAGACTTGATTTTCTGTGACATAAGATTAGTTCAGATGCCTCTCATCACTCCGGAAATGAGTAAGGACCTTCTTGTGTCTCTAGTTTCAGGAAAAGGCTATGGGTTTGTTCTTGTGTCATCAGAGACAAGGCTTGAGTGTTTCGCTACACAAGACACTGGCGGATCCAATGTTTTCCTAAAGCGAGGAGAGGTTACATTTGCTGAAGAACGACTTGTTTCATGTTGGCTTCTCAGAAACATGTGTGTGGCCCCTTTACTCACTGGACACAGGCCTACATTTACTTGTTTTGCTAGAGCAAAACCTGGATGTTCATATGATTGGAGGAATCTGAATTTTTGTGAGAGTCAAGAGGCAGGCTTGGCTCACAATATTTCACAGGAGGAGAAATTGAATCCATGTGCATTTCCAGGGTCAAGCTTTGATCCTATATCATTTTCTTTTACTGGAGAAGAACTTACAACCTCATATCTTTCTCAAAGACATGCCTGGATCAATTTGAGTTTTTAGGTACAGGAATCAATCCCCTTGTGTCACTGTACATCCGTAAATCCCGAGATACAAGTTGCAAGCCTCTTGCTCTCGTCGGGTGAGACCATGATGTTTGTGCATCCGGAAAAAGTGAAAGGCCTTATCCCTGTAGTGTGCCCCGAGACAGGCTGTATCTCTTGGTGCTAAGTAGACAGTTTTGACTGGCCTCCCATTAACAAACTGTGACTTAACTGTGAAAGGCTCTATTCAAGTTTGAAAATTCTAATCCAATGTGGACCTATTGAGAGAGTTTATTGACTAACAGCAGCATAGGCTCCAATGCCAATGATGTTTAAATGTAAAGTAGAACACCAGGTCATTGGCTAGCATCATGATAATGCCCTTCCCAGACACGGCTGTAGGGTTTGCTTTCTCTGCATTCACTGCACAGGGATGATTTACTAAAGAAACATCTAGATTTGTTCCAATGATAGTCATTAGTATATCAATAAATATCCAAACGGTTAATCTAAAACACCATTGTTATCCCTTTCACCATCACTCAGATCATGGCAGACAATCTCTGTTAGCTTTTTCTTAGATGTTTTCTGACATTTGATAAAATGTGGCCTTTTTATTTTTTCACTTTCCTCCAAGATGTTTCTGTGGTTTCTAAATACTTCTCTTGCTTTATGGTGGTTTGTTGAGAACTATTGCCCAGTGGTTCCTTCAGACAGCCAAATAACCTCTGTAAGCCTTTGAAAAGTAAACTAGATATGGCTAAGTCTGTTCATACGACTATTCCAAAGTATGTGTTGAATTTTAAATTCTTCGAACATTTCAAAACTATTTCCACAAAACTGTGGTCCATTATCTGTTCAAATTAACTGTGCTATCTAAAATAAATATTTCCTACTCTGCCTTGACTGAAGAGCATGTACTTTAAAGGGGACTATTTCATTTCAACCTTCTAAAGTCTGTATCAGTGACAGCTTGGCAACCTCTTTCTTCAGCCTGAACACAGCAATTCTCAGGCCTGTGTAGGCTTCCTAATGCACATCAATAGCTAGAAGCAGCTCTTCTCAAGAATCCGGTCTGTGTGTAACATCATTAATATTGGTGAAAATTCTTCCCAGTTGGAACATATGTGTTTGTTTCATGATCTCTGTTGCCATGAGTCCTGCTATAATTATCGACAGCACAATTTTTCAGAAATGCCTAAGCAATAGCAGCCTTTGGTAGGAATTCAACAATCACAGAGAGGAATGGCCTGTATAAGATGTCTGGGATATCTCAGGTTGGTAATGAAAAAGCAACATGCCATCTTAGACTCCCTCAGCTCTCTGTACAGTTTGGTGCTGGATATCTTCTCCTTTATAGAAGGAACCACTCTCCAGCTTCAGCAGTCTGCAAGACAATTAGAAAAGAATCATCAGTCAGCAAGGGGAGAATCAGAGAGCAGCATCTAGATTTCTTAGAGTCTAATTTGTAGAACAACCAATCCACTACATGTTATTCTCTATGAATGGGCCCCAGTGCACTACTCTCGCCCTAAAATTCATAAGGATGGAAAATAATTAATCTGTATCACAGAAGGTAACAAGTTATGTTCTTCCTGTGCAGAAGGAATAAGCCACGAGGAAATTGTATGGTTATACTCCCTAAAAAGTGCACCCATTGTGACAGCAGGTGATGAAACTCTTGTCAACAGCAGCAAGTTCCTTTCTGGAATGAAATAAGTGATCGCTAAATGACATAAACATGCACTTTTTGCACATTGACTTCGAAAGAACGTCGATGTTGGCATTTGCCACTATTTAGGGCGTATAGTGTTCAATCACATGCGGACGTTGTAGTATTTTGCTTTTGGACAGATCAACCAGCAATCTACAGTTTTGCAGCTACTTGTATTTGGCCTGCATGATCTCTACTAGGGAGGGAAGCAAATATAGTCATATGGGATATTAAATACAATAGTACTACAATTTCTTATTTATATGTCTATTTTAAGTAAATATATTTAGATATAGGATTATAATCTTGTCCGGTTAATTGTAAGATTTTATTAGATGATAACTTGTATTTCTTTTTTGTTACGTAGGGTGGCAGGGCAAAACTTGTTTATTTAATAATTATTGTGTGGCTTATGCTGACTACAATAAATAAAATATAATTTCCAAGACATAAATATGTCTATCATGTGTGCTACACGGATGATTTGGAATATCATCATGTTGCCACAACGGGATCAGTGGCAAATATTTTAATGCTGCAAACAGTGGGAGATATTTGTGCTGCTGCTGGAGTTTTCTGTTTTTGCCCAAGCCATAAATGTCACTGTGCCCTCGCATGTAATGCGCAGAGGACACTCCTGTGGGATACAACACCCCTCTGGTGTGCCTCCTTGCAACTTCTGCCTGGGTATCCGACAAGGCTGATCTACGCACTTGCATACTTAAATTTCTAGGTATCACTCTTTGCCTGTGCCTCTTGCCCCATGCATTGAGTATTCCTTATTCACCTCTTGACTTATCATGACACCTTGCTGTTCATTCCCTTCCTTTACCTTCTCTGCAGGATTGTGGCATTGCCCTTATTAATTCCTGTGAGATGAAAATAGCGAGAGCTGGGCGAGTACGTTAGATGTGTAATTTCTTCCTAAAAAAATGTCTGGAAAGGACCTAGAGGTGAGTCTCTCCTACTTAATCATTTTTAGTAGCAAAAACAGACCCACTTGGTCACTAGAAGAAGACATCTTTCCAATTTAGCAAATTTTATTAGCAGGAATACAGATTTATAGGTAACTAGTGATCCAATATTAAAACAGGTTTGCTGTTGCAAGGTCTGCGAGTTGCAAAACGATAAGCTGTACAACCGCCAAGCAATATGTTGGGAAAGTCTTTTTGACTCACAATGTTGTTTGTGCCACCCACGCTAGCTCATACAGGAAAGGGGGCATGTAACGGGCATCTCCCCTCGCCTATGCAACTTATCAATGGGTTGCGGCCCCAGTTGCAGTCAGAAACCACTAATTAGTTACCAAGACCCAAAAGAGGTGGTAACCTATTTGCAAAGTGGAAGCTATCCCTGGTGACTGCAAGTATCAGGAAAGCAGAAAGTGGTATAGAAGACCACTGCATGGTTCCCTAGTGTAATGCACTGCATACCAACCTTGTATTCTTCATGCATGCATGAATGTAACTGCTAAGGCAGAGGTGGAGTTCTGCTGTCCTTATGTCTTCAAGGAGTCACAAAGAGACCCAGGTCATAAATACTGACGAGACAGGAGTTTATGTGACTCTCTGCTAATTGGCATTTTTCGATGCTACTGATTAGTACAACAGTTGTATCTCAAAGTGAAGGTGGGTCTTAAAAATGCTGGTGAACAAAAACACAGACTGGATGCGGGCCCATCTTCATACATCGGGTTCTGGTTGTCATCCCACAACACTTAGGTTCTAGCGACAAGGTGCTAAGAGAGTGATGTTACTGAATAAAACACAGTATCGTAGATATGTAGAACTCTGGACTCACTTATCTTCCCATCCTTGTTGGGCTGGTGTTGGATTAAGAAAGAAGTGGTAAGAAATGCAAAGGTTTCATAGCCATGAATTTTATACATTTCTTAAAAATGAATTCAAATGTTTTTTAATAAATCTAAATGTGGTACAAGTAAGTAGTCATATTAGGTAAAGAGCTATTAACTACACACTACAAGCTCAAGGGGTGGCTTCATAAATACATTTTATACTAAGAATGAAGAAGTCACAATAATCAGACAGGGAAAATGGAGCATGTCCTTATCCAGCATGTTTTTACTCTCATTTAGGACTGTGATGTCAGTTGTAACCAAATAATGTTCCATATTGCAGTTTGCATGCTGTCTCCTACTGTACACCCCTTTGTAGAATCGGAAAAATTTCTCACTTTTTTGTTTATTTTATCTATCTTATATCACAAGTGCTTCTCTAGCTGTCTTCAATCTATTTTCTGTGCATGCTAATAGATAACCATACTATTACAGGCCTAGAAATTAGTAATGGAATCAGCAAACGAAGAAGGTAATTTATACCACATTGGGCAGTCCACCGGGCCGGCAGAGGCCATGGGTATCGCTCCCCTGAAATAGGACTGTCCACTATGCTATAAGATCCCTGCCAGCCTGAAGGGGATGTCCCTGCCCTCTGTGCATTCGCTGGTGCATTGGTTTTACAGAAGACAGAGAATAATGCTGATAGGTCGTCATGTTGCTTTGGCTGTGCTCGTCAAACGTTACTTTCTGTTTGGGCCCGTTAGGCCACTCTACCCAGAAATCACATATGGAATATTTGGCTGGTGTCCTTTGTTTTACAGTGCGTATGCTTCCTCTGGTAAAGTGAAAGACATTTTTGCATATCTGTTTTGTCTACATTTGTTAAAGGCGTGCCCTCAAGCCCCATTGGAATTCTTCAGTTTACTTGAGTATTTAACATTTTATTGAATGAATGTGAGAACATGTTTGTCAGTTTTATGCAAGTGGGTGCATAGCATTAATACTTTCAAAGAACATTAATATAGGGAGATATAGCAGAAATTGAAAAGGTCTTTAGCCTCTACTACTATAAACAGAGAGTGCAAAAGATTTGTTTTAGGTCGCATTGGACTCCTGTGCAGATGTGATTACTGCAATGTAAATTACCGCGATGTAACCCATTGCATTGTAAGGACAAACATTCCAGTGAAGTTAGCCAATACCTGAAGGGGGCTGACCCATTGCCCCATCCTGTAAACTGGAGGGGGTCGAAGTAAAAAGTGAATGACAGACCAGTGGATAAAGAGGGTTGGCCAAATGCACCTATAACTAAGAAATTATTTTTTATATATATATAATGTTATTAAATTCAAAAGCCATGTCTAGTGCCAGATCTATAATTAAAAGGCACTTCTGTTTTAATGTACGATGGACTCCGTGCTTGCGCGTGCCTCGCTGCCTGCCCTCCTGCTTGTCAGCCTGATGAAGGCGGATGGTGCCCGTGCTGCTTAAAGCCGCTGCAGGACAGGGCTGGAGACTTAGCGACTCTCAGCTAGGACACAAGCGACAGTCTGTTTGTTGGACTCTGAGCTCTCTGTTTCACAGTCCCACGATGTGGACGTTACTGTCGAAAACGTAACAACACTTTGCACAAGGTGTTGCTCCCCAATTAATCTTCTTTCCTCCACCCCCCGCAGGCACTTATTACCATCACATATTATATAGCTCCGCTACAGTGGTATGTACTGCTCTTTATGCTAACTTAGACACAGGACTTAAGCTGGACTGTTGGAGGGGGCACTGTCTCTCAACCTACAGAGTTCCGCCCTTGTTGCCCTGCCCAATGCCCTCCATTGCACAGCTGCTGGTCCATGGTTTTATCGTCTGCCCGGCTCAAGTGCCACCCCTGTAAATGGCATTATTTCACCCTCCAATACAGTTACCAAGTGGCCCAATGTCATGGTTGGCACACTAAGCCAGTCTTGCATTTTAGTTAAGAGAATGTTGCGTGCTGCCTTTTTCAGCCTAGGCTTACAATGTTTAAAGCAAGAATAAAAATCCCAGAATGCATCTTGCTTTTTTGCTGAAAAGGTAGGGCTGTTGGACGAGTTATCAAAATCAATGCATGTTGCAGCGGAACGCCCACCGCAACACCCATTGCCGACCCCTTTCACGCTAAGTGTAGCGTGAAAGGGGGGCTTATTTACAAGGCGGCGTTAAGCCCTGTTAAGTAGCTTACCGCCACCTTGTAAATAAGGCAAAGCCCTTATTGCTAAGGAAAGTCGTTAAAAGTGACGTTCCTGTGGCGATAGGGGCTTGTAAATATGCCCCAGAGTGTCTTTACCTTGTTAGACATTTCACTTTTTCCATTTACAGCATTGGGGCTTGGGGCATTGTTTGAGGTTGCCAACTGCTTTGATTGCATTTTTAATTTATTAGTAGAACCTTTTTTGTTTTTAACGTTATCCATCTGTAGAACATTGCAGAAGTAGATTTCCAAAGAAATGTCTAATTGCTACAACTAAAATATTTCCTTAGTGGTCCCATTTAACGTATGACACGTATTAGCTGTTTAGCCAACAGTTCTACACATGCTGCGCTTTTCAGCCCAAATGTAAAACGAAAACATAAAACAAATTGCCTTTAATGTTACATCCAGAGAAGTTATGCTATGTCTCTGAAGGGGCTTGCTTTCAGCTTGTGGCAGAAACTGTGGTAAGTTGGGTGACAGAGGGGAGGGATGAAGTTACCCCCAACACCCAGCTCAAGAGGCAGCTGGAGTATTTTGGGATATGCTGTCAAGTGAATTGTTTTCTTTGCTTCTGTGCTGCATGATATTAATAATGATGTGTTCTCCATGCCTGAATTCCCCTGACCAGTCTAATATTCCAAAGTGTGATTGTCACGTGTGCATCATGCTACTAATCCGTCTTTCCTCTTTAATACCATTAATTTAACATAGTGAGCACCCATAATTTAAACCAATGAGTAGTTTTTATGACTTAAGGCTAGATTTAGAGTTTGGCAGATGGGATACTCTGTCAAAACATGACTGATATCTCATCCGCTGTATTACAAGTGCCATAGACTATAATGCACTTCTAATACTGTATAAGGAACATCTGCCAATTATGTGACGGAATATCCTGTCCCCAAACTCTAAATAAGGCTCTTACTGACTGTGAAGATCAAATTGTTTAGTTCCAACAATGTGATGACCAGGTATGGGGAACAGTAAATATGAGGCTTGGAAACAATGGTTTAGTTTGTGTAAGAGCAAATTGAGGGAACAAATTCTGAAAAATATGTTATCAGGAAGTAAGAAAATCACCTATAATGGTTCAGTGTGTCAACGTACAATGGTTGGTGTGTTGCAGTATGACAGTGAGTGTCTTGGTGTATGAAGATGGTTCTTTGAAAGTATGATGGTTTGTGTGTTTGCTATGGATGAGCCCATCTGACTATGACTCTTCAAACTGGACCACGCACAACCCCTTCCGCACTTAGCTTGAGGGGTAGTGAGGGTGAGCAGTCACAGGTTTCTTAGAGAAGTAGTGTGGTGGTGCTCGAGCTCAGAGCTCAACAATTAACAAACAGGAGAGTGGGGAGTGATGCCCTTTGCAGATCTACAGAGAGAATATCAATTAGCACGCCCAGAGACGTACTGCTATCTCCAGATCAGCCATGCACTACAAAGGGCACTACCAAGGGGAAAGGAACTTCCTGAATCCTCCCCATTGGAAAACAGACTACTTGACCTTGCCAGGTAGGTCGCTCCCCCACCACACAGCTCCGCCTGTGTTGTCTGCCCGCTGCTCCTGTAGGTAAGATCGCCCTCCGCTTGTGGCCCCGGTGCCCGTTTTTGTCTGCTCGCCCCCTGTTTTTCCTTTCTGTGCCCCTCGCTGCCCCACTGTTGTTGTGCCCGTGATTTTGTCTGCTCTCCCCTGTTTTTCCTTTCTGTGCCCCTCGCTGCCCCACTGTTGTTGTGCCCGTGATTTTGTCTGCTGTCCCCCTGTTTTTCCTTTCTGTGCCCCTCGCTGCCCCACTGTTGTTGTGCCCGTGATTTTGTCTGCTGTCCCCTGTTTTTCCTTTCTGTGCCCTCGCTGCCCCACTGTTGTTGTGCCCGTGATTTTGCCTGCTCTCCCCCTGTTTTTCCTTTCTGTGCCCCTCGCTGCCCCACTGTTGTTGTGCCCGTGATTTTGTCTGCTGTCCCCCTGTTTTTCCTTTCTGTGCCCCTCGCTGCCCCACTGTTGTTGTGCCCGTGATTTTGCCTGCTCTCCCCCTGTTTTTCCTTTCTGTGCCCCTCGCTGCCCCACTGTTGTTGTGCCCGTGATTTTGTCTGCTGTCCCCCTGTTTTTCCTTTCTGTGCCCCTCGCTGCCCCACTGTTGTTGTGCCCGTGATTTTGTCTGCTGTCCCCCTGTTTTTCCTTTCTGTGCCCCTCGCTGCCCCACTGTTGTTGTGCCCGTGATTTTGCCTGCTCTCCCCTGTTTTTCCTTTTCTGTGCCCCTCGCTGCCCCACTGTTGTTGTGCCCGTGATTTTGTCTGCTGTCCCCCTGTTTTTCCTTTCTGTACCCCTCGCTGCCCCACTGTTGTTGTGCCCGTGATTTTGCCTGCTCTCCCCTGTTTTTCCTTTCTGTGCCCCTCGCTGCCCCACTGTTGTTGTGCCCGTGATTTTGCCTGCTCTCCCCCTGTTTTTCCTTTCTGTGCCCCTCGCTGCCCCACTGTTGTTGTGCCCGTGATTTTGTCTGCTGTCCCCCTGTTTTTCCTTTCTGTGCCCCTCGCTGCCCCACTGTTGTTGTGCCCGTGATTTTGTCTGCTGTCCCCCTGTTTTTCCTTTCTGTACCCCTCGCTGCCCCACTGTTGTTGTGCCCGTGATTTTGCCTGCTCTCCCCTGTTTTTCCTTTCTGTGCCCCTCGCTGCCCCACTGTTGTTGTGCCCGTGATTTTGTCTGCTGTCCCCTGTTTTCCTTTCTGTGCCCCTCGCTGCCCCACTGTTGTTGTGCCCGTGATTTTGTCTGCTGTCCCCCTGTTTTTCCTTTCTGTGCCCCCGCTGCCTCTCGCCACTCCCGCCGCTGCGTTCTCTGCGGCCCCGCCCCCTGACTGCCCATTCGCTGCCCCTGCCTCCCCGCCTCCCAGCTGCTCCTCCCTCCCACCTCCCCATAAATGGCGGCCGCTGCACGGTGAGGAGAGCGACCCTTGACCTTGCCAGGTAGGTCGCTCCCCCACCACACAGCTCCGCCTGTGCTGTCTGCCCGCTGCTCCTGTAGGTAAGATCGCCCTCCGCTTGTGGCCCCGGTGCCCGTTTTTGTCTGCTCTCCCCCTGTTTTTCCTTTCTGTGCCCCTCGCTGCCCCACTGTTGTTGTGCCCGTGATTTTGTCTGCTCTCCCCTGTTTTTCCTTTCTGTGCCCCTCGCTGCCCCACTGTTGTTGTGCCCGTGATTTTGTCTGCTGTCCCCCTGTTTTTCCTTTCTGTGCCCCTCGCTGCCCCACTGTTGTTGTGCCCGTGATTTTGCCTGCTCTCCCCCTGTTTTTCCTTTCTGTGCCCCTCGCTGCCCCACCGTTGTTGTGCCCGTGATTTTGTCTGCTGTCCCCCTGTTTTTCCTTTCTGTGCCCCTCGCTGCCCCACTGTTGTTGTGCCCGTGATTTTGCCTGCTCTCCCCCTGTTTTTCCTTTCTGTGCCCCTCGCTGCCCCACTGTTGTTGTGCCCGTGATTTTGTCTGCTGTCCCCCTGTTTTTCCTTTCTGTGCCCCTCGCTGCCCCACTGTTGTTGTGCCCATGATTTTGTCTGCTGTCCCCCTGTTTTTCCTTTCTGTGCCCCTCGCTGCCCCACTGTTGTTGTGCCCGTGATTTTGCCTGCTCTCCCCCTGTTTTTCCTTTCTGTGCCCCTCGCTGCCCCACTGTTGTTGTGCCCGTGATTTTGTCTGCTGTCCCCCTGTTTTTCCTTTCTGTGCCCCTCGCTGCCCCACTGTTGTTGTGCCCGTGATTTTGCCTGCTCTCCCCTGTTTTTCCTTTCTGTGCCCCTCGCTGCCCCACTGTTGTTGTGCCCGTGATTTTGCCTGCTCTCCCCCGTTTTTCCTTTCTGTGCCCCTCGCTGCCCCACTGTTGTTGTGCCCGTGATTTTGTCTGCTGTCCCCCTGTTTTTCCTTTCTGTGCCCCTCGCTGCCCCACTGTTGTTGTGCCCGTGATTTTGTCTGCTGTCCCCCTGTTTTTCCTTTCTGTACCCCTCGCTGCCCCACTGTTGTTGTGCCCGTGATTTTGCCTGCTCTCCCCCTGTTTTTCCTTTCTGTGCCCCTCGCTGCCCCACTGTTGTTGTGCCCGTGATTTTGTCTGCTGTCCCCCTGTTTTTCCTTTCTGTGCCCCTCGCTGCCCCACTGTTGTTGTGCCCGTGATTTTGTCTGCTGTCCCCCTGTTTTTCCTTTCTGTGCCCCCGCTGCCTCTCGCCACTCCCGCCGCTGCGTTCCCTGCGGCCCCGCCCCCTGACTGCCCATTCGCTGCCCCTGCCTCCCGCCTCCCAGCTGCTCCTCCCTCCCACCTCCCCCATAAATGGCGGCCGCTGCACGGTGAGGAGAGCGACCCTTGACCTTGCCAGGTAGGTCGCTCCCCCACCACACAGCTCCGCCTGTGTTGTCTGCCCGCTGCTCCTGTAGGTAAGATCGCCCTCCGCTTGTGGCCCCGGTGCCCGTTTTTGTCTGCTCTCCCCCTGTTTTTCCTTTCTGTGCCCCTCGCTGCCCCACTGTTGTTGTGCCCGTGATTTTGTCTGCTCTCCCCTGTTTTTCCTTTCTGTGCCCCTCGCTGCCCCACTGTTGTTGTGCCCGTGATTTTGCCTGCTCTCCCCCTGTTTTTCCTTTCTGTGCCCCTCGCTGCCCCACTGTTGTTGTGCCCGTGATTTTGCCTGCTCTCCCCCTGTTTTTCCTTTCTGTGCCCCTCGCTGCCCCACTGTTGTTGTGCCCGTGATTTTGTCTGCTGTCCCCCTGTTTTTCCTTTCTGTGCCCCTCGCTGCCCCACTGTTGTTGTGCCCGTGATTTTGTCTGCTGTCCCCCTGTTTTTCCTTTCTGTGCCCCTCGCTGCCCCACTGTTGTTGTGCCCGTGATTTTGCCTGCTCTCCCCTGTTTTTCCTTTCTGTGCCCCTCGCTGCCCCACTGTTGTTGTGCCCGTGATTTTGTCTGCTGTCCCCCTGTTTTTCCTTTCTGTGCCCCTCGCTGCCCCACTGTTGTTGTGCCCGTGATTTTGTCTGCTGTCCCCCTGTTTTTCCTTTCTGTGCCCCCGCTGCCTCTCGCCACTCCCGCCGCTGCGTTCCTGCGGCCCGGCCCCCTGACTGCCCATTCGCTGCCCCTGCCTCCCGCCTCCCAGCTGCTCCTCCCTCCCACCTCCCCATAAATGGCGGCCGCTGCACGGTGAGGAGAGCGACCCTTGACCTTGCCAGGTAGGTCGCTCCCCCACCACACAGCTCCGCCTGTGTTGTCTGCCCGCTGCTCCTGTAGGTAAGATCGCCCTCCGCTTGTGGCCCCGGTGCCCGTTTTTGTCTGCTCTCCCCCTGTTTTTCCTTTCTGTGCCCCTCGCTGCCCCACTGTTGTTGTGCCCGTGATTTTGTCTGCTGTCCCCCTGTTTTTCCTTTCTGTACCCCTCGCTGCCCCACTGTTGTTGTGCCCGTGATTTTGCCTGCTCTCCCCCTGTTTTTCCTTTCTGTGCCCCTCGCTGCCCCACTGTTGTTGTGCCCGTGATTTTGCCTGCTCTCCCCCTGTTTTTCCTTTCTGTGCCCCTCGCTGCCCCACTGTTGTTGTGCCCGTGATTTTGTCTGCTGTCCCCCTGTTTTTCCTTTCTGTGCCCCTCGCTGCCCCACTGTTGTTGTGCCCGTGATTTTGTCTGCTGTCCCCCTGTTTTTCCTTTCTGTGCCCCTCGCTGCCCCACTGTTGTTGTGCCCGTGATTTTGTCTGCTGTCCCCCTGTTTTTCCTTTCTGTACCCCTCGCTGCCCCACTGTTGTTGTGCCCGTGATTTTGCCTGCTCTCCCCCTGTTTTTCCTTTCTGTGCCCCTCGCTGCCCCACTGTTGTTGTGCCCGTGATTTTGTCTGCTGTCCCCCTGTTTTTCCTTTCTGTGCCCCTCGCTGCCCCACTGTTGTTGTGCCCGTGATTTTGTCTGCTGTCCCCCTTTTTTCCTTTCTGTGCCCCCGCTGCCTCTCGCCACTCCCGCCGCTGCGCTTCCTGCGGCCCCGCCCCCTGACTGCCCATTCGCTGCCCCTGCCTCCCGCCTCCCAGCTGCTCCTCCCTCCCACCTCCCCATAAATGGCGGCCGCTGCACGGCCGCGCAGCGGACGTGCGCAGCGGGCGCGCCGCTGGCGCGCCGAAGGCGCGCCTAAGGCAAGCCCGTCTGCGCCCGTCCGCGACTGGACCGCGCCCAGCGCCAGAACCCCTGGAACCCACCAACGCAACACTACTCGACGGACCTACGACGCCGCCACACTCACCGCACTCAATGCCGGCCGGAACCCTGCCTGCTACCGAGCCTCACCGAGACGCACCCACGGACCCTTCGCCTGCCAAGCCTGCCGATTCACCTGCCCCCGGACGTGCACCACCTCCGCCAAGTCGAGCAACAGCAGCAACCACCTGAAATGCATCCTGCTGAACACCCGCTCCGTCCACAGGCACGCCGTGGAACTCTGGGACCTGCTCGACGCAACAGCACCGGACATCGCCTTCCTCACCGAGACCTGGATGAACGCCTCCTCAGCGCCCGACATCGCCATAGCCATCCCGGATGGATACAAGATCACCCGGAAGGACCGCGTCAACCAGACGGGAGGAGGCATCGCCATCGTACACAAGAACACCATCCGCATCTCGACTAACTCCGACGAGACCTTCTCCGCCGCCGAACACCTACACTTCCAGATACACACTGACCCCAAGACCACCCTCCGAGGCACCCTCATCTACAGACCCCGGGACCACGCACACTATTCAGCGAAGACATCGCAGACTTCATCAGCCCGCACGCCATGCCCTCAGCCGACTACATCCTCCTAGGGGACCTCAACTTCCACCTGGAGAACAACAACGACAGAAACACCACCGCCCTGCTGGACAACCTCGCCAACCTCGGACTCAAGCAACTGGTGAACACGCCCACCCACTACGCCGGCCACACGCTTGACCCCGTCTTCTCGTCCAGCAAGCACATCTCCTTCAGCCACGCCACCGGACTCCACTGGACCGACCACAGCTGCGTCCACTTCAGCTTCAGAAAGACTGCGACCCACCACCACCCGCAACAGGCTCCCCGCCGGAGCTGGAGCAAGATCACCGCCGAGCAGCTCACCGCCTCCCTCAGCCAGAACACACCCACCAACACAACGGACCCAAACGAAGCAGCCAGCAACCTCGCCAAGTGGCTGACCGCCTGCGCCGACGACCTCGCACCACTAAAAACCCTCCCAGCAGACCCGGAAGCAAGAAAACCCCTTGGTTCACCAACGAACTCAAGGAATCCAAGAAGAACTGCCGCACTCTCGAGAAAACCTGGCGACTCGACCAGACCACAGACAACAGGACCGCCTCAAGCACGCCACCCGCAAACACCACCAGCTGATCCGTGCCACCAAGAAGTCGGCACTCAAAGAACGACTGGACAACAACGCCCATGACAGCAAGGAACTTTTCAGCATCGTCAAAGAGTTCTCCAACCCCAGCGCCGGAAACAACGACATCACCCCTCGCAAGACCTCTGCAACTCACTCTCCGCGTTCTTCCACCGCAAGATCACCGACATACACAACAGCTTCGACGCACAAACAACGCACCCTACCGCCGAACCAACGCCCGCCACCACCACCCTCTGCAACTGGACCCCGATCAGCACCGAAGACACCACCCGCACGATGAACTCCATCCACTCCGGATCACCAACCGACCCCTGCCCACACCACGTCTTCAACAAAGCCGACGCCACCATCGCACCCCATCTCCGGGACATCATCAACTCCTCCTTCCACACCGCCACCTTCCCGGAGAGCTGGAAGCACGCCGAGCTTACCGCCCTCCTGAAGAAACCAACGGCGGACCCCACCGACCTCAAGAACTACCGTCCCATCTCGCTCCTTCCGTTTCCGGCCAAAGTCATCGAGAAGACCGTCAACAGACAGCTTGCCGCCTTCCTCGAGACGAATGGATCCCTCGACCCTCGCAGTCCGGGTTTCGGGCCAACCACAGCACCGAGACCGCCCTTATCGCAGCCACCGACGACATCAGAACCCTAACCGACAACGGGGAAACAGCTGCCCTCATCCTCTTGGACCTCTCTGCGGCGTTCGACACCGTCTGCCACCGCACCCTAGTGAAGCGCCTCAGCAACATCGGAATCCGAGAGAAAGCACTGGAATGGATCATCTCGTTCCTCGCCGGAAGAACCCAGAGAGTCCGCCTCCCCCGTTCAGATCCGAAGCCACCGAAGTCATCTGCGGCGTTCCACAAGGATCCTCACTCAGCCCAACCCTCTTCAACGTCTACATGAGCCCCCTCGCAGCCATCGCACGCCGACACAACCTCAACATCATCTCCTACGCCGACGACACCCAGCTGATCCTCTCCCTCACCAACGACCCCACCACCGCCAGAGCCAACCTACACGACGGGATGAGAGACGTTGCCGACTGGATGAGGAACAGCCGCCTTAAACTGAACTCAGATAAGACGGAAGTCCTCATCCTGGGCTCATCACCCTCCGCCTGGGACGACTCCTGGTGGCCCCCGGCCCTGGGCACCGCGCCCAAGCCAACGGACCACGCACGCAACCTGGGCTTCATCCTGGACTCCTCCCTGTCGATGACCAGACAAGTCAACGCCGTCTCATCTTCATGCTTCAACACCCTGCGCATGCTCCGCAAGATCTTCAGATGGATCCCCACTGAAACCAGGAAGACCGTCACCCAGGCACTCGTCACCAGCCGACTGGACTATGGGAACACCCTCTACGCCGGAACCACAGCCAAACTTCAAAAGAGACTCCAGCGCATCCAGAACGCCTCCGCACGACTCATCCTGGACATCCCCCGACACAGCCACATCACCGTGCACCTGAAAGACCTGCACTGGCTCCCCGTCAGCAAGAGAATCACGTTCAGACTCCTCACCCACGCACACAAGGCCCTCCACGACCTGGGCCCAAAGTACCTCAACGACCGCATGACCTTCTACACGCCCACACGCCAGCTACGATCAACCAGCCACGCCCTCGCCACCGTACCACGCATCCGCAGAACCACCGCCGGAGGAAGATCCTTCTCCTACCTGGCAGCCAAGACCTGGAACTCCCTCCCCACTCACCTTCGGCGAACCCAGGACCATCTCTCCTTCAGGAAGCAGCTCAAGACCTGGCTGTTCGAGCAGTAACTTACCCCCTCCCCCAGCGCCTTGAGACCCTCCCGGGTGAGTAGCGCGCTCTATAAATGCCGTGATTGATTGATTGATTGATTGATTGATGACTATATGGAGAAAAAGGAAATCTCCCTAACTTACTGCAAAATCCTAAACAACTCCACTAACATCTTGTCATGTCTTCAAGAAAGGTGGTAGTGTGATGTGGGACAGTAGGAGGATGACGAATGGCAGGAGGCAATAGCATCCCCTAGGGAAGTGGCCATACACTCCTGTTTTAGACTCATACAGCTCAAGGTCTTACATAGAACCCATTTTGCTTGTACGACACTGGTTAAGATGGGCAGGACTGAGTCGACGATGTGACCCAGGGGGTGTGAACACGAGGGCGCATTCTTTCATATGCTGTGGGACTGCCCGGTGCTCCAAGAATACTGACAGACGATGACATCCTGCATCATGAATGTGTGTGGTGGAGGCATGACAAAATCGGCACAGTGGTGCCTTTTGAATATATGGGAGGCTACGGATCTGAATAGCAAGGATCGCCTCTGGGTGACATTGAGCTTTATGGTGACCAAACGCAACGTAGCCAAGATGTGGGGGGGGCGTGTCCGCCCCTGAGGGGGTGGAAGGAGGATGTGGATTGGTGTATACAAGCAGAGAGGGTGGTGTATGAGAGTAGAGGCTGCCCAAACAAATAGACCAAAATGTGGTGAAAGTGGAACGAATATAGAGGGTTGTTATGCATGCCGGTCGCTCGAGTTGATCCAGTGGGGATGTTGGAAGGAATCCAGTTTGAAGGGGCAGGAAACCTCTGAAATGTCCGGGAGTTGCAGAAACGTTGACTGTGTAGACAATGGTACAGTTCGCCCATTGTTAGACTATGTCTCAATATACTGTACCATGATTCTTGATGTCATTGCAATGTTATGTTTGATTATTGCAATAACAAAGATTAAAAAAAACAAAAAAACAATTAACGAACAGACCCAGTAAATTAATGTCTAGCCCAGTGCCTGTCTTTGTAAGAAAGAATGTACTTTAATTACACAGTTGTATGCAATAAAACAAACTCCAAAAGCCATGTACTTAATTAAGGCCCGGGCAGAATTTTGATTATGCCGGAGTAATTGAAATATTTTCGGTAATTTTGCATTACTTTATGATGCTGAATTACCAATAATTATACGATAACTCCTGGTCGTGTAATTTGGGGAGGAAAATCCTACAGCAAGAGCACATTTAGCTAGCGCGAGCGCCTGCTTGCGCTCGCTATTCATGTTCTGTTGCATTTAGCGATGTTCCTTAGTACGAAATGCATCCTCGCATCCATTTTGGATGTGAATGGGCAATTTTGCACTAAGAAATAGAACTAAACACAGACTTACTCTTCCTGAACAATTCCACGTAATCTTGTAGAATTCCTAGGGAATTCCAAGTGATTAAGCTACACGTAACTATGCAAGTTACACCCACCCCTAACTTAAATAGTGTCTCTGGGTGCTATCTCCCCTGTGACCTACATTCACCCTGCTTACTAACAGTCCTCTTCTAGGGCTCTATCTGGCTACGGGGTCCACCTTGCTCTAAGAGCAATAAGAAATAGCGTGAATTTGGCTCAGGTGCAGTCTCAATGACCCACAGTTCACCAGATGTACTCAGTCTGTTTGTCTTAGTTTCTTCATGAATTCTTTCTGCTGCTGCCTTACATCCAAGAGGTTTCTCCTGCACACTTGAGGAAAGCCACAGAGAACAAGCAGGTCTCTGTCGTAGTTTATCGGGCCAAGCACTGGACGCATTCAGCAGCACATCTCCAAGTCATTTACTAACCATTGCAGTGCTGGGTCCCATGAGGGTGCTCAAGGGCCCAGCCACGGCTGCCTCTATGGTTGTGGTCCCTTCTGCACATGCAGCCCATAGCTTGGAAATCAGGAGTTCTGAAGAGGTGTAGTCTTAATAAAACTGTAGGTAGATGCAGGGCCATCACTAATTAAGCAGTTGCAACCCCGCTTGGGTCTTCGCAGATCGGCAGTTGCAGCCTTGCTCAGGCTTTCAGCAATTTGGCAGTTGCAGTTCAGACTGGTACGTCAACAATCAAGCAATTGCAGTTCCCACCAGGAACTGGATTGAGTCAGGTTGCCAATAGGCACCAGAGTCCTCACAATTCACTTTAGTCAGCTTCTTCTAGGAAATCCAAAAGCCACTAGGGCCGTGCTGGATCTCGCACTTTCCTGGACAGCCTCTCGTCCTACAGAACAAGGAAGGCTCCTTTCCTCTCTCAACAGGCAGGCTTCTAGGCACTTCAGGACTGGCACACAGCTCCTCTAGCAGGAATCTGAACTTCAGGTGATATCCCCTCACCTCTTGGAGACTGACTGTTAGCATATGCAGTCCTTGCTGCACAGCAGCCCTCTGAGTACTTTGCAGAGCATTGCTTTCATTGGCCATAGAGAACTTGGAACTGGAATAGAATGGAGTGGTTTGGGTTCCACTTTTATATACAACTTCCAGACGTGATGTGAATCCACTTTCTCAAACTGTAGCACTGGATTGAAGGGGTTCTTCCTTCAAGTGTCCTTTCCAGGGTGTTCTCGAGAAAGTCTTTGTGTGGAGTGAGTTTAACAAAGCAGATAGCACTGGGGCTGACTCCATCCTGGAGCATCCAAAACAGAGGTTTCGCTCCCGGCTGCCACCAGCCCAACTGAAGGAGTAATCAGTGAAAGACAAAAGGACAGGCCTAACCTAGACACTTCTTCACCTTTCACAACAGTCTGCAGGCCCATTCCTCACCCCTAACACTCATCAAATTACAGTGATTAGGGAGATTACTCAGCAGTCCTTACTAACCAAAAGGCCTCGCAGAATATCTAAAGGTGCCCTTTCTCCACTCCCCTCACTTCACTGGTGTAGGAAGCTGACTCTGTATGTACTATACCAAAGTAAGGTATAGTGTGCACAGAGTCCAGTGGATCCCCAAAGGCTTACAGAGGTAAAAGTAGATAACACCTTACTCTCTATCTGTGGTAGTGTTGGCGAGCAGTAAGGCTTTATGAGAGGGTAGTGTTAAGCATTTATTGTACACACTCAGGCAAGAAATGATGTCACACACTCAAAGACCGAACTCAGACCAATTGTTTGTATTAAAAATATTTCTTTAGCTGTATTTTATTTTTAGAACCAAGCAGGACTTGGTACAGATAAATAGAATTGTACTTTTCAAGACAGATTGATCAACAAGCAAGCTGGATAAGAATGACTTTTGTTACAGGTTTGTAAAATATTTTAAA
Source organism: Calotriton arnoldi (assembly GCA_963921515.1). Taxonomy (NCBI): domain Eukaryota; kingdom Metazoa; phylum Chordata; class Amphibia; order Caudata; family Salamandridae; genus Calotriton; species Calotriton arnoldi. Next base: position 81,527 of record CAWUFW010007961.1, read on the forward strand.
ACAGTTGAAATTACTTTTGGATTACTTTTGATTACTTTTTGCAGTACTTTTTGGATTACTTTTTCTACTCAGTGTGATATGCCTAGATATCACATTGGGACATTTCCCAGATAAAAGGTAAGTCAAACAGTTTTCATAAAAACACAGGGGCCGATTCCGATTCAGGCCGGAAATCTCCCCGACCGAGCCAGACCCGGAGAGATTTCCGACCGAATCGGACCCTAGCAGCCCGACCGAACGAGTACGATGCGCACGTATGCTATCGAACTCGATTCGGTCGGACTCCCATTGAAGTCAATGGGAGCCAGTCGTACGACGCGTACACGGGCTCCCATTGACGAAATGGGCACGACGCGAACAAGGGCGCCCCCTACAGCGTGTTCGCGTCGATGCGGGTTTCGCCGTACATGCACATGCCTGTGTGCGACTCGCGCACCTACGCTTCCAGGGGGGTCCGACACGGACCCCCAAAGTGCGGCTCCGACATCTCCTTGGAGCCGGACTGCGCGAGTCGGTCGGAGCGGTCGAGGTGCGCATCGTACTTACCCGGCCGGGGAACGTCTCCATTGCGCGGTGTGAGTCGTCCCCGTGCGAGTCGGTCGGAGCGGTCGGGTCCTGCGAACGAGTCGGTCGGAGATTTCGCGAACGCACGCATCGTACTCGCTCGCCCGGATGCACGTACGAATCGGTCGGGAAATAGGGCTCCGAATCGGATCCGGTTAAGCCGAATCCGATTCGGTGCCCTACCGGCCGAGATCGGAATCGACCCCACAGTTTCTAACAGTCAATGCAATCCTATGGAGAAAAATGAGGTTATCGGTTTACAGATAAGTAAACAGTCTTTAGAGTTGAGTTTCTGGGGTTAGAACAAGGGTTCCCCTAGGGTCAAGGATGCATTCAAAAAGCACCCTTAGTGGCACTAGGGCGGCTGGGTGCAGAGTGCTGAGGCCCAATGAAAGCCTATGGGGCTAGGGGGCTGTCGGTTGGTGGCTGCTCTCGGGCAAGCCACAGGGTTGAGGGAGCAAAGGTCCTAGGGTTAAGCTCAGGGCAAAGGGGGATCCGAGTTAGCACACAAGGTGAACCCACAGTGGCACAGGGGCGGCCGGGTGCAGAGTGCTGATTTGGCGTTGGGTGCCCTGTTGTTTTCAATGGAAATTGCCGGTTTTGGATTTCGGCTGCAGGCTCGGTCCAGGAAGTCTTCCGGGAGGAACCAACAGCTGGGCAGGTAAGTTGGAGGGCTCAGGGACATAGGTGCACCTCAGGTCCTCTTCTCCAGGGCGCAGTGCGGCTGGATGCAGGGGTGCCTTTTGAGGTCAGATTTCACCTTACCTGGCCTAACGCGGTTGGGAAGGTCTCCGTGCAGAGGCTGCAGGTGACGTTGGGGAGTCCTGGAGGGGTCAACCCCTGGTGGACTCGAACTCTGGGGTGCTGGGGGACCTCGCTGGGACCGGTGAGCCACTCAGACTTGGGCCATAGTGTCCAGGCATCGGGTTTCTTTGTCTTCAGCTGGCTCGAAGTCTTTCTTTGGAGATTCTTTTGAACAGAGCTGCTGTTCACAGGAGATCCGGTCTTTGTTGAAGTCAATTAGTCCTCCCAGGGGTTCTGGAGGTCGCTGGCTGCAGGACAAGGTGACTTTTGGCTCAGGATCTCTGGAAACTGCAGACGGGCCGGTAGGGCTGGGGCAAAGTCAGTTCTTCTCTGCAGTCTCCTCTGCTGGGCCTCTTCTTTTGTTCTTCTTCTTCGTAGTTTGAGGGAATCTGCCTTCTGGGTTCAGGGCTGTTTTAAGTGTCTCAGGTTAGTAGCCAATGGGCTACTGACCTTAGGGTGACTACACCCTTGGTGGGGAAGTGGGCACAATCCCTAATCGTGATTGGAGAGTGCCTGCCATCTGCAAGATGGCGGGCAATGAAGAGTGGGCTTCACCTCGCCTCCCCCACCTGAGGGGTGTGATTGGCAGTGGTGGGCACACCATCTGGGCTGTTCTAATTTTTCCCGTAGAAAATGGGGTGAGACAGGAAGGAGGCCTGCTCCTGGTAGCAGGAGAGTCTGTAGGCCGCGTTGCAAAGGCAGCAAGGCCTTTGAAGCTCCCCTGCCACAGATGGCTCTTCCTGACCTGGGGAAGGTGTGAACACCTCCGCCCAGGAAAGACTTTGTTTCTGGGTTCAGGGAGTGAAGGCTCCCACCCCAGGCATCCAAAAACTTGTCTCGTGGTGGCTGGCTGGTTTTTACCAGTCAGGGATCCCACCAGAGGCTGGTTGTTTTTCAGGGGGCATCTCTAAGATGCCATCTGAGTGCATTGTATACTAAATCCCACACTGACATCAGTGTGGGTTTATTATGCTGAGAAGTTTGCTACCAAATGTCCCAGAGTTCGGGTAAAGCCATTATGGTTCTGTGGAGTTCGTAATGACAAACTCCCAGACCATATACTCTTTATGGCCTTACTGCACTAACAATGTCTAAGAATGGACTTAGACACTGTAGGGGTACAGTACTCATGTAACTGTACCCTCACCAGTGGTATAGTGCACCCAGCTAGAGGGGTGTTTTACCTATACCATAGGCAGTGGGTTGCAGGCATGGCACACATGTATGTGTACTATGTCGACTCTTCACTTTACTGTGCACCAAAACATGCAGCCTGCAATGGCAGTGTGTGTGTTAAGGTACAGGACCTCCAAGGGTGGCACAATATGTGCTGCAGCCCTTAGAGGCCTTCCCTGGTCACAGTGCCCTTGGTAACCATGGTACCTTTTACAAGGGACTTACATGTGGCCAGAGAGGTGCCAATTGGGGGTGCAAAGGTACAGTTTTGGGAAATAACACAGGCCCTGGGGACCTGATTGGCAGGGACCCAGGTCACATCAAGTCAAAGTGCATCTGAAATCTGGCAAAAAGTGTGTGGGGGGTGGTAATGCAACAGAAACCCACTTTCCTACAACTGTCCCTTTCTTCTTTCTCCTGCTACAGTACACTTCCACTGTATGGGAGCACATACCTCACCCTCCATCTTGAGCTAGGCAAGGCCAGGCCAAGAGTAACTGAAATGTATCCTACTAGCTTCCATACTCTGGCCCATTCACACAACATGCATGTGATGCACTGGCTACACATACAACCATGTTTAACATGCATTTGGAATGTCAGGAGAAAGGTCCAGGCAAGCTCATACAAGTGCAGCTTTATACAGGTGTGCCAGTAGTCCTAAAACCAAGTGACCCAGTAAAAAGGTATGGGCATACTATTGATTCTTTTAGTCATGGTAGGCTGCAACCACTGCTCTGTGTTCTAAACCAGTGACATGGTCCACTGTCCAACTGGTCAAAGTGGATTGCCGTTGTCCACTGTCATCAATGAGGATACGCATGTTGGTCCCTCCAGGGCACAGGACAGCTCCAGGACTTCTCATAGTCAGGGACAGGCCTAGGCCTCTGCGCATACACTTACTGTGATGGCAAGGTCAAACTAAAAAGTCAGGATATCAGGTATGCACTCAGTCAGGCACCTAGGGCAGGGTAACACACCTGAGTGCCAAGCAGGCAACACTACCATCCTAAAAGAGTGTGTCAGATTACTATTGCAGGTAAGTTGCAGTCGGATGTTGGTTGTGTGTATATATGATAGGAGGTTCCATGTTAAAATATAGATTACAAAAATATAGTTGAAAAAAATATCGATGTAAAAATATCGATTACAAAAATATCGAATTGCTATACTTAAACAGGTAAGTACAATAATATCGACTCAAAAATATAGATGTAGAAAATATAGATGTAAAAAATATCGATTTAAAAAAATAACATAAATTAAAATAAATTAATTTAAAAATATTAAAATTATTAACAAAATAAATTAAATTTAATATATATTTAAACTAATTATAACAAATAAACTTAATTTATTAAATATAAACACACCAAAAATATTTACATATACATATATTTACTTAAATACATTTTATTAACTATAATCTTTAATTTATAAACTTTTTTAATTATATAAAAATAAAATAAACACATACATAAATAATTTAAAATAAAATATTCTATATTTAATTAACATATTAAACTATTTAAAAAAATAATACATACATTTAATAACAAAATAAAAACACTAGTAGAAAAAGCGCTGGATAGCGAAGGGGTAAAAATTACTATTCCCACTCCAATGAGTGCAACAGTAGGGAAAGCGCTGGATAGTGGAGGGGTAAAATTTACTATTCCCACTCCAGTGAGTGCAACAGTAGGGAAAGCGCTGGATAGCGTAGGGGTAAAAATTACTATTCCCACTCCAGTGAGTACAACAGTAGGGAAAGCGCAGGATAGCGTAGGGGTAAAAATTACTATTCCCACTCCAGTGAGTGCAACAGTAGGGAAAGCGCTGGATAGCGGAGGGGTAACATTTACTATTCCCACTCCAGTGAGTGCAACAGTAGGGAAAGCGCTGGATAGCGGAGGAGTAAAAATTACTATTCCCACTCCAGTGAGTGCAACAGTAGGGAAAGCGCTGGATAGCGTAGGGGTAAAAATTACTATTCCCACTCCAATGAGTGCAACAGTAGGGAAAGCGCTGGATAGCGGAGGGGTAAAAATTACTATTCCCACTCCAGTGAGTGCAACAGTAGAGAAAGCGCTGGATAGCGGAGGGGTAAAAATTACTATGCCCATTCCAGTGAGTGCAACAGTAGGGAAAGCGCTGGATAGCGTAGGGGTAAAAATTACTATTCCCACTCCAATGAGTGCAACAGTAGGGAAAGCGCTGGATAGCGGAGGGGTAAAATTTACTATTCCCACTCCAGTGAGTGCAACAGTAGGGAAAGCGCTGGATCCCAAAACAATAAAAAATAAAACCATCAACATTTTTATTAAATTTAATTTCCAATATTAACATAATTAATATATAAATTTAAATATATTATTATTAACAAAGATAAGAAAAAAATTAATTACCCATTATTTAACACTATTAAATCCACAACACACACCTACAATTAATTACACAATTAAATTTAATAATTACTAATTAATTAATGGAAATTAATTTATTATTTATTAATTAATCAATTAAAAATTAATTACTTACCACCTTTCACACCATATACACATATTAACACCAAAACACACACCTAAAATTCATTACACAATTACAATTAATAATTACTAATTAATTGATGGTAATTAACTTAAAAGTATTTAATAATTAATCAATAAAAAAATTAATTACTTACCACCCTTCACACAATTTACACATATAAACACCACAACACACACCTAAAATTAATTAAGCAATTAACCTAATTATTTATTAATTGACTAATTGAAATTAATTAACAACTAATTATTAAACTATTATTAATTAATCAATTAACACATTAATTATTCAATAAATCTTATAAAATTTAATTACTTCCCACCCTAATCCCTATAAACCCGCTACGGAACTAAAAACGCAGAATTAAACTTAAAATAAATTAATAACTAGTAAAACTCTAAAACATATAATAAAATAACAAACAATTCTCATTAAAAACACTAAAATACATAAAATTATTAATAAATCGATATTTTTGTAAACTATATTTTTGTAAACGATATTTATTACAAAGATATTTATGTAATCGATATTACTTACCTGTCAATCGATATTCTTGTCAACTATATTTTTGTTCTCGATATTTCTTCTCCACGATATTTTTGCGGCGATATTTCTGTCCCGCGATATTTTTGCGGCGATATTTTGACTCTGCACCATGATGGGGGATGTGTTAGTTTAGGATTCTGGGTGTATGGATAAATGATGGTGGTTGTTTTGATGCTTGATGTTGTGTGACTGAATGTATAATGGAGTTCATGCAGGCCTATGATGCTGATAGTACCAAAGTATGAGGGTGAGTGTATTTACATTGGATGTTGATTAAACGGGCATGTGGTAGTGGGTTTGAGTATGATGATGATTATGATGGCATATGGTGGTCGTGTTTATAATAGTGGCAGAAGTGGTGTTCATGGTGCTGGTGGTCATATTTGTTGTGCTGGTAGATGGAGTGCTCACGCTGAAAAACCAAAAGGTTAGAGCAACACACCCAACAAGAAACACTGGTACCAAATGGTCCAGGTATCGGTAACTCTGGAAATGAAGACCACAGATTTAACAACTTCAGAATCAGACTCAAGTGATGGGGAGGACATGTCGAAACAGAGGCATGGAATAGAAACTAGGTTGTCTTTTTTAGACAAAATATAATTGATCCATCAACAGAATCAGGAAAAAGAGAAGGAAATTACAAGAGCATCAGGAAGAAGAAGATGAGGATCAAAAAAACAAGGAGGGGATAAAGAGGAAGGAGGCAACACGATGATCAAAAGAGCCATATGCAAGGAGATCTATTAGAAACACACACCAATACAATTAGAGGGAAATTTATCAAAGGGTTGTGTTGCCCTTGGGCCACACAAGGGGTTGCAAGAGCAACACAACTCTTAAGTTAGATTTATCAAGACACACATGGCTACCTTGTGAGCGAGACAGCGGCAGCAGTCCTCAGCTTGAGAGGCACAAAGGTACGGAGCGGCACAGCAGCAGGCAGAGCTTAGAACAGCGGTAACCACCCGGTAACCACCCGTCCTCGCGGAAGCGGCCGGCGTTAGGCCGGTGCGGCTTGCGAGTCGGTGTGGTACCAATCATTCTGCCCACCCGCCTGCAAATATTGGTTGCCCTGCTGTTAATGGGGGAGAGGGCGTGAGTGTTCACCCGGTATTGGTGCCCTCAAACTTCCAATCTTTCAAATTTTAAATTTTCATTTTCCACCAGCGGTTTTAACGGAACTGCTCATAGTACGGGGGGGACATAAGGTAGGGGGAGAGGTCGATTTGGGTGACAGGAGCAGTATGAGGCAGAGTGGAAGCCTCAGAATATCAGAACAGTATTAGAACAGTAGCCTTTTGTTCTTTTGCTCAGTTCAGCCCTCCCTCAACCCCTCAACCTTTCAACTTTTTAACCCTCCTGCACCCCACCAACACTGACTGCTGCCTAACCTGTTGAACCACATCGAAGATCTTTGAATGAGTATCGTTTGATTTCAGATACGATTTCCTGTTACCTTTAAAAGTAATAGCAAGTGTGGTGTGGGCACAGGTGGAGGGCAGTCAGCAGGGAAAGGAACATAGTTTCGTACAATACCTGAAGGATGGCATATACAAAATGAAGGAGTCGAACAATATTTATGAAAAGGTTAGGAACAGAACAATCGCTGAGGAAAAGCAAAATGAGATCAGCACATATCGGAGCATTATCAAAATCCCATACAATTACAGACTTTTTCCTCTCTCAGTATCAACACGCACCAAGCAAATTAATTTAGAAACTGAAGAAAAAGGAGATCAAAACGGCGAAGAGGAAAAAAAGTAACATAAGGAAAATCAACAGAAGGCTCAGATGGAATCAAATGAAGAAAATAACCAGCTAGTCATTTCCACTCCAAAGGACCCAATTAGACAACCTCAATCGGATCTTGGAAAAGGAAATTACATCCATGACTTTACACTACCGGATATAAGTATAAACCAAAACTCACATAAAAGTGAGGTTAAGCGCCCTAAAGAGACGCTGGAACAGCTTAACAGCACCCTAAGCAACCCTACAAATGCAGAAGATAATCTATCTCACTCTCCAGTTTTCCCGTTTCTGTCTCCTGTCCAAATTGATTCTTACCGCAAACAAGAAAATCTTTCAGATGCCTTCTTTACCTTCCAAAAGATACTTGAATCAATTTTACTACTGTTAGAGAAATCTACAATAAACATAGACCATCTACTAGAAATGCAGTCAGCGGTGTTGCAATATCTAGTGGATCACCAAACTAGCCTCCCTGGCGGAAGCCTGCAATCTAAAACGAAATTAAAGGAAGAGCTAGAGATACAAAAAATAACTCAAAACATCAAGCAAATAAATACTCTAAATAAGAAAATAACAAATACTGACTTCAAAGTAGATAAGTCAACTGGAAAGCTGAAAAAGGAAAATAAGGAAAAGAGAAAGGAAAAGTCAGAGATAATATACTCTCTACGGAAACTATTTAAGGAGGAAATAGTAAACCAGGAACAAACAACAGCATTGACGAATGACTCAGGAGGGAAAACTCTCCCAAATTATCTGATCTTTAATTTTAAAAAGAAGTCAGATTATCAAGAATCAAATATAACGGATCCATCAACGGAGAAAAAACCAAATGGGGAGTCAGAGCAAATGCTATCTTCAATAAAAAACTCCCATATCAGAATGAACACAACGACCTTAAAGAGAAAGAAAAGGTGCAAATGAAGATTTGCAAAGAAAAAAATGCGGGAAATAAAATTTGAGGGACCCGATAGCTTAACCAGTGACAAAAAAATTGAAAAAATCATTGATGGAAATAAGGAGATATGTTCCCTTAGACATACCCCAGAGCAAACTATTAAAGATCCACCTACTGGTCATGATCCCTCACAGGAATTAAATCCACTGGCACCTGAATTTAAAAACATTGGCTCAATTAAGAACAACCATTGGCCGCAACAGTTTACAAGTAATAATCGCACAAGCACAGATTCGACACCAGAAACTGACCTTTTAATTTTCTCAAATATGTTAGAGATAACTGACCTCTTTTCCACATCCCGTGACTCATTAAATCGGCAGAAGATTTTGAAATTATTAAAAAGTCTCCCCTCCTTACCAGCGCTTACTTCAACGGAGATAAAACTAGTGACTTTCCCCGATAATCTGGACAAAAATAGAGCCCGAGTAGAATTCTGGTCTAACGTGATCCCAGCCATTGTCGTGAAAGAAAGTGAAGAATTGCATAAAAAAGGGTCTGACGTAATAATGGTAGGAAAAAAACCAGCGTCAGAGACCCGAATGAGGTCTAAAATTAACTACCAGAACAGAAAAATGCCAAAAGTACAAGGCAGCTTGGGACATCCGGATAAATTAATAATAAGTATCGAGGATGGAGGTAGACGGATATGGAAACAAGAAGATGATCAAGATCATTACATAAGTAACTCTCAAAATGATAATGTATGGTCGTGGTTATCAAACAACTTAGGGGCCGATTCCGATTCGGGCCGGAAATCCCTCCGACCGAGTCGGATTCGGAGAGATATCCGACCGAACCGGACTCTAGCAGTCCGACCGAACGAGTACGATGCGGACGCATGCTATCGGACTCGATTCGGTCGGACTCCCATTGAAGTCAATGGGAGCCGGTCGTACGACGCGTACACGGGCTCCCATTGACTCAATGGGTGCGTCGCGAACAAGGGCGCCCCCTACAGCGGGTACGCGTCGGTGCGACTCGCGCCGTACATGCATGTGTAGGGGGGACCCATGGGTCCCCCCTGTGTGCGACTCGCGCGGCTACGCGTACAGGGGGGTCCGACACGGACCCCCGAAGTCCGGCTCTGACTGCTCTTTCGAGCCGGACGGCGTGAGTCGGTCGGACTGTTCGAGGCGCGCATCGTACTTGCCCGGTCGGGGAACATCTCCCTTGCGTGGTGCGAGTCGAGTCCGTACGAGTCGGTCGGAGCAGTTCGGAGCTGGGAACGAGTCGGTCGGGGATTTCGCGTACGCTCGCATCGTACTTGCTCGCGCGGACGGGTGTTCGAATCGGTCGGAAACAGGGCGTCCGAATCGGATCCGGTAAAGCCGAATCCGATTCGGTGCCCTACCGGACGAGATGGGAATAAGCAAGATAAGTCTGCTAAACTTAGGGTGACCAACCGTCCGTAAATTTCACGGACCGTCCGTTATTTTAGTATGATGTCTGTAGGCGTCCGTAATTTGGGGTCCCAAAATTACGGACGCTTTACAGGCATCATACTAAAATAAAATCAGGAAATTTCAGGAGGGGCTGCTGTTACCCTGCGAGAGGCCCCATGAGTTTTAAAGTTTCTACTCGGGGCCTCTCGCACTTATCTTTAATCTGTAGACTGAGGCTGCCTGCAGCAGCCCCTCCCGGACCTCACAAAGACTGTGGACTGGCCCATTGTCATTCTGAGAGTGCAGACGATTATCACAGATAGAATGACAATGGGCCCTATTACAGTGGCAGCATGTGGTGTGCCTTCTCCTGCACAAATCTGGATTGCAGAAAGGGCGTGATGTCCATTTCCAAAGCTGCGCGCATACTGAAAAACTGTGAAGTGCACGATAGTCTCAAGCTTATATAAATTTATTTTGACTTGTACTTATTTTAGTTGTCTATTTACTTATATACTTACTTTACTTATAGTGTGCGACCTCCTCTGATATGTCTGTAAAACGTATGTTTTGTCCCAAATTTTTGTCCTGAATTTTGACCTTCTGTCCTGAATTTTTGTCCTGAATTTTGACCCTTTGTCCTGAATTTTTACACTGACCGTCCTGAATTTGCACCCATGCCAGTTGGTCACCCTAGCTAAACTTCCTTTTTTTTTTTTTTTTGAAGTATCTTTATTGGTATTTTCAATTTGTGTAACACAGATCTCATGCAAAAAGCAAAATCAAGACAGTCCTATATAGGAATATCAGAATATTCACGGCGCACAATTCTAGCCCTAGATCACAGTACATGAACCATTATATATAGTACTTTACAAAATATAGTGTGGGGTTAACCACCAATAATTCAGGGTGCTCAAATGAGATTAGATGCGCAAAGTTTCACTTCAAACATTTGGCAATGATACCATATAATAGCAATATGAAATGACTCCAAAACAAATGACCCAACTGGGGAACTTATAACAAGAAGAAACAATAAAAGACCTTCTGCAGAGGGGGAAGCATATCATATATGTCATGCCAGTATGTGGTGGGGAAAGGTTACAGCTGAAAGCAAGTATGTTGACACATAGGGAATGGACCCATAGCTATCAGTGAGGTTGCCTCCTCCCGGGTACAACAGATGCGTGAGCCCTCTCTTACACAATAACCAGGCTCACTGCACCCTCAGGGCTGCAGGCCTTCCCAAATAGCAGTAAGTGGGTTAGTCTAGATCGCCACCGGAGGTGGACCCGTATCCGAGTCACGGCCCGAACCCAACTCCCTCACCGCCTGTCCCCCTGGATTCCCCCAGGATGCCAGCACTTCCCTCCATTGGCCCGCCATGGGGAGCTTCCTCATGCCCTTAGATTCCTCCCAGTCGAGTGCTCTACCCTCCGCTCCACCCCACACAACAACATCTCTGTTCCAGGACGCAAATTGTGGTTCCCTGGCAGATTTCCATTCCATTGCAATACGGCGTTTCGCTAGTCCCAGCGCCAGGTCCATAAGCCTGTTCCCTACCTTAAGTTTCGGCGGTCTAGGAAAGAGGCCCAAGATGCATATCTGCAATGTGAGAGGTAAATCCCTGCCTAGCATCTCCGCCAGCTTACCCAGCACCGCCTCCCAGAAGGGTCGCAGGACTCCACACTCCCAAATCATATGTCCGAAGTCCGCGTCCGGATAGGAGCATCTGGGGCAAGAACGGACCTCCCCACCGTATGCCACATTAAGTCGATGCGGGGTCAAGTAAGCCATATGAGTGTAATTGAACTGTATATATTTAAGGCGGGAGTTTCGGTATATTTTCTTCGGGTAGTGCAATACCCGTCGCCATTCCGCATCAGTTAACACCTTACCCCCAATCGCATCCCATTTGGTGCGTAATCTGGTCAGGGGGTGCACCGAGGCCTCCTGGAGAGCCACATAGAACCATTTCACCAGGTGTCTCGCTGTTCCAAGCGTGAACAAAGCATGTAACACCGGATGCGTCTCCGGTTCGCTTCTACCCACCTCCCACAACTGCGCGAAGGCTCGGGTTAGGGCCTCATAATGCAAGAACTGACCTGAGGGTAGACCACAGTCCTCCACCAGGCCATCAAAGGGGATTAGAGTTTTATCCAGAAAGCAGTCTCCGACAGTGTCTAGGCCTGCATCTGTCCAGGGGGCCAACTGTTCAAAGGTAAAGACGGATTGAGGGTCACCATGCGGCAGACCCACCAAGGGCAACACTGGGGTGTATTTAGCAGGTTGCCGTCCTCTATTCCCGCATCTCTGCCAGGCTTGAAAGGCAGTGCGTTGCAGTAGGGAACAGTACGGTGTGGACGTCTTTGGTTTAAGCACCTTCGCCATTACCAATCTGGGACTAGTGTCTGGAGATGACGGACAAGTACCCTCCTCATTTACCTCCTCTATCCATTGCGCCAGCCACTGCAATTAACCGGCCAGCATATAGAATTCAAAATTCGGCACGCCCAGGCCACCCTCAGAAGCTGGACGCTGTAGCGTCACTAGAGCCACCCGGGAACGACCATCTCCCCACACCAGGTCCCGGAGCATAGCATTCAGTGGGCGGAACCAACTACAACCAACACAAAGAAGTACAACAGGCGTGGAAGCATGACCATCTTGGCTAAGGAAACCCGAGACATCACTGGCAGCTGCAACATGCGCCAAAAGTGGACACACCCACGTAAGGAGCGCAGCGCCTTTCCTAGATTACCCTCTTTCAAGTCATCTAGTGAGTGGAACACTTGTACACCCAGATATTTAAATGTGGTCTGAGCCCAAACAATATCAGGAGCTAGAGCGTCTGGTCTAGGGAGGGGGCCCGCCACGGGGAATAGGTACGTTTTTGTTTTGTTAACCCGCAAACCCGACAGGCCAGCAAAGTCCTCTAGTAGTTGCATTACCGTCATGGCGCCCACCACAGCGTCGTCCAAGTACACCAAAAGGTCATCTGGATAGAGGGAAACGTAATGTGTCCGCCCAGCGAAGCCAAATCCGATTCCACTACCCCCCTGGCGAAGTCTCTCGGCTATAGGTTCAATCGCTAAGGCGAATAGAAGGGGGGAGAGGAGGCATCCCTGTCTGGTCCCACGGAACACCCCATAATCCCTAGATATTGTCTTACCCGTTCGGACCCTGGCAGTGGGTACCGCATATAACAACTGCACCCAACGGATCCATTCGTCCCCTAGCCCCATGCGCCCCATCACTTCAAATAAATACTGCCATCCCACTGTGTCAAAAGCTTTTTCCAGGTCGACCGATAGCACCGCGGCCTGGGGGTAGAGCGGAGCATCAGCATGGTACAGTACTGAGTAAAGCCTACGAAGGTTACATGAGGTGTTACGGGTGGGAATAAACCCATTCTGATCCGGGTGCACGAGCGCCTTCATATGCGGGATCAACCTACTGGCTAATACCTTGCTCAGTATCTTGAAATCTAAGTTAAGCATAGAAAGGGGTCTATAATCTCTGACCCCGGCCCTCGGCGACCTGGTTTTTGGAAGAGGAATCACCAGTGCACTCCGAGTGGAGGCAGGCAGAACCCCGGTCTCATAGGCATCTGCATACATCCGGACCAGGTGAGGCGCAAGTATAGCAGAAAAACGCTGGTAAAACTCGGCCGGGAGTCCATCCGGCCCCGGTGTCTTACCGGATGCTAACGCATGGATAGCGGCTTTAATTTCCAGCAGGGTGTTTGGATCTCCCAACCCCTCCCGGTCTTCATCCGCCAGCACCCTAAGGGATAGGGGTTCCAAGAATTCCCTTACCGCAGAACAAGGGGCCGCCTTCGGTGCCTTATAAAGGCGTTCATAATATGAGGCAAAGGAGTCATTGATTTCATCTGGGCAATACTGTACTCCGCCAGCTTCCGTTTCCAGTTGGGTAATAGGAGAGCCAGTTCGGGTTGGATTCATCTAGCTAAAAGACGACCTGCCTTCCCTTCCACCCTCTGCACTCTGTCAAGATACTCATTATAATTGTAACAGCGTAGGCGTCCCAGGGCCTCATTATAACGAGTACGCGCCTCCTGCAGCGCCAAGTGAAACGCATCCCCTGTACCCTGAGCGTTATCTAACCTGCGAATGTTCTCTTCCAAGTTGAGTACCTCCCGACAAAGCTCCCTGTAGACCCCGTACGCCTGGCCCAAACAATGGCTCCGCACCACCACTTTAAACGCCTCCCATTCCACCCGGACAGAGGAGGCAGTGTTGGTGTTAATAGGGAAGTAGGTATCAAGAAGAGTGTGTAACGAAGTTCGGAACGGGTCATCATCTAACATCGCTGGATTGAGTCTCCAGGTGGGGACAGGAGGACACCGCCCCAGAGGTTGGTGCGTCATCAGTAATGGACTATGGTCCGACAGAGTACGGCCCAGATATTCCGTGCACGTAACCGTACTATTAAAAGCAGGGGAGCATAGAAACATATCAAGACGCGTATGTACCTGGTGTACTGAGGAGAAAAAGGAAAATTCCCTATGACTGTCATGTTGTAGCCGCCATGCATCTTGTAGCCCCCAGTGGTCCATCCAAGCACGGAACCCTAGAGCAGTACGGCGAGTCGAGGACCCCATTAGGGGCGGATGCGAACGGTCTACGTCGACATCCGCAACACAATTGAAATCCCCCCCAAGGATTAAACTGCCCTGCACACTACCCGCTAAATTAGCAGATAATATGTCCAGAAAGCCAACCTGATCCTGATTAGGGGCATAAATATTCCCAAGTGTGACTTCACGACCTGCCAGTCTCCCAGCCACTAAGACATATCTGCCTTCGCCATCCACCCATGTTTTCTTTACTGCAAGAGGGACTCCCGGCTTTACCCAGATCAATACCCCTTTAGCAAAGGCAGAGCAGGTAGTCGCAAAGACCTGCCCTCTCTAAACGTCGTTTCAATTTCCCAGCCTCCTCACAGTTTAAATGGGTTTCCTGCAAAAACGCTATGTGGATGTCCCTACGCCGCAGGTATGAATAAATATTATGATGCTTCGCCATGGAACCCATCCCTCTAAAGTTCCACGTTAGGAACCTTATATGCTGTTGGGTCCCCGCTATTCCTGCTGCCTTATACCAGGAACCCTCCCTGCAACCGGGTCCCCCACTCCATCCATCCGTTGCACAAAACTTCCCACCCCTCTGCAAACATACCAGGTCATGAAAACAACAATGAAAAAACCCTTATGGTGATCAACTCCCCGATCCGAGGGCAGTCCAACAACGGCTAGCCGCCCAAACATCCTATATAACACTACGTGCTAAGAGAGGCCTCAACCTAGTGCAGCACTCTACGGGGGGAGGCTAAACAGAAAAGAGCAAGAAAATAGTTAAAGGAAAGCGTTCCTTCTAGGAGGAGCGCACCAGCCTTCAATACACAAGCCACAACTCGGGGCACGGGATGAACAGCATCCAGACAATAAGTCACTAGTTAGCACAGCTGACCCAAGTTACCAGTCACTTCAGGCAATATCTTCTGCAGTGCGAGGCGTCACCACAGGCATCTTCACACTGCTGCTAAGAGAGACGTCTGTTTCAGTGCCATCAGACTCTCTAGTGGATCCAACCTCGCCACCTGGAGCCGAACCCTGGCTCCCCATCAGATTCGCCACAGCCCGAAGGGCTCCAGCCCTCTCTTTCTCGGTCTGCGAGGGAGGCGGCTTCCGGAAGGGCCCCTTGCGTGTGCGCCGTCGCAGTCGTTTCCGCTGCTCCAAAGGTCGCTGTCCAGCGCTCTTAGGACCTCCAGATTTAGGATGTTTGCCTCTGTAGGCCTCTAACCAGTCCCATGCATCATTAGGGCAATCAAAGTAGTGAGTGGACCCATCCAGCAAGACACGGAGGCGGGCCGGAAACATAAAAGAATACTGGAGGCCTTCGTCTCTAAGGGCTCTCTTGACCTCTAAGTATGAAGTCCGTTTCCTCTGGACCTCCAGAGTGTAATCCGGAAAGAGTGAAACTTTACTGTTATCTACAGTGAAGGGGCCGTCCGTTCAGAGCTTCTCGTTCACGCGTCCGCCATCTTCTCCGTCCAAGCCACGCCCCTGCTAAACTTCCTTTTTAACAATAACTTTACCGTCATCTTATGGAATCTAGCGGGTCTAAATCAGGACAAAATATCTAGTTTATTAGATACCCAACCTTCTATAGTCTGCTTACAGGAAACCTGGCTAGTAGACAACTTTGACCAAAAAAACTACTTTGTTTTTAATACTCCAGCTATAAGGACCAGACGGGGCCATGCAAAGGGAGGCTTGGCTATCCTGCTATCAGAAGATCTAAACTGGGACTTTGAAATAATTCATCTAACTAGCGCTAATGTTCAATGTCTTAAAATAAAACATTTAGATAAAAACCTTTGCGTTCAGCCAATACTTCTCTTTAATGTTTATGTTCCCCCTGGGTCTGAACATGATACAATACTTTTAAATCTATTTGATCAAATAGATATCTCCCTAGGTTCAAACGAAAATATGCAGGTACTCCTAATGGGGATTTCAATGCAAAAATGTCTACTTCCTTACTCAATGCATTTCGAATTCTGAACTTGAAGAATCTTGCTCTATTCCAGCGGCAGTATTCCCAGATCATATTAGAGCTAATAAAAGGGGAAAATTATATTGGAGCGAATTAATGAATTCAATGGAATAATTTTAAATGGGAGAACGAGAGGAGATGTGCCGGGTTCATATACCCGAAAAGGTCCAACAGGGTTGTCTATATTGGACTATGCCATCAGCAGCTATGATTTGTTTAATAACTTTTGCAGCCTCTCTATAGAATTTGTTCAAAGCAGTGATCAAGCAATACTTCATCTTGAAATAGACCTACATCTTCAACCAACTTCCTCATGGTCGCTATCATATGGTAGGGGGGAGGTAATAATTAAACAAAAGCCAGCTCGAATACTTTGGAGCAGCAAGAACTATAAGCAAATTTATAAAGAAATCAATACGATTATGGAGTCCCAAATGTATGAACAAACCAACAAAAGAGTTAACCCAATCTCCAATTTTGAAAGCTTAAAAACATTAAAATCTACTATTCTGGAAAAGAAGCCTCTTCCTAGTAAAGTCAGCCCACAAAGGATAAAGGACCCGACAATAAATCTCCTGTCTAAGAAATTAAATCAGCTGATTAGGTTACAATTTATGAACATTTCTCCGGCTAGGAAGGCCGAAATTTCCATCTTGAAGAAAAGGCGAAAAAGGCTGTGCAGGAAAGAGAATAGAATAAAAATGGACAGATGTTGGGTGGACCTGCAAGAAGCGGTGTGTTAAAAAAACTCTAAAGCCTTTTGGGATATAGTTGCAGAAGCTAGTGGAAATAAAATACCACCAAGAGCTACTCCTGTCCCTCAAAAAGAATGGGCCACTTATTTATCCAAACTATATGAGGAAAATCTACCTTCTACTGACATCGGGAAATCCCTATGCGATGGAGTCGACAGTGAGATCGACCTACAGATAGAGCCACCTACTGATCAGCAAATTGCCGTGTACATAAGGAAAGCAAGAGACACAGCAGCAATGGGACCAGACAGGATTCCGGTGAAGGTCCTAAAAGAAAATACTGAAGGATGGAGTAAATTCTTGGCCCCCCTATTTACTTACTGTTATCGAACTGGCAAAATTCCGAACTCATGGAAGGGCAGTATAGTAGTTCCCCTTTTGAAAAAAGGTTCTCGCTTCTCTCCGAGTAATTATCGCCAGATTGCCCTCCTTGATGCTACAGGAAAAATATTTGCAGCCAGCATTTTGAAAAATCTGAACGATTGGGCCACAGCTAGGGGGTAATACCTATGGTACAAGCAGGTTTTCGTCAAAAACATTCTGTAATTGACAATATTGCCATCCTTCAAACTATTATTGATAAATATGTAATTAGTAGAGCCCAGGTAGTCTATAGCTTATTTGTAGATTTTTCTACAGCTTTTGACAAAGTGGATAGGCCTTCCCTGTGGAGGAAATTATTGAAATTAGGCGTTCCGATAAGTTTGCTAAGAATAATAGTAGCACTTCATACAACCAAATGGTGTAAGGTACAAATGGGAGGAGATAAGGGCTTAACCCAAGAGATATCCACGCATAATGGTCTCAAACAAGGATGTTTACTTGCCCCCCTTCTTTTCTCACTATTCCTTTGTGATTTACCGGACTGTTTCCAGGAGGTAAATAATTTCCCACCACAATTATCATCACAAACAAAAAATTCACCTTTTAATGTATGCCGATGATGTGGTTTTATTCGATCTAACCCCAATTGGACTGCAGCGTAACATGGAGGCTCTTTTTAACTATACTGAAAGTCACTTTTTAAAAATAAATATTTCAAAAACAAAAATAGTACCATTCAGGGGAAGGAAAAAAGCTATACCTTTTACCTGGAAACTAGGAGGAAGAACAGTAGAAATAGCATCTACTTACATCTATTTGGGGAGAGTTTTCTCTCAGTCCACTGGTACTGCCTCGCACTTTCAGCAGATTGAACAAAAGACAGTATCCCATGTAAGTGCTATAAAAATGTTTTACTACTCTACCGGGAGGCGACATTTTTCAGCTCTCCTTGAAGTTTATCGAACAAAGATTACCCCGATTCTAACATATGGCTTGGAGTATATTCCAATAAGCCGTTGGGGTTTTTTAAATCTCAGGGAGGGAAAACTCTTGCCATGCTTACGACTACAAGCCAAGCCACTCCTGTTCAGGCACTTCGACTGGAATTAGGGGTGGTGAGTGCATACGAGAGAGCTATGGCAAATCTTGTTAGATGGGCATATAACATACTACATGCACCCGACGGTATATTAAGAGCAATTTTACGTCAGGAAACTTTTAAGGCGGATTCAGGAGTATATACTTTTAAACAAAATTTAGAGTTCTCTCTGGAACACTTTAAATGCTCAGAGAGCCTTTTACAGAGCTGGTCCCCAGAACTTTTGAAGTTCTTTCTGAAAAAATCTACCCCGAGGTTGAGCTTCGAAATGGATAAACTTTACTGTCATCAGTTATCGCTCTATAAGCTGGCGTTAGCTAGTGTGGAGTATAAAGAGTGCCCAAAATATTTGAATTTCACATTGGACCACAAGGTCAGGCGTTGCATTCTGATGTTAAGGCTGAGGATACTCCCATTAAAAGATGTAACAAAAAATTGGGGCGGCAACTCTAATAAAACAGGCCAATCTGATTTATGTAATGGAGGAATCCAAGACTTGGCACATGTTTTATTTGTCTGTCCAAATAGCAGTCTGGTTGAGGCGCATTCACGGTTTTTAAAACCAATCTGTATAAAACATAATATTCTTAGAAATACGGATCTGATTGAGATCATAAGAACCCCTCCTGATGAATTTGTGTGCTATAAAGTTTTTAATTTTTTTAAAGTGTTATTTCCGCTATTTTAGAGATATACAAGCTAAGAACAATAATCAATTTTGCTTTTAAAGATTTTTATGATATATTGTAATACAATGGTATTGATAATTTGTATATGTTATTTTACTATATTGTGGATCTCAGATGAGGTCTAAATCAATAAAAATTTCAATTTCAATTTCAATTTATAAGGCTACCTTACGTGGCCCTGCGTGGCTTCATAAATCTGCAGTAACGCAACGCAACGCAGCACAGCGCAAATCGCTGCCTTGCGTTTCTCTGCCCCAGGGAGGCATTCCATTGGTGGAGTGTGGTTGTTCCCAAGCATCACCCATGGTTTCTGGCACATTCACAGATTTACCATTACTGGTAGACCTGGGAATGAGTCACAATGCAATGAATTCTGCACCACGCATAGAAAGAGGAAAATGCTTCAGAGCATTGTTTTTGTGGAGGAAGGTGTCTCTTCCTGTACAAAAACAATCCTGCTTACAACGCAGGCACCCTTGCACCATGGTGCAAGGGTGTCTGTTTTGGCGCTAGCCAGCACATTGTGCACCAGCACAGGAAAAATACAGGAATGAGCAGTATAATGTTAAATACTCCACATTCCCACACTTTCCCTATCACACAATGCAGGGCAGCAAGGTTTTTGATAAATGTGCCCCTGAATGTGGTAAATACCTTGGATCATCAGTTAAGCGAAGCAGATGAGAATATATTATTGAAAGGATTGAACCTACCAAAAACCTCAATCTAACAAAGGTGTTTGCTAGAAAGGAGATGAAAGGAATATTCAGTGTTCTAGTAGATAGTCCGCAAAGAATTCACAGTTGTCTGGTGGAAGATTTGGAAACATTACAAACACTGCATGAGTTGCAGGAGACTGTGGAAATTAATATAGAAACACAAAGTTTAAAGACACTGTTGGGGGGTCTTAATATCACTCAAAAGGGAGCAGGATCTAGTGGTATAAATGTGAAATCAGAATACGGTCCCACACTTCCTCCGACAACAAAATCTTTCATGACTTGATAGTTGTAGAATTCAACACGATGAAATAATTACATAGGCAGGACAATTTGAAGAAAGAAGAGTGGGCGTGCTTGAAACACCACAAAATGACCCAACTATTAAAATTAAACTGGCTTATAAAGGTGGGAATGCTATAATCATGACTACAATGATGACAGCTTGGAAGCTCTCAGACAACTAAATTACACAGACTTATGCACAAAATTAGTTGAAAAGCATGGAAAACATATTGTCAGACGTATGAAGTCCAATTTGCTAAATGGGAGGAAATGAGCCTCATTTATAATTATGAAAGATTGTATTTGCAGACAAAACATTAGGTGACTCCAAAAATATATTTCCTTCCCAAAACATACACAAATCTGAAACAATCACCAGAGAGACCTTTAAATTCATCTAAAGGATCTCTATTTAAAAATACCTCATCATATAGCAATAATTTAATGGCACCTTTTGATAAGGATTTATCATAATTCCTACGAGACACCAGTGAATATTTCACCACATCTATAGAACATACCCTGGGGTGCCACTTACAAACCTATAACCATAGATGTAGTATTCCTGTATTGATATAGATTCCTGAGCCTGACTCCATTTTTAAATACACATAACGTTCGCCTGACTGAGTTATTGTCCATTGTCAGCCTCAAACAAGCTGACTGCGTATTTCACGACACGCAAGCACGTTCGGTTTGCACAACAACCCGTTCTCGCTTCATTATCAGTAGAACAGTATACATGAGTCTGGCCAAGATGCCCTAAATATCTATTTCTCAGGGTCGCCTGGTACAGACACCAAGATAGGAAGATATGATATGTGCACAAAGGTGGCGCATATTATGACCACTGGTTCTGGCTGGATTTTTCCACCACGTTCCTGCCTTGTTTTTCACTCATAATCAGCTAGACTAATCAGTCGTCATTTTATTATATAGACACTGAGACTTGACCACTTGGGTAGAGAGGCCTTCACTCCAGAAGTATGCAGAAGAGGTCAGATTCCAGACTGCTGGTTTCTGTCCCTCTTAGACTGAGGTTGGACGCATGGAACAGAGCCGAGTTCAGCTAAGCTACGCTGCCAGAGCTGATGTTTTCATTAAGAGAACAGCTGCGTTCCATTCTCCACCTTTTCCAGTTGAGAGTCCGCCGTCCTCGCCGCAACCGACGACATCCGCATGCTGCTCGACCAGGGACACACTGTGGCACTCATCCTTCTTGACTTCTCCGCAGCCTTCGACACAGTATCTCATCGCACCCTCGCAGCCAGATTACACGACGCAGGAATACAAGGAACCGCCCTCAAATGGATCCAATCCTTCCTCTGCGACAGACCCCTAGGATCCGACTCCCCCCCCTTCCTCTCCGAACCCACCAAAATCAACTGCGGAGTCCCCCAAGGATCTTCACTCAGCCCCACGCTCTTCAACATCTACATGGCCCCCCTCCCCACCATCGTCAGACACCACGGACTCAACATCGTATCCTACGCCGACGACACTCAGCTCATCCTCTCGCTCACCAAGGACCCCGAAGACACCAGACTCTGCTTCCAGAAGGGCATGCAGAGCGTGGCAGCCTGGATGAACGATAGCTGCCTGAAGCTTAACTCAGAGAAGACAGAGGTCCTCCTCCTCGGCCCCAGCACCTCCGCCTGGGACAACACCTGGTGGCCCTCCGCCCTCGGGGAGCCCACCCACACCCACGGACCACACCCGGAACCTCAGCATCATCCTGGACTCCTCCCTCTCCATGAACCGCCAGGTCAACGCCGTCGCCTCCGCCAGCTTCAACTGCCTGCGCATCCTTCAAGTGGATCCCCCCCGACTGCAGAAGGACCGTCACCCACGCACTCATCACCAGCAGACTGGACTACGGCAACGCCCTCTATGCCGGAATCAACAAAACACTCCTACACAGGCTCCAGACCATCCAGAACGCCGCAGCCAGACTAGTCCACGCCAGGAGCACATGACCCAACACCTACGAGACCTACACTGGCTCCCCGTCGAGAAGAGGGTCACCTTCAAACTTCTGACCCACACCTTCAAATCTCTCCACAACAGCGGACCCAAATACCTCAACGAGAGAGTATCCTTCCACGTACCCAAGAGGAACCTCCGTCCGCCGACATTGCCCTGGCAGAAGTCCCCCGCATCTGCAGAAACAGAACCGGTGGGAGAGCCTTCTCCCACATCGCAGCCAAAACCTGGAACTCGCTCCCTGTGAACATCAGAAGCTCCCCGACCCTGCACACGTTCAGGAAGGACATCAAGACCTGGCTCTTCGGCTAACCCGGAGCCGCCGCCGCACCCTCCCCCAGCGCCTTGAGACCCTCACGGGTGAGTAGCGCGCTTTATAAACCCCTGATTGATTGATTGATTGATTGATTGATTGAGAGTCTGATAAAAACAGAGGCAGGCTGTGTTCAGGTATGCCGGGCAACAATCCAAATATTTTTCCATTTGGCACCATTAGTTTACTTCATGCTCAGAGTAATGAGTAAGAGTAGGGTGTGGGACTGGGGAAACATATTCCTACAAATGGTAGAACTGTTTATTGTTTTCACATTCCTAGTAACTATTATTCTAGCAATATGTTTTATATATCTTTTGGTCACAATGCATGTACTAAATAGCATGTTATGGCATATATGTATATAATTTATGCCCAGGCTGCTGAAAATAAATGTGACCCAAATGCCCCAAAAGCAGGTTATTTCAAAGCAGGGTACTATTAAATACAGATTAATTTATTACTACAGTGCAAACGTGTTATTACTAGAGTAGGCAGGAACTTACTCGAGAAGACACTGATTAACCCCTAATAAATTCCATTCGAAAATTGCTTTTACATAAGTAAACATTTGAAGCCATAAGAAACAAAGTATTTGGAATGGGGAATAACCCAGCTAACCTGGAATTACTGGGTCTTTATCTGCAGTTATGGAGCTTAAACAGTTAGCAGGCTCGTCTGAGGTTATGAACAACTCAGAGTGGGGCCTAAAGTCATCAAGAATAAACCACTGATTACAAGGTCGTTTCTTCATTATTTGAGAATGGAGGAAACCCAGACAGCACTTACCTTGAAGTTAGGAGGTAACCACTGGTCAAAGCATTGACACATGGAAGAGAGAGGTTCAATCTTGTGGAACTTGGAGAGGATCAATTCAGTGGAACTTGGAGGCAGTTGGCAGCAGAATGAAACCTTACATTAGAGGGTACGTAGAATGGAGCTTAGGTAAAACAATGTAAATGAATGGAGAGATGAAGTAATATATCTCTGTGAAGCAAGAGCATTATCTAACCTGGAGAGATAAAGGGAATATTGAAACCTAAGGAGACTAAGTGAAGAGTGAATCCAGAAAATGGGCAATAGGGTGGTAAAGCGAGGAAAGAGGAAGAAGGCAATGAAAACAGAAAAGAGTAAAACATTGTGGAATTTAGAATTAGGTGGCAATATTGGAGTGCTGAGAGAAAGAAAGGGAATTATACTTGGTGGGGACGGGAGGGAAATTGAGCCTGGATAGCAGTAGGAAATAATGGACCTTGGAGAATAGGGTGTCTTTCAGAGCTTGGCAAGAGGCTGACATAATGGAGACTGAGAGGAGGGGGTAATAAAGCCCAGAGAGGGGACAGGGCATAATGTAGATTTCATAAACGTTTATAATAATAGAGCATGAACCAGAGAAGCATGGAGAAAAGACATAAAAGTCAACTGCAAAAATGAAGAGCACAGTGGTGTCTCTGAGAGAGAAGGAATATTGGAGCTGAGGACAAAACAAAGTAGATGAACATGAGAAGACAGGAAATAATAAAATAAGGAAAGTGTGAAAGTAAAAGTCGAAGTGAAAGGGGACCTAGAAAGAGAGAGACAGGGACAGTGAGAGTTAGTGACAAATTTGTGGAAGATAGAGTAACCAATGCAGCCTGAAGAAAGGGGAATATTGTATGCTGCAGAGGAAGGAGCGGAGTAATTGAAGTTGGAGAGAGAAGGGATGAATTGAACCCTGGGACCGACGGAATAGTGGAGCTCATACACTTCTGCATTGTTGGAAGTGAAACGCAGGAATATGGAGCAATGTAAACAAGGGAGTTGAATTGCATACAGGAGTGTTGTACTAAAAGGAAGCCAGAGTTCTGAACAGCGGAAAGTATGAATCTGGTTCCAATACTAGTCAACACTCCTTTGTTTCCTTGGTGACAGAGGATTTATGCCACCCCAGTAATCCTTTTAAGAATAGTCTGAGTTCATTTTCCTTGCATTAAGGCTGCAGTTGGATTCCCTTTCTTCAAAAAAGTGGCACATTGTGGCACATTGCTAATGATTACTGGCCAATACTTAACTTGGTGAAATTTGATTTGAAAATGTAGCATGTTGTAAGAAAGGGCAAGTACTTCCTAATGGCTGAGCATTACATGTTGAGCCTCTTCATTGTTTGAAAAGAGAAAGACAAAATTGGGTATGTGACACAAAGACCACGTTGTCTCCTCTTGGAGCTGACCCTAAGCTTGATGCAAGAGATTAAGGATGATGCTAGTGATATTAAGACATTATCCAGAGGGACGTTCCTGCCTTTGCATTTTCGGATCACTCTGTGACACTAGTAGCTTGTGACTCCTTTCCAAAGCATCCACAGGAGGGCTTATTGTCTCACCAGACTCCTCCATGGCATGCAGGGTCCTTGAGCTTTGCAGGATAATTACAGATGCCTTTGTTGGTGAAAGCGAAGAATCAAATACCAGAGTATTAGAGGTAGCTGGCACACCTATCAGAGGGGGCTGGGAATGTCCAACAGTGTCTGTGGAAGTAATGCAAGCACTAAAGACTTTCGTAGGTGAGAAAGAAGATCCCAAAACTCCTGTAACTGTGCCAGAGTCACCCAAAAGTGCTATCGGGGGCAGAAGAGGATTCTGTACATGTATTTGAGGCAAAAACGTTTTTAGGAGTGATGTCAAGGGCAAAGAGGACCTAAAAAACTCATCTTGGAGAACTGAGGGGCTTCCCACTGTAGGAGACAAAGACTGCCTGGGGATATCAGCAGTAGAAAGAGTATGGTAAGGTCCAGCACTTATGGTCTGAAAGGGGACATCTATCATTGTATGAGGTAGAGATGGATCAATTAATTGTTTAGGAAACATAAAGCAGTCAGGACATTTTGGAAAATTTAACTTTGATGTGCTATCTTGTCTGAGGAATTCTGAATGAACATTGATTTCTGAGGAAAAAAGAGGGAGAACAGAGATCTCTTCTGTAGAAAACATAGAAGGCATAGGGGTAGTTGTAAGACTGGAGAGTGATGCAGGGACAGCAGTACTAGCAAGAGATGAGAAATGATCTGCTGTAGAAATCTGAGAAAGAAAGGTGTCTTGAGGTAGATGCATAGAGGAGTGAGGTTCTGTGGTAGGAATTGGAGGAGGTGTCATCACTCGGGCAAGGCTTATTGTGGGAATTTTATTTGTGGGAGGCACCGTAGGTGCAATAGTTATTTTTGAGCTGATAGGTTGGATGACAGAAACTTGGGGTACATTTGGAGTCATTGTAGGACATGAAGAGGTAACTTTAAGTACTGACAGGAATGTAGTGGTTGTTGGGTGAGTGGGTTTAAGTGCTGTGCTGTTTGTCATGTGTGTGGAAATGTCCCAGGTGCCCATCTTAGTAGTAACAGAAAAGGTGGAGTGCTGTTCAGAAATGGTGGGATGTTCGTCTGCTAAGCCGAAGATATCCTGAGAAAGGAGGATGTTTTGTTTGTTAGCTGGCAGTTTATCTAATTTTCCCAGTGGTGGCCTCTTCCTTCTTAAAATGAGTTTGCGGAGCGTGGATTGTTGCTTCGGATAAGTAGCAGGAGTGGGAGCACTGACAGCATTGACCAGTGGGTCGGTTACTCCTCTGGGATTTCGGAAAACTTTAATTGGTTCCATTTCTTCAAAATCGGAAAAAAAGTGGCTATCCAAAAGTAACTCTTCATCTGAAAGAAAAATTAGTGATTAAGAATCATGAGAACACTTTCAAGGAGAAAGATTAGATGAAGCAAAATATACTGTTTTACAGACACCCACTTCTGATCCTTTATCTCCAGGCTCTACTCTTATTTCTGGCCGTCCCCTCACCCAAAGGGTCATCTGTTTCCCATAGTTATTCTGTCTCTCATGCTCTTTCTGACTTCATACCAGGTGTTCTCTCTACCTAATGTTTACAGAGTGAGATGATAAATTCCCTTCCCCCATGCTGACATCTCCTTTTGCCTCAACCCTTTACATGTATTTTTCTTCCTAAAATATTGTAACCATCTCCTCCCTCTTACCTATCTAACATCTCTTGTGCCTCAACACTTCCACTATGTCTTGTCACTCAATCGACATCTTATCTGTTATCTCCAGCCTTCAATTCTACAACTCCTTTCCTAGTAATGCTCACACCATATCCTTCAATGATACACTGTCAATCGTTCTATGAACTCTGGTCCCTTAATCTCTGTTGGCATCCTTTATTTCTCAACCCTTCCAATATATCCAGTACTCGTGAGCACTCTGACACATTCAGGATCCTTAGTCCTTTTGTGCTTTTCCCCTCACATATCAAATTATACAATTATTCCACCAACAAATATTTGCAATTGAACACTACTCTTTGTATCCACTACTGCTCCTGCTTCCATTTGTTTTGCCTGCTGAGTTTCCACCTCTTTTTTCCTCAGCTCTCTTCTCGTGTATCTTTTCCTTCACTGCACTTGCAGTACCTGCAGATACTTTTCTACAACCTCTCATGATGCATCTTTCCTCAAGCCTGCTTCTGAAGTCTGGTCACCATCAATGTGCAATGACCACCATGTCCACTGCTGCCTAAGCTGTGGCTGCAGACACAGCACTGAATGAGAGGGGGAGTGGCTGCCAGTGGTGCTAATCTTACATGCTCTCGTATAGTTACATACCTTCTGGACAGACCGGACAGCATGTTCCAGCTGCATGTACAGGTGCCTGCTCACAGTCAAGCAGTGGACAAGAATCCCCTCTCCATTCACAGTGCACATTTCCTGCCTATGGCGAAAAATGCAGTATTACTTAAAAGCTCAGAATATATGGGTGGTAGAGTATATCCGTGGGTTACGTCAGATATTCTCTACTCTAACCACAGACTAGGACCATCAGAGAGTTTGGACGAGAGTGACATCTTGTGGATCAGGATCCCTCACTGAATGTGACATAGCCTTATTTAGGGGCCACCACAAGCTGTGAATCAAGGTCCTTCATTGGTGTGAATTGCTGGCCTTTAGTGTGCTTGAATCACGAGCCGTCAGCATAGCTGCACCGCAAAATAATAGCCTAAAAGAGGGTGAATCATGTACCCTCTGCAAATATAAGTTAAGGGTATTTAGAAAATGTTAATCATATATCTAACAGAGCATGTGACTGAGGAGCTCTGGTAGTCTGAACTATAAGCCTAAATTGGTGTGAATCAGGGACTCTCAAAGTGGGCACAAAAGGAGGAATTAGCCTTTCTGAACCAAGAACTGCAAATGAATTATTTGCACTCAGTGGATGTTAATTTGGGGACCCTTAGTCAAAGCAAATCAGGGGCTCTGCATCTGTGTATTAGAGGTATGCAGTTGGAGTGACTCTTCTACAGCTGTGAATGAAAGGCTCACTGCAAATGTCAATCTGAGGCTTCGGTGTATGGAATCAGAAGTCTAAAGAGGGTAAATCATTGGCCCTGTGTAAGTGTGGATCTGTGGCCCTTAGTGGCTGGGAGTTATGGTCACAAATGCATCCAATAAATGTGCCTTCATACGTGTGAATCATGAACCCTAAGTATTTGTGAAGTAGTGTCCCTAATCCAGGTATTAAATGGCTTTTAAGATTGATGTAATGCAGTGGTTCTTGTGATGTATGGTGTTTTTAAATGTTCAAGAAGCTTTGACCATCAGTGGGTGAATTATGATCACGTACTCAATGTGGATGAAGATACCCTGATGTTTCAATGATACTGCTGCTTTTTAAATATGGACATTGTTATTGTCTATCTTAAGGGATGGGTTTATGCTTAAGGCATATCTACCTCACAGTAACACAGGATGCAAGGGTCCGCCTTTGATACATAGTAGCCTCCATCTTCTAGGACCTGATCCTCGTACAAACACTCTGTCCACAAAGGAGAAAAAAAGGTTAGAGAGGATCCACTGTGCTTAGCATCATTATCATAAGGATGTGTTATCATTTACTAAAATCTACAGTCATTCTTTATGATTTGCAGTTATTCATAAGCCCTGTAATCATTCTAAAGATAGCTAAACTTTCTGAACATCTGTAAGTACTGATCTGCAAAGGTTCTATACATCGACAATCTACACTCTTGAAATCTGCAATAATTCTTAGAATCTGTAATCATCTTTCAGATCTGTAGACATTTTTCCGATGAAGCAAATTATTTACTTCTAACAGTATTTTGACAGTGCAATAAATACAATAAAGATTCACGTGCTAGGTACACAATTGCATGTATTTAAAAAAAAAAAGAAAAAGCCTGGTGCGGCTGATCTGGGAAAATGCCCCAATCAGAGCCTTTTCTTACAGCGATTAAAAACCTGTAGTACCCCATGATCTGCTGCTATATTTATATTCATATTCCTTTCTATACAAAGGTCGTTTTTCAAAAGCTTAACCTTAAAGTCAAGACATCTGTAAACTTCCTAGGGAACTTAGAAGTCCACTTAAATTTAAACTGATTTTAAAATGTCTATCACAGGTAATCTATCAGTCTATCATTGATCTATGTGCTCTGCACAGAGTGCCAAGTAGTACTCCCCTTGTGAGAGAGTTAGGTTACATGTTCACGGATTCTTAAATAAATGCCTATTCACTGTTTGTCCATGCATGTGCATTACGTCTTCTATTTGGAAAATGCAAGAAATAGTTGTAAACATACTGAATACGTATCTACACCAAAAATGTCTTTCAAGTGCATATTGCTTATAACTGAGGCATTAGGTACCATTCCACTGAAAGAGTGCTCTAGGGGCATGTCTGGTGCCTGTTTCTTTGTTGATTGATAGCATATATGGTGCATTTCACAATACACACTGGCACACTTGATTTGGTAACTGCGTCACATTAGGCTTGCAATTCAAAAACGTGCCCAGCTGCTTTGATCCATTGTTGTGGTTTTTATAACTTTTAGTTATGCAAATGATATTCAATTGTTCATCTATTCGATAATGGTAAAGGTTTAACTCAGTAACGGTTCAAGAAGTATGTTGTCCTTATTGCCGCTGATGGGTAGAAGCTTATTGAGACTTATCAGCAACAACACTGAAGTCTTGGGCGTTTGGGTCCTCTTTTTGTTCGTCAGATACTTGGGGGCAGATTTACAAGCCCCTTGCGCCACTTTTGCGTCACTTTTCCCATGTTAAAAATCATGTAAAGGTGGCGCAAGGAGCTTGTAAATGAGCCCCTTGGTGTCCTCCAAAAATGATAACAACTCCACTTCTGATTTCCCCTGCCTGAAACTTGGGTATGTGTTTTGTACTGTAACCTTTCCTCTGTTACTTATATTAACACATTTAATTCAATTTGGCTTCTTTGATTTAAGTTTTTGCGTAAAATAGGTACGATTCTTCTCATGTACTGTCACAAAACAGAAGTGCAGATTGTTATGGCTTCCTGCCTGGACAAGACGAGCTCCTTACCTCGTGGCCTGCCTATGTCCCTGGCAGCTAAACTTCAAATCATCCAAAGCCCTGCAGCCTCTCTGGTTTCAGGCTTGCAGTTAGAGAAATTATTCAAAGAACTTGGAGGCACTTCCTTGACTACTGGAGGGAAAATGTATTTTATTCAAGATCCTATGGGGCAGATTTACAAGCTCCTTGCGCCACTTTTGCGTAATGTTTCCCATGTTAAAAATGACCCAAAAGTGGCGCAAAGGGCGTGTAAATCTGCCCCTATGTATCTGCCATCATGTGAGTCATCAGACAGCCTTCGTGCTCTTGCAGTCTCACTACAGAAGAGTGGAGATTCCTGGATTCAGACAGACCTGCCAAAGAAGCTCTTATTCTGGTAGAACATTAACAAGAAACACTGCCTTGAACCCCTAGAATTAATGCTCAAACAAACATTGATATTTTAACACAATTAGTGTTTTATGTGTGTACCTAATAAAAATCTTATGAATTAGAATTATACCTCTGATGATAGATAAATTAGCAATCAGATTGTTAATAAAAGTGAATAAAATATAGACCCCAATCATTATTCATCACACAACCCTAAGCAAATAGTTTACAAAGTTCCTATTTTTCTCACAGCATCATATTGTTATGTTATTTATTATAGAGACATGTAATGCCCCACTTATCTGTAGTGAACCGGTGTCTTCTCAGGTAAGCTCCCATACGGAAGCATGTCCCCCAGCTTCTGGTTTCTCTCTCTGTCCTGCCCGAATTAGAAAGAGTGTATACACCTTTCGCCTCACAGTATTTGTGTGAGGCTGCTTGTGACCATTTCACTATGAACCACAGTGTTGCAATATCCAGCAAAGCACAATGCCTTTCCTTTGAAGCATTTTGAAGTTTTAGCATGTTGACCACTTTATCACGGAAACCGGAGACTTAGGGGCATATTATCAAGGACGGGCGATAACTATCGCCAACGCCAGTTAGCAGCAGTTTTGCTATCGCCGCCTAACCCTGAAAACTATCGCCGTGTTAGCGGCGTATTAACAAGCCATCGCTACATGGCGATAGTAACAGGGAACGGCGGTGAAAACTCCCGCTAACATCAGCGCGATGGCGATAGTTAATCTGGCGTTAGCGGGCAATACCTGGCGGTCGGCCCATTAGAGGCAGAAAAGTCCCTTCTTCCCTCCCGGCGTTAACTCCTTGAAAACATGCCCCTTAAAGAGACCATAACAGCCTCTATTTGCCACTCTCATAAAGGGCAATACTAGCAAGTCTTTCTACAAATAGAGGATTTTTCCCGCCTAACATCATTATTTGGCCAGTATTAGGAATAATTTCTCTGACACACATTTCTTGCTGCAGCTAAAGGTTAAGCATCTTCCTCTGTGTACACAGCCAAGATGCCCGGGCCAAATGCAATGACTGAGCCATTGGCACAATTCCTATGACTAATTTAAACATATGCATCTTTCCGATAAACAACTTAATGAAGGTCAGCTTGCCAATGATCAACTTATTCATTGGTATTCTAAGCAGGGACATCTTACTCGAGGTGAATTCCAGACTTAAGAACGTGTCAACATTTTCCACAACATGTGAGAGCATCGAAGGAGATTCGGACGGGTCATGACCTGGAAATGGAAGTAAAGCTTTCAGGCCATTACTGTCTGAGCTGGTATGGAGGGATATGAGAGGGACAGAGCTCAGACTGGAAGGGGACCATTCCTTCCTCTAGCCAAGAACACAAAAGGTACCACCTACCATGAGTGAGCCCTGGAGGATGGGAAATTCTTAATGGACTTCCAAAGTGCAGAGACTCCCCACTGTAGATGGAAGCCCATTCTATGCAGGTGCTTCAAGCTCAACTTGTGTTCCAGTGTGTGAAAACTGCTCTTCACCAGATGACTGTGTGAAGCGAGCAGGCAGAGATCGTGTGACACACGGTGGCACTGTGTGAGTTTGCAGGTCGGAAGTTGGCCCTTGATTAACCTGCTGATATGCATTTGCCAAGAACACTTCTCATTTTCATGTGCATTAATGAGCCTGGGAGCATTATGGTTGTGTCCAGGTAGCCCGTTCAGAGTGTTGAGAAATAGCACCAACAACTTTTCCCAAGGTTGAATGTTTGTGCCCCTTACATTATGCTGGTGTTCGATTTTCCTAGACTCTTTGTGATATGTGTTTGTGCACTCACATTCCTTTTAAATAGTTGATTCACGTTACACATTGATCTGAATGCAACCTCTCAATATTCATCCATACCTGCATTATTCTTGTATTTTTGTAACACAATCGTATACATATTTTACGGTTTGTTGACACTGTTTTAGCGCCTGCTAGCAATCTCCAGCTAGGCGGATCAGGCCTCCGTGGGTGGTGTTGCTGGTACTAGATCTTGTGCTAGGACTTGTAAGATATTCTGGTTAAATACATTTTCAAATCTTTTATTGGCTTTTTATCCTCATAAACAAACCTGATCTGTTTAACGCACACTTCTGCCGGAAGTGATCAGTTCACTGCATTTCCAAGATACAATGGGGCATATTATCAAGGACTGGCGATACCTATCGCAAACGCCAGTTAGCGGCAGTTTTCTAATCGCTGCCTAACCCTGAAAACTATCGCCATGTTAGCGGCGTATTAACAAGCCGTTGCTACATGGCGATAGTAACAGGGAATGGCGGTGAAAACTCCCGCTAACATCAGCGCGATGGCGATAGGAATTCCGGCGTTAGCGGGCGATAACTAGCGATAGGTCCATTAGCGGCAAGAAAACTCACGTTAGTCAGCCCAACATTAGTTTCCTTGCCTCTAATGCAAAAAATTGCCTATCAGTCAACCTCCAATAGTAAATAGGCATAAAATACAATAACATGCAGAATGGAGCAGCCAGGGCCAAGTGCAGCACACATCAACAACCCCTGCAAGCCAGCCAACATCCAGGATGAGAGCCATGATGCCCCGCTGGACCTGCGTCTGGATCCTTGATGCCTTGCTGGACCTGCGTCTGGATCCTTGATGCCTCGCTGGACCTGCGTCTGGAGCCTGGAGTGGGATGTTAAGGAGCTGTGGAGTCAATGAGCCGTGGCGGTAGACATTGAGGCACGGTGATCGCCCGTACCTGGTGGTGAAGTCTGGCAGGACGCATGGAGACACGTTGCTGACCTGTGTGAGAAGACCGCCTTGCGACCCTTGGAGCTGTGAATGGTAGAGGCGCTCCTGCGCAAAAACGTAGTGAGGTCCGCATCGCATACTACGATCCACCACTACACCGGGGTGCACGGAGGGGATTACCAACGGTGTGTGCCGTCTCCCTGCATCACAGCCTGGATTATGTTGGGCTGGCCGTACACTGTGGAGGGTGAGGCCCCTGTGCTACGCCGCACTTGTGTGGCGTGAGCGCTGCAACGTCACGCCTAAGGGGGCCCTGCTGCATCAACTGCATCTGGAGGTCCACCAGCAGACTAGGCGGCGACTGCTGTACCCAGTCTAGTGAAATCACACCTGGCTGATGCTCCTGCTGGCTGAGTCACAGATTTGGAGAGAGTGCAGTGGATTGCGCCACGGTGTCAATGTCCAGGTAAGGAGAAGGTGGGACACGTAGCGCAGAAGGGCCGGGGGGCGAGTTGCTCAGGCCTATCACACGTAGATGACGCACCCCCAGTGGCGGCTCTTCCGCTATGGCGGAAGAGCGTTGCCCCACTGCCTCAAGCAGTGCAGAAGAGGAACAATCATCACATGATGATAACTAACTGATGTAATCATGCCATGTATCCTCAGGGGGTGGGAGGGTGGGTGGTACTACTCCAAACACCGAGCAGGGCATTGGCGTATTGGCATGCCCACTCAAGTGCGCAATGACTGTTTGGTCGGCCCACTCAGGCCACCCAAAGCAGTCATGCGCACTTCCCTGTTCGCAATGCAGGCTGCATTACAGCCTGCATGGAGAATATGCCCACCCCTCCGGCCCCTGGCTGCATGACTTGTCCCGTTGCCAATTACCAATCCCACCGCCGCATCGCAGCGTTGTGATTGACTCAGGGGAGGGAGCCTGGCTGCCTACTTCCTTTTCCTGGAAGCAGACGCAGGAGAGCAAGGCTACGAAGACACTGGACCCGGCTTCGAGGTAAGACTTCCCTCATTAAAATTTTTGCAACACCCGCTTACACACACATCCCCGAGTCCACGCCCCATCCAGTGTTCTTTCCGGCGTTTACCACCTCACAGCTGTCCAGCCCCCACCCCAGCACTTCTCAATGGCGGCCGCTGTGCGCCCATGCACAGTGGGCGTACCACTCGTGTGCCAAAGGCACATACGTATTAGCGATGCATGCCATAACATTGCATTCAATTCCAATGCATACTAATACTAGGCACATTGCAACAGTAGAGTAGGTGTTGCATAGCGGAGAAATAAATATCACTAGTCCCACTTCAGTGAGTGCAACCCCAAACTAACCTTTGCACCCCACACCCAACCGTGAACCCAGGAATACCTTTTTGAACCCCCAAAACACACCCAAAAATCATATTTTACCCCAAAACACACCCCAATTGTCATGATTTACCCCAAGACACACCCCAATTTTCATATTTTACCCCAAAACATCCCCCAATTTTTATATTTTACCCCAAAACACATCCCAATTTTCAGATCCGACAACCGAAACCCATACCCACACGAAAAAACTTAAAATTACCCCATTAATGACCTCACAATGTGTTGTAATCAAATGCGATGTAAAGGCACCTGCGTTGTCGGAGTTGCGTTGTTAATAATGTACTGCCTGCGTTGTACTGGACGTCTCCCGTGCCAAAGGCAACCCATAGGCTAGCCCGTTTGCATCCGTCTGCCCCTGGACCGCGCTCTGCACGAAGGAGCCTTCCTCTTGGGCACTCCACTGCTACGACGCCAGCACCCTCCTCGCCATCAACCCTGGACGCCACCTCGCCTGCCAGGACCAAGCTCTGCTCTGGAACGGACATCGCCATCGCCATCACTGACGGATGAGGTATCACCCACAAGGAGCACCCCGACCGTCAAGGAGGAGGCATTGCCATCAACTACCGGAGCACACTCCGACTGACGACGCACTCTAATGACCCAAGGGTTACCATGGACCACCTCAACTCCCAGATCCGGACCAAGCCCAAGCACATCCACTGCGGCACCCTCATGTGCAGGCCCCCCGGCCCTTGGCCCCCCATTCTCAAATACCTTTGTTGACCTCATTGCACCCCAGGGTCTCCCATCCACCGACGACATCCTACTCGGTGATCTCAAGTTCCGCCTGGACAACCCCAGTGAGCAGAACACCACCTGCTTCTGGGGAAGGTCCCCAACATCAGACACAAGCAGCAACTCACCTCAACATGCCACATAGCAGGACACATGGTCGAGCACGTCACCTCCGTCAGCGGGAGCTTCAACTTCAGCCACAACACCGGCCTCTCCTGGACCGACCATCATTGGATACTTCACGTCTTCACCTTGCCCACCGGACGACACCGCCATCATCGCAACCTGTCGCAGCTGGATCAAGGCCACCAAAGGACGTCTCGTCAACTCTCTCCACACCAACACTCCGCCACTGCTTCCAACCAATGACACCGCTGCGCGCAACCGCCACCGATGGTTCTCCAACAGCGCCGACATTCGGGCACCTTGATGGCAGGCGTGAGGGTGACGCAGTGCCACAGGGATAGGCTGGCCCCATGCATTGCTGGAGTTGCATCATGGTTGTGACACGACTGCAGAAATGCGTAACTTTAGCGCAGACAGATACGTCAGGATTCCAGACGTATCTGTCATTACTTGCGTCATGGAGCGCTGTCCAGTGAATACAGCGCATCCATGCTGTCGCAAGAAGGGCATAGTGAGAAGTGTTGCAACGCTGTCTTGTCACAGCGCTGCAACACTTTTCATGACTAGGGACCAGGTATGCGCACTATCTTGTTGATGGTGCGCATTCCTGCACTGTAGTTTTGTCACAGGGCAGCGGTGCAACATTGCTTGCAGCACTGTCCAGCACCAAAACCTGCGGAGATGAGGCCCCAGGTGTTAGCTCCATTTTTAAGACCTGCTATTTTCTGGTCTTAACAAACTGGCTCTAACTGCAGTTAGAGCCAGTTTTTTGTGACTTCAGATGTTCAAGGATCCCCTTGATAATATGGAGTAGTGGTGTTTGCGGGCGTTTTTGCCCGGGAATGTCTCTCCTGCATATGATTAGCGCTAACAGTAGTGGCGATCTATGCAGAGGATGTTTTCGCCTAAAAGCTGTCGCTAACGGCTGTTAGCGACAGCGATAAAATTATCGCTGCATTACCGGCAGAAAAGTGCGCTAACGCGGCAATAACTGCTTGAGAATATGCCCCTTAGTAAGGGCACACTGTAGAAAACAAGAATTAGGATAGTGCAAAAAAATAAAGTGTTTTTGCTTTTCAGCATCGAGAGCACTGAGAAGAAGTGCATGGGGCAATTTTGTACACACAACAAAAGATTATTCTGTCTCATTTGCACAAATGAAGCAAGACTCTCTCATTCATTTTAAGAACTTTGTTTCAGACCTGATGTTAAGTTAACACAGCTCTGTACACTGTATAATGCATCTAGACATGTCTCCGACACTGTAACAAGACTTCCTCTGGTTGTACTGCTCCAGGTGACTAAAATGTGTTTTCTTTTCCTTATCTTTTTTGAGGTAATACTTCTGCCAAATGGAAGTGCTGTAATTTGAGTTTGTCAACCTGGGGTACAAACCCTTGACCTTTGGATCACAGCATTTAACAGGAGCAGCAGATATTCTGTGCAATGAGCCATCCTCCTGTCTATCCTACTGTCAATACTTTGTAGGTCTTCTCAGTGTCTCTGTGTTTTTTTCAGAAAATATGTACTTTAGTGGCTCAGTTGACATGAAAATGTAAGTTGACATTGAGCATGAAGAGAGTGTGTGACTGTGCTTGTGTGCTCACGTGTGTGTACCCATCCGAGGTTTAGGTTTAGGTTTAGGGATTTATAAAGCGCATGGCTACCCGCAGGCATCCCAGCGCTGAAACAGGGAGGACAGATATCATGCATGAGATTTAAGGGAACAGTCACGTTTTGAGTTTTTTTTTTAAAACACTGTTCATCTTTGATTAATCGTAGTTCTGGGTCCATACTGTTCCAAATTTTGGGGACCAGATGTGAAAAAGATCTTCCATCCCACCTTGATCTCTTGACTTTAGTTGTGTTCATCAGAAAATTCGCCCCTGACCTGAGACATCTGCGGGGGGAATAGTAGGAAATCAAGGTTCGCAACATCATGGGGGCTCTCCCATGCATGGCTCTGTGAGCCAGGCAGAGGGCCTTGAATTTAATCCTGGCCTGAACTGGCAGCCAGTGTAGCTCCCTCAAGGATGATCTTACTGACTGGTGCCTGGGTATCTTGAGAAGCAGTCTAGCTGTCCATTCTGCACCACCTGTAACCTATCAGTTACATATTTGGGGGAGCCGAGGTATAGAGAGTTGCCATAGTCAAGTCTCGAGACTACCAAGGCTTGTAACACCGTCCTTCTTGGTTTCTCTGGGAGTAGACTCAGAATTTTTCGAATCATCCGAAGGATGCCAAAACAGGTCCCCACCAGTTTTTTGGCTTGCGTTTCCATGGTTAAATTCTGGTCCAGCCGCATCCTCAGATTTTTATGGAGGTTTTCGGGGTGGGAGGGGGTCCCCAGTTTACTGGCCAGTTAATCTCAGTGCGTGGGCTTGGACTGTGACCTAAGATCATAAGTTCAGTTTTAGCCCCGTTAAGCTTGAGGCTGCAATCGGCCATCCAAGTTCCTATTTTTTCCAGGCAGGGGATTAGTTGCCGATGGTTGGAGTTAGGGTGTCTGCCAATGAGACCACTAGTTGGGTATCATCGGCATATGATATGATGGAAAGTCCAAACTCCTGCACTATATGAGCCAATGGGCTCAGGTAAATGTTAAAAAGGGTCGGGCTCAGGGATGATCCCTGAGGTACTCCACACGGGGCCAAGAATGTATCTGACAAGATGCACCACTTTACTTGGTAATTGTCGAGATGAAAATAATCATGCATGCCCTTCGATCCAGTGGCGTAACGAAACTTGAGGGCCCCCCGCCAAGTACATGGAGGGCCCCCCCTGCGAAGCCAGTCAGGAGCTCTCAGGCCACGGTATGTGCTGAGGGGGCCCCTGGAGCTCAGGCCCCACTGCACCGCGGGGGCCTATGTTACGCCACTGCTTCGATTTCAGGAAGTCTGCCACTACTAAAACTTCACCAGCCATAAACACCACCCATCCATGAACCCTTGAAGCTCCTCACCACCCCTAAACACCACCCAATCCTGACCCCTAGAGCCCCCTCACCACCCATAAACACCATCCATCCCAGACCCCTAAAAATCCCTCATTACCCCTAAACTCTACCCCCCACTGATACCTAAACACCCCTTTCTACATTGAAACTCCACTCAACTCTGAAGCCTTAAACCCCTCGCACCCCTAACCTCTACCCATTCCTGAACCATAAAACTCTTTCTGACAATAAATTCCACCCATCCCTGACCCCGAACACCCCTCAGCACCCCTAAACTCCACCCATTCCTGAATCCTAAAAATCATTTACCACCCCTAAACTCTACCCATCACTCAACCTTAAAAACCCTTCACAGCCCTAAACTCTGCCCATTTATTGACCCTAAAACATCTCAACACTCCTACACTCCACCCATCCCGTAACCCTAAACAATCCTCACCACCCCTAAATTCCACTCATTGGTGAACCCTAAAAACCACTCACCACCCTTAAACTCCACCTATTTCTGATCCCTAAAGCCCCAGCCACCCCTAAACTACTCTCATCCTTGAAACCTAAAAACATCTTTCTCATCACCCCTGAATTCCACTCATTGGTGAACCCTAAAAACCACTCACCACCCTTAAACTCCACCTATTCCTGATCCCTAAAGCCCCAACCACCCCATAACTACTCTCATCCTTGAAACCTAAAAACATCTTTCTACACCAGAACTCACCCATCACTGACCCCTAAAAAACCTCATCACCCCTAAACATCACACATCCCTGAACCCAAGAACCCCTCAATGCCCCAAATTTAATGTAATTTAGAAAAGTTCAGTAAAATAAACTTTCCTTTAAAATGCTTCCTTGATTTTTTTTTTCACAACAAATTTTATTCGTTTTGGAAGGTACAGAGTGGGCAAAGCCATGCAAGAACTTTACATATGGTGTAGAAGACATACAGTACCTGGTTTTAACACTCAAAAACATCTTGGCCCACAGAACACCAGTCCGAAAGGGTAACGAATTACACCGAACCCACCCAAAGAGTCTCAATTGCGTGTTGTTAAAAAAGTGTCTGTTAGCAGTCTGTTCTGTCCGACTATAATAGTGGAAAATGACCTTCCTTGATTTTTTGATTTTTTAAAATTTGTTTTTTATATTTCCTTAAAATTGTTTTTCCCTAAAATTGCTTTTCAATTATTTGGTTTCCTCCAAAGTTGTTTCTAAGTTATTGTTTTTCTATAAATTCACATACATCATAAAAAGGCATCTCTTTCCTATCAGGCACCAGTGCAGGGAGCGGACACTGACTGATATAGGTGTATAGGGAGCAATTTCAAAAGAAGTTGGGTCGCTCTGTTCTTCACATCTTCTTCATATTGAGGGAGGCCAACGTAGATGGAATTCTAGAAGCTAGGGCTAGAGAGGATAATAGTCTCAATAACGTGTCTTTTTGTAATCAGCACGAAGATCTAGCAGGATCTTCCGAGTAACCCTGATGTAATAGTAACAACATAGTAATAACATAAACATATTTTGTTGACTTGCAAGGATAAGAACAAATTGGAATCTCAGAAAACCCCAAGATTTTTTGCATAGGAGTAGGCAGAAGCCTAGCCTAGCAGGCTACCAGGCAGAAGATAAGAACTGGAAGAGTTATGTATGATTATATGCTTCAATGTAAGGGAGAGCTGTGAAGTTGCATGTGAGGCCCTGTGTGTGCATATGATACAGCTGGAGTAGTATGGGGCACTGAGAATGTTATGAGGTGTACTGTGAGTTTGAAATGATGTTGGAGGCAGTAGGCAAGTTCAGGTTGTGGATGCTTTATTAAGTTGGATATTCAACACTTCAGCCTCAGTAGCGCAGCCACCATCAGGCCAGGTCAGGTTCTCTCAACTGACTCCACTTCAAG
The DNA here is from genome assembly GCA_963921515.1 of Calotriton arnoldi. Classification (NCBI taxonomy): domain Eukaryota; kingdom Metazoa; phylum Chordata; class Amphibia; order Caudata; family Salamandridae; genus Calotriton; species Calotriton arnoldi. Next base: position 121,615 of record CAWUFW010007961.1, read on the forward strand.
TACAAACATTCTATCACTAAGAACAACCAGAACACTGTCCCAACATTCTAGTCCAGCTAACACTGATTTACAACCATATCAGTGTTAGCTATGATACAGGATACTACACACCTCCCTCCTTTCCCATTAACCCCTTCGATGCTCATGACGGAATGGTTCCGTCATGAGCATCGGTGCCCCTGTGCTCATGACGGAACCATTTCGTCATGAGGACAGGGGCACGAAATCCCTCTGCTGCAGACAGCAGAGGGATTTCCTTTCTCCCAAAGCCTCGGGAGCTGGGGAAGAGCTTCCCAGCTCCCGAGGCCCCTCACTGGTTTCTGTGAAATGACGATCAGCGCGCACGTCGCGCTGTCGTCATTCACAGAAACCGAAACTAAAATGAGCCTTTAGGCTCATTTCAGTTTCACTTTCTACGTACTCAGGGGGCTATCTCAGCCCCCTGAGCACGTAGAAAGACGGGAGAGGTATCATTGGAAAGGGGAGAATCTCCCCTTTCCAATGGCACCCCTCCTCAGTGGATCCCTGCTTGGGGATCGCCCCAGGAGGGCGATCCCCAAGCAGGGATCCACCCCTAGACACCAGGGAGGGGGAGCGGCCCCTTGGGCAAGGGCCTTTGCTCCCCCACAAAATTGGGCATATACAGTCTTTCTGCCCCCGGGCGGGGGCAGAAAGCCCACTTGACACCAGGGATTTTTTTTTGGGACCCATATAATTAGGGTGGGGGCTGCCCAAAACGGGCACGCCAAAGCCCCCAGCCCCCCCTGAACAATAACAGCCTTTCTGCCCCCCCTGGGGGGCAGATGGGGGTGGTAGTCCCCAATCTACCCCCCCGGAAGGGCAGAAAGCCCACTTGACGCCAGGAATTTTTTTTTGTTGCATATGTTATTAGGGTGGGGGATGCCCAATATGGGCATGCCAATGCCCCCACCCCTCCCCCCCAAAAAATTCCAGTCTTTATGCCCCCCTGGGGGGCAGATGGGGGCAGTAACCCCCAATCTGCCCCCCATAAGGGCAGAAAGCACCCTAGACACCAGGGATTATTTTTTTTATAGGCCCGGGGTGGGGGCTGCCCAGAATGGGCATGCAAATGCCCGCACTCTACCCCCCCAAAGAAAACTAAAGACTTGCTGCCCCTCAAGGAGGAATATGGGGCAATAGCCCCTGATCTGCCCCCGAGCGGGGGGGCAGAAAGCCCACTAAGCGCCAGGGATTTTTTTTTTATATAGGTAGGGGTGGGGGTTGCCCAGAATGGGCATGTCAAGGCCCCCACCCCCCCAAAAAATGATAGTCTTTCTGCCCCCCCTGGGAGGCAGATGGGGCAATAGCCCCTTATCTGTCCCCCCGGGGTGGGACAGAAAGCCCACTAGCCACCAGGGATTTTTTTTTCCAAAGTTCGGGGTGGGGGTTGCCCAGGATGGGCATGCCAATGCCCGCACCCCCCAAAAAAGATGCCACAGCCTTTCTGCCCCCCCCAGGAGGCAGAGGGGGGCAGTAGCCCCTGATCTGCCCCCCGGGGGGGTTCAGAAACTCCACTAGGCACCAGCGATTATGCTGGCTTTTCTATTAGTAGGGGTGGGGGATTCCCAGAATGGGCATCCCAATGCCCCCTCCCCCCCAAAAGACTACCCACAGTCTTTCTGCCCCCCTTGGGGGCATATCGGGGCAATAGCCCTCGATTTCCCCCCTCCCCAGGGCGGCAGAATGCCCACTAGGCACTGAATTTTCTTCAGGATGTGCCTAACTGTGGATTTTGGGCCCTAGCGCAGCCGGCACGTAGGGAAACCTAGCAAACCTGTACATTTTTGAAAACTAGACACCAAGGGGAATCCAGGATGGGGTGACTTGTGTGCCTCTCATCAGGTTCTGTTACCCAGAATCCCTTGCAAACCTCAAACTTTGTCTAAAAACCCACATTTTCCTCACATTTTTGTGGTGGAAAGTTCTGGAATCTGCGTGGATCCACAAAATTCCACACACCCCGCATTCCCAAAAGTCTTCCGAGAAAAATGGTACCTCACTTGTGTGGGTGGGTCAAGTACCCGTGACAGGCAAGGGCCCAAAACCTAGTGAGGCAACATCAAAATTGCCTATCACAAAACGACCTGGTTTTGCAAAGGGGGTCACCTGGGTTTTTGGCCCAGTGCTCGGCGGCCAGGTAGGGAAACCTACCAAACCCACACATTTCTGAAAATTAGACACATGGGGGATTCCAGGGAGGTATGGCTTGCGTGGATCCCCCAATGTTTTCTTACCCAGAATCCCCTGCAAACCCCAAATTTAGCTGAAAAAATCACTTTTTACACTCATTTTTGTGTGAGAAAGTTGTGGCATCACCGGGCTGACACAAATTTTCTACCACCCAGTGTTCCCCTAGGTCTCCCGATAAAAATGGTGCCTCACTCGTGTGGGAGGCACAAGTACCCGCGACAGGCAAGGGCCCAAAACGTATTGAGGCGACATCAAAATTGCCTATCACAAAACGACCTGGTTTTGCAAGGGGGGTCACCTGGATTTTTGGCCCCGTGCTCGGCGGCCAGCTAGGGAAACCTACCATACCCGAACATTTCTGAAAAGTAGACACCCGGGGGATTCCAGGGAGGTATGGCTTGCGTGGATCCCCCAATGTTTTCTTACCCAGAATCCCCTGCAAACCCCAAATTTAGCTGAAAAAATCACTTTTTCCACACATTTTTGTGTGGGAAAGTTGTGGCATCACCGGGCTGACACAAATTTTCTACCACCCAGTGTTCCCCTAGGTCTCCCGATAAAAATGGTGCCTCACTCGTGTGGGAGGCACAAGTACCCGCGACAGGCAAGGGCCCAAAACGTATTGAGGCGACATCAAAATTGCCTATCACAAAACGACCTGGTTTTGCAAGGGGGGTCACCTGGATTTTTGGCCCCGTGCTCGGCGGCCAGCTAGGGAAACCTACCAAACCCGAACATTTCTGAAAACTAGACACCCGGGGGATTCCAGGGAGGTATGGCTTGCGTGGATCCCCCAACGATTTCTTACCCAGAATCCCCTGCAAACCTCAAATTTAGCTGAAAAATCACTTTTTCCACACATTTTTGTGTGGGAAAGTTGAGGCATCACTGGGCTGACACAAATTTCCTACCACCCAGTGTTCCCCCAGGTCTCCCGATAAAAATGGTGCCTCACTCGTGTGGGAGGCACAAGTACCCGCGACAGGCAAGGGCCCAAAACGTATTGAGGCGACATCAAAATTGCCTATCACAAAATGACCTGGTTTTGCAAGGGGGGTCACCTGGAATTTTGGCCCCGTGCTTGGCGGCCACGGATCCCCCAACGTTTTCTTACCCAGAATCCCCTGCAAACCTGAAATTTAGCTGAAAAAATCACTTTTTTCACACATTTCTGAGTGGGAAAGTTGTGGCATCACGGGGCTGACACAAATTTCCTACCACCCAGCGTTCCCCCAGGTCTCTCGATAAAAATGGTGCCTCACTCGTGTGGGAGGCCCAAGTACCCGCGACAGGCAAGGGCCCAAAATGTATTGAGGCGACATCAAAATTGCCTATCACAAAACAACCTGGTTTTCAAGGGGGGTCCCATGACTTTTTGGCCCGGGGCTCGGCGGCCACCTAGGGAAACCTACCAAACCCACACATTTCTGAAAACTAGACACCCGGAGGATTCCAGGGAGGTATGGCTTGTGTGGATCCCCCAACTTTTTCTTACCCAGAATCCCCTGCAAACCTGAAATTTAGCTGAAAAAATCACTTTTTTCACACATTTTTGTGTGGGAAAGTTGTGGCATCACAGGGCTGACACAAATTTCCTACCGCCCAGCATTCCCCCAGGTCTCCCGATAAAAATGGTGCCTCACTCGTGTGGGAGGCACAAGTACCCGTGACAGGCAAGGGCCCAAAACGTATTGAGGCGACATCAAAATTGCCTCTCACAAAACAACCTGGTTTTGCAAGGGGGGTCCCATGACTTTTTGGCCCGGGGCTCGGCGGCCACCTAGGGAAACCTACCAAACCCACACATTTCTGAAAACTAGACACCCGGGGGATTCCAGGGAGGTATGGCTTGCGTGGATCCCCCAACATTTTCTTACCCAGAATCCCCTGCAAACCTGAAATTTAGCTGGAAAAATCACTTTTTCACACATTTTTGTGTGGGAAAGTTGTGGCATAACTGGGCTGGCACAAATTTTATACCACCCAGCATTCCCCCAGGTCTCCCGATAACAATGGTGCCTCACTCGTGTGGGAGGCCCAAGTACCCGCGACAGGCAAGGGCCTAAAACGTATTGAGGCGACATCAAAATTGCCTATCACAACACAACCTGGTTTTGCAAGGGGGTCCCATGACTTTTTGGCCCGGGGCTCGGCGGCCACCTAGGGAAACCTACCAAACCCACACATTTCTGAAAACTAGACACCCATAGGATTTCAGGGAGGTATGGCTTGCATGGATCCCCCAATGTTTTCTTACCCAGAATCCCCTGCAAACCCCAAATTTAGCTGAAAAAATCACTTTTTCCACACATTTCTGTGTGGGAAAGTTGTGGCATCACCGGGCTGACACAAATTTTCTACCACCCAGTGTTCCCCTAGGTCTCCCGATAAAAATGGTGCCTCACTCGTGTGGGAGGCACAAGTACCCGCGACAGGCAAGGGCCCAAAACGTATTGAGGCAACATCAAAATTGCCTATCACAAAATGACCTGGTTTTGCAAGGGGGGTCACCTGGATTTTTGGCCCCGTGCTTGGCGGCCACGGATCCCCCAACGTTTTCTACCCAGAATCCCCTGCAAACCTGAAATTTAGCTGAAAAAATCACTTTTTCACACATTTCTGAGTGGGAAAGTTGTGGCATCACGGGGCTGACACAAATTTCCTACCACCCAGCGCTCCCCAGGTCTCTCGATAAAATGGTGCCTCACTCGCGTGGGAGGCCCAAGCCAGCGACAGGCAAGGGCCCAAAATGTATTGAGGCGACATCAAAATTGCCTCTCACAAAACTACCTGGTTTTGCAAGGGGGTCCCATGACTTTTGGCCCGGGCTCGGCGGCCACCTAGGGAAACCTACCAAACCCACACATTTCTGAAAACTAGACACCGTAGGATTCCAGGGAGGTATGGCTTGTGTGGATCCCCCAACTTTTTCTTACCCAGAATCCCCTGCAAACCTGAAATTTAGCTGGAAAAATCACTTTTCACACATTTTTGTGTGGGATGCTATGGCATAACTGGGCTGGCACAAATTTTATACCACCCAGCATTCTCCAGGTCTCCCGATAACAATGGTGCCTCACTGCGTGGGAGGCCCAAGTACCAGCGACAGGCAAGGGCCTAAAACGTATTGAGGCGACATCAAAATTGCCTATCACAACACAACCTGGTTTTGCAAGGGGTCCCATGACTTTGGCCCGGAGCTCGTGCCACCTAGGAAACCTACCAAACCCACACATTTCTGAAAACTAGACACCCATAGGATTTCAGGGAGGTATGGCTTGCGTGGATCCCCAATGTTTTCTTACCCAGAATCCCCTGCAAACCTGAAATTTAGCTGAAGAAATCACTTTTTCACACATTTTTGTGTGGAAAGTTGTGGCATCACTGGGCTGACATAAATTTCCTACCACCCAGTGTTCTCCAGGTCTCCCGATAAAATGGTGCCTCACTCGTGTGGGAGGCCCAGTACCAGCGACAGGCAAAGGCCCAAAACATTTTGTGATAGGCAATTTTGATGTCGCCTCAATACGTTTTGGGCCCTTGCCTGTCGCGGGTACTTGGGCCTCCCACACGAGTGAGGCACCATTTTTATCAGGAGACCTGGGGGAACGCTGGGTGGTATGAAATTTGTGTCAGCCCGGTGATGCCACAACTTTGCCACACAAAAATGTGTGAAAAAGTGATTTTTCCAGCTAAATTTCAGGTTTGCAGGGGATTCTGGGGAAGAAAACGTTGGGGGATCCACGCAAGCCATACCTCCCTGGAATCCCCCGGGTGTCTAGTTTTCAGAAATGTGTGGGTTTGGTAGGTTTCCCTAGGTGGCCGACGAGCCCCGGGCCAAAAATTCATGGGACCCCCCTTGCAAAACCAGGTCGCTTTTGTGATAGGCAATTTTGATGTCGCCCTAATACGTTTTGGGCCCTTGCCTGTTGCGGGTACTTGGGCCTCCCACACGAGTGAGGCACCATTTTTATCGGGAGACCTGGGGAACGCTGGGTGGTAGGAAATTTGTGTCAGCCCGGTGATGCCACAACTTTCCCACACAAAAATGTGTGAAAAAAGTGATTTTTTCAGCTAAATTTCAGGTTTGCAGGGGATTCTGGGTAAGAAAACGTTGGGCGATCCACGCAAGCCATACCTCCCTGGAATCTCCCGGGTGTCTAGTTTTCAGAAATGTGTGGGTTTGGTAGGTTTCCCTAGGTGGCTGCCGAGCCCCAGGCCAAAAATTCATGGGACCCCCTTGCAAAACCATGTTGTTTTGTGATAGGCAATTTTGATGTCGCCCTAATACGTTTTGGGCCCTTGCCTGTCGCGGGTACTTGGGCCTCCCACACGAGTGAGGCACCATTTTTATCGGGAGACCTGGGGGAACGCTGGGTAGTATGAAATTTGTGTCAGCCCGGTGATGCCACAACTTTCCCACACAAAAATGTGTGAAAAAGTGATTTTTCCAGCTAAATTTCAGGTTTGCAGGGGATTCTGGGTAAGAAAACGTTGGGGGATCTACGCAAGTCATACCTCTCTGAAATCCCCCGGGTGTTTAGTTTTCAGAAATGTGTGGGTTTGGTAGGTTTCCCCAGGTGGCCGCCAAGCCCCGGGCCAAAAAGTCATGGGACCCCCCTTGCAAAACCAGGTTGTTTTGTGATAGGCAATTTTGATGTCGCCTCAATATGTTTTGGGCCCTTGCCTGTCGCGGGTACTTGACCCACCCACGCAAGTAAGGTACCATTTTTCTCAAAAGACTTTGGGGAACACGGGGTGGGTGGAATTTTGTGAATCCACGCAGATTCCAGAACTTTCCACCACAGAAATGTGCAAAAAATGTGTTTTTTTGACAATTGTTTAGGTTTGCAAGGGATTCTGGGTAACAGAACCTGGTGAGAGCCAGTCAAGTCACCCCATCCTGGATTCCACTGGGTGTCTAGTTTTCAAAAATGTATAGGTTTGCTAGGTTTCCCTAGGTGCCGGCAGAGCTAGGGTTCAAAAACTACAGCTAGGCACTTTGCCAAAAAAGGGTCATTTTTCACTGTGAAATTGTGGTGTGTCCACGTTGTGTTTTGTGCCGTTTCCTGTCGCGGGCACTAGGCCTACCCACACAAGTGAGGTTCCATTTTTCTCAGAAGACTTTGGGGAACGCGGGGTGGGTGGAAATTTGTGGATCCACGCAGATTCCAGAACTTTCCACCACAGAAATGTGAGGAAAATGTGGGGTTTTTTGATAATTTTTTAGGTTTGCAAGGGATTCTGGGTAACAGAACCTGGTGAGAGGCAGTCAACTCACCCCATCCTGGATTCCCCTGGGTGTCTAGTTTTCAAAAATGTATAGGTTTGCTAGGTTTCCTTAGGTGCCGGCAGAGCTAGGGTTAAAAAACTACAGCTAGGCACTTTGCCAAAAAAGGGTCATTTTTCACTGTGAAATTGTGGTGTGTCCACGTTGCGTTTTGCGCCGTTTCCTGTCGCGGGCACTAGGCCTAGCCACACAAGTGAGGTACCATTTTTCTCGTACGACTTTGGGGAACGCGGGGTGGGTGGAAGTTTGTGGATCCACGCAGATTCCAGAACTTTCCACCACAGAAATGTGAGGAAAATGTGTTTTTTTTGACAATTTTTTAGGTTTGCAAGGGATTCTGGGTAACAGAACCTGGTGAGAGCCAGTCAAGTCATGCCATCCTGGATTCCCCTGGGTGTCTAGTTTTCAAAAATGTATAGGTTTGCTAGGTTTCCCTAGGTGCCGGCAGAGCTAGGGTTCAAAAACTACAGCTAGGCACTTTGCCAAAAAAGGGTAATTTTTCACTGTGAAATTGTGGTGTGTCCACGTTGCGTTTTGTGCCGTTTCCTGTCGCGGGCACTAGGCCTACCCACACAAGTGAGGTACCATTTTTCTCAGAAGCCTTTGGGGAACGCAGGGTGGGTGGAAATTTGTGGATCCACGCAGATTCCAGAACTTTCCACCACAGAAATGTGAGGAAAATTTGTTTTTTTTGACAATATTTTAGGTTTGCAAGGGATTCTGGGTAACAGAACCTGGTGAGAGCCAGTCAAGTCACCCCATCCTGGATTCCCCTGGCTATCTAGTTTTAAAAAATGTATAGGTTTGCTAGGTTTCCCTAGGTGCCGGCAGAGCTAGGGTTCAAAAACGACAGCTAGGCACTTTGCAAAAAAAGGGAAATTTTTCATTGTGAAATTGTGGTATGTTCACGTTGCGTTTTGAGCCGTTTCCTGTCGTGGGCACTATGCCTACCCACACAAGTGAGGTACCATTTTTATCGGGAGACTTAGGGGAACACAGAATTGTAGAACAACTGTTATTACCTATTGACTTTCGATGCATTTCTGCCTTCCAAATGAAAGACAATGTGTAAAAGAGAAGTCATTTTGAAAAATGACCTATAATTCTCATGCTAGTATGGGTACTCCCAATTTCGGAAATGTGCAAATATCTACTGTTTCTAAACTCTATATTTTGTTCCCATTTCAGAAATACATAGGTGTCTTTCATACCAATTTTTCCATGTATACATTTTCCCAAAATAATTGCTATATACCCGGTACATAATAAAAAACCATTGCAAGACGCTGCTCAGTTATTGGCTCTGGGTTCGTCGGATTCTTGGTGAACCTACAAGTCCTATATATCGCCACAACCAGAAAGGTCCAGCGGATGTAACATTATATTGCTTTCAAATAGCTGTCATAATTAGAAGAAGTTACAGGTGAAAACATTGACACAAATGGCTGTTTTTTTCAACTAATTTTCAATTTTGTGTATGTTTAACTGTTTGTTTCTATAAAGAAACCTTGAAGGATCTACACAAATGACCCCTTGCTGAATTCAGAACTTTGTCTACTTTTCAAAAATGTATAGCTGTCCAGGATCCATTATTGCTTTCATACCCATTTCTACCATTAACTGGAAGGAGGTTGAAAGCACAAAAAATAGCAAAAATAGGCTATGTCCCAGAAAAATGCCAAAACTGTGTAAAAAAAGTTGGTTTTCTGACAAAAGTCTGCTTGTCCCTGAAAGCTGGGAAGATGGTGATTTCAGCACCACAACCCCTTTTTTGATACCATTTGCAGGGAAAAAACCAGACACTTTCATCTGTAGCCCTTTTTCGCATTTTTCCCCAAAAAAACAACATTTAGCTGTATTTTGGCTAATTTCTGGGTCCCCTCCAGGAGAATCCAAAAACCCTGGGTACATTTAGAATCCCCATGATGTTGGAAAAAAAGGACGCAAATTTGGCGTGGATACCTTATGTGGTCAAAAAGTTACAGGGGCCTAAGCGCGAACTCCCCCAAATAGCCAAAAAAAAGGCTTAGCACAGGGGGGGAAAAGGCCTAGCAGCGAAGGGGTTAACAAAAAAACAAAAAAATTTAAATAACAAGTGAAAATACACAGTGAAATCATACATACTCCTTTAGATAATACGGTCTCCTAGAAACCCTTGAGGTTTTCCTCAATTCAGATTTGTTGGCAAAAGTGCTCTTATCAGAATCTTCATTACAAAGTTCATTTTCATTTCTCATAAATACTTTCACCACTCGACCCAAATTCCAGATGCTATGGTCTTCTGTTCTTACAGTATTTTCGAAAACCTTGATAACTTTCATGGGAGATGAAAATTTCGATCCTGCACTGAACACACCGCCACGAGGATTTTTGACTCTAATTAGATCACCAACCTGAACAACAATTTTCTTTGAGCGTTGCGAGAGTCAAATAACTCTTTCCTTTTAGAAGCTAACTCATGTTCCTTTACTTTTTTTAACTCTTCCTTTTGTTTTACAGACAAATCATCATTCACCAAGTCATTAACCCACGAAGGACAGACTAAAGTATTTGCTTTTCTTCTTTTGAACAACTCAAAAGGGGAGAAACCTGTGCTAGAATGGGGAGTTATTCTGTAGTTCTTCACTTTACAAAACAACTCTTGCTTCCAACACAAATTGTTCGGAATGGCACGTTGTATGGCTTCCTTCAAAACTTTGTTCAATCTTTCAACCATGCCATTGGCCTCGGGATGATACAAAGCTGATTTCTTGTGCCTGATACCTCTTTCTTTCAAGAATTCTTCCATCTCGCGAGATACTAACTGTACCCCATTATCGGTTAACAAAGAATCTGGAAAACCTTCCCTCTCAAAAACTTGCTCCAAAAATACAATAATATCACGTGACTCAATAGAATTGGTAATGGCAACTTCTGGCCACCTGGAAAACATGTCAATAAGTACTAACACATACTTATCAGCACTCGCACAAAGAATGGGACCTAAGATATCAAAGGCAACCTCCTTCCAGGGTTCTTTCGGTATATCCCTTATCATCATAGGCTGTACTCTACATTTAAATGTTTTGTCTGCATTACAACATTCACCACAATCTCTCACCACTCGTTCAACCTGGATATTCATTCCAGGCCACCAATACATAAGTCTCAATCTCTCTTTTGTCTTTGATATGCCTGGATGGCTCTCATGGGCAAGAGAAATCAACCCCTCTCTCAATGATACCGGGGGAATTAATCTAGTGCCCCTAAACACAAAACCACCTTGAACAGATAATTCATCTTTAACTCTCCAAAAGGTTTGTAAAATCTCATTACTTTTATCAGAATTGGACCACACACTTCCAATCTTTTCCACCACCTTTTGTAAAATGGGATCTTTATTAACTTCAACCAACCACTCATCTTCTCTAATGACTCCCTCTCTTATCAAACAAACATCCAAATTCTCATCTTCATCAACTACATTTCCACTCACATCAGATATATTGACTAGGCGGGAACAGCAGGTCAGCAACCCAATTTCTAGTACCGGGAACATACTCCACATCGAAATGAAACTCTTGCAAACCGATTACCCAGCGCCTGATTCTAGCAGAGACTGCATCTAAACCTTTCCTTTCAAAAATCTCCTTGAGTGGCTTATGGTCAGTTTTGACTACAAACTTACTCCCCCACACAAACTTCTAAACTCTTGCACAGCCCAAGACACAGCTAAGGCTTCTTTCTCTATAACTGAATAATTCAGTTCCGCCCCTCTCAAGCTCCTGGAGATGAACAAAATAGTTCTCTCTAAACCATTATGTCTTTGTAAAAGAACTGCTCCAAGTCCTTTAGAACTGGCATCAGACATTACTATAGATTCATGCCCCTGCTCGAAACTCTGTAGACAAGATGCCCCTCTTAGCATTTTCTTTAGTGAACAAAATTCCATCTCACATGCATCATTCCACACAAAAGGAATGCCTTTCTTTAGTAGAGATCTCAAATTCTTAGTCTTCTCTGCAAAATTTACAATGAACTTATTATAGTATTCAGTCATGCCCAAAAATGTTATCACTTCCTCTTTAGATGACGGAGTGACTAAATTGTTTATAGTCTCAACAAGTTCACTTTTTGGTTCAATACCATCTGGTGTTATTTTGTGACCAAGATAATCAATTTGATCCAAATTAAATTTGTATTTGCTTGCTTTTAATGTTACACCATTCTCTTTGAATCTTTGTAGCACTTCACGCACCCTTTGGTTATGCACACTGACGTCCTCACCATACACAAGAACATCATCCTGATATATATTAATTCCCGAAATTCCTCCCAACATCTTTTCCATAACCCGCTGGAAAACAGCAGCAGCAGATATTAATCCGAAAGGCATGCGCACAAATTTAAATGTGCCAAACGGGGTTACAAAAGCTGTTAGATCTTGAGACTCATGGTGAAGTCTAACTTGGTGGTATGCGGAAGTGAGATCTACAGTCGTAAAACATTTTGCTTCTTTTAACATAGAAAGCATTTCATTAATATTTGACAGGGGATAATGATCCACAATGACATTCTTATTTAACTCGCGCAAATCTACACAAAGGCGAACTTCACCATTAGCCTTCTTCACCATGACCACCGGAGCCAACCATTCTGTTGCTTCTACTTCTTCTATGATACCATGCTCTTCAATTTATCCAACTCAGCCTTCATCTTCTCTTTAACAAGTAAAGGTACCCCTTTGACCTTACTTACAACTGGTCTAGCCCCTTCTTTAATTCTTATTTTGTGAACATATTTTGTAATACAGACAAGTTTTGTGTCAAAAACTTCGGGAAACTCTTTCCCAAAATCAAGTTTACTGGAACCTACATTGTTTACTTGAATAGTTTGCCTCAATTTAACTGGGGGATTCTCATTGGGGTCTAGATATACACCAAGTTATTTCTGATGATACCAGCTAATAAGGGAATCACCCCTCACAGAAACATAAATTTTTCCTGCAGTGATTCTATCCTTAAAAAGAATCGACCCATTAAAATATCCTACTAGTTTAATGGGTTGACCACCATAACCTTTAGGAGATATAGCTGGTTTGAACAATTTGACTTTATGTGCTAAATTCTTTTTCAAAGAAAACTTTAGGAATTAATGTTATCTTCGCACCAGAATCGAACAACATAGAAACAGAGGCCCCATCAACTTGTACTACTTCCCAAGGTCCTCCAGTACCATATTGAATTTGCATAATGATTTCATCATCAGATGAGCCATCAACAAATTCATAACTAACTTCCTGAATTTTTTTCTTTTGTATAAAATTGCCTTTAGCATTAGAACTCCGGAAACAACTAGAAACATGTCCTTTCTTCCCACATTTCTGGCATGTAGTTTTCCAACCCACACATCCTTTAAAATTGGCATAATGTCCCAGATCACCACACCTATAACATTTCCCTGGATTAGACTGTAGACCATTGCCAGAATCTTTTTGAGATGGACGTGACGTGAAACTAGTATTGTTCTTTTTGCGCACAGAAACAGTTTGTGCTGTTTCTTCTTTGGAGATAGTGCTACTTTTCTTTATCTCTTCAACACATGCTTTACTATGTTCAAAGTTTTTGGCAAGTGTGATAACCTCTGATAAGGAGGGGTCATCTTTTTGCCAAAAGCTCTCTCTAGCTTTCTCTACACAACATCCTAACATGAACTGATCACGAAGTCTTTCTTCACTGTTGACACCAAAAGAACACGTGGATGCTAGTTTCCTTAAACAGAAACATATTCCTCAACAGATTCACTGGACCTCTGCATTCGCTTACCAAATTGATACCTTTCTAAAACCCTTGAAATTTTAGGTAAATAATGTAGATCTAATTTTTTAATACATATTTCATATTCGTTTAAGTTATTACTTAGTTCTGAAGACAAGTCAGGTAAGTGCTGAAAAACTTCTTGGCCTTCAGAGCCAAGACAATGAAGTAACAAGGCCATTCTGCGTTCCACACTTATAGATATTCCACACACCCTTGCATAATTTATAAAAACATTCTTCCATTTTTTCCATGGGATTTGTGGTTCCCCAGGATTCATAAGAAAGAAAGGTGGAGGAGGAACATTCTGCATGATGTCACAATTCAGAGTTTGAAGACTTTGAAGTAGAAAATGAAATAAAGGTTTTTGTCGTAAACGTTCCAGGAGCAGTGAAAGTATAAGCACTGATTTGAAAATAGCACTTAAAATAAGAATAATATACTTAGAGCCGTGTGCATCGGCGGTGATGCACTGAAAGATTCACAATGTTATAAAGTAGTGTTGTTGTTGTTAAAATACCTAAAATTTCTATGTGCTTTATATGAATTAAGAATTCCACTAATGATAGGGTGTTCTTGTTGATTGAGTAAATCAAGGGATAATTTGTTTTTTGTTAAAATACCTAATACACAAAGCAGACAACGAACAACAAATATTTTGGGCACAAGAACAAGCTGCACACACGTATTAAATAGAAAAGGCTGTGCGCATCAGCGAACAGCAAATATTATGTGCACATGGATGAGCTGCACGCACATATTACATAGACCAAGAAGGGTGTGAGAGCAAACTTCACACACGTATTAAAAATAAAAGGCTGTGCGCTTCAGCGAACCGCAAATATTATGTGCACATGGATGAGCTGCACGCACGTATTACATAGACCAGGAAGGCTGTGCGCATCAGCGGTCAAATAAAGAGCTGCCCACAAAAGTAGAAAGACGGACCAAGATGCTAGGTAAGAAACAGCTACATCAGCTGTACACAAGTATTAAATAAACCGGGAAGGCTGTGCGTATCAGCGATCAAGAAATCAGCTGCACGCAATACAAGGGAGTTGGTCCAAGTTGCTAGGTAACCAAGAGTTAACAACTTGAGAGGCGTCTTCAAAATGGCCGCACGTTACGTAACGGCGTGACGTGGAGAGAGCGTCAAGTCTCCTCGCGTTTAGTAACGCAGCCTGAAGATGAGTGCACGGACAGTGAGGTCCTCGCGCACGCCCACGGGCTGAGGAGATCATTGCAAGGCATAGCGCGTGGCTTTGGGGCCCTCACGCGCTCAGAAACTGGACCCCTTGGTACCCCCAGCCTCCAAATGCAAAATGAGGCAAAAAGGGGACAAAGGAAAGAAAAGGAAGGTCCCAAACCAACCACAGATCCTCCTTACTTGAACGGGCGCCTTGAAGCTTGGAAGCTGCTTCGTGGAGGGTGAGTAAAAAGAGACTTGAACTCATGGCACGTTGTATGTTCTCTTGTTCAGAAGTATATGTTGGTCCGGGGTCCGGAAGCAGGATCAATTACAATGCAGGGTGGTAAATTGAAAACGAAGTGAGGCGCGTGGCAGCGGCGGCGCAAGATGGCAGCCACTTGAGGAGCTCTGCGTTATCGAGCTACGCTCGAACACGAAGGGTCCCATTTTTCCCAGCGGTTTGTCACTGAAAAGACAATTATGGGCACCGGAGGCAGCTGTGACTGATTAGGCAAGTTCCTGGACCATACAACGGTCTTTTTGTCTCTTTTTTCCGCCTTACTCTGTTTTGCCTCATTGCGGCCGCCATTTTAAATATTTACAACGCGGGAAGAATTGTCACCGCAATGCTTTGTGTCACTTGGTGCCTTCACATCCTTTTTTCACTGCTCTCTTTCTCTATGTTTACTACCACAGAGAACAATTTTGGCTATTTTTTATAAGCACTTCTGCGGTGGCTTTTGAATTCTCTTCATTTTTCAAAGGGAAACATGTTTTTCACTATTTACATCAGTCTTGACAGCTGAGAAGCCTCATTATATTGATAGACGCGAGCCCTTTTCGACTATGGTCGTGTCCATGCAGTTTTTTTCTCAGCCTTGTATACCAGCGCACTTTCTTTGCCCTGCAATGGATTATTCATAGACATTGGACTTCGCATGACACTTGTTCCTCACATTAGATTGTTATTGACGCTGGCTTTAACACTAGACACTTCGTTTTTGTTTTTATAGTGTCTCTTCACTTCTTGCTCGTGGCCAATTCCGCGCTGCATCTCTTCTGGCTGGTAATATTGTGAGAACTGTCTGCACTACTTATTCATTGGTGCCCCCATACGTTATTTCACTATGGACTCTTCACACATGACCAAGCCTCACGGGGCCACCACTGGAAGTCGTAAAGACTCAGTTGCAGGCACCTCCAAACGCACTAAGAAAGATCCTCCCTCTCCGTCGAAGTCACCACTTCCTCTCACGTTAGAGGATATCATGGAAGAACTGCAACTTATTTGACCTTTCATGACAGACACTTCTGCTACTCTTCAGAGGATGGAGGAGAAATGGTTTAGCCTTGACTCGAGACTCTCAGACGTGGAACATAAGGTCAGTGAGGCACAGGATGTTGCCGCCAAGGTGGATAGCCTTACTAAAGAAATTATTCAACTCAAAAAGACCACAGAAGATTTAGAAAAACGCAACCGGCGGAATAATCTACGAATTTACGGAATTCCAGAGGGTTCTGAAGGATCGGATATGATTACTTTCTTTAAAACCCAAGTCCTACAGATCGTCGGCCTACCAAAGTCCATGGATTTTAACATTCAGAGGGCGCATAGGTTGGGGCCACAGAATGCAGCTTCTTCATCCAAGCCTAGAGGCATAATTGCCTATTTACTTCTATACTCTCATCTCTTAACGCTGCTAAGCAACACAAGCAGATGCTTAGGTCTGGTCACAAAGTTTTCTTTAGTCAAGACGTCTCCAAGATAACAGCCACTCGACGGAAGGAGTTTTTGGACCTCAGACCTGCGTTGAGATCCATGAACGCTCGATATGGTCAAATTCACCCTTGCTTTTTTAAAGTCACCTACAAAGACAGAACTCTGAGTTTTTATGATCCAGCTGACCTTCGGAAGTTTATACATGTCCATAAAGGAGAACTTATGGAATTTAGCAAACCTTAACTGTTTTGTTATTGATTCTTTTGTTTGTTAACCCCTTCGGTGCTTATGACGAGCTGGACTCGTCATGGCACACAGTGCTCGTGTGCTCATGACGAGTCCAGCTCGTCATAAGACCACCCACGGGGAAGCGCTGGCGCTCCCCCGTGGGAATCCGATCTTTAGTTTTTTTTTGGGGAGGCAGGGGAAGGGCTTCCCCTGCCTCCCCCGCCCCCCGCCCTCCCCATCAATGACGTCAGCGCGCGAGGCGCGCTGACATCATTGAGGGTTTCCTTTCTTCCCCGACGCGCTGGAAGCCATTTGCTTCCAGCGCGTCGGGAAATCAGGTGAGGTTTGGCTCGGGGAAGGGGGGGGTTTGTATCAAAAGAGGCATCGAGGGAAAGGAAAGGGTTTTCCTTTCCCCCGATGCCTCTTTTGTGCATTCCTGCTGCACGATCATGTGATCGTGCAGCAGGAATGCCCACTAGGCACAAGGGAGGGAGGGAGGGAGGGCAAGAGGCATGTGAACGGGCCTAGAAGCCCCGCCCGATGTGCCTTCTCTCCATTTCCAACGTGAAAAGTTAGCTGTAATCCTTGATGGAGGTCTTTGCATCCTTCATTTTCTCGAGCGCAATTCTCGTGTAGAATTCGTGAGCGTGGTTAAGCAGATGTGGCTTCTCTCCATTTACACCCTGAAAAGTTAGCTGTAATCCTTGATGGAGGTCTTTGCATCCTTGAATTTCTCGAGCGCAATGCTCGTGTAGTTCCTGTGACCAGGAGGTTCCTTCTCCTCGTCTGCCGCTGAGATCGTGCTCTGACCCTTTATAAACAAGAGGCATGTGAACGGGCCTAGAAGCCCCGCCCGTTTGGCCCCGCCACGCATACACTAGCGGTATGCAACGTCTGCCCGCCCTTTCCCCACTATGATGGACAGCTTAATCAAAGGTTCCCGGCGCTTTCGGCGCGGTGGCAAAATTACAGACACACAGGTCACTGGAGACAATTCTTCTGGTCCTTTACGCAGCTGTAGTGTAGGAAAGGCACTATACATTTACCCAACGAGGTAACACTTACTGATTAGCCAGTAGACAGTACTACAGTTGAGTAGAGGTATTGCACAAAACGGTGGCATCTTCTTGGATAAATATGCAGGGCAGGTGTGCAGAATTCGTGAGCGTGGTTAAGCAGATGTGCCTTCTCTCCATTTCCAACGTGAAAAGTTAGCTGTAATCCTTGAAGGAGGTCTTTGCATCCTTCATTTTCTCGAGCGCAATTCTCGTGTAGAATTCGTGAGCGTGGTTAAGCAGATGTGGCTTCTCTCCATTTACACCCTGAAAAGTTAGCTGTAATCCTTGATGGAGGTCTTTGCATCCTTGAATTTCTCGAGCGCAATGCTCGTGTAGTTCCTGTGACCAGGAGGTTCCTTCTCCTCATCTGCCGCTGAGATCCTGCTCTGACCCTTTATCCCCTTCGGTGCTTATGATGAGCTGGACTCGTCATGGCACACAGTGCTCGTGTGCTCATGACGAGTCCAGCTCGTCATAAGACCACCCACGGGGAAGCGCTGGCGCTCCCCCGTGGGAATCCGATCGTTAGGTTTTTTTGGGGGAGGCAGGGGAAGGGCTTCCCCTGCCTCCCCCGCCCCATCAATGACGTCTGCGCGCGAGGCGCGCTGACATCATTGAGGGTTTCCCTTTCTTCCCGACGCGCTGGAAGCCATTTGCTTCCAGCGCGTCGGGAAATCAGGTGAGGTTTGGCTCGGGGAGGGGGGTTTGTATCAAAAGAGGCATCGAGGGAAAGGAAAGGGTTTTCCTTTCCCCGATGCCTCTTTTGTGCATTCCTGCTGCACGATCATGTGATCGTGCAGCAGGAATGCCCACTAGGCACGAGGGAGGGAGGGAGGGAGGGAGAGGAGAGAGAGAGAGAGACAATTTCAATTTATTTGCCAGGTAACGAGGGAGGAGGTGTGTAAGGCTTTGTGTGTGATGCAGGCAGTTTTGTAAATCGATCTTGCCTCGATCGGAAGCCATCGAAGAGAGGATAGGAGTGACGTGGTCGCTTCGTTTAGACCCTGAAATGAGGCGAGCTGCTGAATGGAGGATGGATTTGAGAGGGGAGAGGTGGGATTTGGGTAGGCCCGTCAGAAGAGAATTGCAATAATCCAGTCTTGAGAGAACCAGAGATTGTACCAAGGTTTTTAAGTCTTTCTCCGGGAAGAACCGACGGATCCCCCGTAGAAGGCGCAACTGGTAACGTGCGTTCTTAGCAATAGAGTTGATGTGGGAGATTAGGTTGAGTCTTTTGTCAAGAATGACACCTAGGGATTTAGCGCTGTCAACAATGATGGGTTTGTTGTTGAGTAGGTTCAGCTGATCCATCCAAGATTGAACAGGAGGAGGTGAGAGAGAGGTAGAGAGGAGGAGGAATTCAGTTTTGGCGGGATTCAGAATGAGTTGGTGAGCTAACATCCAGTTGTGAATAGAGTTGAGAGTAGAGTTGAGTAGTGAGAGATCGTGTGCGGAAGATAAAGGTATCTTCCCACTAGTCCACCAGGCTTTTATTTGTGGAGAGTTACCCCTTGGGTGGCAGAATAGCAGTATGTTTTTAGGCCCATCTGCCCCCAAGGAGGGCAGAAGCCACTAGACACCAGGGTTTTTTTAATTTTTGTGTTGGGGAGTGGCCAAAAGGGCAAGGGTTGCTCCCCTTTTACGGGGGTGAATATTTTATTTATACTGTTAGGCCCACCTACCCCTTAGCTTGGCTGGTGGATTGTGTGTGGACTGGTGCATTATTTGCATATGTGATTGTAATGTTTTTTTTCTCCTTTTTATTCTAGTGTAAAGCTTTTGATTCCTGTTTGCGGTTTCGGCAGTGGTGGTTCTGCAGTTTTGCGTAATTGCATTTATTTGGTAAGAAAAATATTTTTGTTGTGTGTACTCCAAATGAGTATTATTGTCATGCATGAATGAATTTTTTTGTAAGTGGTGCCATAATGGCAGCATATCTGTTAGTGTTCAGAGCATGAAATTCTTTGCGATGTTTTGCATTGTTTTATGTGTAATTTTTTTTCTTCTTCTTTTTTAGTGGGATATTGTTGATCCTTACTGTGTCTGTGCAGAGTAGGTGGTGGTGAGTCTAGCTGCTTCTGTCACGTGAGTGGTATAGTGTTGGAGTATATAGGTCTTTGTGATAAAGCTACATTTTGTTTATTTCTTTTTTTTACAAAGGGTTTGTTGTTGTTGACTTGTTTGACAAGTAACCTTTATTAGTAAGCATTATGGCTAGCCGTAGAATTACTGCTCAGCAGGTGGTTGGTTTGCTTCTTGAATCTTCCTCTGAACAGGATTATGAGACTGACAGTGCGTCTGAGGGAGATGAGGGAGGGGAAGATTCAGGCAGTGAGTTTTCTCTCCACATGGAATCATCGGATGATGAAGGTACTCTCAGTGCAGATGAAGTGCCTGATTTAGAGGAGGATACTACTGTGCCGATGGTGCAAGAGGCATCTGGATTGCAGCCTGGGGCTGCTAGGCTTCCTACTGGAAGTGCTGGACTCTGGGTTGATCCAAACATGGTGCAGCCGGTGTTGCCTGCCTTTAGTGGGTATGCAGGGTGTAGAGTGGATTGTGAACATTATTTGCCTATACAGTATTTTCAGTTGTTTATGGATGATGTATTTTTGGGTGAGATTGTTGAGCAGACTAATTTGTATGCTGAACAGTTTTTGAGGGACAACAGTGCCAGACTTAGGCCCCATTCTAGAGCTACCCGGTGGAGTCCCACAAATCTGGAAGAGATGAAGAAGTTTTGGGGTTTTACTTTTTTGATGGGTTTGATAAGGAAGCCGTCCATGGGTTCATATTGGTCTACCAGTCCCTTGATAGCAACGGACATATTTCCTGCAGTTATGACTCGTGATCGGTATTTACTTTTGCTTCGGATGCTGCATTTTGTTGATAATGGTTTGGCGTTGCCACGAGATCACCCTGAATGTGACCGTCTTTTTAAGATTCGGCCTGTTCTTGATCACTTTGTAGATCGATTTTCAGAGATCTATACTCCAGGGAAAGAAATATCTATTGATGAGTCTTTGGTCCTGTTCAAGGGCCGTTTGGTTTTTAGGCAGTACATTCCTAGCAAGAGGGCACGCTATGGAATTAAGCTGTATATGTTGTCTGAGAGTAGGACAGTATAAGTTTTTAATTTGCGTGTGTACACTGGTAGGGATTCCACTATTGACCCCCCTGGTTGTCCGTCCACTTTTGGAGTTTCAGAGAAAATTGTGTGGGATCTTGCTAGAGGATTGTTTAACAGAGGCCACCATTTGTACATTGATAACTTCTACACTGCTGTGCAATTGTTTAAGGAATTGTTCAAAGTGGACACTTTTGCTTGTGGCACAATCCGCTCTAACCGTAAAGGTTATCCAAAAGAGCTTGTTTGCAAAAACTTCAGAGGGGACAGTGCAGTGCCTTGCGTAGTGAGGAACTGCTAGCTGTGAAATTTGTGGACAGGAGGGATGTGTACATGCTGACTACCATCCATGATGAGAGTACTTCACCTGTGGCTGTTTGGGGTCAGATTGCTGAAGTGCGCAAACCTGTGTGCATTTTAGACTACAATAAGCACATGGGTGGTGTTGATAGAGTAGATCAGAGGTTGGAACCTTACACTGCTATTCGTAAGTCTTACATTTGGTATAAGAAGTTGGCCATCCATCTCTTCAATTTAGCAACTTTCAATGCTTTTGTTGTGTTCAAGGAGTGTTCTCCTGCGTCAAAGTTGACTTTTGTTCAGTTTCAGGAGTCTGTCATAGGCAGCCTTGTTGTTGTGGAACAGGCAAGTGTTCCTAGAGTTGGAGTGGTGGAGGATGTGGCTCGATTGAAAGATCGCCACTTTCCTGATCACATTCCTCCTACACCCTCAAAAGACTTTCCCACTAGGAGATGTAGAGTCTGTTGGCGAAGAGGTACGCGGAAGGAGACTCGTATGTACTGCCCTGAGTGTCCTTCTAACCCTGGGCTGTGTGTGCCTGCTTGTTATAGAGCGTACCACAAGCAAAAGAATTATTGGGAGCAACCATGAGTGGTAAAGTGAACTGCCTGGTCTGTAATGTTTAAGAATTGTTGTTCTGTTTCAAGGTTGGCATTAGTGCAATGTATTTAGTTTCTGATTTTGTGTTAGTAGATTTGTATCTATTTGCAATTTGTTTGTGTTTTCTTTTTTGTATAAAAAAATCCTAAATGTGATGGTGGTGTGTGTAGGCTGGTGCTTGGCTGGCGGTGTGCGTGGAGTGGCGCTTGGCTGGCGGTGTGCGGGGAGTGGCTCTTGGCTGGCGGTGTGCGTGGAGTGGTGCTTGGCTGGCGGTGTGCGTGGAGTGGCGCTAGGCTGGCGGTGTGCGTGGAGTGGCGCTAGGCTGGCGGTGTGCGTGGAGTGGCGCTAGGCTGGCGGTGTGCGTGGAGTGGCGCTTGGCTGGCGGTGTGCGTGGAGTGGCACTTGGCTGGCGGTGTGCGTGGAGTGGCGCTTGGCTGGCGGTGTGCGTGGACTGGCGCTCGGCTGGCAGTGTGTGAGTAGTGACTTGCTGCTGGTCACTACACACACTGCTAGCCGAGCGACACTCCACGCAATCCATCAGCTTGTGTGGTTGCTGTGTTAGGAATGTGGGTGTGTGAAAGTGATGGGCCCTTGAATGGCGCTGTCTGCTGGTGTGAGTGTTGTAATGTGATGGGCCCGCGGCTGGTGGTGTGAATGGTTTTGTATTTGTCACACGTATGAAAGGTGTATGAATAGCCTGTAAAGAGGTTGGTGCCTTGTCGTGGCTTTACAGCTCACGAGCTGTGAGTCAATGGTTCAGTTTCTCGTCCTTTCAATTATTAACAGTGCATTTCATTTTTGTGAAATCACTTGTTAATACAATTGTATATACTGAACCATCACTCACCCTCGTGCCAAATCCAACCAGTATGTGTGTGTGTGCTTGAGGATTAGATGGCTGTGCAGTAATATTTTTTTTTTGTCTTTCTCAAGCAGGGTGTACCTTGTCCCTTTTTGGGAATGTTGTAATGTGTTTGTTTTGTGCCTGGGGGTGTGAATGGTCTTGTGTGTATCACGTATGAAAGGTGTGTGAATGGCCTGTAAAGCGGTTGGGGCCTTGACGTGGCTTTACAGCTCACGAGCTGCGAGTCACTGGTTCCGTTTTTGTCCTTTCAATTATTGACAGTGCATTTCATTTTTGTGAAATCTCTTGTTAATAAAATTGTATATACTGAACCATCACTTGCCCTCGTGCCAAATCCAACCAGTATGTGTGTGTGCTTGAGGAATAGATGGCTGTGCAGTAATCTTTGTCTTTTTAGTCTGTCTGCCAAGGTGTACATTCCGTCTAAGAATAACCTACCAACTGTAGATATTGTCGTAAACGAAACACCCATGGGAGTACATGGTGATATCTCTCTTGTGGATCCCAACAAGTTATGGTACCCACAATGTCCTGCAAACCTCAAAATGTCTGTCACATTTTCCTTGCAATATTGTGCCAAAATGTTCACGCTGCAGAAATAAACAACACATTATCTCAAAATGACCTGGTTTTGCAAGGGGGTCACCTGGGTTTTTGGCCCGGGGCTCGGCGGCCACATAGGGAAACCTACCAAACCCACACATTTCTGAAAAGTAGACACCCGGGGGCTTCCAGGGAGGTATGGCTTGCGTGGATCCCCCAACGTTTCCTTACCCAGAATCCCCTGCAAACCTCAATTTTAGCTGAAGAAATCACTTTTTTCACACATTTTTGTGTGGGAAAGTGTGGCATCACTGGCCTCACACAAATTTCCTACCACCCAGCGTTCCCCCAGGTCTCCCGATAAAAATGGTGCCTCACTTGTGTGGGAGGCCCAAGTACCCGCGACAGGCAAGGGCCCACAACGTATTGAGGCGACCTCAAAATGGCCTTTCACAAAACCACCTGGTTTTGCAAGGGGGTCACCTGGGTTTTTGGCCCCGTGCTCGGCGGCCATCTAGGAAACCTACCAAACCCACACATTTCTGAAAAGTAGACACCCGGGGCTTCCAGGGAGGTATGGCTTGCGTGGATCCCCCAACGTTTCCTTACCCAGAATCCCCTGCAAACCTCAATTTTAGCTGAAGAAATCACTTTTTTCACACATTTTTGTGTGGGAAAGTGTGGCATCACTGGCCTCACACAAATTTCCTACCACCCAGCGTTCCCCCAGGTCTCCCGATAAAAATGGTGCCTCACTTGTGTGGGAGGCCCAAGTACCCGCGACAGGCAGGGCCCACAACGTATTGAGGCGACCTCAAAATGGCCTTTCACAAAACCACCTGGTTTTGCAAGGGAGTCACCTGGGTTTTGGCCCTGTGCTCAGCGTCCATCTAGGGAAACCTACCAAACCCACACATTTCTGAAAAGTAGACACCCGGGGCTTCCAGGGAGGTATGGCTTGCGTGGATCCCCCAACGTTTCACTCCAGAATCCCCTGCAAACCTCAATTTTAGCTGAAAATAAATCACTTTTTTCACACATTTTGAGTGGGAAAGTGTGGCATCACTGGCCTCACACAAATTTCCTCACCCAGCGTTCCCCCAGGTCTCCCGATAAAAATGGTGCCTCACTTGTGTGGGAGGCCCAAGTACCCGCGACAGGCAAGCGCCCACAACGCATTGAGGCGACCTCAAATGGCCTTTCACAAAACCACCTGGTTTTGCAAGGGGGTCACCTGGGTTTTGGCCCTGTGCTCGGCGGCCATCTAGGGAAACCTATCAAACCCACACATTTCTGAAAAGTAGACACCCGGGGCTTCCAGGGAGGTATGGCTTGCGTGGATCTCCCAACGTTTCCTACCAGAATCCCCTGCAAACCTCAATTTTAGCTGAAAAAATCACTTTTTCACACATTTTTGTGTGGGAAAGTGTGGCATCACTGGCCTCACACAAATTTCCTACCACCAGCGTTCCCCAGGTCTCCCGATAAAATGGTGCCTCACTTGTGTGGGAGGCCCAAGTACCCGTGACAGCAAGGGCCCACAACGTAGTGAGGCGACCTCAAAATTGCCTATCTCAAAACCACCTGGTTTTGCAGGAGTCACCTGGGTTTTGGCCCCGTGCTCGGCGGCCATCTAGGAAACCTACCAAACCCACACATTTCTGAAAAGTAGACACCCGGGGCTTCCAGGAGGTATGGCTTGCGTGGATCCCCAACGTTTCCTTACCCAGAATCCCTGCAAACCTCAATTTTAGCTGAAACAATCACTTTTTTCACACATTTTTGTGTGGGAAAGTGTGGCATCACTGGCCTCACACAAATTTCCTACCACCCAGCGTTCCTCCAGGTCTCCCGATAAAATGGTGCCTCACTTGTGTGGGAGGCCCAAGTACCCGCGACAGGCAAGGGCCCACAACGTAGTGAGGCGACCTCAAAATTGCCTATCTCAAAACCACCTGGTTTTGCAAGGGAAGTCACCTGGGTTTTGGCCCCGTGCTCGGCGGCCATCTAGGGAAACCTACCAAACCCACACATTTCTGAAAAGTAGACACCGGGGGCTTCCAGGGAGGTATGGCTTGCGTGGATCCCACAACGTTTCCTACCCAGAATCCCCTGCAAACCTCAATTTTAGCTGAAAAAATCACTTTTTCACACATTTTTGTGTGGGAAAGTGTGGCATCACTGGCCTCACACAAATTTCCTACCACCCAGCGTTCCCTCAGGTCTCCCGATAAAATGGTGCCTCACTTGTGTGGGAGGCCCAAGTACCCGCGACATGCAAGGACACAAAACGTTTTGAGGCAACATCAACATTGCCTATCAAAAAATGTTTTGGGCCCTTGCCTGTCGCGGGTACTTGGGCCTCCCACACAAGTGAGGCACCATTTTTATCAGGAGACCTGGGGAACGCTGGGTGGTAGGAAATTTGTGTGAGGCCAGTGATGCCACACTTTCCCACACAAAAATGTGTGAAAAAAGTGATTTTTTCAGCTAAAATTTAGGTTTGCAGGGGATTCTGGGTAAGGAAACGTTGGGGGATCCACGCAAGCCATACCTCCTGGAAGCCCCCGGGTGTCTACTTTTCAGAAATGTGTGGGTTTGGTAGGTTTCCCTAGATGGCCGCCGAGCACGGGGCCAAAACCCAGGTGACCCCCTTGCAAAACCAGGTGGTTTTGTGAAAGGCCATTTTGAGGTCGCCTCACTACGTTGTGGGCCCTTGCCTGTCACGGGTACTTGGGCCTCCCACACAAGTGAGGCACCATTTTTATCGGGAGACCTGGGGAACGCTGGGTGGTAGGAAATTTGTCTGAGGCCAGTGATGCCACACTTTCCCACACAAAAATGTGTGAAAAAGTGATTTTTCAGCTAAAATTGAGGTTTGCAGGGGATTCTGGGTAAGGAAACATTGGGGGATCCACGCAAGCCATACCTCCCTGGAAGCCCCGGGTGTCTACTTTTCAGAAATGTGTGGGTTTGGTAGGTTTCCCTAGATGCCCGCCGAGCACGGGCCAAAAACCCAGGTGACCCTCTTGCAAAACCAGGTGGTTTTGTGAAAGGCCATTTTGAGGTTGCCTCATTACGTTGTGGGCCCTTGCCTGTCGCAGGTACTTGGGCCTCCCACACAAGTGAGGCACCTTTTTATCGGGAGACCTGGGGGAACGCTGGGTGGTAGGAAATTTGTGTGAGGACAGTGATGCCACACTTTCCCACACAAAAATGTGTGAAAAAAGTGATTTTTTCAGCTAAAATTGAGGTTTGCAGGGGATTCTGGGTAAGGAAACGTTGGGGGATCCACGCAACCCATACCTCCCTGGAAGCCCCTGGGTGTCTACTTTTCAGAAATGTGTGGGTTTGGTAGGTTTCCCTAGATGGCCGCCGAGCATGGGGCCAAAAACCCAGGTGACTCCCTTGCAAAACCAGGTGGTTTTGTGAAAGGCCATTTTGAGGTCGCCTCACTACGTTGTGGGCCCTTGCCTGTCGCGGCAACTTGGGCCTCCCACACAAGTGAGGCACCATTTTTATCGGGAGACCTGGGGTAACGCTGGGTGGTAGGAAATTTGTGTGAGGCCAGTGATGCCACACTTTCCCACACAAAAATGTGTGAAAAAAGTGATTTTTTTCAGCTAAAATTGAGGTTTGCAGGGGATTCTGGGTAAGGAAACGTTGGGGGATCCACGCAAGCCATACCTCCCTGGAAGCCCCCGGGTGTCTTCTTTTCAGAAATGTGTGGGTTTGGTAGGTTTCCCTAGATGGCCGCCGAGCACGGGGCCAAAAACCCAGGTGACTCCCTTGCAAAACCAGGTGGTTTTGTGAAAGGCTATTTTGAGGTCGCCTCAATACGTTGTGGGCCCTTGCCTGTCGCGGGTACTTGGGCCTCCCACACAAGTGAGGCACCATTTTTATCGGGAGACCTGGGGGAACGCTGGGTGGTAGGAAATTTGTGTGAGGCCAGTGATGCCACACTTTCCCACACAAAAATGTGTGAAAAAGTGATTTTTTCAGCTAAAATTGAGGTTTGCAGGGGATTCTGGGTAAGGAAACGTTGGGGGATCCACGCAAGCCATACCTCCCTGGAAGCCCCCGGGTGTCTACTTTTCATAAATGTGTGTGTTTGGTAGGTTTCCCTAGGTGCCGACAGAGCTAGGGTTCACAATCTACAGCTAGGCACTTTGCCAAAAAAGGGTCATTTTTCACTGCGAAATTGAGGTGTGACCACGTTGCGTTTTGCGCCGTTTCCTGTCGTAGGCACTAGGCCGACCCACACAAGTGAGGTACCATTTTTCTCGTAATACTTTGGGGAACGCGGGGTGGGTGGAAATTTGTGGATCCACGCAGATTCCAGAACTTTCCACCACAGAAATGTGGGGAAAATGTGGTTTTTTTGAAAAAAAATTATGTTTGCAAGGGATTCTGGGTAACAGAACCTGGTGGGAGGCAGTCAAGTCACCCCATCCTGGATTCCCCTGGGTGTCTAGTTTTCAAAAATGTATAGGTTTGCTAGGTTTCCCTAGGTGCCGTCAGAGCTAGGGTTCAAAAACTACAGCTAGGCACTTTGCCAAAAAAGGGTCATTTTTCACTGCGAAATTGAGGTGTGACCACGTTGCGTTTTGCGCCGTTTCCTGTCGCAGGCACTAGGTCGACCCACACAAGTGAGGTACCATTTTTCTCGTAATACTTTGGGGAACGCGGGGTGGGTGGAAATTTGTGGATCCACGCAGATTCCAGAACTTTCCACCACAGAAATGTTGGGAAAATGT
Source organism: Calotriton arnoldi (assembly GCA_963921515.1). Lineage (NCBI taxonomy): Eukaryota > Metazoa > Chordata > Amphibia > Caudata > Salamandridae > Calotriton > Calotriton arnoldi. Next base: position 149,298 of record CAWUFW010007961.1, read on the forward strand.
GTTTATTTTGACATTTTTTATGTTTGCAAGGGATTCTGGGTAACAGAACCTGGTGGGAGGCAGTCAAGTCACCCCATCCTGGATTCCCCTGGGTGTCTAGTTTTCAAAAATGTATAGGTTTGCTAGGTTTCCCTAGGTGCCGGCAGAGGTAGGGTTAAAAAACTACAGCTAGTCACTTTGCCAAAAAAGGGTCATTTTTCACTGCGAAATTGAGGTGTGACCACGTTGCGTTTTGCACCGTTTCCTGTCGCAGGCACTAGGCCGACCCACACAAGTGAGGTACCATTGTTCTCGTAAGACTTAGGGGAACGCGGGGTGGGTGGAAATTTGTGGATCCACGCAGATTCCAGAACTTTCCACCACAGAAATGTGGGGAAAATGTGGTTTTTTGGACAATTTTTTATGTTTGCAAGGGATTCTGGGTAACAGAACCTGGTGGGAGGCAGTCAAGTCACCCCATCCTGGATTCCCCTGGGTGTCTAGTTTTCAAAAATGTATAGGTTTGCTAGGTTTCCCTAGGTGCCGGCAGAGGTAGGGTTAAAAAACTACAGCTAGGCACTTTGCCAAAAAAGGGTCATTTTTCACTGCGAAATTGAGGTGTGACCACGTTGCGTTTTGCGCCGTTTCCTGTCGCAGGCACTAGGCCGACCCACACAAGTGAGGTACCATTTTTCTCGTAAGACTTTGGGGAACGCGGGGTGGGTGGAAATTTGTGGATCCACGCAGATTCCAGAACTTTCCACCACAGAAATGTGGGGAAAATGTGGTTTGTTTGACAATTGTTTATGTTTGCAAGGGATTCTGGGTAACAGAACCTGGTGGGAGGCAGTCAAGTCACCCCATCCTGGATTCCCCTGGGTGTCTAGTTTTCAAAAATGTATAGGTTTGCTAGGTTTCCCAAGGTGCCGGCAGAGGTAGGGTTCAAAAACTACAGCTAGGCACTTTGCAAAAAAAGGGTCATTTTTCACTGCGAAATTGAGGTGTGACCACGTTGCGTTTTGCGCCGTTTCCTGTCGCAGGCACTAGGCCGACCCACACAAGTGAGGTACCATTTTTCTCATAAGATTTTGGGGAACGCGGGGTGGGTGGAAATTTGTGGATCCACGCAGATTCCAGAACTTTCCACCACAGAAATGTGGGGAAAATTTGTTTTTTTTGACAATTTTTTATGTTTGCAAGGGATTCTGGGTACCAGAACCTGGTGGGAGGCAGTCCAGTCACCCCATCCTGGATTCCCCTGGGTGTCTAGTTTTCAAAAATGTATAGGTTTGCTAGGTTTCCCTAGGTGCCGGCAGAGCTAGGGTTCAAAAACTACAGCTAGGCACTTTGCCAAAAAAGGGTCATTTTTCACTGCGAAATTGAGGTGTGACCACGTTGCGTTTTGCGCCGTTTCCTATCGCAGGCACTAGGCCGACCCACACAAGTGAGGTACCATTTTTCTCGTAAGACTTTGGGGAACGCGGGGTGGGGGAAATTTGTGGATCCACGCAGATTCCAGAACTTTCCACCACAGAAATGTGGGGAAAATGTGGTTTTTTTGACAATTTTTTATGTTTGCAAGGGATTCTGGGTAACAGAACCTGGTGGGAGGCAGTCCAGTCACCCCATCCTGGATTCCCCTGGGTGTCTAGTTTTCAAAAATGTATAGGTTTGCTAGGTTTCCCTAGGTGCCGGCAGAGGTAGGGTTCAAAAACTACAGCTAGGCACTTTGCCAAAAAAGGGTCATTTTTCACTGCGAAATTGAGGTGTGACCAGGTTGCGTTTTGCCCCGTTTCCTGTCGCAGGCACTAGGCCGACACACACAAGTGAGGTACCATTTTTCTTGTAAGACTTTGGGGAACGCGGGGTGGGTGGAAATTTGTGGATCCACGCAGATTCCAGAACTTTCCACCACAGAAATGTGGGGAAAATGTGTTTTTTGGACAATTTTTTATGTTTGCAAGGGATTCTGGGTAACAGAACCTGGTGGGAGGCAGTCAAGTCACCCCATCCTGGATTCCCCTGGTTGTCTAGTTTTCAAAAATGTATAGGTTTGCTAGGTTTCCCTAGGTGCCGGCAGAGGTAGGGTTCAAAAACTACAGCTAGGCACTTTGCAAAAAAAGGGTCATTTTTCACTGCGAAATTGAGGTGTGACCACGTTGCGTTTTGCGCCGTTTCCTGTCGCGGGCACTAGGCCGACCCACACAAGTGAGGTACCATTTTTCTCAGAAGACTTTGGGGAACGCGGGGTGGGTGGAAATTTGTGGATCCACGCAGATTCCAGAACTTTCCACCACAGAAATGTGGGGAAAATGTGGTTTTTTTGATAATTTTTTAGGTTTGCAAGGGATTCTGGGTAACAGAACCTGGTGGGAGGCAGTCCAGTCACCCCATCCTGGATTCCCCTGGGTGTCTAGTTTTCAAAAATGTATAGGTTTGCTAGGTTTCCCTAGGTGCCGGCAGAGCTAGGGTTCAAAAACTACAGCTAGGCACTTTGCCAAAAAAGGGTCATTTTTCACTGCGAAATTGAGGTGTGACCACGTTGCGTTTTGCGCAGTTTCCTGTCGCAGGCACTAGGCCGACCCACACAAGTGAGGTACCATTTTTCTCGTAAGACTTCAGGGAACGCGGGGTGGGTAGAAATTTGTGGATCCACGCAGATTCCAGAACTTTCCACCACAGAAATGTGGGGAAAATGTGGTTTTTTTGACAATTTTTTATGTTTGCAAGGGATTCTGGGTAACAGAACCTGGTGGGAAGCAGTCAAGTCACCCCATCCTGGATTCCCCTGGGTGTCTATTTTTCAAAAATGTATAGGTTTGCTAGGTTTCCCTAGGTGCCGGCAGAGCTAGGGTTCAAAAACTACAGCTAGGCACTTTGCCAAAAAGGGTCATTTTTCACTGCGAAATTGAGGTGTGACCACGTTGCGTTTTGCGCAGTTTCCTGTCGCAGGCACTAGGCCGACCCACACAAGTGAGGTACCATTTTTCTCGTAAGACTTTGGGGAACGCGGGGTGGGTAGAAATTTGTGGATCCACGCAGATTCCAGAACTTTCCACCACAGAAATGTGGGGAAAATGTGGTTTTTTTGACAATTTTTTATGTTTGCAAGGGATTCTGGGTAACAGAACCGGGTGGGAAGCAGTCAAGTCACCCCATCCTGGATTCCCCTGGGTGTCTATTTTTCAAAAATGTATAGGTTTGCTAGGTTTCCCTAGGTGCCGGCAGAGCTAGGGTTCAAAAACTACAGCTAGGCACTTTGCCAAAAAAGGGTCATTTTTCACTGCGAAATTGAGGTGTGACCACGTTGCGTTTTGCGCCGTTTCCTGTCGCAGGCACTAGGCCGACCCACACAAGTGAGGTACCATTTTTCTCGTAAGACTTTGGGGAATGCGGGGTGGGTGGAAATTTGTGGATCCACGCAGATTCCAGAACTTTCCACCACAGAAAAGTGGGGAAAATGTGTTTTTTTTGACAATTTTTTATGTTTGCAAGGGATTCTGGGTAACAGAACCTGGTGGGAGGCAGTCAAGTCACCCCATCCTGGATTCCCCTGGGTGTCTAGTTTTCAAAAATGTATAGGTTTGCTAGGTTTCCCTAGGTGCTGGCAGAGCTAGGGTTCAAAAACTACAGCTAGGCACTTTGCCAAAAAAGGGTCATTTTTTCACTGCGAAATTGAGGTGTGACCACGTTGTGTTTTGCGCCGTTTCCTGTCGCAGGCACTAGGCCGACCCACACAAGTGAGGTACCATTTTTCTTGTAAGACTTTGGGGAACGCGGGGTGTGTGGAAATTTGTGGATCCACGCAGATTCCAAAACTTTCCACCACAGAAATGTGGGGAAAATGTGTTTTTTTTGAAAATTTTTTAGGTTTGCAAGGGATTCTGGGTAACAGAACCTGGTGGGAGGAAGTCAAGTCACTCCATCCTGGATTCCCCTGGGTGTCTAGTTTTCAAAAATGTATAGGTTTGCTAGGTTTCCCTAGGTGCCGGCAGAGCTAGGGTTCAAAAACTACACCTAGGCACTTTGCAAAAAAAGGGTAATTTTTCATTGTGAAAATGTGGTACGTCCACGTTGCATTTTGAGCCATTTCCTGTTGTGGGCACAAGGGCTACCCACACAAGTGAGGTACCATTTTTATCGGGAGACTTAGGGTAACACAGAATTGTAGAGCAACTGTTATTACCTATTGACTTTCGATGCATTTCTGCCTTCCAAATGAAAGACAATGTGTAAAAAATAAGTCATTTTGAAAAATGACCTATAATTCTCATGCTAGTATGGGTACTCCCAATTTCGGAAATGTGCAAATATCTACTGTTTCTAAAATCTACATTTTGTTCCCATTTCAGAAATACATAGGTGTCTTTCATAACAATTTTTCCATGTATACATTTTCCCTAAATAATTGCTATATACCCGGTACATAATAAAAAACCATTGCAAGATGCTGCTCAATTATTGGCTCTGGGTTCGTCGGGTTCTTGGTGAACCTACAAGTCCTATATATCCCCACAACCAGAAAGGTCCAGCGGATATAACGGTATATTGCCTTCAAATAGCTGTCATAATTAGAAGAAGTTACAGGTGAAAACGTTGACACAAATGGCTGTTTTTTTCAACTAAGTTTCAATTTTTCCTTTATTTAACTGTTAGTTTCTATAAGGAAAACTTTAAGGATCTACACAAATGACCCCTTGCTGAATTCAGAATTGTGTCTACTTTTCAGAAATGTATGGCTTTCCAGGATCCATTATTGGTTTCATACCCATTTCTACCATTAACTGGAAGGAGGTTGAAAGCACAAAAAATAGCAAAAATAGGCTATGTCCCAGAAAAATGCCAAAACTGTGTAAAAAAAGTTGGTTTTCTGACAAAAGTCTGCTTGTCCCTGAAAGCTGGGAAGATGGTGATTTCAGCACCACAACCCCTTTTTTGATGCCATTTGCAGGGAAAAATCAAGACGCTTTCATCTGTAGCCCTTTTTTCGCATTTTTCCCCAAAAAAACAAAATTTAGCTGTATTTTGACTAATTTCTGGGTCCCCTCCAGGGGAATCCACAAACCCTGGGTACCTTTACAATCCCCATGATGTTAGAAAAAAAGGACGCAAATTTGGCATGGATACCTTATGTGGTCAAAAAGTTACAGGGGCCTAAGCGCGCACTACCCCAAATAGCCAAAAAAAGGCTTAGCACAGGAGGGGAAAAGGCCTAGCAGCGAAGGGGTTAACATGGTTTTCACTATGTAGTATGCAATCCTTAATTACGTTTTTGTTTGTTCTCTCCCATGTTTTTAGGTCTTCCCTGTGCAGTTTTGCTGCTGATGTTCTTGCCTATGTAGTCCTTCTGTTTCTCTTGTACGATTCATTCCGCTGCTTTTTTCCCTTCTGTTTGGTAAGTTCCCTTCCTTTTGTTTCATTTGTTTGCTATGTTGTCTTTGGAATTTTTTTTTCCACTTCTCTATTTCGTATCGTACAGTAAACTTATTTTTTCTCGGTGTTCCCCTTCTGGTGTGGCTGTTTTGTTCTCTGCCGCCCCCCTCTCTCAATAATGTTCTTCCTTTTATTGAATTCCGTGACTAAAGTCTTTTGGCTTTTTGTCATCTTCTTTTTGATATCTCTTAAAGGGCGACTACGCTCCCCCTTTCTCCTTCTGTCCTCTTACTTTTCTTTTATCTTCCTCCTTTCCTTTCTTGGGTCCTCTTCTTCATTTGGTTTTTTTTACCTTCCCATTACAGTATTCTTTTATCCATCCTTTTGCTTACTTTTTTGGTTACACCAAGCTATGTTTTCTATCCCCCTTCCTTTTTGCTATTTTCTTTCTCTCACATTTTGTTCATACTTTTATGCCTTCCTCATGTCATATCTGTTTTCTCTTTTGCTCCTCACACCCCCTTTTCAGGTGGTTCCTCACATCTTTTTTATTATCTATGTTACACCTGCTATACTTTCTTGTTGCTTCATTTTCTATAAGCTTTGCCCATGAAAGGTCTCCGCATCATTTCATGGAATGTAAAAGGTATGCGTAATCCTGTTAAGAAACAAAGGGTGTTGTCCCACCTTGCCAAATTGAAATGTCATGTAGCGTTGTTACAGGAATCACACCTCAAGTTACAAGATTTACCTTCATTACGTAAACAATGGGTGGGCGAAATTTTTGCTCCCCAACTGACAACAAGAAGAATGGTGTTGTTATTTTATTCCATAAGTCCTTGAATGTTCTTCTACAAGACGAATTTAAAGATACTAATGGTAGATGGCTTTTCTTAAATGTTAAAGTTAATAATACCCAAATCTCTTTTTGCAATGTTTATGGCCCGAATGGTACTGACTTATCCTTTTGGTCTGACTTTTCCACTCTCCTCTCCTCCCATGCTGCTGACAATTTGATTGTGGGTGGTGACTGCAACCAGCTTATGGACCCCTTCCTTGACCGAAAATCTCAACCCAAATATATCCCTAACAAGATGCAAAAAACTTTTCATAAGGCTATTACTGCAAGAGGACTTGTTGACGCATGGAGAACCTCCCACCCAGATGTTTTAGAATTTTCCTTTTTTTCCCCTGCTCATAGATCCCACTCCCGTATTGATTACATTTTCCTCACACAACATACCCTACAATTCATGAACAATGTTAAGATTGGCTCTATTCTTATCTCCGATCATGCCCCCGTCATTTTAGATATAGAATATCCTTCATCTACACCCTCATCTCGACACTGGCGCTTTAACAACTCTCTTCTCTTGGACTCTCAATTTGTGGAGCAGTTTTCACTCTTTGCTCAAGAATTCTTTCTTCATAATCTCTCCTCTGTTTCTCAATTTCACTTTGTCTGGGACGCCTTTAAGGCATCCGCCAGAGGTTTTATAATTGACTTTGTGTCCCGGAAGAAAAGGAAGGCTCTCTTGGTAACAATATCTCTCCTTAAACAAATTAAAACTTTAGAACATCAATATTTTTCTACTAATTGTCCCGACACATTATCCAATCTCATTACAGCAAAATTGCAATATAACAAACAGTCTTGGGACTCTGCCTGTAACAATCTTCTCAAATTTAATGCAAAAATGTATGGTGGGCAGAACAAGGCCAGTAGATCCTTAGCCAATTACCTCAAAATTAAAAAGCAAATATCTAAAATTGCTGCTATTAGGGATAATTCGGGGGTTCTACATCTTTCAGATGCCAAGATCCTTGATTACTTTACTGATTATTACACTTCTCTTTACACCCCGGAATCTTCCCCTTCTCCTGATCTTATTGATTCCTTTTTTCAAAATATTCCTAAATCCCCTGAGAGTCAGGTGGATCTCTCATCTCTGAATGCTCCCATCTCCGAACAAGAAATCATTGATGCAATCACCCTTTTGCCTAAAGATAAAACACCGGGCCCTGATGGCTTTACCGTTCGATTCTTTCTCCAATTCAAATCACTTTTGATTCCTCACCTCCTTTCTTTGATTAACCATTTCCTTGCCATTGGTACATCGCATGGTTCTTTTACTCAGGCTATGCTCTGCCTAATACCCAAAAAAGATAAGGACCCCTCCCTTTGTAAAAATTATAGGCCCATCTCTTTGATAAACACAGATTGTAAAGATTTTGCTAAGTTGCTTGCCATACGTATTAATAAAGTTATCCCTGACCTAGTTAATATATACCAATCTGGCTTTGTCAAGGGTCGTTCTATTACTGATAACTCACGCACCTTTCTTAACATCGTTCATTTGGCTTCCAAACTTGATTCTCCTGTAGCCGCTATAACATTAGATGCTGAGAAAGCATTTGACAGGGTTAATTGGGAATTTATTTTTGGCGCCCTAAAATGGCATGGTTTCAGCCCTCCTATTCTTCAATACATTCAATTACTTTACTCTGCTCCGACCACTTCTGTTTGGGTAAATGGTTGCCAATATCGCTATTTCCCCCTTCTTAGAGGGACTAGACAGGGTTGTCCCCTTTCCCCCCTTCTTTTTATCCTTGCTTTGGAACCCTTCCTAGAAACACTTAGAAGCTCACCTCACTATACAGGTTTTCAATTTAATTCACTCGATATCAAGTTCACTGCATATGCAGACGATATTCTCTTGTACATTCCCAATCCATCCACATCCTTGCCTGCTTTTTTTTCACTTTTACACGATTATTCCAGAGTCTCGGGCTATAAATTGAATGTAGATAAATCTGAAATCCTGCCTCTTAATAAGTATTGTCTCCCTTCCATGTTTCTAGACACAGGTTTTGAGTGGAATTCCAAACATATTAAATGTCTTGGCATTCTTTATTCCAATAGCATTAAGGAAACTATCAAAATTAATCTTGCAGATATACTTAAAAAACTCTCCGCTCTGACTGAAGGATGGTCTCCGTTATTCCTTTCCTGGTGGGGTAGATTAGCCACAATTAAAATGATGCTTCTTCCTATTATAAATTTCTACTTATCCATGCTTCCCATTTCTCTTCCTAATTCTTTTTTTCATGTTATTAATAGTTCTCTGTCCAGGTTTCTCTGGAACAATCGTAAGCCTAGGATTTCATTGGCTCGCCTTCGGTTATCTAAGGGACTGGGTGGCGTTAATTTTCCTAATATTAGACGTTATCACTCAGCATTCACCCTAAAGCAAATCTGGACTTCCTTATCTGATACCACAGATCCGCCTCCAACAGCGTGGAGCTCGTTGGAGCAAGCCCAATATTCTCCTTTTTCCTTTATCTCCGCCGCCCGCATTTCCCAACCTCCGAAACGCTTCTCTTCTCCTATTTTTATTCATTCCAAAGCACTTACTACTTCTCTGCTTAACTCCTGCTTCCCTCCTGCAGATTCTTTTTTATACACTCCAATTTGGTATAACAAATATCTAAAGATTAATAATCGTGCTCTATTTTGGAAAGAATGGATTGATAAGGGTATTATTGTACCTCAGCACTTAATGAAAGATGGGTCCTTTATGGACTTTTCGGATCTCCAAACCTCCTATAGTGTCTCCTCCTCCCACGCCCTTCACTACCCCTTGCTTAAGGATTCTCTCATTCGTCTCTCCCTTCAGGAATCTCCCACAACTGCGTCTGACCATATTCTCTCTCCTTCTGTTGACTTCTCCACTCAATATAAAGCTTCTACTATATATAAAATATTATCCCACCCTTCGAAGGTCAGGACAAAATCTAGTTTAGAACTCGTATGGGAAAAAGATCTGGCCCTAAACCTCCCCCTTCACACTTGGGATTCCCTTTGGTCAAAAATTCATACGTCCTCACGCTCTGCTAGCACAACTCAGACCTTGTATTACTTTTACAATAGACTTTTTCTTACCCCTTCTGACATGTACAGATTTAAGTTAATAGACTCCCCGAAGTGTTGGTCTTGTTCCAATGACAATAGCGATTTTCTTCATATGTTTTTCCACTGCCCTTTAGTTAAATCTTTTTGGTCTCAGGTCTGGTCGAAATTGAATGACATTTTATTGACTAATGTTCCTTTTGACATTTCACATGTTTTTCTGGGTAGTTATTCCTCTGTTTGGGATGCTCATAGCAATGTGGGTAAATTTATTGATTTATTTTTAGCTATCACATTTCAGATTATTACTACCAACTGGAAGGACACTTCCAAAATTTCGTTTCAAGCTTGGTGGAATTTACTGCGTCATCATCATAGACTTGATCGTGCATTTGCTACCTCTACTGCTTTGTTGATCAAAAAGATTTGTTATGGTTGCCTTTAACTTCTTTCCTCTCTAGGTTGAACAACTGACTTTGTAAATGCATTTATCATTGTGTTATTGCTTCTGATATTATTCATCGTTACCTTGATTGTTTTTCTTCTTGTATTGGACTCTTCTTTTCTTCTTTTCCCTCTTCTTCCCCTCTCTCTCTATCTTTCTTTCTTTTCTTCTCCTCTTTTTTTTCTTATAATATTAAAATGCATTTTGACTATGTATGGATTTATCTTCTGAGGTTGTGATTCTTTTTTATTTTTATTGTTATGCTTACATTTTATATTTCTTCCTCCTATCATATAACCTGTACTGATGTTTTACTTGGTTTATCATCTCAATAAAGCTTTCTAAACTTAAAAAAAATAGAAAACGAAGTGTCCAATGTGTAGAAAAGACATTTGAGTTGAAGTGTTGTCATCCAGGATGGATCCGCTCTACTCCAAGGGCCCGATTCACAGAACTAACTTAAGACAAAATCCTAAACTTACTACCATTTTGGTATTCACAGAAGGCACTTACTCATTTTGGTATTCACAGAAGGCACTTACTTACTCATTTTGAGTAACTTACTCATTTTGAGTAACTTACTAATTTTGGTATTCACAGAAGGCACTTACTCATCAATGAGTAAGTGCCTTCTGTGAATAACAAAATGAGTAACTTATTTTGAGTAACTTACTAATTTTGGTATTCACAGAAGGCACTTACTCATCAATGAGTAAGTGCCTTCTGTGAATACCAAAATGAGTAAGTTACTCAAAATGAGTAAGTTACTCAAAATGAGCAAATGCCTTCTGTGAATACCAAAATGAGTAAGTGCCTTCTGTGAATACCAAAATGGTAGAAAGTTTAGGATTTTGTCTTAAGTTAGTTCTGTGAATCGGGCCCCAAGTCGTCGCCAATGAAATGATGTTGGAGGCAGTAGGCAAGTTCAGGTTGTGGATGCTTTATTAAGTTGGATAGTCAACACTTCAGCCTCAGTAGCGCAGCCACCATCAGGCCAGGTCAAGTTCTCTCAACTGACTCCACTTCAAGTACAAACATTCTATCACTAAGAACAACCAGAACACTGTCCCAACATTCTAGTCCAGCTAACACTGATTTACAACACATATCAGTGTTAGCTATGATACAGGATACTACAGAGTTCTATGGGGTGTACTGGACATAGAATGTGTTCTGGGGGAATATAAAATCATTTGTTGGATGCTATGTAAAGGCTGCAAGGCACAATATTAGTGCAGTGTGGTACACTGAGTGTTCTAAGATGCATTGTTATTGTAGTGAGGTGAAGCTTGAATGCTGTTCTTTTGTGTGAATACTGTGTTAAGGCGTGAGTATGGAGATATGCATTATAACAGTTGTGTGCTGCAGAATGAATGCTATGGGGTGGAAGGTGACAGCAGTGAGGGGCAATGTGAGGACTGAGGGCTTTCATTTTAGCACAATGCATGTGCAGTGAATTGTGGTGTGAGTTCTGTGGAATGTAATGTGAATGCTGACTGTGAAGTTTATGTGTTGTTGAATTGTTACAGTACAAGTGTTGTGGGGAGCAGTGGAACAGCCTTGTTCTGAGGGGTGTGAGATTGAAGTGCACAGTAATGTTGTGAGGTGGGTGTTGTGGAGTTCCATGTGAGTCCTTTACCTGAGTAGACCCTGCAAAGCAATAGTCCTTTACTACTGTGCTACCATCAAGCAGTTGAAAGTTTTTCCTCTTTGCAGATAGTTCTGAGCTTAGAATCACATTAGTTTGTATGGCCAGGGTAATGCCCATGTGAAACCCAAAGATTTGAGAGATAGTGAAAAAAGGCTTAAACCCTATCAAAAGCAACCTCCCACGAGCACATATCAATAGGGATGTTCACTCTCTTAATCAAAATCTAGAAGGAGCATTGTGTGATTTTCAGCCGTTTTGATGACAAGTGGATTTTGCTGTGGAACTATATAATATGATCAGCTAGTGAACTACGTGAAGTTATCGTAATATCTGGGCTAACGTGTTCCATTTTACATTTCCCTAATCCAGGTGAGATGTGAACTGTCAAAGTTTGCGTAATGTTTTTAAGGAAATTCGGTCTATGTGAGTGGATGCGTCTATTAGCCTGTGCTACTTGGGAATGGACAGTTTTGCATGAATTTCATGAATATGTCTTCATTGAAATACTCAGGAGGAGGACCCAGGCACAGAACTATATCAGCACCACACAGAGACAACCTGCCTTCTGCTTGCTTTAGGAGGGCTAGGAAGTGACTATCCTACTTCCAGCACAGTGCCTAAAAGGCATATGTGAGCTATATGTTGGAGGAATCAGTGGACATGTTACAGTCATGAGGGCTGAGCTAGACTGAAAAGGTCATCAATTCACGGCTCTTATGATGTCAGGAGATGCAGAGAAGAGGGAACAAAATCACAAGATAGAATAGACAGTAAGGAAAAGAAAAATCTGCTCAATTGTCTCATAAGATTTGGTTATAATTCAGAGCAAGTCTTTTAGGTAACCTGAAGAAGGACTAAATGTGCCTCATTCACTGGCAACAGTGCTGCTACAACTGTACCTGCATTATTGTGTTCTTAAAATATATGATGCCAAGTGCACTTTTCAAAAATTTCTTTTTGAGTCTCCCTTTTTCCTTTTTGCAATGTGTTGTCCATGCAATTCTAACTGTCCTTACTAATTATACCGGTTGAGATATTGTTGTTTAACATTTCATTCACTGGCAAAGCAGGACTGACCCAATAACAGAAGATTTAAGGTTAGGGTTGAAATAAGGAGTGGTGTTCGTTGAGAGACATATTAAGAGTAAACATTAATCAAATTGGAATCTTTAGAAGCAGTGCTGGAACTTTATGTGTGAAGTTTGAACATCCAAAAACATCTTTGGAATGAAGGAGCATAGGAGGAGCTTAGGAGGGAAACATGGGTTGCCTCAGTGGTGAAAGGCATAGAACAATGGACAATGTAAGAAGAAACCAGTCATAGGACCAGAGAACGCAGGATGCAGTGTAAAAGTGAAGGAAAAGCCTTTGATGATATGAGGAAGTGCAATTATGTTAGAAAATGAAAAGGTAACTTCTTTGTGAATATCGTTTTTCGTTGTTAAACAATACTAGATTCATTCCGTTCATAATTAAACCATCTAGTGATTGAGCTTGGATAAGTATTTAAAAAGGTGGGCTCTATATAACTCTTTATGAAGTTGACCAAATTCCACACTATCATCTCCAAACTCTATTTCCCACCAGAAGAGTAGGAGAAGAAATGGCTACTTCAGAGAGAGGCCTGACCGAGAGTGGATAAAAGGCAAGCTTTGAGGTATACATATACCTGAGCAGGTGGCACAGCATTCTCCCGGAGGCGTGTAGGGCTCTGAGCAGGACAGCTGGCATGTTATTTCTTCACAGCTCACTTCACCACGCTGAGAGAGAAAAATAGTATCCAATGAGTGCAGTGATAGGTTTTAGGAGAGAGGGAAGAGGGAAGAGCAATGAGATATGAAAATGAAGGTTCAGAGAGGAGGAGATTAAAGTGGCAAGCAAGGGACAGAGAGAAGGTGGGAGAGAACAATGGAGAAGAAATACAATGGATAAGGGGAGGAAATAGAAAGAATCACAAGAATCTATGAAAGGGAGAAGAGATAGAATTTAGTGAAGGGGAGAGGAGTGTTAGAAGGAGGTGATGATAGAGTAGAGAAAGAAAGCAGAAAATAGCAAAGGAGAAGTGAGGTGTAGAATCGGGGGAGTATGCGTGCACAGAGAAAAGGGGGACTGAAGGCATGAAAGAGAGGTGGGATCTAAAAAATAGAGCAGGCGCCTGCATAGTAAGGAAGAGGGACATGGTATAATGGTTGGGTAGAGCATAGGAAGGATGGACAATAATGAAACAAGAGTTGAATGCAATAAGCAGAGCGCAGTAATGGGACTATAACAAAAATGTGATGGAAAAGGAAGGAAGTTAAAATATGGAACAGATAATAGGGGCAAAGATGAAAGTGAAATAGAAGATGGTTTTATTATGCTGCAGAACATTCAATATAATATCATCAGCTGAGCATGAGACTATCTTTTCCCTTCATCATACCTCACCTCTCATTCCTTTCTCATGTTGCCTGCCTCTCTCCAGCCAACTCTCAATTTCTCTGCCTTCCACCCTTTCCTCCCTCCATCAAGTCTCAAATTCATCCACCTTCATGGACCTTCACTGACCCTCTTACCTGGCAGGTGCACTGTGTGCAGGGGTCCTTCTCCATCAGGAAGGCTTGTCCATCCAGGACCTTCCTCCCTTCGTATGTACAGTCTGCAGAGGGAGAGAGAAAAGGTCTGAGAGGCCAGAATGAGGCTGAGTCTTCAACAAAGAATAATGGGAGTTGGTGTCTGTGGTTCTCTGCCTCTCTGAGTCCAGCATATTTTATTTTGACGAGCTTGCTGACAAGGCCCTGACACAACTCTTTCTTATCTTTCTTCTCACACAGAAAGATTCTTCTGACCCCCGTCTCTTTGTCTTTGTATTTGGGGTAAAGAAGAAACTTCCTTGATCCTTCCTCCCATCCCCGCCCCACATTTGGCACTTTCTCTTCCACAACCTTACTGCTTTCTCTGTTGCAAAAGGCATGGTATAACACAAAGGAAATGCAATTCTAGCAAAGTACCACGAGAGACGGGTCAGTGGCCAATACAAACGCTCTGTTAATTCTATTGAGGGAACCCTCTTCTTGCCTGCTCCTCAGAGTTTCTACACATACTTCCTGTATTGTTTACTATCACTTCCCATTTCAACCTTCGAACATTCATGGACTCTGCTGCAATTAGACTCCACAGCAATGGGACACCAGAAGGAAAATTGAAAGCTAAATGTGACCCTGTTCCTGAGGTGAGGGAGTAAGATCCAGGACAGCAAAACAGCACAATGTGAAGTTGCCTAGGACTCCAAAATCACTGTAGTAAAATCTCAGCTTTTCACCATAATAAATTTGCACCCCCAGCTCTACCTGAAAATTTGAACTACACTTGGGGAGGACAGGGGCTTTAAAATGTAACTTTTCAGCAGGCCAAATGTTGTGCAGATTGGACAAGTAGATGAAAGTTTAAAAATGGATACACAAAGATGCACGTATGCATAAGTATGATTTACTCTTGTATTCTCCTGTAATTCAGGACTACTACAAGAGTAAACCACAGCAAAATATCTGTGAATGGGGCCTACTGAAGTTATAAAAAAAACATGGAACTCGCCATAGGAGACTTTGATCACCAACAAGAGTAAAGCTGAACAAAATTTCACCAGACTTCAGTGCAGCATGGTCCTTGGCTCCATTTGGTGCCTTTTCCAAGCTTGATGTATTTTCATTGAGATGTGAATTAACACTTAAAACTGAGGTTTTTGAGTATAACTCTGTAAAGGAAGAGGACAGTTGTCAGGTGCCAGGAGCCCTGTGTTAACATTACTAAGGTGGAATTGGGTGATAAACTTAAAGTAGTTCCTTAAAGTCATGTGTTTTTAGGTTTTGAGTTGTAACCACTTTTGACACCCTTGCTAACCTTAATTTCTCTTTAACACTAGGTTTTTAAGGGTATTTCCTGTTGGTGTTTGTGGCTAGAAATGATGATAAGTGTGTCTGCTGAGCGTGGATGGATAAGAAGGACGACAGCTCCTGTAGTGTTTGCCGTCAGGCATGATGCCCATACCTAGAGAAAGTTAGTTTTTGTCTCATGTTTAAGACGAAGTTGTTGGACCTGTGATGAGCATGAAACCCAAACTGATTGACTATCATAAGATCCTTCTGTTGGAATGGGAAATGGAATGGTTTATATTCCTAGGTGGATCTCCACCACACATCAAAGACCTGAAAATGGACTCTACTTTCACAGAGATTCAAGGTACTTTTCAACGCTTTCAGGGCATTATGAGGGTGTTTTTCTTTGTGGTGGGGTTTACTTTGTAGCATGCATTTATTATTTGTGTGGTGAGGACTACAAGATCCTGTCTGACATATCAATGAGTGGTAGATGTATGGCCTCTAACCAATTATTCTTCAGGCCGGAGCACTGGAAAGGCTTTGGATGTCTTTTCACAATAAATGTGTCCACAAACAGAATGACTTCCAACGACTGCATTTGCTACATGCGAGCTCAGTACAAGGTGAAAAAATAACACCATCAGGCATGCAGTTTCAACAACTGGAGTATCTAGTGCTCTGGTCTGAAATTTAATAGATCAGAGGTCATCCATCTACCATTCGTTGTTGAGGGATTTGTTGTTAGGCTGCCTGAGAGGAACTGCATATTAGAGGGCATGAGTCACACATCTTTCATTTTTACCTAGATTCTCTGATGAAGACTATGCCAAATGAGTTCACTTTTGAGGAACACTTGAGGAAGGGTCACTGTGAGTGTTGCTCAGGTTCTTTGTAAAGGAAAAAAAAAGGTTTCTTCTAATTAAGTTTGGGAGTGGTGTGCTAAATTCACTTTTAATAAAGACGTTTATGAGATTATGGTCGAACCAAGACAATAGGCAGTAATTAAAATGAGCTTGAAATGAGGAGTGTGCACATCTGAGAGAAGAACACACTGGAACTGTGACCAGTTCATAGGTGATCACAACCGGAGCGTGCACAATTTAGGAGTTATTTGCCCAGATACAAACTATAACACTTTGAGATAGCCAGCATGTACCTGGCCAGTTTTAGGGTGTAAATGGTGAAGGAAGTTTGTATTTTGTGAGAAGATGATACAAAGCCAACTCACAAATAAAGTCAAGTCACATAGTACCCTGACTCCAACATGGATGTTTTCCCTCCCAATATTTAGGAGTGGAGTGTCATGGAGGGCCTTAGGTTTGAAACTGCCATATGTTGAACAGTGTGCCTCATCTACGGTAGAAACACAAATACATGTCTGAGTGTAATGGGAAGCAACAGGACAGCATACACTGTAATCTATGAAAAGAGTGAGAGGGCTGCACACACCTCCACCTTAGACAGAGATGACAATAAAAGACAGAAGCCAGTTTGCTGCCTTGCTTAGAACATGGGATCAGAAGTGAGTAGCCTGAGCAGTTACCTTTGGAAATAATAATAGCGAATAGACTGCCTGTTGAATACAGAATAGCAGCAAAACTCGCTGCTAAATTCAAAGAATTATAGACTTACCCTTGAGTACATGAGAGCACTGATACTTATTGATGTGCTAAGGATATCACCCAGACTTACCTCTGAATGTAGATTAGTACTGACATGTAATCCTGTGCCCATGACAGCATGCAGATTCAGCCATACGTATAAGATAGCAAACAAACGTACCACAGAAAACACTTCTCCAGTGACAAGTATTCTTGCATACAGGACAGACTGTAGATTCTCCCATATACAGAAGACAGCCTTGAGACTTATGAGCATATTTAGGGTTTGCAGACCACTAACCACCTTACATCCTTTTTCCACCACCGGGTGGTGATCCGCTTAGCATATTGCAAGTTCTCCCATCTTTGGCAAGGCATTTTTGTTGAAAGTGCTCCTATTGAGGTGGTGGGAGCACTTTCAGCTAAAATGCCTGGTATATTACACCACTATATCATTGGCAGTCCGCCTTGCAAGGTTTCTTTGATTTTCCAAAAGCAAACATATAAATTGGGGGTTTGTTTCTGTAACCCAAAAAACAAATGTCCTGAATGACGTAGGAGACTGAGTCAGAAACAGGCATGGAGTGGCCAATGCCTTTGCAACCTACTATACTCACTTATACGCTCCTGCCCTCACTGCCACAGCTGAAGAGTCTTGTGAATTGCTAGCGGGCCTCCAACTCTCCAGTGACTCACACTCGGATAGGGCCCTCTTAGAACAGGAACTTATGGTAGGCGAAATAACGCAAGCTATTTGGGACCTAAATAACAGTAAGGTGGTGGGCCCCAACAGCCTACCTATAAAACTCTTTAAACTTACAGCCCCACAGGTTGCGCCACATCTCCTGCACATGTTCCTTGACCGTCGTAAGATGGGTATCTTGCCTAGGGATCAGAGGTTGGCCAGTATAGTGGTCATACACAAGGATGGTAAGACACCGGAATATTGTGCCTCCTATCAGCCGATCTCTTTACTATACGGATGAGTCAGGCACTCATCCATCTGGACCAGTTGGGCTTCATGCCAGGAAGGAACAACTCACTTAACCTGCTGAGATTATACTGTGTTCTAGGCCGTGCTGAGGATGCCCTGGTACTATTACTTGACGCACGGATGGCCTTCAATACGATTGAGTGGCCCTACATGTTTGAAGTCCTGAGAAAATTGGGGTTTGGCCCTCGTTTATGACCTGGATAAGACTCCTATACACTGACCCCCTGGCCCAGGTGATGGTGAATGAAGGCACGTCCCCCGTTTTCCAACTCTGCTGTGGCACAAGACAAGAATCAACACTTTCGCCCCTGATTTTCACTCTTGTCTTGGAGCTCTTGGCCACTTGGATTCGAGGGGACCCCCTCATCAGGGGCTTGCATTGGTGTACTGACTGGGAGGACAGGATCTCCCTCTATGCGGATGACATCCTGTTCTACGTCGCTGACCCAGTTTTTACCCTTGACGGGATAATGCACACACTTACCCTATTTCGTTGGTATTCTGGTTATACTATTAACTGCCATAAGTCCATTATGTATCTACTCGATGGTGGCGCACCACGTCTGCCTTCTGGCTGTGAGGCTCGTGTAGTTTCGGAAGGTTTCTGTTACTTGGGGTTCGACATTACGGGAGACGCAGCCACTTTCCATGCCAACAACTTGGAGCAACCGCCCACACGCCTGTGAAGTGACATCCAGCACTGGCAGTCCCTGCCTTTATCACTCCTTTTTTATTTGTGCTCCACAACACACCCTGTCCAATCCCAACATCCTATTTCCAGGCGATTGAGAGTGTAACTTGCACCCTTCTCTGGGATGGGGGTCTCGCTCGGATAGCTCAAAAAACTGACAAGGGGTTGGTATGAAGGCAGAACAGCCCTGCCTGATGTTCAAAAAGTATTATTGGTTGGTGTATCTTGCTGCCATTAATCACTGGGCCCAACTTCCTGCAAACAAACCGGCCTATTGAATGGACAGAAATATTATGCGACCTTGGGGATACCACAGGGCAATCTATGGGAGTACACGCTCCACATCCTTCCCTTGCCCTACCCCGGTCACGCTCACCATATGGTACACCACACTGAATGCTCTGGGTTGACGAGGCAAGATCACATGGGCCACCGCAAAGCTAGGTACCCTTGCAACACAACAGGTCTTCGACAAGTGGCACCTTATTGGTTTGTCTAGGGTTGAGGACCTCTGGAAACAAGGGGAGATGGTATCCTTTGCCGACTACAGAGTAAGTACCAATTGGCATCCACTGAAACCTTGCGTTATCTTTAAATATGTCATGCCTTGCAGAAGGCATTGTCTAGGGCAAGGATCCCACTGAATCATCCCCATTCGAAGACAGAATATTAGACAGCCATATGGCCAGGAAGGCAATCTCTCTCACTTATAGAAAACTGATTAACAAGTCCCCTGATACTCTGGCCCATCTACGAGAGCACTGGCACAGGCATCTTGAGGGCTTGGAGACGCTGAATGGCCTGAGGCCCTAGCGTCTCTCAGGGAGGTCGCTGTACGTTCAAGGTTTTGGTTAGTGCAACTAAAAATCCTTCATAGAAGTTATAATAAAATGCACTACCATGGCGAAGATGGGTAGGGCAGAGACCGCTCTATGTACCAGACAATGTGGTCAAGTGGAGAAGTTTTTCAACATAATAGGGAGCTGCCCGGTCCTTCAGTCCTTGAGGGAATATGTGGTCACTTGTCTGAATAATGTCTTTGGGGGCACGGTAGAGTTATCGGCAAAGTGATGCCTCCTAAATATTTGGGATATAACTGACCTTACCCAAATGAAGCAGATCAGGATGACTTTGGGTTGATGGTGGCTAAATGCAACATTGCATGAATGTGGAGGGCAGAACTTGCCCTGCGTTTGAGTGACTGGGAGTGGGATATGGATTGGTGCATGCTGGCGGAGAAAGAGGTCTATGAAGGTAGGGGCTGTCCGAATAAATGGGCCAAAGTCTGGGGAAAATGGAATGCCTACCGTGGTGATATATGTGCTGCCATTGTAAGTGCCAATCATGAAGTTCTCCACCTTGGGGGTCCAGAATTACCTAATGAAATGTTGAAACAGAGGGTGGGAAGTCTGGGTATTGTTTGGGATGGATGGGTCCTGGATGCTGTACTCCTATGTTCTTTTTGATGCCAAACTGTGTACTGTGTATTTTCTCTTGTTCTTTTGTTTATCTCCATACAATAAAGAGATATTTACAAAAAAAATGTCCCCTATGGGCAGTGAATTTTCTCCCTACACATTGGGCATTTTTTTTAAATTTCTTATGGTTGACCTCCAAGACCACCTGCATGGCAGACCCAGACAGGAAAATGTTGTGTCTAATAGCCCACCCTAAATATGGCAGGCCTTATGGCACAATATAGCTTGTGGTGAATGGCTTTAGCCATCAGCCACAGCCCTGTTGTTGATGGCTAGAGATTTCTGACAGCAGATTTTTTGCAGAAGCCCTGCCAATACCTAAATTGATCCCCTACTCCTAAATACAGGGAAGAAGTAGCATTTATAAGGCAGATGTAAATTGCTTCATATTTAAAAAGACAGCATGTATGCTTCCATATAAAATAGGGGCAACAGTGACACTTACCTCTGCATACAGGACAGCACTCGCCCTCTGCATGGAATGGGTACGTGCAGCTGACTGTGCACTCAAGGGGTGAACATGCTACAGAGCCGAACTGCAGCAAAAAGACAAGAGAAGGAAGAAGGTCAATTCTACTGCTAACTTAGAAAAACCTATCTAACACTGTAATCCAAATAGCCATAGTGGACATCTCAGGGAAGAAACTGATGACATAGCCCAGCACATTTAATGCTCTTATCTTGAAGAAGGCCAACTATAAAAAGGTGGCCCAACCATAAAAACGGCAGTCAACCAAAGGGAAAACATATAACTACAATTCTCATAAGATGCCAGTCTCGCTTTGAATGTAAGCCTTGCAATGCTATAATTCACGTCTACCTGCAGGAAGAGACAGCATGACAATGCCTACTTACCAGGCAGATGCAGGTCAAGCAGGGGTCGAAGGGTGATGGAAAGCTCTCATTGTTCTGAACAACTGTGCGACCATAAGAGCAGCCTGAGAAAATACAAGAAAGAAGTGGATCCTTAGTGTCTCAATGCAGGTCAGCTATCATGATCTACACAGCCTGAACCCATGGTAGAAACTAAAACAATATGTAGCTCAGTCACTATTTGAGAATAAGCGACAAGATTTAGGGACAAGACCTGATATGTTCAGGTCACAGTCTGAAGACTCAACAGTACCAGACCTAAACAATAAATACTGATATTGTGCAATCTATCTCTGTAGGTAAGTGCTGGCAGTAGATGGACTCATCAGTTGACTGCCTCTTTCCACATATGCAATGCCCTTGTGCCAGTGTGGAAGCACCTGGCACTTATATATGCTTGAATGTCAATTAACTAAACTTGAATCATTTGCAGTCGTTGACAGTGCAGACTGGTGATCATTCACTTTTCTATTAATATGTAGTGGGCATGGATTTGAAAATGTAGGGATTGTGCACACAAATTATGTCCAGACAGGTTTGGCCTAGTGAATGACATACTGAATCTTGAGTTATATATGAATTCCGGATAATTAAACATGACATGGAAATCTATATATGGTTTTGCCTATGGACTCTACAGATAATGACAGTGACTTATCACAATGCAGGGTTTGACGCTGGTTGTATAGAGTGTGCAGAATGTGAAAGGATAATTTCTTTATTATTCATTGGTTCTGGTATCAACCTTCCCAGATACTTTATAAAATAGAATGATGTGTGAGTGCTGGTGCTATGATAGCGCATCAGTGCAACACCTCTTGCTACAGTACCAGGTGATGAACTTGAATGCAAATTTCATCCTGGCTGGTAAACATCAGAAGAGAGACACATCTTCAAGAAGTCTCATAACCTCTATAGACACAAATGTAAATTATAGTGGTTAAAAGCTGTCTGAGTCCACTTCAATCAATCAGTTGCTATTATTGTGAAACTAGCCCATTTCATGATTCTGAAAACATATTGGTGATTAATCTATATGCTTGCCTGGTTATGGCCAAATGGCGGGCATTATTGAGGGAGTTAGTACACATTTTGCAGAGGTTATTCACAATATATGTATATCATGAAAGCCAATTGATTTACACTTGAGATCTTAATTGCAACCTAACTCAGCAGGGGCGTGTGGTTAGAAACACATGAATGGTTGAATGTTTTATGGAGGACCCCTTCTGCTGTTATTCCAATGCAAGATAAAAAATAAAGAGGTAAGCAATGTTTATGTAAATTGTTGGTTGTGATCAAGAGGGCTTAAAATGACAGAGTATGCACTGATGTCCCTTTCTTTCATATGCAACATTGCTGTCAAAGAGATGCAGTTCTAGATTATACATTTGTTACAATGGCCATATTGCAGTGCTTCAGAGAAGTTATTTGTTCCCTGCTCAGCAGCGATGACTAGCAACAAGTAGTCAGGTAGGCCGCTCCCCCGCCACACAGCTCCGCCTGTGTTGTCCTGCCCGCTGCTGCTGCTGGTAAGCCCGCCCCTCTGCTTGTTGCCTCGGTGCCCGTTTTGCCTTCTGTTTCCCTTCGTTGCCCCCATTTTCTGTGCCCAATTTTGCCTTCTGTTTCCCCTCGTTGCCATTTTCTGTGTCCTTTTGCCTTCTGTTTCCCCTCGTTGCCCCCATTTTCTGTGCCCAATTTTGCCTTCTGTTTCCCCTCGTTGCCCCCATTTTCTGTGTCCTTTTGCCTTCTGTTTCCCCTCGTTGCCCCCATTTCTGTGCCCAATTTTGCCTTCTGTACCCCTCGTTGCCTCTCTCCACTCCCGCCGCTGCGTCCCCTGCGGCCCCGCCCCCCTGACTGCCCATTCGCTGCCCCTGCCTCCTGCCTCCCGCCTCCCAGCTGCTCCTCCCTCCCACCTCCCCATATATGGCGGCCGCTGCGCGGTGAGGAGAGCGACCCTTGACCTTGCCAGGTAGGTCGCTCCCCCGCCACACAGCTCCGCCTGTGTTGTCCTGTCCGCTGCTGCTGCTGGTAAGCCCGCCCCTCTGCTTGTTGCCTCGGTGCCCGTTTTGCCTTCTGTTTCCCCTCGTTGCCCCCATTTTCTGTGTCCTTTTGCCTTCTGTTTCCCCTCATTGCCCCCATTTTCTGTGCCCAATTTTGCCTTCTCTTTCCCCTCGTTGCCCCCATTTTCTGTGCCCAATTTTGCCTTCTGTTTCCCCTCGTTGCCCCCATTTTCTGTGTCCTTTTGCCTTCTGTTTCCCCTCATTGCCCCCATTTTCTGTGCCCAATTTTGCCTTCTGTTTCCCCTCGTTGCCCCCATTTTCTGTGTCCTTTTGCCTTCTGTTTCCCCTCGTTGCCCCCATTTTCTGTGCCCAATTTTGCCTTCTGTTTCCCCTCATTGCCCCCATTTTCTGTGCCCAATTTTGCCTTCTGTTTCCCCTCGTTGCCCCCTTTCTGTGCCCAATTTTGCCTTCTGTACCCCTCGTTGCCTCTCTCCACTCCCGCCGCTGCGTAGCGTGCGGCACCGCCCCCGACTGCCCATTCGCTGCCCCTGCCTCCCGCCTCCCAGCTGCTCCTCCCTCCCACCTCCCCATATATGGCGGCCGCTGCACGGTGAGGAGAGCGACCCTTGACCTTGCCAGGTAGGTCGCTCCCCCGCCACACAGCTCCGCCTGTGTTGTCCTGCCCGCTGCTGCTGCTGGTAAGCCCGCCCCTCTGCTTGTTGCCTCGGTGCCCGTTTTGCCTTCTGTTTCCCCTCGTTGCCCCCATTTTCTGTGTCCTTTTGCCTTCTGTTTCCCCTCGTTGCCCCCATTTTCTGTGCCCAATTTTGCCTTCTGTTTCCCCTTGTTGCCCCCATTTTCTGTGCCCAATTTTGCCTTCTGTTTCCCCTCGTTGCCCCCATTTTCTGTGTCCTTTTGCCTTCTGTTTCCCCTCGTTGCCCCCATTTTCTGTGCCCAATTTTGCCTTCTGTTTCCCCTCGTTGCCCCCATTTTCTGTGTCCTTTTGCATTCTGTTTCCCCTCGTTGCCCCCATTTTCTGTGCCCAATTTTGCCTTCTGTTTCCCCTCGTTGCCCCCATTTCTGTGCCCAATTTTGCCTTCTGTACCCCTCGTTGCCTCTCTCCACTCCCGCCGCTGCGTCCCCTGCGGCCCCGCCCCCCTGACTGCCCATTCGCTGCCCCTGCCTCTTGCCTCCCAGCTGCTCCTCCCTCCCACCTCCCCATATATGGCGGCCGCTGCGCGGTGAGGAGAGCGACCCTTGACCTTGCCAGGTAGGTCGCTCCCCCGCCACACAGCTCCGCCTGTGTTGTCCTGCCCGCTGCTGCTGCTGGTAAGCTCGCCCCTCTGCTTGTTGCCTCGGTGCCCGTTTTGCCTTCTGTTTCCCCTCGTTGCCCCCATTTTCTGTGTCCTTTTGCCTTCTGTTTCCCCTCATTGCCCCCATTTTCTGTGCCCAATTTTGCCTTCTGTTTCCCCTCGTTGCCCCCATTTTCTGTGCCCAATTTTGCCTTCTGTTTCCCCTCGTTGCCCCCATTTTCTGTGTCCTTTTGCCTTCCGTTTCCCCTCGTTGCCCCCATTTTCTGTGCCCAATTTTGCCTTCTGTTTCCCCTCGTTGCCCCCATTTTCTGTGTCCTTTTGCCTTCTGTTTCCCCTCGTTGCCCCCATTTTCTGTGCCCTATTTTGCCTTCTGTACCCCTCGTTGCCTCTCTCCACTCCCGCCGCTGCGTCCCCTGCAGCCCCGCCCCCCTGACTGCCCATTCGCTACCCCTGCCTCCCGCCTCCCAGCTGCTCCTCCCTCCCACCTCCCCATATATGGCGCCCGCTGTGCGGCCGCGCAGCGGATGCGCGCAGCGGGCGCGCCTAAGGCAAGCCCGTCTGCGCTTGTCCGCGCCTGGACCGCGCCCTGTGCCAGAACCCCTGGGCCGTGCGCCCCCCGCTCCAGCCTCGAGGACCGACGCCGATACGATGCCACCACACTCCACGCTCTCAACCCCGGACGGACACACAACTGCTTCAAGGCCGCCCCGAAACGCACTCATGGTCCCTTCACCTGCCGGAACTGCAGCTACACCAGCCTCAGAGCCACCGAAGCGCCCGCCAAGAAGGACCTCAACCACCTCCGATGCATCCTACTGAACACCCGCTCTGCACACAAACACGACGTCGAGCTCTGGGACCTGCTCGACACATCATCACCAGACGTCGCCTTCCTGACAGAGACCTGGATGAACGACTCCTCCGCACCCGACATCGCCATAGCCATCCCAGACGGCTATAAGATCACCCGCAGAGACCGCATCAACGGAGTAGGAGGAGGAATCGCCATCGTCCACAAGAACTCCATCAGGGTCTCGACCAGCACCGACGACTTTCTCTGCACCGCCGAACACATGCACTTCCAGATCCACACGGACCCCAACACCACCCTTAGAGGCACCCTTGTCTACAGACCCCCTGGGCCCCGACCCCAGTTCAGCGACTCCATCGCCGACTTCATCAGCACGCACGCCCTGACCTCTACCGACTACATCCTCCTCGGAGTCCTGAACTTTCACCTGGAGAACAACAACGACAGCAACTCCACCACCCTGATCGACAACCTCGCCAACCTCGGACTGAGACAGCTCGTCACAACACCGACCCATTCCGCCGGCCACACGCTCGACCCAGTCTTCTCCTCAAGCTCCCACGTCTCCTTCAGCCACACCACGGAACTCCTCTGGACCGACCACAGCTGCATCCACTTCACCTTCCAGAAACCCACCACACACCACCGCACCCAACAGATCCCACGTCGCTGCTGGAGCAAAGTCACCGAAGACCAACTACGGGCAAACCTCGCTCTCAGCCCTCCCTCCGACCCATCCAACACCGACGACGCTGCCTGCAACCTCAGACGATGGATAGACGACTGTGCCAACACCCTCGCCTCGCTGAAAAAAACTCACCTACAGTGACACCACCAAAAGAGCCAGCTGGTTCACCCTGGAACTCCTAGCGTCCAAGCATACCTGCCGGAAACTAGAGAAGAAATGGCACAGTGATAAGACACCGGATAGCCACGCAGCCCACAAAGACGCCATCCGTAACCACCACCACCTCATCAGGTCCGCCAAGAGAATCTCCTTCAAAGACCACCTCGACAACAACGCACACAACAGCAAGGAGCTCTTCAACATCGTGAAGGAACTCTCCAACCCCAGCTCCAACACCAACGACATCCCGCCGTCGCAAGCCCTGTGCGATTCCCTCGCCACCTTCTTCCACCGCAAGATCGCCGACATCCACGACACCTTCAACACCCAGACAGCCCCAACTAAGATCGATGCACCAGACACGCCGCACAGCATCGACCACGACCCCTTGCCAGCCTGGGCCAGCGTGAACATCGATGACACCATCAAGACCATGAGCACAATACACTCCGGCTCCCCGTCAGACCCTTTCCCGCACCACATCTTCAACAAAGCCAGCAGCTCCATCACACCCCACCTGTGCAACGTTATCAATCTCTCCTTCGAGACCGCGACCTTCCCAGAGAGCTGGAAACACGCAGAGATCAACCCCCTACTCAAAAAACCCAAGGCGGACCCGAGAGACCTCAAGAACTTCCAGCCCATCTCCCTGCTTCCGTTCCCAGCCAAGGTCATCGAGAAGATCGTCAACAAACAGCTAAGCCGATACCTCGAAGAAAACAGCATCCTGGACCCATCCCAATCAGGGTTCCGCAGCAACCACAGCACTGAGACTGCCCTCATCGCCGCCACCGACGACATCAGGACCCTGCTGGACAACGGTGAGACCGCAGCCCTCATCCTGCTGGACCTCTCCGCCGCCTTCGACACTGTCTGCCACCGCACTCTACGCGCACGCCTCCACGACGCAGGGATCCGAGACAAGGCCCTGGAATGGGCCACCTCCTTCCTCGCCGGCAGAACCCAGAGAGTCCGCCTCCCACCATTCCGATCCGAAGCCTCCGAGATCATCTGCGGCGTACCCCAGGGATCATCCCTCAGCCCAACACTGTTCAACATCTACATGGCCCCGCTCGCACGCATCGCCAGACAGCACGACCTCAACAAAATCTCCTACGCCGACGACACTCAACTGATCCTCTCCCTCACCAAGGATCCCCTCGCCGCCAAATCCAACCTCCATGAAGGAATGAAGGCCGTCGCCGATTGGATGAAGATCAGCCGACTAAAGCTGAACACGGACAAGACAGAGGTCCTCATCCTCAGCTCCAACCCCTCAGCCTGGGACGACTCCTGGTGGCCAACGACACTGGGAGCAGCCCCGACACCCACCGACCACGCACGCAACCTGGGAGTCATCCTCGACTCAACGCTCTCCATGGCCAAGCAAGTCAACGCAGTCTCCTCCTCCTGCTTCAACACCCTCCGCATGCTTCGCAAGATCTACAGGTGGATCCCGACAGATACAAGAAGAACAGTCACCCAGGCCCTCGTCAGTAGCAGACTTGACTATGGGAACGCCCTCTACGCGGGAGCCCCGGCCAAGCTCATCAAGCGACTGCAACACATACAAAACGCCTCCGCACGCCTGATCCTCGACGTACCATGCCACAGCCACATCACCCCCCACCTGAGGAACCTGCACTGGCTCCCCGTCGACAGGAGAATCTCCTTCAAACTCCTCATCCACGCACACAAGGCACTCCACAAGACTGGCCCAGCCTACCTCAACAGACGACTCTTCTTCTACGTCCCCAACCGCCAGCTCCGCTCCACCGACCTCTCCCTCGCCACCATCCCTCGCATTCGAAGAACAACCACCGGCGGCAGATCCTTCTCACACCTCGCCGCCAAGACCTGGAACACCCTTCCACTAAGCCTACGACAGACCCAAGACCTGCTGACCTTCAGGAGGCTACTCAAGACCTGGCTGTTCGACCAGTAGCAGCACCCCCCCTCCCTTTTTCTCTCCCCAGCGCCTTGAGACCCTCGCGGGTAAGTAGTGCGCTCTACAAATTCTGTGATTGATTGATTGATATAAACCAATAAGTGAAAGTTCGAATCAGTAAGAACTTTTGCTTCTTTTAGACAAAACACTAACAATTAAGGCAAATAATATCTGGAACAAGACAAGTATTATGACTGTAGTCAGTAACAAATTGCTACTGGTTTCTGATCCCCTAAGTAATAAACACATATGGGATTCCCTATTGTGGGACCTTAAAGTTCAAATGGGGCAGATAAACTGAAAAATAATTAAGAGAAATAAGTCAGCGAGCTCCAACCCTTGATACACTCCTCATCTAAGGAACACTGAGGTTCAATAAAATCAAAACTAAATATATTGAAAAACAAATTACATAAGAACCAAGATAACTAAGATCTTAGTGTAAAAGAAACTTTATGGGGACAGATGTACATGCACAACTATTAAGGGTTATGGAGGAACAATTTCACCTGTGTCCAAAAATGGGCGCTGCTGAGCATGAACATCAATTCAAAATGTACATTATTGGTCTAATGTTCGTATGTATGGACTTTACTAGAGAGCGGGTTAATGATGGCGCTGGACTATGCTGGGCAGCATAAATACCTACGGTCTTCCCCTCTACCATTGGGTTGGACAAGTGCTTCGTGGCCAGTAAAATTAGCTGTGACAGGGGTGAGTGCAGAGAAGTAGAGAATGGGCTATTCGAGCGAATGGCCTATTTGGGAGCAATACGTGGGTCGCATTACAGAGTCATTATTTATATTTTCTTCTTTTTATCCTCTACCAAAAGCAATCGAAACACCGATCACAGCCAGGAGGTTCATTACAGGGCCAAGATCAGTGAACACTTGTTGGTGCTACAGTCAATACGCACCACTGGGTGACTGGGTAATTGTGATATGGTGCATCTGTGTTTTGGGTAATGTGTGAAGTGACTACAAGCACATTCCCTTGGGTTTGAAGTCAGAAATACAGGAAAAGGACGATGTAAGTTGACTCTCAAAGGGACACAACAAACCTTTCAGCAGTATCTAGTGTTGAATGTACCAATTCTTTTACAGCCAAATGGATCGTCTTTTAGGATAGACCAGAAGGCAAGGTGTACCTCTTTTCTATTTTTCCCTCACACACTTTATTTAACTGATAGACTAAATCAACAGGTGAGTGTTTGGGACTATAAGGGAATCACTTTTCTCTGTTCTGACAAATGATCGGGACCAAAACGAGCCTCACGCAGAGGGCGGAAACATGTTGAAGAATTAGACTGGGGGTCTGCATTGAACAGTCCTTCTAGCACAAGTCTTTTTAACCATATGATAGGAAGGGAATAATTGAAACTCACACAAATATCTTCCACTCTCCCTTAACTCATTGTTGCCCTGGTCCTCCTCTTTAAATAGCGGGACATTATTCTCTCTTCCTCAAAAAAGAGCTGCAGGATGAGCCCACCATGTGGAACTGAATGTTACAAAAGAGATGAGAGACCGAGTGATGAAGCATGTCACTTCAGAGAGTGAGGGCCCTGGTCCTTTTTAGGGAAGACCATTAATATTGGGTCAACTACCCTTGACTCTCTTGGTATCTGTTCCCTGATTATAGAGGGTTCCCAGTACACCAGTTATATTGTGCCAGGTATTGTGGTACTAGCTAGTATCTTGGGAGGATATGGCTGACACATTATTGTTATGTATCCTTTCCTTTCCTTTCCCTCCCCCTAATTGTGCTATATTCTCAAACAAACCTTCCTGGCACGAGGCACAGCATAAAGCAGAGGTTGAGCGGTGAGTATTAGTTGTCTAGCATAAGATTTGTACTGGAGGCATACCCTTTCCATTCCAAATTCCTATGCGTAGAAAAACTCAGAAGGGTCCCACGCATTGGATGTGACACACATGCAGTGCATCTTTTCTTTTTTTGTTAAGAAGCGATCACATTTTCTTTTGTTTGCACCTGCATCAAGTAGGCATTAGTTTTTGACACAAAGCCCGGCCCTGCTATCTTAGTAGATTAGATTTTGTGCCAAAAACTGTGTGTTTGTGTTGAACCCACACCAGCAATGCTCACGTGACACAATACTGCGCAAAGCGTTTTGGGGCTGTTAAAAGGGCACCACTGTCAGGGATGGATAATAGGAGCATGTATCATTTTACACCCCTTTGAATTACACTAGCACTGGCACAAAGCCCAAATGAGTCTGGACCAAAAGATGTTGTACATGTTTTTAGATTAACTGTTGTTTTTAGCTTTATATTACTTTTCGCACTACGAAAATAGTGAAAATGATGTGTGATTCTAAGAAAATATGTTTTATTCATGATTATAATGGTTTTAATGAATCATGAACAGTGATATATTAATTAAGTTATTATTCTTTGAATTCATTACCATGACTTTGAAGCATCTTTCTTGAAACTGAAAAACAATGAAATGTTTTAACTGGAAAAGACTCACATGCCAATAACTGAACATGGAAGGCCAGAAACCTTTAATATATTTTCACAGGCTCATTTTGAAGTTTGTTTTTTTAAAGTTGCCAATCTATGTTTTTCAGACTTGGGAGAGACTGAAATGTGTGCTTATCTCTTGGTAGCCGTTCCTGACATCCAGTACCCGTGGCGATGCAAAACACGGCTGATAACCTCACACGCTTGCTGGCTGTCTTTGCCTGAAGTTGAATTACCTGCTGAGCAGTCTGGGCAGCACTGGCCTGGCACTAGAATTGGATGTGGACAAGTCTCCACGCAGTCTGTTCTCTTACAAGCCACAGAACTGTCTGCCTGAAACCAAAATAAATTAGAGGTGTATGATACAATCAAATCACCAGTCACCATTAATAATAACCCTCAGTAACAACACTCTCCATCCTCTTGAAGTCACTCATGATTCCTTAACTCCCACCTTAGGAACAGATGCTCTCTCTATTGAAACCTGTACTTTCCAACCTGGAAGATGTGACTGCACCCGCAGCAAGGGGATGGCTAGGGGGTTCATAGGACCCCCTTTCTCCTCCTCCAGAGGGCTGCTCTTAGGGGGCGCACTAACAGTGCACCACCTTCTAAGTGACACCCTGTCAGTTAGCCTCCTGAGAGCACCCATGTCTGTAATACGGCACGGGCACAGAGGCAAAGGGATTTCCTCATTTGCATTGGGCAAGCCCCCATGTAAACGAGGGAATGCCCCCTGAAGGCAGCGCTGGTGCTTTATGTGCGCCAGCCCTATCGGTATTACAGAAGGGGCCGCACAGGTGTCTGTGGCCCCTTCTGTATTACCAAAGTACTCCGGGGGTGCGCAAAGCGGGTGCAAACGCTTGTTGCGCCCCTGGGGCCCTTTGTGTAATACAGCCCCAGGTGTCCATTACCCCACAGGCTCCTAAGTGGGTTATCAGCCCACAGTCTATGCAGAGTTTTTTTTCTTCAATTCCCATAAATTTCAAAATTGACCCTGAAGACTCATAGACCGGGCTTCATTGTGAACCTATATTTCAGAACCACTTTCAAAGAGCTCCAATTCTTAGTACACTATCTTTTTGAAGCCCCATCTATGACTCTTTCATCAGGGATTCACTTGTCATTTGGTGCCCAGTACAATGTTCCTTATGTGAAGTTTTTGTTATGGTTTTACCTAGTTTGCTTTGACTTCAAGACTCTAAATTTTCCAAATATCATTTCCTTGAACTTCATCTCAATGTCCTCTATTCACAATCACCTGTAGACTCAATTTCACCTGTTTTGCCTTTTAGTTCCTTGTACTGTGGCAGGCAACATTATCAAATTTTTTAGTATTCCTTTCTAGGGTGCTACTGGCACTTGTGAGAGCAATCTCTAACTCTCACTCGAGGGGTCACTGTTCTCCTATGTTTAGGAGGTCCTAGTCACAATCTCAAACTCTTAATAGAATAGTTACTACACTCATTTATCTATGTTTAGGAGGACCTAGTAACTCACCTGACAGACACAAATTTCACAGGGATCTCCAGGGGACCAGATCTGCCCGATAGGAAACTCAATGCCATTGTCATCAACAGGACATCCTGGACAAAGAAAGAAGAGTGAATAGGGTTTTTAGTTGCCTGTTCTCTCTCTGGAGATGGCATCATGTTCTAATAGCAAAAGGGATTGTAATTTACACACTCGGGGTCTGTGGCATGTCCTCCACCTATACTCATCACACAGTTTGCATTCTGTTTCCCCAGGATTCACATGGCGTAGACTAAAATGTGGCATCCTGGGCTCCCATATGCTAAGCCTGCAGTCATTCCAGCTTCTGCAGTGGTGAAGGCCCCTACCTATTGTCATACACTCCCCGGTCCATAGTCTGCTACACATCTCCCTAAAAGTTAAAACAGCAGTCTGTGAAAGCAGACTCCATGATGGCAGAGACTGTTATCTGTAACCCTTGGCTTCCCAAACATGGAGAAACCAAGAGTGACAGCCCATCAATAATGACGACTACAGGCAAAAAGTTTATGGAAACTACCTAGAATAACATTTATAATTTCATATGCTTTATTATAATGGCAATGTTATGCAGAAAATTGAACAATGTAATTGCATGTCTCTTGAGAATGAACAAAAGTGGCATATGACCTAAGTAGCAAATGAATCGACTGAAAGAAATTGCTGGTGGTGTACTTTGCCGTACTGATTGTGTGGTGATAATTAACAGAAGTAGCATTACCAATGGCTTTTTGTTAGAACTCCAACTGATGCTTGTAATTTATTTTCCCACCAAATCATTTCCACCACTTGCCCCATATTACTAGGGACTTGTATGCTGTATCACACTAGGGGTGGGTGAAAATTACGCTCCACTGGCGGAGTTCGCAGAGTATTGCCTTCTCGCCTAGTTCCGGCAAAACTCCACCAACCGGAGTGTTTGGGGGAGTTTTTTCTCGCACGCGGCTCTCCAACATTAAGTTGGTGAGGGCGAGAGAGAATTTGTGTCCCCTAGAGCAGTTTTCAGACGCTGGAACGCCTCTGGACGAGATTTCTTAACGCAGGCGGCCACCACAGGTCGTAACCGTTCACGTTGAGAAAGCTGCTGCTCGAGTAGAAAATTGACTCGAGTGGCAGAAAGAAGCAGCGCCCTCTGGTGCGCCACATGGTGCTGTCCACCAACACCTATTTCACACAAGGTTTTGTTAGTTTATATTCTGGACTTGGGAGCGCATTTTCACAGCGCTCTAGGACATGTGCTTTCCTACAATTCATGCAACACTGGGAATTAAAGTGAAGTCTTTAAAAGGTGTAACCGAGCAAGTCAAGTGATGTTTTTTCCATTTTTTTTGTGACAGGGCTTCTCAAATCTTTGGACTGCTGGACCTGGTAGAGAGAGGTTATCCAAAAGGATATGCAATATGGATGGATCAGATGATCCCTTTAATAGACATCAGCTCTGTGCATTCACATTTTCTTCCAGATAATCAAACTCTAAAATGTGTCCAATACTATGCGCGGCCTACGTTACCTATTCACCCTCTCAGAAAGATGATATGTGCTCTTTTAAGTCTGGTAGGGAAGTTGGTAACCTGTGACACCAAGTTTACAAAATATGGAGCCTGCAATACGTCAGACAAAGCTATCCAAATGCAGCGACTGCATTTGGTCACTCCTTGTTTCACAAGATGGAAACAAGCAAGATGTAAAGTTATTTTCAACATATACATGGCATCCTTAACTAGGGATATCAGAACTAATACATTTCGTGAGGCAAATGCAGACTTCAGAAATGAAGACATTCCTCTAAGAAGCTAAGCACTCTTAAAGGATGGAAGGTAAGAAAGAAAAAGGAGAGAGGGAATCAAATAATAAAAGGAGAAGTACCGCATTAAAAGGAGAGGAGTGAAAGGAAAGGGAAAAGGAGAAGGAAAGAATGGAAGGAGAAAAAGAGGATAAAGCAAGAAGGAAAGGAGCAGTAAAAGAGAAACAGGTGAGAGGGTGATGAAAACAGAGAGGAGAAAAGTGGAGGAGAAAGGGGAGAGGAGAACTTTGAAAAAAGGAAAAGAGAAAAGGTATGGAGAGAAGCCATGGAGAAAAAGAAGAGGTGAAGGAGAAACAGTGGTGAATGAAAGTGAAAATACAAGAACAAAAAGAAATAAAATGGACAGAAGGAGAAAAAGGAGCAAGACAAGAGAATAAGATGAGTGAAGGAAAGAAGAAAAGAGGAGAACATAATAGAATGAAAGAAGAAATTGAATGAAAGAAAGGAGGAAAATAGGGCATGATGGAAATGAGAGCTGAGTTCCCCCCTCTCACCTAGGTGATATCATCTGCCGATAGTTCAGAGTTGGTGTCCCATCTTTATCACTCTAGCCTCGCACTCAAACCTGCCAGGGCGCTCGCGTCACACGCGGCATGGGAGCGCGGCCTGGGTTGTCCTATTCCAGATAGCACATGGTCCTACTGCTGTATACAAATGAAGCGAGTATCCCCCAAATAGTAGACACAAACTCCTACATTACCAATACTTGCATAGGGCATACACTACTCCCAAGGCCCTGGTGCATTATGACCCCATGCAACCTTATCACTACCCCCGATGTGCGGCTGACCATGCCGACTTTGTACATCTCACCTGGAACTGCACTATTGTTCAGATCTATTAGATCACCATATATGCTCTTATTTCTTCTATGTTAGAATACGCGATCGATTCTGATCCTCTTTTGGCACTCCTGGGGTATGTTAAACCCTTGAGCCCTGGACTGAGATGATTCACCGCTGTGGCCCTGCTTTTAGCTAAACGAAGTATAGCTCAATTATGGTGCAGTAGTGCACTACTCACTACTGACCATTGGTTGCAAGATATGCAGTATTGTGATATGACCAGTAGACTCTATGCCTCTCTACAACCTCCCATCTCCATGCCTAAAGACATCTGGGTGCCTCTCCGAGCATATCTTCTGACCTTGGACCCGACTGTATTGGATGCTGCTGCTGGATATTTGAACTAATTCTTCCTTCTTCCCTTACTCCTACCACTGATTGCTGTGGGGTTGTTTGTTAGTATCAATACCATGTACATTTGTATAAGATGCATTGTTTGCCTTGAAATGTAATGTACATTATCCATCTTTATTATTGCAGCACTGTTTGTTCTTCATGAAAAATCAATAAAACCATTTTTTTTTTTTTAAATGGAAAAGAGATACAGAAGAGAATGAAATGAGATAAAGGAGAGAAGGAAAGGAGACAACATAAAGAAGGAAAGGAGGAAAAGCAAAGGAGGAACAGAGAAAGGAGAGAATGAAAGGAGAAAAAGTACGATTGATAGAGCAAGAAAAATAAAGGAGAAAAAGAGAGGAAGAGAAGGAAAGGAGAAAAACAAGAGAATGGGAAGAAGAAGGAATGGAAACAAGCATTTGCAGTGCAATTGGTCTCGCATTTGCGAGAGTTAGAGCTATTGTCATTGTAAATAACAATGTCTTTCACCCATGTGTTTTGGTTTGGAGTGGAGTGGATGTATGTGGTTTGGAGTGGAATTATGCGGATTGAATTAGAATTGTTTGTTGTGGAATTGTGTGGGGTGGAGTTGTGTGGTGTGTTGTGCATTTGTGTAGTGGAATTATGTGGCATGATGAATAGATAGAGGTGAGAGCTGCACAGAATAGATAGAAAAGAAAGAAAATAGAGAGGGATAGGTACTTTTTGCACGAAGTGGTGAATGAACTCCAGACAGAGGAGCAGAAAGAGTGTGTGAGAAAGAGAGAAAGAAGGGGAGAGCGTAGCGGTATTAAGTGAAGTGGAATTCAATGGTATGGAGCGGAGTTGAATTATGTGGAGTTTAATGTACTGGTTTGTAATTAAGTGGCATGGAGTGGAATGGTGTGCAGCGGAAGTGTGTGTAGTTGAATTGTGTGGCATGTTATTATGAGATGTTAAAATGAGCTGTGTGTAGCGGATTTATGCAGCAATGTATTTGGATGTTGTGGCATTATATGACACCTTCAGCCAGTTCTGATGCCTTACCCAACCATGGGGCGGATTTTGTCTGTCAAACTACAGACTGTCCAATAGGGTAAAGGCTGCAGAGGTGGGGGGCACAGTGTGTGTGTGAGGGACACTCAGGGTGCGATTTGTGTCACGTCAGACATGAAATTGTGGCACAAAGACTTCATGAGATTAACTGCAAACTAATTCAGGAGAAAAGAGTAATATGTGTTTGTACTAAGAACATTGGATGGAAAAGCCGAAGAGGGTTGGAAATTCGAGACACCCCCTGTGGCCCCTATTCGGAGCAAGTTGACATTTATGTGTACAGGTGTAAACAACATAAAAACAAGCTGTAAGAGGAGCCACCGGTGACAGACAAGCTCTGTCAGCACCCCTGGCCCGGTCTGGCCCATGCGGCCAGTGCAGGCCCCTGGAAAATGGAGGCTGAATGCAGCCGGAAGGCAGCCTTTCCGCCATCCTGGGGTTAATGGGGGCATTCATGTAGGGCCTCAACACTCCAGGATGTGTAGTCCTATCTCAAGCCAAGAGTGGTGATGTGAGCCTTTGACAGATGATGGCGGAGGACAAAGAGTCCCATTGAGAGCCCAGGGACTCCCTTTCCAGACACAGGGACGCAACTGTAGTGACCTGCTGGTCACTGTTCTAGTTGTTGCTGTACCAGCCACTCCCCGAGGGCTGGCTTACACTCCACCCCTCACCCATCCAACACAGACGTCACAGGACATGTGACCCTGTTAATAAAAGGGGTCGGGCGCACGTGCACTGGGCCAGTTCTATCAAGTATATTCCAGTGTCTGTGTCGTGATTACTTATGCATGGGGCCTAGGGCCCCACCGCGTTACATTGGCGACGAGCGGGATGGACCCTCGTGTGCTGCCGCCTTGTGGGTGGATAAGGGGAAGTGAATAGCCCATGTCGAGGGCACCCCTGCCAACACTGAGACGGAAGGTGAGCCGGTAGTGGCGCTTCGAGCATGCCCCCAGGAACACGGAGGGACAAACTGGCCATGTGTGCTGCATGTTGTGTCCCAGTCACCGAGCTGGCAAAGTACCAGCCGACCCGGCGGGCATAAGTTGAGCCCCTGGGGTGACAGAGGTGCTATGGGGCTGTGGCGTTGTGTCCACGAAAGAGAAGAGATCGGCCCCAGGAGCCTGCAGTGAGGCAAAACCTACCCGCACCTGAGTAGGAGTGGATAAGGTGCATGAAAATGGGCAGAGTGCTTGGGCCGGGACTCCGGCCCTGAAGAAGATGACCGGGACACCAGCAAGTGAATGCAGCAGAAGGCAGTGAGTAGAAAGGCTGCGAGCCAACGGACTGCACGGCGTGTGAAAAGTAGCGAATGCTGTGTGGCCAGCAGAGACTAGAAAATACTGTGGAGAGGCCCGGCATTCGACAGGGACGATGACACAACCGGTGAAGGAACCGACTGGCCCCTCTCGTGCCCATGAACAAAGGTGACCAGCGGCGTGTGTGAGGGGCCAGCAGTGGAAGTGAGAAAGCTGCGGCGGAGTGGACCGGCACTCAGCCGGTAAAGTAGAGGCAGCCGGCGTAGGATAGGAGGAGCTGCTCATGTGCACGTGTGAGGCGATGCCTGCAGCGTGAGTGACGCTGCTGAGGCAATTTAATAACACTCAAAGTAATGTGCTTGCCCCGGCAGTGGAATGGACAGTAAGCAATGAGGCTACCTGGCGTATAAGGAGGCGGCAGGGTTTAGAAGGCAACAAAAAGGAGTGCTGCGTTGCAGCCTTACCTGGTGGCCGGCGAGGCTGAAGTGAGTGGGAGGGGCCGCTGCAGAGCACAATGCAGCGAGAGGGCCCCGCCTGTTGGAAAAGGAATAGGAGTCAGGCAGCATCCGGAAGCCTCCTGCCATGAGTGAAGGTCAAGGGCAGCCATAGGCAAGGGTGCCCAGCCCGCGAGAACAGCGGGAGTGATAAAGGCAGCATGCAGAATCCTGGGGAAGTGCTGCCGCTCGTTGTGAGCTTCCTGTTGCACCAGTGCGTTGCGAGGCCCTGCGCGGCTGTGAGAGTGGAGAGAGTTCCGCAGGGGACAGGAAGGACTCCTACAGCAGTCCAGCCAGGTAGAGGCTGTGGCCTGGAGGCCGAAAGGAAAAAACGGTGGCAGCGCCACCTACAGGTCGCGGGAGGCACTGCGGCCTGCTGTGAAGTAAAATAAAGTATTGTAAAAGGGACAGGATTACTTTCCCCCCAAAGAGACAAGCGCTTATGAACTGCCAGGCTCCAGGGCAGAAACAGCAACATAAACACAGGCACATCTGAGTGTCCAGCATGCTTGGTACAGATGAGCACTTTACAGGGAATGGAAAAAGAGGTCTTCGATCTTCCATGAGGAACAGGCAAGAATCCTCGAGCTGCACATGGAGCCGAGATATGAGTCCACAGCAGCTCCCCCACAGATTCCAGGAAGACAAAGATCTTGGGTAGCAAGCTGGTTCTTCTAAAGGCCATCCCATCAATGCCGGTGCACCAGAGTCTAGGTGGCAGGAGTAATAATATCAGGAAACAACTACCCTCCAGGTGGAGCGAGGGACTTGAAGGTGGGACTCGTAGCGCTTCCTCCACGGACCTAGAGAGTGGCGTTGGAGTGACATGGCAAAGAACACCCAGTCCAGTGGAAGCCTGGTGAAGACGGCCTCCGGGACATTCTGTGAGACGGGAACACCGGGAGAGGAGCATACTGGTGAGAGAGAGAGGTTTGTAACTACTCCACCATTCTGCAGCTAGAAGCACTGCTGCTTCTGCGAAGACACAACAACAACCAGGACTGATTTGTGAAAATGTAACCTCTACCAGATTCACTATCACTCCACCTGCACCGTCACAGTGAACTGTGTACATAGAGACTTTGGTTGTCAACTTCCACGCCTCGAGTCCAGGGACGACCGGATCACAAGTGCACCACTGAACTGTGCCCAGCCGAACTGGTGATCCTAGCTGCAGTTGTAGCATTGTCCTGTTCTGAAAGCAGCTGAATAGACTCAGTGGAAGTTTTCTATTTGTTATTTTATTCACCCCCAGGTTGGACTTTGTTGTCCCAGTTCGAATAAAGATTGGGAGGGATGTAGTGACCTGCTGGTCACTGTTCTAGTCATTGCTGTACCAGTCACTCCCAGAGGGCTGGCTCACACCCCACCCCACACCCATCCAACACAGGCATCACAGGATAGGTGACCATGTTAATAAAAGGGGCCGGGCGCACGTGCCCTGGGCCAGTTCTACCAAGTATATTCCAGTGTCTATGTTGTGATTACTTATGCATGGGGGGCTAGAGCCCCACCATGTTACAGCAACCAGCGTAATGTGCCCCTTCATATGAATTAAGAACTATGGCTGGTGGAAGGTGGGGGTCTCTGTTTTGCAGGTAAATAATGGCGGGACATGAGGATGGGAGGGGCAAGTAACAGGTAGCTGGAAAGGGGTAAGTGCACAATGTTTGCGATTAATCCGGGATAGTATGGGAGAAAACCTATCAATCCTGGCCAACATCCAGCAGATAAGTCTATTAGGGGTGGGGAGTTAGAGACACTTTGCAGACACTGAACTTTCATAAATAGAGACATGTTGGGGCCAAGACAGCAAGATAATTTGGGTCGTTGTTTGTTGCAATTGTCTAGAAAGACACCCCAGTGGGCTAGACACTGATACTGCACTGAAGATCTATGAATGCCATCTACATACTACAGGTTCAAATCATATGGGAACAAGTTCAGTCCTATTTTTCTCCTCTAATGCTGTCAAGTAAATAAATCAGATCGGATAACTGTAGCGCTTACTATAAAAGCACCAATAAACAACTGTTCTTGAGACCATTAAATATGCAGACTATGTATGATGCGATGCAATGCAACAGTCAGGGCTGTCTTTTAAGTTTGGAAAGGTGAGGAAAAGCAAAGAAAGTGTCAATTGTTACCTCAATATATGTCTATCAGAAAGCATGTGCATTTTTCAAAAGGATTTGTTTATTTTTTTGAAAAACATCATGCTTATTCCTTGCAGTCAAACCTTCTCAGAGCTCTGAACCAGCGGGAGGGAGAGGGGGACGCAAACTCCATGGCCGGACCAGGCGCCTCCAGTTACGGCTCTGCAGCCACAAGGAACCTCGCCCTATTGACGCCCAAAGGAAGATGAGATGAGACAGACAGCACGGGAGAAAAGAAGACAGCGAATGAGATTCCAGAGGGCGGGGATGAGAGGGGCTGTCGGCATTTAGTGTTTAATTAAAATAAAAATGATTTAAAGGCACAGTAACTTCTAAGAAGTGTTGGGTGTAAAAAAACAAGCTGCATCACATTATACGGGGGCCTCCTGTGGGGGGGGAGAGGGGTGGTAGGCAAGCAGATGAAAACTAGAAATAAATACGGCCATTTGTTTACATTTTGCTGTACTGTAACATCCGAGCGGTGGTAGGTGAAAAATCACATACTAAGGAAAGATTGGAAGCAGAAAGAGCGGACACTATTGGCACAGGAAGTGGTCCTAGTGCTGAAGCCGCCGCCCCCATAGAAATAGACATTATTTACAATTTGAGTCACATGGATATACAGTCACTTGCCCCAAATCACATGATATTTTTGATTGATCACTAAAACCAGGTCACATTACTTACACAGTACAGAAATGGCAGCCTTGCTCTTATGCAGATGCTTTAAATATGCAAAGAAAAGTCAAACGGGGCAATGTACGGCTGTAAAGGCCTTGTAATGTGAAGTGAGCTGACGATGGGTGGGGTGCAGTGACATGAGGTCACACGCGGTTGTTTGTAAAAGTATTGTTCATAAACATGAGGAGGGAGGGCAGGATGAGATCTTAGGGCTGGGAGGGATCTCTGAGGCCCACAATAGACTCCACACAGCACAGTGACAGTTTCAGTGAGGGGCTGCAGGAACAAAGTATGATTCACTGTAGTGCAGGAGCATGCAACTACAGTGCACTATAATTAAATACAAACCGTACAATTCTGTACGCAACAAAATAAAGTATAAAAAAATGGCCTGACCTGAACAAAACAGAACAAAAAGGGGAGACCGTTTACAGCTGAAGGGGACTCTAGCCCCCAGTATTCCTTGCGGACCAAGTGCCGCCAACGCGATGTGCCGCCTCACCCACGCCCAGAGGCACTTATCAGGAGCCGCAGGAGTATTCCTTGCGGCCCGAGTGCAGCCAACGCAACGTGCCGCATCACCTGCGCCGGGAGGCGCTTATCAGGCCATTTACAGCGGAAGGGGACTCAAGCCCCCAGTATTCCTTGCGGCCCAAGTGCCGCCAACGCGATGTGTCGCATTACCCGCGCCCGGAGACGCTTATCAGAAGCCGCGGTCTCCCGCAGCGCGGGCCAAGGGCGGGCCCATCTGTGCCCGTCCGCGCCTGGCTGGGCTGGGCCACCGCTCCAAGCT
Organism: Calotriton arnoldi; assembly: GCA_963921515.1. Lineage (NCBI taxonomy): Eukaryota > Metazoa > Chordata > Amphibia > Caudata > Salamandridae > Calotriton > Calotriton arnoldi. Next base: position 190,473 of record CAWUFW010007961.1, read on the forward strand.
CCTAAACGCGAACTTCTGAGCCACGGTAAGAGGAAATATATTCATCGCACAATAGTACAGCCGTTTATCTGTGTTTTTTTTTTTCTTTTTCTTTTAATCATGGGAATTGAAACAGAAATGCTAAACTAAGCGCTCCAATAACAAATTATTTAAACACTGCAATGGGACTAATCAACTATGAGATTGTTAATGTAGAGGAATGCCTAGCAGCTACAAAGACAGCCCTAACTGCAGTTACGAAAGACACTAGATCGGACGCAGCCGCTTTGGAGTCGGAATTAAACATAAACTCTCCGCCAAAGGGCATAACGTTGACAAGGCAAAACATTAGTAAAGCAGCCTGTGTATCAACCATACCATTGGAAATATCAGCACTAACAGATAGCACAGACTTGATAACTCCCCTTGCAAAAAAAAGCAAACAACCATCGAAAACTACAATAAATGAGCCTTTTAAACAGCCACTGCCCAAGGAACTGAGTAAGGGCTCAGGGAGTGTACCAAGTCCCGACTACCTTCAAAATCTAGATCCTTATTTAAGAAATTACATGGGAAAATTGACACAATCGAAAGGAAATTACTGTCTGAAATTATAAAGATCAAGAGCAATGTAGCCCAGATCGTAAAACTAATTACAGAGTCATTACTACCCGAGAAAACCCCCAGTGCAAACAACTCGAAGGCCACAATTGGTAGTATAGTCACGACCAACAAGCTACTTCTAATAATGTTTCATCAGGCTCATCAGGCTCAGCAGTACCCGGCTGAGCAAAAAACACTATGGTCACTATGGACAAGAGTAATAGGCCTTCTGTGTTGCCGACTTCTTGTGAGACAAAATCGATTATAACCAAAAATAAAAATACGGACAAATTTCCGCCCACCCCTCAACCATTAAGAAACCATCAGAGACCCCTACATTTACCACCTGAGGCAACACCCTATACCATCATTTGAAAAACGTACCAGAGTTAATAGACGGGGCTAAAGAGGACTGGGGGGACTTGAAGAACAAGGTCATGCACTGGTTCACTAAACACTGTTATTACAACCCGAATTTCCTTGCCCAAAATATTATCATGGTAGGAAGAGTAAACTGGGTGGGAAATCTCCAAAACTCTGTGAAGGGGACTGCATTGTCGTAACTTTTCGCTTCCCAGAAATGGTTAGAGCATTGATTGGGGAGCTATGCACTAGAGGGGCAATGCCAACAAGGCCTTAAATTGATGTTATCATTGCAGTACCCTTAGGGTTCTTCTATAAACCAGGTATGGAGCATTCTAGCCATCCAGTTAATGGACCAGCCCCGGTGGACTGGTATATACCATTTACATTGACTAACAGATTTTCACCTCTCAGAAGATGCAGTGATCTAGACTGACTACACCAGATTGTAGAACATAATTCCTTTTCTACTACTACTGCAAAAAATATCAATGATCTGACTAATCAAGTATCAGACTCAATTAAAGTATCGCCTCTTAAGAATCTGATGTTAGCAACATGGAATATTGCGGGCATTAAAAATAAACTGAATGATGAAGCATGGCTTGAATTAATAAGGAACTGTCATATTATTTGTTTGCAAGAAACTTGGCATAAGGAACCTTTCAATATCGATGGATTCTCCACGGTTGATACCCCAGCGACTCATTCTCGAAATGGAAGGGCCAAAGGAGGACTAGCTGTTTTAGTTTCCATTACATGCCATTTAACTCTTAAGAAAGTTTATACTGATTCACACTATTTTCAATTCCTGTGTTTTTTAACTATTGATAATTAGTGTTTTGTAATAATTAATTTTTACAACAATGTTTTTGATAATACTAGAAACCAGGTCATATTGGCACTCGAGAAGGAGATAGGTTTATTTATAAAACACATTAGAAGTGACTTCTTTTTATTTGGGCTGGGGATTTTAACAGCAAGAAATGTGATATCCTAGGTATGGGAACGAGTATGGTGAAAATTATTCCCATTTCCCACACAATTTATACGGTGATACTATTAATGGGGCAATGCATAAATATAACTTAGAATTACTGGATCAGTCGACTGCAGAAGGACAACCCAGTTACAAACTTATGAAGGCCATAGGCAGTGCTCAATCATTGATCATATATTGATCTCAGAATCCGGACGAGGACAGATAGTGAAAATGGAGGTGATAGAAAGTTGCTTTATTGATCATCATCCGCTATTCCTAACTCTTAGACTCAATGAGACTCCCCAGGAGGGTCTCCGTTTAGCCCCTACCATATCAACTCAAGGAGAGAATGGCATCACTATCAAATGGTCTGGTGTTAACCCAATCGAATTTTTGGATAGATTAATATACGATTGCCAATATGATATTGAGATCTGTAATAAGGGGGATTCTTCTGCCTGCCACATCATTGGGGCTTTTTGTAATATATCCTCTGCACTCTCTGGGGGATTAAAAATTAAGAATAAAGGGGGCGTGGCTTGACGCCCACGGAGAATGGCGGCTGATCCGTGAGCTCCGGATCGAGGGCACAAGCGGAGGCTGCTTTTCGCGGGTCCCGCGACCCATCACCTCATTGAAGTGCGGTTTCCCTTCCATGAACTGCCTGTCGACAATCTGGTGGTGCTAATTGCACACCAGCAACATTGCTTTCAAGGTATTTCGCCACAGTTGCTGCCGCCTCAGACGCGGCCGCCATTTTGGGATGCGGCCGCGGCAGTCACCCGCCTAACGCTCCTGAAGTGGCGCTCTTCTTTTTCTTTATTTTTTCCTCCCGCATTTGACAGCCTGGGATTCTGTGGCTTCTTCCAGCATGCCATACCCTAATTTCCATTTAATAATGGCAGGACTTTGCTGATATTGGGTATCTAAACGCTGCACATGTGATACTCTTTTTTATTTTTAAACAACCGTCACTTTCCTCTTCATGAGTCCGGTTGCAACGAATTTTTGTACTGCCATGCTGACTTTTAATTAAATAAGTCAATCACCTTTTCTCTCACGAACGCAGTTGCCATAATTACCATACTGCAGTGTTGAAGCTGAATGTTCTACTTACCTCCTTATTTCTCCTCTGTTTTAATCCTTCAGTGACCCAGCGTTTTACTTTTAAAGGCACACATACATCACTCTGCATTTCTTTTTACGGCTGCCTCAGGCGATTTATGGAGAGATTACGGAGGCTTAATCCCTTAGCCTCATCTCCTACGCACAGTTTCATTAAAAATTCTACGATATTCTCAAGGCTTGCCCCAATGGAGTCTGCCTCTGCTCCTCCTTCAAAAACTGGCATACCTTCACCTGTGCAGTCTCTGGCATCCACTCCAGCGACTTCTGCCAAGGCTAATCCTAAGCGTTTTAAGAAAGACCCTCCATCCCCAACAAAGTCGCCTCCTCCTGCTTCGCTGGATTTGCTACTGGAAGAAATACGTGCCTTAAAGCCCTATATGGAGGAGACAAACTCTAAACTTCAGTTTCTGACTGAACGCTGGTCACAACTAGATGAGAGACTTGTTGCTGTGGAGCAGAGTGTCTCCTCTCTCAGCGCGACTGAGAGTAAAGTTCATGTTCTTCAATCACAAGTTTCCTCCTTACAGAAGCACATCGAAGATTTAGAAAATAGAAATCGAAGGAATAACCTACGTATTTATGGTTTGCCGGAGAACACAGAAGGAGCAGACCCTCTCACTTTCTTTAAATCCTTTTACCGAAAGTATTGGAGCTTCCTTCAGATACTATCTTGAACATTCAGCGTGCGCACAGACTAGGGCGTCAGAATGCTGTCACCTCTGGGTCTAACCGCCCAAGAGGTGTTATTCTATATTTTTGGGAGTATACTGATCTGCTTAAAGTTCTATCAGCTTCTAAAAAGTTACCACGAATTTCATGGTTAGGTCACACGCTGTTTTTTTCACAGGACTATGCCAAAAGTACTGCTGACCGTCGTAGAGAGTTTCTTAACATGAGACCGGATCTTCGTGCTTTAGGTGCTAGATATGGCCTTTTCCACCCATGTCTTTTTAAGGTCACCTATAAAAATAGAACAACCTCCTACAAAGAGCCTGTGAAATTGAAAAGTTTTCTTAATGATTGTAGAGTTGAGACTATGGACACCTCTGGCGCCTCACCTTCTCACTTTGTTTGACTTTAATGTTTTATTCTATGGATGCTGTTAATTCCACTTGTCACATTTTTCAATAATGTGTTCTCCTCTTTTATGTCCAGTTATTTTCACTCCATGTTAACCTGAACACATTGTGACTTTTCTGTTCTTAATTCGCAGTTTAACCACACACCTTTTTTTCTCCCTGTAGGTTCCCCCGTTGTATACATATCCTGTTGTTTCGCATTGTGTAATACCCAGTCTCCCCTGTACCCCTCCCTTCGTGAGATATGGATGCACCGTCCCTCCATGTGGTTTCTCCCCTCCCACCCTCATATTTGGATCTGTTGTAAGTATGTGGTATCTCTTTTTTTTGTTTCTATCTCTCTTATCTTCTGTTATCCTTCCTCTCACTCTATCTCTTTCTTCTCTTCATTTAATACTTCTCATCTTCAATTGCTATTTTTTGGTATTTCTATTCATGACCTCTCCTTTTTCTTCTTTTTTCTCCTTCCCCATTCTTTTAAGTTTCAAGGTTAACTTACATCTAATTGTTTCTTATTTATCTTTTAATGATATTTGCATTAAGGCTGGTTCATTTTATTACTCATTTTGCTTCCTTGATTTATGGCTTTAAACTCATTACATGGAATGTTAAAGGTTTGAATTCCCTATTAAGAGACAACGGGTATTATCTTACCTATCTAAATTGAATGCTAAGATTGTTTTATTGCAAGAAACCCATCTCTCAGAATCTGAATCTTTAAAGCTTAAGAAAAATTGGGTTGGTGAGGTCTTTTTCTCGAAAAAACCAAAGGAGGGAGTGGAGAGTGGGTGTCCTACACGAACACCTGGGGTGGATTCAGCCCCCCCTTACAATTATTAATAAACAAAAAGATCCGCCTAAAGGAGATTGTAATTCATGAAGTCTGATCATAGGTCAAGTGTGTTTCCTACATTGGTGGGAAGCACATCGTGTTTCTTAAATACCCCTCACACACCAAAAGGGCCCTTGGTGTCATGCTTCATCATGGGGGTCTTCGCATCCCTCTACGGAACGCGGCGTGCTACTACCAACGAATGCGCGGGAGCACTAATGTAATCTCTATGTGTGGTGCGAGAGAGGTAGTGAGATGTAGGGTCAGGAGTGAGTGGTAAGTGAATGTTAAAAAATACCTAGCATTATAGGAGTAAAAAAACGTTTTAATAAGCCTTGGTGCCGGTATTATTAAAAATGTGTGAGGTGGAGGTATGTTGTGTTAATGTACAAAACCTCCTACGTGTGTCAACATGTTTCGAAGCTTGCTGCTTCTTCTTCAGGACGGGTACACAGATCCCTACCCTACTCACATGGATGGTGTGACAATGTCAACAGTTTCAGTACTATGTGTAGACAGATGGTAATTGCTACAAAAAGAGACACAATGGTCTCAATATTATGTGAAAAAGGAAATTCCTTAGTTTCAGTCTGAAAAAGAAACACAATATATAGAGAAAATCAGGCATACAAATTATATTCCAGAAGTAGCGTTCAGTGACCTGTATAAGTGATAAATACAGTGTCTATAAATGGAGAGAACTATTAAATATTGGTGCCAGTGCAGTGTCCTGTAAAAAAGGACAAATACAAGATGTACACACATGTAACAGAAAACACACACACTAAAGGAATCATGTCCCAGGGTAATTTTGCAGTGACTAGCGAGTTCTTGAAATCAGAAATCTGAGAGAAAACAGCCTAGAAAGGAAAAACGATCACATACTTGTTGATTTGAAGCCAATGGCATCATGAGCCTTAGAACGAAAGGGACCCTGTGCTAATTGCACTCTGTAAATAAAGATTCAGAATTGCTGTATTAGGTCGGTGTCCAAACAAGGAAACCATGGGAACAAAACTGTCCTCTCTGAAGCGGCTATGCCGTACTCACATATACCAAGGTGCTGCCTTGCAAAATCGTCCCCTCGCGGCTCCGTCGATATGGTCATGCCGACTAGAGCGTTTATTTATACTGTACCTAATTGCCCATATCGTTCCCGCCATTATCGGCGTGTACGTGTGTTCAGGGAGCGCTTCTATCCCTGCATTGTTGGGAGGGTTGCGGAGACTGTCATTGCCCCGGAAGTGGTTTCGGGTAGCTTCACCCGGAAATGAGGGACGCGATGCGTTATAAACTAGAGCGCTCGAGGGAATTAAAATAGAACAGCGCTGCTCTTGATTAGCGCTCGTGTTGATGTGCGTGAGGGACGCGATGCGTTTCAAACTAGAGCGCTCACTTTGCAATAAAAATAGAACAGCGCTGCTCTTGGTTAGTGCTCGTGTTGAAGTCATTAAAATCCTCGGGATTATTAATAGTGGTATAGAAAAGAAATATATATATACAAAAATATCAAACTGATTATTTAAAAAGGGGGTTGCTTGTTTTGAAAGAGAAGGGGAAAGGATCCTCCCGTATTCAAGGGCCATGGATATACATAGTTAGAAACCCTTGTGGTAGGGGCAGATTGAGAAACAACCTCGAGGTAGAAGTAATACATCAAAACAGGGAGGGTTTATAGTTCATAGTCTTCATAACCTACTTTAGAACGCCTGCCAAAAATTATAAATATGAGATTGTACACCCCATCTCATAGGTGGATGAATATGCAGGGTGGCAACCAATATCTATTCTTAACTCAAGAGAAATGGCTCCATGGTATATTATCGTTGAGGCCCGTTACGTTGGTGCCCAGACGGAACACCCAGCGTTGTTCTTTTTCCAGCAGCCCGCTTTCAGATTGTATTTGTTCTATGATTGTCCATTGGAGGTCATTCACTGTGTGTGTTTCAGTCAGAAAGTGTGTCGCCATTTTCGTTGTGCTTTTTTACACCTGACATTACTTTTGTGTTCCCCAATACGGATTTTGGCTGGTCGTGATGTCATTCCAACGTACTCTAAACCGCAGGGGCATGTGATCATATAAATGACGTTCCGGCTGTTACAGTTAGTAAATTTCCTTTGTTCCCATTCACTGCCATTCCTAAACTTAATTCGTTTGCTCTTCTTGGTGAGGTGGCAAGTGCTACAGTTGCCACATGGGTGATGGCCTTGGATGGGTTGAAGAGTGGGGTTCTCATTGGTTGTGACTGTGTCTAAGCGTGGTCGTGTGTGAACAAGCATGTCCTTCAAGTTTTTGCCCCTTTTGTGAGCGAACAGTGGTTTCTCAAGGCTCAGTTTGCCACTGTTAAGGATCCTCCAATGTTTATTGACAATTTTCGTTATTTTGTTTGAATGAGTGTTATAGGTGGTCACACAGATAGGTCTGGCCTCTTGATCCTTGTGTGTCTTATCTTCTAGTAAAGCCTCCCTATTATTATTCCGGGCCCTCTTCATTGCTCTGTCAATGATTCGGACGGGATAATTCCGATGGGAGAGTTTGGCCTTTAAATCAGAGGCTTGTGTTTTGTAGTCAGTCAAGTTGGTGCAGTTCCTCCGGAGGCGGAGGAACTGCCCATAGGGGAGGTTGTCACGTAGATGACACGGATGGAAGCTATCATATAATAGCAGACAGTTCTTAGCTGTTGGCTTGAAATGCGTGGTGGTTTTTAGTGTGCCCCCCTCCGGGTATATGTTCAGATCTAGGAACACTAGATTGTCACGTGATGTGGTACTGGTAAACTTTAGAAAGGTATTCTGTTGGTTGAGCCATCCCATGAACTCCTTGGTCGATGGAACGTCTCCTCCCAGATGACCAGCACATCATCAATATACCTCTTCCAGGTCTTGATGTTATGTCTGAAAGGGTTATTATGATGTAGGATCCTGCAGGTCTCTAGATGGTGTACGTAGAGACCCGCCAGGCTGGGAGCAAAAGTGCTCCCCATGCTGGTCCCGTGTTTCTGCAGGTAGAGAGTATCCTCATACATGAAGAAATTTTTGGTCAGGGCCAGGCTGATGCATTCCATTACAAGATTCTGTGGTGTTTGGTATTCCCAGGCGTTGCTGAATAGAATTTTTTCCAGGATGTTGAGTGTCTCATCGTGGGGTAAACTCGTGTACAAACTCTCCACATCGAGCCCCAGTAGTAGTTGTTTATCAGGATCAAAGGTTAAATTTTGTAGCAGCTGGAGTACTGCTTTAGTATCTTTTAGGTAGGTGTCTGTTTGTTGAATTAGTGGACGGAGGAAAGCATCAGCAAATTTAGACAGGGGCTCTAATATAGAGCCAATGCCTGAAACTATCGGGCGTCCTGGTGGTTGTACCAGGTTCTTATGTATCTTGGGGATAGTGTAGAAATATGGGATTCTGGGTGATTTTTGGATTAGGAACTCTGCCTCTTTTTGGACACCCAGTTGTGTGCTAAAGCTTCTTCCACCATCCCCGTGATCTGAATCCGTAAGGGTTCTGTGGGGTCTTCTCGTAAGATTTCATAGTTTCTTCTGTCACCCAGTAGTCTCCTGCATTCGTTGTCATATGCCATTGTAGTCTGAATTACTATCGCCCCACCCTTGTCAGCTGGTTTGATAGTGATATCCTTATTGGTTGATAATTGTCTTATGGCTTCTTTCTCCAATTTGGTCGTGTTCTGGAAACAGGTTTGGTCGTCTGTAGTCATCTCTCCCAGGTCTCTCATTACTGCCTTCTCGAACGTTAGTAGTTCGACGGGTAGTGTTGTGTCTGGTGGGGTGAATGTAGATTTTAACCGTAAGCCAGTGTCAGATGGTTCAATCGTGGCGGTGTCTCTCTCCTTGAAAAAAGCTCGTAGTTTCAATTTTCGTATGAATTCTTGCATCTCCGCATGGATTTTGAATCTGTCTATCCTATTCGTTGGCACAAAACCCAATCCTTTCTCTAGGACACTCTTCTGGGTGTCAGTGAGCTCTTGTTCCGTTAGGTTTACCACTAGTTGCCCCTCTTGCTGGTGGACGCTTGGTTGTTGAGTGAGCTCGTCATGCTCCTCGTTGAGATGCGCAGGTCCTCTGCTTCTTCTGTTGTCCAGTGTACATTGTTGCCTCTCCTGTTCCTGCCCCGTCGGGGTCCAGGGCGTGATCCTAAAAAAGGAGGTGGCCCGTAGTAGTTACAATCGTAATCGGGTGCCCATTGTTGGTATGTCCCCCCCATCATCGGTGGTGGTCCGTAGGGATACTGGTGGTAAGCTGGGGGTCCCTGATAATTGCCCCATCCTCTTCGTCTGGGATTATAAGGTCTTGGGTATTGTTGCCCTCCTCTCTGGTTCCTATATGAGCTCTTCCTGCTAGAATTTGAACTATTGGTACTTGTGTCAGAGGTATCACTCTCCTGGTCACTGTTAATGTCCTTTGCTACATAGTCATCCCTTGTGTACGGATAGGCTCTCTCATGCTGAAGCGTTCTTTGTCTTTCTTCAGTTTATTGAACTTGCTTTGTTTAAGTGTGACTTCAAACTCCGTCATCTGCTGGTTTAGTTCCTCCAGGCGTTTCTTCAACACAGTGTGTGATTGATAGGATTTAAGTTGTACCTCCAGTTTTTGGATGTCTATTTTTAGTTCTTGTGCTATTCGTGTGGCTGTCTTTATAATCAAGACTAACCAATCCCTGGTACAGTGCCACGATATGAGCGACCAGTCTTTCTTGAATGATTTATCGTTTTGAAAGATGAAGGGTTTGTTACGGACAATCAAGCCCTGTGGTGCCGTATTGGCCCTCAGGTATTCTGTCATGAACAGGCCATGTAGTGCCGTTTTGATTTGGGTTCTCCTCAGGTTGGACAGTTCATCCCAATCTGCACTGCTCGGGCCCGAGTCAGTGTTGCTTAGCCCCTCGAAAGGATTGATAACTGCCAAAATTCTGTCGATCTCTTCTTCACCAAATGTGAGGCCGGTCTCTTCGGCCATTGTCAGCACAGTGGGTGGTGTAGAAGAAAAATGTGTGTGTGTGTTGTGTTAACGTGGTGTCATTATGTGTAAGTAAAAATAACGTTTTAAAAGGGTGGTTCACTGACCACTCCTGAACTCGGGCTCTAGGCTGGAGTTCTAAAACCAGGAATACTGGTAGACTCCCACAGCTGTGCGCTGTCTAGATATAGAAAAAAACCAAAGGAGGGAGTGGAGAGTCGGTGAGGTCTTTTTCTCACCTGGCGATGGCAAAAGAAATGGTGTTATTACTTTGGTTCACAAATCCTTGAAGGTCTCCCTTATTTCACAAGAAAGGGATAATGAGGGTAGATGGTTGTTTACCGAACTGCAGATTGATGGTATTTCGTTCTCTCTATTTAATGTTTATGCCCCCACTTCTGGTGATGCCCCTTTTTGGTCTCATATACACCAATTGATTTCTCACAACAATGCACACAACGTAATCCTGGCTGGGGATTGTAACCAAGTATTTGATCCTTTTCTGGATCGGAAATCTAAAGTTTCTTTCACTCCGTCAAAAGCACATAAAATGTTCACACAAACTATAAAGCACCTTCATCTAATTGATGCCTGGAGACTATGCAACCCGTCTTTGCAAGAGTTTACTTTTTACTCTTCACCTCATCAAACCCAGACAAGAATTGATTATTTTTTCACATCACACAATGTTTCCCAATCTCTAATATCTGGAGATATAGGCCCCATACTTATCTCAGATCATGCCCCTGTTTCCATCCAGTTAGACATGTTCCCTCATTCTGACCATCCCAGGAGATGGCGCTTTAATAACTCCTTGCTTTTAGACCCTCACTTTAATACTTCTTTTATCAACGAATATTTTCTATTAAATAGCAATGACACTACACCCTTTTATATAATTTGGGATGCCTTTAAGGCCTCTGCTCGTGATTTCATTATTCGATATACCTCTAACAAACGAAAAATGGCTCGGGCTTTAAACACGGATCTCCTCTCTAAGATAAAAAAATTAGAGCATACTTATTATACCTCTAAATCGAAACAATTCCTAACTGATCTGATTAATGCTAAGATTCAGTACAACAAAGATACGACTGACAATGCCTCTTTATTTCTTTTAAAGACTAGTGCCAAATTCTACGGTGGACAAAATAAATCTGGTAAATTGTTAGCCAAATTATCTTAAGACCAAACAGAATAAACTCCATATAGAATCTATAATAACAAACACCAATACTTCTAAATATAAAGACGCTGATATTCTACAAGAATTTGTTCGAATCTATGAACAACTCTATACACCGGAGATCACTCCGACTGACGACGACATTTCCCTTTACCTCTCCTCAATTCAAAAGCGCCCATCCCCGTCTTTACATTTAGACCTCCTGGAATATGATTTGACTCAGACTGATTTATTCAATGGACTTAAAACCCTCAAGAAAGATAAGGTCCCTGGTCCAGACGGCTTTACTGTTGAATTCTTTCTGCATTTTGCTCAAGTACTCGTACCTAAATTACATGCTTTAATCTCCTCTTTTCTTTCTTCTGGTAACTCCTCAGGCACTTTTCTGGAAGCTTTGAGTTGTCTTATCCCAAAGGAAGGAAAGGATCTCCACTATTGCAAAAACTACCGACCCATTTCGCTAGTTAACATAGATTACAAAATCTTCTCGAAGTCGTAAGCTCTTTGTTTGGAATCTCATCTCCCCCACCTCTTGGGTAGGGAACAATCGGGCTTTGTCAAAGGGCGATCTATCAATGATAACACCCGTCTGTTTTTTGACATTATTTCCAAGTCACCAAATCTTTTAGAACCCCTCGCTGCCATTGCCCTTGATGCTGAAAAGGCTTTTGATAGAGTATACTGGCCTTTTATTTTTCAGACACTAAAATGGTTTGGTTTTGGCCCGAAAATCATCTCCTTGATTTCCCTGCTCTACTCGAATCCTAAAGCTGCAATTTTTGCTAATGCCTCACCTCCCCCTACTTTACTCAAGGCGCGGTGCGTCCATTGGGGCGTTGGGGCGTTGCCCGCCCGCGCCCGCAGCTCCCTCGGCATCTCTGACTCAGTTTACTTAAGTTCAGAGACGCCGAGGGAGAACTGACAATCATGTCAGTCAACATGACGCCGGACCGCCCACCCCCTTCAGAGTCTGAAGGGGGTGGGCGGTCCGGCGTCATGTTGACTGACATGCATTGTCAGACCAGCCATGGACAGTCAGCAGCACAAGTGCGCATGAGTGGGGAAGGTGAGCGTATTTTTCGCCCGTGCCCATTCATGCGCACTTGTGTTTGCACTGGCTTGCGCATGCCCATTAGGAGCCCCTCGGTCTCCTAATGGGCAGGCGGCGGGCGAAGAATAACCGTGCCCTAAGCCAATCCTGGCACTGCAGCAGCGCCAGGATTGGCTGAGGGATTGCCACTCCAGTGCTGTTCCTGAAGAGGCGCCAACGCGGACCAGGAGCAGAGGCGGTCAGGTAAGTTTTCTAAATTTTATTTTCCCTCAGTCGGCCCCCCGCCCCCCAAAACCCCCCTCCCCCCGCGAGTACTGCGAGCCGCGACTGGAGAACTGGAAGTGTTTTTACAAAAAAGAGTTTTAAAAAACGTATCTGTGCTGTCCTCTCAGACACGACTGAAGGCCTGGCTGTGGTATGCGGTGGTGGTTCACCTAGGTGCAGCGCGGCAGTCAGCCAGTACTCTCAGCAAACCTGCCCAGCGCTCCCACTGAGTCCCAGCAGGGTCCCCAGCAGGCATCTCCAGTCTTTCTCAGTGCCAGCAAGCGACTCCAGTGTTTTAACTAGGTGTATCCATTCTTCCCAGGGAGGGAGCCTGTCCAGTCCGGATCAGTGAGTCTGCCTAGTATTGTTCACAGTGAGCTTGCAGTTTTCCTCATGAGCCACTCCAGTATTCTCAGTGAATCCATTAATTTCCCCAGTGAGTGTATAAATTCATCAGGTATTATGCTTCTGTTCCATGTTTAAGGGAAACCACGCTGCACGAAAATTCCGCCCGTCACTTAGCATTCAGTAGGCCATGCTTCTATAAAGATATCCTCTTTAATTTGAATAAATTGCCTATTGTTGGTTTTTCTTCAGCACTTTGAAATAGCAAGTTATTTTTGCAGCTATGTATTCCGTGAGAAATTGAGCTTTTATCAAGCAAGAATGCTCCTTTTCAGATCATTATCTTCAGAATTTAAGAATGTATTGAGTGTATGTTGTTGGGTGGCTTCGCCATGCCTGATCCTGAGAGATATTTTTAGCAGCGCAGTCTCATTTTGCTATTTATTACATCAATTCGCAAACTGCTGCTCCAAACTTGTTGATTGAAAGAGAGCAGATAGAGTTCAGGACATTAAGCACGTTCTTGCCGCTAGGTTTAAAGAGACAATGAGGGGTGTACGCATTCGGTGACATGGTTAGTGACTAAGACAGGCGGTAAATTCCAGTTCATTGTCCAGAAAGCCTATTGCTAATAACTCGGCGGTGCTACCACCGACTTCTGACAGGGTAGTGCAACTTACATTTGCCCACTTGGGCTTCTTAAAATTAGGCTAATGGTTTGATGCCTATTGCCAAATGTGTACGTCTGGTTTATTTACTAGACCACTTGAAAGCTGGTGGTTGGGTACTTTGTGTGACAGCCTATATGGTAAGAGTTGCTGCACTAATGGTGTTTTGGATAGAGTATGTAAAAATTGAAGCTTTGTAGGAAATGTGTCTGATGACCGGAACTGTCGACTTTGTAACTGAGGAATGAGGTTCGAATCTGGCCTTTGCTCAGCACCCTATGGATGCGGGCAAATCACGTCATATTCTCGTGCCTAAAAATGTGTAAGTAATTTGGTTCGAGTGTAAAAGCGCTCTAGTGCAGTTTGGCAAGTTTGCCCTGTAGAAAACTGTAAAAATAAAATAAAATAAAATAAAACAGGATATGGGAGTTTGCGTAATAGCTAACGGGTTCGAAGTTGGAAGTGTAGAGTCAGTTTGCCATCCACCCTCAGCATCATCAGTCTGAGCAGAGTGAATGACTACGAATGACTGTTGAAGTTTAGTTTGTGCCTGCGGCCAGTGTGAGAAGCTCTCTCTGCTACCGAAGCCCCGCGCGCGCACTCATGAATCTTTCACTGCGTCTCCTACCCCTAGCCCCAGAAATATTGTCAGCTAAAATCTAGAACAAATCCCTACTGATCTCTTGTATAAAATGTTCTGGGCAGATTTCTTGTGGCTCGGTACAAGGCTTGGTTTAGGGAGTAGCTTAAATGATAAATAATTCAATCGTATTGCTTTATTAACCTTCCTGCTTCCTCAAATTTGCTTGAAAATGCACCATTTGCCCACTCTTTTTTCAAAATTTTCTCGAGCCCCCTGTAGGTTGGTCGGGCTCGCTCGCTACGCTCGCTGCAGTGCAGTACGACAATAATTTTACGCCTCACCACTTTTAAATGTCACCAGCCGCCACTGCTTTACTCTTCACAGAGGAGTGAGACAACGCTGTCCTTTATCCCCTTTCCTTTTAACCTAGCCCTAGAACCCTTCTTGTCCAAAATAAGACAAAATCAATCCATTACGGGTTTCACCTCAAACTCTTTACAGGTTAAATTAGCTGCATATGCCGATGATGTTCTTTTATTCCTCTCCCAAACTCAAGATTCCCTGCCGGCCTTTTTAAATGAAGTCCAATCATATTCCTCGGTTTCAGGTTATAGATTAAATAATGACAAGTGTAAAATTTTACCCTTAACTAAATATACTTTTAAAGAAGATTTCTCCATTTCTAATTTTACTTGGAACCCACTTCACATAGAAGATCTTGGTGTATGGTTCACCTCCTCCATTAAATCATCAATTCCTCTCAATTTTAATAAATGTATTGAGAAACTTAGCTCCCTCACTTCCAAATGGCACCCTTTATATCTTTCATGGTGGGGACGTCTCGACACTATTAAAATGATGCTAACGCCTATTATCCTTTATCTTATCTCTAATATTCCTGTTCCCATTCCTACAAAATGGTTCCACAAAATTAACTCCATCCTTGCTTCCTTTCTCTGGTTGAATAAAAAACCTAGAATGTCCTTATTAAAGTTATCGCGCCCGAAATCTGAAGGGGGCGTTCGCTTCCCCGATTTTCCCATAATATCATAAAGCCTTTTTACTAAGACATATTTCCAAGTGGCTTTCTGTTCCTTCCCCTGATTTGCCCCTTTGGGTGGATCTAGAGGGTTCCTTCCTCTCCCCATTTTCTTTCCAAGAATACCTATCTTTCACACGAAAACCACAAAATTTGTGTACACCAATTATTAAATATTCTTGTAAAAGTTTGAATAATCTTCTTCATTTTGAATCACATGATTTCGATACATTTCTCAATTCCACCATATGGCATAATAACTTCATTTTCATTAAGAAAAAACCCATTTATTGGAAAACCTGGAGAGACAGAGGCATTCTATGGGTGCATCAACTATTTGAGAATGACACTTTCCTAACTTTTTCAAAGGCTCGCTCTCTTTTTCATTTACCGCCCTCATTTTCACATAAATTCCTAACTTTACGCTCAGCTATACTAGATTCTCACTCTTATTTTAAATCCTTGCCTCACCCCTCTTCACAACCAGATCAGAATTGGTCAAATATCCTTTGTAGAATGCCTAGGGCCTCCACTCTCTATACCTGCTTACTAACCCCACTCTCGCCAAGAGCCAAAACAAAGACTGAGATTTCTTGGGAGACTGACCTGGATATACATTGGATAAGATTTGGACGAAAATTAGAAAGTCTTCCAGAGCAGCTAGCGCTACACAGACTCTTTTTTTATCTATAACAGGCTACTGTTAACACCAGTTTCCTTGCACAGAATTCTTTCTGGCACTCCTGATAATTGTTGGTCTTGCTCACTTCCACGGGCAGATCTTCAACACTTACTTTTTTCATGTCCCCAAGTTATGCAGTTTTGGAAATGAGTTTGGTCACAAATCAATACTATTTTTGGTACTAACGTTCCCCTTACATTTGCAAATGTCTTTCTCGGTAGCCTCTCCACTAGTTGGACTAAAACAAAAACACAAATGCAAATCATTGACCTATTATTGGCTGCAGCCTTTCAGCAGATAACAAAAAATTGGAAAGATGCTTCCAAACTTTCATATTTAGCTTGGTGGTATTCTGTATGTCACAACCACAGACTTGACACAACCTTTGTATTTCCTATGTCTCTTAAACAAAAAAGATTACATTTATGGTCTCCTATCGCACAATTTCTAGATAATAGTGCTAAAAGATCCTTTGCTCCAGTACCATTTATTCAAGAAGTTGCTCAACCCCTTAAATTTTCTATTTTTGTGATTATTCTAATATTTACTTGTTTCAATTTAATCTTGTTATGGTTGCATACCTATCAATCTGTAAGCCTGTGTTCACCTTTTATTCATGCCATGAATTTTCTTTTCTTGTATGATTACCTGCCTATATGCTTTTAATGATATCTCTCGCATTGTTTTTTGTTGGACTATTACTTGATACTTTGATGTTTCGTTTTTGTTAAAAAGGAAACATCAAAGTATCAAGTTTCAAAAGATAAGTTTATTGAAAATATGTTATATTTTCAATAAACTTATCTTTTGAAACTTAAAAAATTAAGAATAAAAAGTTAGTTCCTAAAAATGTTAGTTGGTTTGATTGCCAATGTTTCAAGGCCAATCAAGCTTTAAAAAATGCCCTAAAGGTTAGGCCCAGAGATAGTGAACTCATAAAAACACAGAGGATGATATATAAACAGACCCTCACTAGAAGGAAAAGGGAGATACAAGATCAGGCATTGGAGAAATTAACTCAAGCCGCTAGTACAAAGGATACCACCCAATTCTGGAAAACAATTAACCACCCTTATTTTAAAGACTATTCCGCAGTAAAAATTGAGAGCTCTGTCCAGCCCTCGGAATGGTTAAGTATTTTGGACAGATTTTTAACACAGACAATTAAATTTCCGTACTTGCAGATAAAAGTGATCTTAATGAAATCTCAGTACCCTCAGATAATAGAGTTTTTATCACTTTGGACCCCCCCAATCTGGCCCCTATTACTCTGGATGAGGTCACAGCGGCCCTAGATAGATGAACAAATGGCCCCAGGACCCGGTGGGGTCCCAGTAGACATTTTTAAGATGGATATGGGTCTCTGGGCCCCAATTTTACAAAAAGTGTTTAATGCTGTAGCAGGTGGTCTGGTGCCGAGAACTTGGACAGAAAGTATTATAGTCCCGATTTTTAAGAAGGGCGATAGAAGTGACGCCAAATGCTATCGCCCCATTTCTCTTCTCGACACAAGGTCAAAATTGATGAGTAGAATCCTTCTGGAGAGATTGGAAATCTGGGCAGCCGAAAATTCAGTCCTTACAGAATCACAGTACGGATTCAGAAGGGAGATAGGAACTGTTGAGTAGTGCATTAACCTTCATTTAATAATTAGTAAATATACAGTTGTAAAAAAGGGCCATTTACACTTGTGTTTTGTTGACCTCACAAGTGCTTTCGACCTAGTGAATCATGTGAAATTATGGCAAACCTTGGCTCTCATGGGTGCTCCGAATTATATTATTGCATACCTGTCACAAATATATAAACGATTGAATACAAGAGTTCGATATGGGACAGAAGGAGAGTGCACTACCAGTTTCAGAGTAACACGGGGAATAAGGCAGGGATGCCTTCTTGCTCCATTCCTGTTTTCTCTATACATAAATGGAGTAGATGAAGGTTTACAAAAGCTAGATGCTGATGCCCCTAGAGTTGGTCAATGTGCCGTCCCCACTTTGTTTTATGCGGATGACACAGGCCTTTTATCCAGAACCGCTAATAGGCTTCATTGCCTAATTGAGAAATTTGCAGAATATATGCAGGAAAAGGACCTGGTACTTAATTTGAAACAAACATTTACGATGGTGTGTGGTAAAGGGAAAGCAAAGATTAGGGCCCACCATGTAAATAGGGTCCCTATCGCAAAAACGCATTCATTTTCATATTTAGGACTGCTATTCAAAGCAAACGGTCATTGGGGACCCCATATTGATTATTGTCAACTAAAATTTACACGGATTTCAGAGGCAATTTTTAGATTTTCAAAAAAAATGGGGAACAAACCAATTAGGAACATTTTGACTCTCTATAAGAGTAGGTGCCTTACTGGAAGTTGCTATGGTGCTGCGCTCTGGGGAGCGGCTAACCATGCTACCCTCCAGACTCAAGAAAACATCTTTCTAAGAAGATTGTTAGCCGTTCCCAACTCTACTCCTATATATAGCGTGCACAAAGAGCTTGCTGCATCTTATATTAATGATTTTATCAGTGTAGCAGGTCTCACTGTTTGGTATGGGATATGGAGTAAGGAGGGTACCAAATTTACCCAGGTAATCATCAAGAATTGCGTTACCCTTGAGCATGGTAAAAAATATTCCCTGGCTGATGTATATCAGTAATCTTTTAAAGGAATGCGCTGAGAACATTGATTTTAACAACCCTTTGCAAATACTTGACTATAGCAAAAAGGAACTAAAAACCGGACTCATAGAATCGAGGGAATGGCTAAGGGAAGTTGAGGCAAACTTTAAGCACCTGACCAGGGCATACTGTGATAGGCCCATTGGACCAGGGATGCAACGCTATTTACTCCAGGTCTCGAATACAAAACATAGATTTTATCTCACCAGGTTAAGAATGGGGATCGCCCACTTTTTAATAGATTTCCCAACCATGGGCAAATGGAAACAAAATCTCCCAACGTGCCCCTGTGATGGAAAATCTGATCAGACAACCTTACATTTTATTTTATTTTGTGACTTTTGTAGAGATATTAGGAAGAGCATTTTACGTCCATTATTTTTAAAGGGAAAGATTGTTCCCCTATAAAACTGCTTTTGATTTTATTTGCAATTTAAAAAATTACAGAGTTTGTAATGCAGTGGCGGTTTACATTCAGATGGCAATTAGAAGAAGAAAATATAACTCACAACTCGAGGCCCTTGTTTATGAAGAAGATAGGACGCATATTGTTTAATGATGTTCAGGGTTGCAGTTTTGTTGCCGTACTATATATTATGCACATGGCACTTTATGTACAAACTATCTCCCGCATTTGCTTTTATTGTATCACGCCCATTGCGTATATTCAAGTATAGTAGAATTTTTTTAACCTTTCATGTGTATTTTTATGTACAGACTGCGATGAAATGTGAAGATGTTCATTATTATTTTTAGGATGCTTTTATGGTTGTACTTTTTTAACCGAATAAAGCTTGATTTGATTGATTGAGAACAAAAAGCAGTGGCATTCTTCTGAGTCAACAAATGGTTTCCTCGCACACACACACACAGTGGATGAGAGGAACGCTGTTGGAAAGGAACACTGTTGATAGACACACATCAGTTACATGCAGTCTAGTAAGTGCACTAGCTGTAAGGGTACACTAGGGTTGAAACAAAGCTGTGTGCATTACAGTCCAGCACCGTTGATTACATTTCAAGACACGCTTTGATATTTACTTTATAGCTCCTGTCGTGTGGACTTTTGAAGCAACTCTATAGCCGACAATGACATCACCAAATAGCTGTTGTAAATATTTGACATCTTGTGTATATTTACATGTGGTATGTTTCTCTGTTTAACTGTGTGTGTGTGTGTGTGTGTGTGTGTGTGTGTGTGTTGTTTGTATTTGTGTGTGTAAAAGCTTTGTGTACCAAATAAAGGCCTCAACCATCACAACTATTTTTTACCACGAGCTTGGCGAATCACAGCTGTTTTAATTGCCATTGAACATATGTTACTCTGAATCGTTCAATTCCAAAATGTGAACACCATGTTTTATTGTGGCTTGATTATCAGGTGAAAGCATTTCAGAAAAGCATTCAGGGAAAGGTGGTGTGCGTGCTGTGTAGAAGCATCCGGAACATATCAGCTGTATTTACTGATTTGTTAACCCCTTCCCTCCATTTTTTCCATTTTACACAGCCTATCACTGTGGTTGTTTGCGGAAAATCTTTTTGAAGAAAAAAAAAAAGACAAACCCACATTGCACAATTTATTTTGGCTGTGAAATAAAGTCATTTCTCGGTGCTGTCGCAGTATCTTCCTGCATGTGGAGAGAATACAGGTGAATCACACTGGCATTTCAAATGTACGTTGATCAAATCGTGAGGCAGAATACTGCTTGGTTTATTCACTGAAGAACCTGCAAAATAAAGCGAAACTCGGCAAACCAGCAATGTGCTGCACTGCCTATCGGAACATGTTTTTGAGTCAAATTGGATTCAGAATAACAAGAACAAGTTGTGGAAGACCTGCCTTTCATTGTAGAACGGGGTGACGTCATGACGCATCGGAACCAATGAAACGCGGTCTCATTTTGATAGATGTTTGATGTGAAATAGGAAGCATGTTACAGAACTTTCGGATCCTGTGCTGCCCTGGATTACGTTTAATTAAAAAAAGCCATCTGTAGAAGGAGAAGGCAATCTTTGCAAGTGAAACCAAATACCGCAAAAATTTTAAAAGAGGAGGCGTGGCGAATGAAGCGGCCACGCACCTTTCTTTTTTCAGCACGGCTGCTGCACTTCATGAAACATGAAGTGCAGCACCCGTGCTGATAGAAGAAGCGCTTACAGATCATGGGATTAAAAAAAGCGTCTGTAGAAAGAGAAGGCAATATTTCAAAGTGAAACCAAAAACCATTAAAGTGCTAAAAGAGGAGCTGCTGCAAATGAAGCGGCTGCATGTCTTTCTTTTATCAGCATGACGCTCGCTACACGCAGCGCTTCATGAAACATGAAGCAGAGCACCCAGCGCTGTGCTGATAAAAGAAATGCTGTGTTGGAGTGAAGCCCAAAATAACTTCAATCCCATAACACGAGCAGAGGCAAAACAAAAAAAATAGTGCACACAAAGTAACATAAATAACAAAAGGAGTACGAATACATGTAACAGGGGCAGTCTCCAGGGGAGTCTCCAAACAAAAGCAGGCATTTACGAAGGGCAGTAACATGAACCAATGAAAAAGATGGGAGGTGCTCAAAGCTCACATTGTAGATACAGGATGTCTCGAAGAGACAGGCATAAGCTGCCTAGGTGAGACCTAAAAAGGATGGGAGTGAATGAAAGGAGAAAAATAGAAAGAAGAGAGGATAGGACAAAAGGAAGGAGACAAGGAAAGGCCATGGAGTCCCACATTATAAAAAATCTAGTATATAGCACATAAAGCTATTTAAGTGTTTGAGGGGCATAGCCTAACTTCAGAAGGTGCTTTCACCTTCTGTTTTGTGCATTATAGTTCTACCTAACCTGCTTTACTATATATAAAGGAAATTCATGTTCTTCTTAAAAGTGATAACGTGGATTGGACATTATGTTAACTGTGAATTATTGACTGCATTTTAAAATACAATGCAAATGTTCTACACCTTTACCGTTTCCAACACTAAGGGGCCGATTCCGATCTCGGCCGGTAGGGCTCCGAATCGGATTCGGCTTAACCGGATCCGATTCGGAGCCCTATTGCCCGACCGATTCGTACGCGTGTCCGGGCGAGCGAGTACGATGCGAAATCGCCGACCGACTCGTCCGGGCGTCCCGACCGCTCCGACCGACTCGTTCCCGGGTCTAACCGCACCGACCGACTCGCTCGGACTCGACTCGCACCGCGCAATGGAGACGTTCCCCGGCCGGGTAAGTACGATGCGCGCCGCGAGCAGTCCGACCGAGCCGCGCACTCCGGCTCGAAAGAGCAGTCGGAGCCCCCTGTACGCGTAGCCGCGCGAGTCGCACACAGGGGGGACCCATTGGTCCCCCCTACCTGTGCGTGTACGGCGCGAGTCGCTTCACGGCGTACACGCTGTAGGGGGCGCCCTTGTCCACCTCGCACCCATTGAGTCAATGGGAGCCCGCGTACGCGTTGTACGACAGGCTCCCATTGACTTCAATGGGAGTCCGACCGACTCGAGTCCGATGGCATACGTGCGCATCGTACTCGTTCGGTCGGGCTGCACGGGTCCGATTCGGTCGGAAATCTCTCCGGGTCCGGCTCGGTCGGAGAGATTTCCGGCCCGAATCGGAATCGGCCCCTAAGTCTTGACTACTCGGCTTAGGTGTTTAAAAACACCCGCTGCAGAGTTCCTTGAGTGCCCAGCAGTTTTCAGGCAACAGTAAAAATGTCAAAATAACTTTGGTGATTAATATTCCAGCTGGAGAGAGATTGGAGTTTTTTCTAATGGCAGCTTTGACTCATCAAAAGGGAGCACAGAGCTGCAAAGAACGTGTACCATGCACATCCCAGAACTCTATTTTATGTGGATGGCTCAGTGGGTTACTACTGCTTTTGTCACAGAGATCCTTTTGTTACCTGCAGTTCATAAGTTACTATCCTAATATAGCACAGTGAGCTATGAACTGTCATCAAACAGCTGCATGCAAACTTCATGGTACAGGTTAGAACGTTATGGTTTTTTCCAGTCTTTCATTATCCTAATGTTGCTAAAAAGGGTTCATTTGGGTAGAAATGCATTGTTATTAGTAAAGCCAACCCCAACAATATGTTCTAAATCCTGAGTTTGTGCTTCTCCAGATCAAACACTCTAAAAATATACTGCCTACCAACATGGATGACATGTGATTAGTACACCTTGTAGACCTCCATGTCTTAAGTAACATTTTCTATAGAGTGAATTACACATTTATGATTCTATGTCTCTGTATAATGGTTGTTTGATGTAAAGTGCTCTGACACCCTACACGGGTATAAGTAGCACAATACAGTAAATGAAATACATGTGAAAGAGGGGCTCTGGAGAGATGTGGGACACACTATTGGAGGGTGCTAGTGAGGAAATCAGTGGAGGAAAGAGTCATTGGAAGGCGCCAAAAAAGATTCTCACACTGGCACCACCGGGGTAAAGCCAGCCCTTTTGCAACCCTTGGTGAGTGAAGTACCTTATAAAGACAAGTTGGCTATCCAATTGGATTGTACTAGTACAGGTGGTCTTGCAGGCTAGTGACATGTGACAGTACCCGCCAAAGATACTGCACAATAACCACTGACCGCCCTAGTATCTTACGAAAAAGGCTTGAAATAAATAACTCTTCTTTACCTTAAAGGAGGCACCCAGTGTAGAAAAAAACAATTCTTTTAGTCTAGTCCTACTTCACTTACAATCATCAACAATAGGCTTTCTAAAATGTTGCTTTGTTTCATAATGCCAGCTTGTGTTTTTATATCTGTTGTGCCATTTATTGCTAAAAGGCCCATTTAATTTTTTATATAAATCAGTACATGAAGGTGAAAACCACATAAAAAAGGTTGTATTTCAGAATATCATTAACAAAAATGTTGTCTGACAGAAATATTATGCCTAAATATTGTTTACAAAAATCATCCCAATGGGGCAATATTTTTATAAACAATGTTTAGGACACAATATTTGTGTCAGATGATATTTTGGTTACATCATTCTGAAACTGAATTGCAATAAATTGAGAACTTTAAACAATGACTCTATTGTTAAAACGGTTATAAACAGGGAACAAAATTGCCAGCATAGTATTACTTCACAAAAATTATAATTATAGGGTCTTTTCAAGTCAGGCTTGAAAACCAACTGTACACCAAACCTTATGTAATCAAGAAAAAAGAGCTTTAAGAAGCACTGCTGGAACTACTCATGTTTATTCCACTGAGAACAGCATTTAATTGGGCAGACATTTTATGTTTCTGATGAAAAAGAGTGATCGTGCCTTGTGAGAAACTTTATACACCAAGCAGCAGGACTGAGTTGTTTATGGTGACAAGTCAACGAACCAAGCGTATAGATTTGACTAATTTTTATCAAAAGTTATGACTAAGACACTAGGCCTGCTGTATTCTGTGTGAAACCATATATTAAAGCCAAAGGTCAATTAAGGGTGGATTGTTAAAATATGGAGTTGAAACTTGTAAACAGGTATTTATTTACATGGAATCATATATATAACCATTGTAGGCAATGACTTTGCTGTTGGTTACCTCCTCTGACAAACCCTGGGGCGAGACGATTTCCCCACTGATAATTCTTAACCCCTCCTACAAGGGTGTATTTTGTTTTGCCAACTGCCATTTTGTACATATTTATAATTTTACGACTTTATGCCTCATGGTTGCCTTATAGGAAAGGTTATTTACAATACAGTAGGCCTGACTTGGCTATGGTAACAAACCAGGCTTTAGGCCTGATTGATTTAATGGGAAGGTTATGTCAAATGCAATTGGTCTTATCTGTTAATTACTAAACGATATGTTAAGACCATACATTTCACTTATTTATTGTGAAAAGCATATGTTAAAACCAAAAGGCCTTTAAGGGTGGATAGCTTTTAAATTGTGTGAACGCTTATACATAGGTAATATGCACAGCATGTGAATCCAGAAAAGGATTCACGCTGCAAAATGTGTTTTACACAGAATCTCACAGGTTACTGTAGTAGGTAAGGTTTGTTTTGTTGATCACCCCCTGTAAGAAACCCTGAAAGGTTAAAAGATTTGACTTTGGTAATTGATGTTGACCCTAACTGCCTGATTGTTGCCTTGTAGGAAGGCTTATGCTGAATTCAGGGCCTACACTGGTTATGATGTGAAGCCAATGATAAAGGGTATATGCCGGATTGGTTGATTGGAAAAAGTTATGTCAAATCCCATGGGTCTGGTCTATTTATTATGAAGTTACAACAAAGGCAGTAAACCATACTTTTTATAATGAAATGCATATGCTCAATCTAATAAAACTTTAATGTTGGTGCAATGTTTGCATGTGTGTTTGTGTGTCTCTATATGTGCCTGTGTGTGTGTGTGTACTCGCTCCCCCTGGTAAAGACAGAGAATGAGCCTTCAAGTTAGGCAAACCTAACTTGGCGTGGTTGCAATAAAATAAATAAACTATAGACATGTAGCGAAAAACCACTCTAGAAAATAAAGTGGTTGATTCACAAAGCATTACGAGCACGGGAAGTAGTACTACAAGAATACACATCTACGTACTTTTGAAAGCCTTTGATATTCAGCCCTAAAACATCCAACTTTATATTAATAACAGTGCAAAGTGTGCACATTCCAATCTATTTGTACTTATGGTACATGACTGTTCTTTGACTATTTCCATTGTAGATGTTTTGGGCCAATTTTAAAGAGATACCAGAGTAGATAATAGAGTGCTACAGGAGTACTACTTTATGGATGCCAAAATGACTTTTTCAACCAGGCCAGTTGTTTATTTGTCATAGAGAAGAAAAGAAGATCAATCAAACTTAGGTGAATGTGGAGACACCTGAACACTTCCTCTTCAACTAGCTCTCAAATATTAATTTATGGTCACATTATGTTTCTGGGATCTGAACTCTTACCTGTCACAGTTTGGAACTCCTGGCATCTGAAGCAGCATTGCCCTGGCTCCAGCATCCAGTCCTCTCTGGGACAATCCAAAGTAGGGCAGGGAGCAAAAAAGCATTCAACTTCACCGTTCTGACAAGGGACACAATAAAGAAATAACCATAAACAATGTTCCTGTAATGGAATAGTAACTGTCAGCCCCTCTCACTGACTTTCAAGCCTGATGCCTTTGTGAAGGCGAGTGTTGGATATGATATAGACTTTACATACCCAAAATGAGTGGAAGAAATTCCTGCACTTGCCGAATGAAATGCAAGGCTCAAAATTTAAATATGAGTTACTCACCGGCAAAATAACGTTGCAGCTTGATTCTAACAGTTTAAAGTGATGTGCAAAATTACTCTGTGCTTCGGTGTGGTTCACACATGGTTTTCAAATTGAGGAATATTCTCATCAGACCACGTTCCCTAACTGCACATCTCACATACTTGGCCACATTCTGTGGCTAAAAAGAGGTAGGATTTTTCAGATTTCCAAAACATTATTTTTCATGGTGGTGACTTAGGGCCTGATTACGAGTTTGGCGGAGCAGCCCTGTTTGTGGCGGTGTGGGAGCGGGGCGGTGGCGTGGTGTCCCACTCTCACACCTCCAAACTCGTAATCCCGCCCTTAGCTGGAAATTAAATCACAAGACATTTGTCCTAACAATGGCGTCATAGAAAAGGAAAATGTTACTTACCCAGTAAGCATCTGTTCCTGGCTTGGCCTGGGCGGAGCTCGAGGAGTTTCACTACGCAAAATCCGCGGAGTTACTAGAAAACTCCGCAAAATTTCACGGAGTTCCGCGGGCGGAGTGGGAGTCCTCAGTCCTCCTGTGGTCTAATGCACCTACTGCAGAGATATCTGTGTATCCTGAAGTTCACAGGTCCAAATCTCTGCACCAGTGCTAAGCCTTTCATCTTTTCAGAGAAAGTAAAATGTGTACAGTCAGGGGTTTCTTAGTTCTTCTTACAATACTAGCTATCATTGGCAATGTTCTAAAAGAAAGTGCACAGTTCCAAGAAGAACCAGGTAAAGTTTTCTCACCGTGAACAGAGCCAGGCACGGCACGTGTGACTGGCTGGCAGGTGTAGCAGGAGGCACATGTGAAGATTTATAAACACCCCGTCTTTCTGCTTCCCTTCCATCACTCGCTTCAGTTTAAAAGCATTTCAGTATCAGCCAGGTGCCAGCGCGTGTCACTACAATCAAAATTATTCAGAGCAATAGAGACGGGCAATCATTGACAGAGCACGCAGGCATTAATCAGTTCAGAACTTTGGGGTTGGATGCCAAGGAGGGGGTGCCGGGAGGGCTGCTAAGCTATTATTGCTGATTATGCAGACTGGTAGAGACCCAGGCAAACAGCAGTACTGTAACACGGGGAATAAAAGGGACACAAGCAGAACTGACCTGACAATAGTTTTCTCGAGGCAAAAACACTAATGCCTTATTTCTGGACTCAAATGCTTTCAGCATTAGAAACATCGTCATGCCTCTCTGCAGAACAACGCTTGGGGTGAAAAGGCATGCGTTTGCCGTTTACCTACTTTGACCGGCGATAGCAGATTCCTTACTTCTTTACTGTGAATTCCTGAAACGGTGAAGTAATTTCGGTTCTATATTTAATTTAAAACTAAGCACATTTCTGTTTGTAGAACGTAATACCACCACATGCTGATTGTTGAGGGCATTGACTTTTCCCTTGCATAACTACATGCCAGTAAGGGTGGAGGAACGACAGTCATGCGTATATATGTTAACCTTTTATTTAACATACTAGATGTACTCTAGCATCACTTGATTCTCGCAACACTTTTCATTAATTTCGGACTTACCTTCGTAACTGACTTCTGAGACAGACCCAGCTAGCTGTTCAAGGGCTTTCAAAATGGCAACAGAGTTGAACAATCAATTTCACACATTGCCCGCCGGAATTAACGTCATTGGACTTGAGTAGTGGACTTAAAAAATGGTGCAAAAAGACGACAACCCACACAAAGACGGAGGTAGGTAATACAATGTGATGCAGTGTCCCTGCCAGCCATTCTCCAAAGAAAAGTCAACACTCCCGACATGCACTGAGGCCGGAGACGGGTGCGCATTCCGCATGGCTGACACTTCCCTGCTGCCAGTGTGAAAGCAATAATTAACCTCGCCTTTGTCTTCCATAAACTATGACGGGGCATTGCCAGGTGCCGGGCCGTGGGCTCTGCCATGTTCCTACCTTGAAACCGTGAGGGAATGTGTGAAGCCCAACCTCCGTGCCTCTGAAAGCTTGCGCAGGTAGGTGTAATTTGAGACAGGAGAGCTCCCCTGCTTCCTGCTTGTTGCAATAGTACCAAAGTTAAAGTGCTTGTGTTAGACCGGGTGGTATGCCCTTCTCAGGTAACATCCGGTGCCTTTCAGCGAAATGAAACCACTGCGGATCACTGAGAAGTGCAGAAATGAGACAACGCGGGGTTTGAACTGGGAAGGAATAACTTGAAATTTATTTCTGCTGAAAATTTGCCAACTAAGAAAGTCCGTTCATGACGTAAGATGTAGGCCAGGGCACCGCGGCGGTGGCGGAGTTCAGTTTTTGCAGAACTGCGCGCTTCAAAGCAGAGTGCGGAGTGGTAAAATTCCACAAACTCTGCCATCGGTGCGGAGTTTGCTGCCCACCCTTATTCTTGGCGTGTAGAGCTATAGATTCACATGCTTTGCATACTCCTGCCATCCAGTGTTGGGTCTGGATGTTTGCAAGTTGTTTTTCTTCGAAGAAGTCTTTCCAGTTACGAGGTAGGTGATTCCTCCTTTCGGTGATAGTGCGCATGGGCATTGACTCCATTGTTAGATTGTTTTCCCGCAGAGGGTGAGAATGGAGTTAGTAAAGTAGAATTGAGATGTCCATGCGTATGTATGTAAGATAAGAAAGAACTGCAACAGGTATAGGTACCCGGGGGAGGCGGGTGGGCGCATGTGAATCCTCAGCTCTACATGCCAAGAACAGATGCTTACTGGGTAGGTAACATTTTCCATTCGAGGCATGTGAACTGTAGATCACATGCTTTGCATAGACTATACAGCAGTATTCTCCCAAAGCGGTGGCTACCCTGTAGCTGTTGCAGTTGTTTGAAAAAGTGTTTTAAGTACTGCCTGGCCTACATTAGCTTGTTGCCTTGCTAACACATCTAAACAATAGTGTTTGGTGAATGTGTGCGGTGTAGACAATGTTGCTGTCTTATAGATGTCAGCTAAGGGAATATTCCCTCAGAAGGCCATAGTAGCCCCTATTTTGCCGGGGGAATGCGCTCTAGGGGGTGTTGGCAATGTGCTTTTTGCTTTTGTATAACATGTT
This sequence comes from Calotriton arnoldi, assembly GCA_963921515.1. NCBI lineage: Eukaryota > Metazoa > Chordata > Amphibia > Caudata > Salamandridae > Calotriton > Calotriton arnoldi. The sequence goes on from CAWUFW010007961.1 coordinate 219,193, forward strand.
TGTATACATTTAACAATCCATCTTGCAATACCTGATTTAGAAATGGGATTGCCTTTGTGTGGTGGAGAAAAAGCAACAAAGAGCTGCTTTGTTTTACGAAAATCTTTTGTTCTTTCTACGTAATATAGTAGAGCTCTTCTAAAATCAAGTGTGTGTAGAACTCGTTCTGCTACAGAATCAGGTTGAGGAAAGAATACAGGTAACTCACTGATTGATTGATGTGAAAAGCAGAAACCACTTTTGGAAGAAGTTTGGGATTGGTTCAAAGAACCACCTTGTCTTTGTGAAGTTGAAAGAAAGGCTCTTGTATAGTCAGTGCCTGGAGTTCACCAACTCTCCTTAAGGAAGTGATTGCAATAAGAAAAGCAACCTTCCATGAGAGAAATTGTAGTTGACACTTGTGCATTGGTTCAAAAGGTGGTCCCATTAGCCTTGTAAGGACTATGTTCAAGTTCCATACTGGTGCAGGTGGAGCTCTTGGTGATATTACTCTTATTAGCCCTTCCACAAAGGCTTTAATCACTGGTACTCTGAATAGAGATAAGTGTTGTCTGTTTTGTAAATATGCAGCTATTGCTGCTAAATGCAATCGAATGGGTGTATAAGCTAATCCAGATTGCTGTAAGTGTAGTAGATAACAGATGATGTTTTGTACTGAAGCATCAAGAGGATTGATATTGTTATTGTTACAATATATGACAAAATGTTTCCACTTTGCTGCATAACATGCCCTAGTAGTAGGTCTCCTAGCCTCCTTTAGGATATTCATACAGTCTGGTGGTAATTGTAAATAACCAAACTCTATGACTTCAGGAGCCAAATTGCCAGGTTGAGTTCCTTCGGACTTGGATGCCTGAGTGAGTGAGGAGTCTGGAGGTGAGATGCAGCTTTTGGTGTGGAACTACTGACAGCTCCAGCAGGGTGGTGAACCAGGATTGACGTGCCCATGTGGGAGCTATGAGAATCAGTGTGAGGGATGTTTGCCTGAGCTTCCAAACTACCAGCGGAATGAGTGGGAGAGGCGGAAAAGCATGGGCAAATATCTCTGACAGGTTCATCCATAGGGCATTGCCTTTGGAGAGCGGGTGTGGGAACCTGGAGGGGGAGCTTGGGCATTTTGCGTTTTGAGCTGCGACGAACAGGTCTATGTGAGGAAATCCCCATTCCTGAAAGTAGGGAAGAAGAATTTGGGGATGAAGTTCCCACTCGTGGATTTGCTGTCTCTGTCTGCTGAGAAGGTCTGCAATTTGATTGTTTACTCCTGGAAGGTGTTCTGCTAGGAGATAAATTTTGTGACGTATGGACCATTTCCAAATGGCTTGTGCTAGGCGTGACAGTTGGAGAGAGTGTTTCCCACCCTGTTTTTGTATTTAGTACATAGCTGTCATGTTGGCTGTACGGACTAAGACAGTTTTGCCTATAAGGTGAGTTTGAAAGGCTTTGAGCGCTAGAAACACTGCTAGCAGCTCTAGGTGATTGATATGTAGGCTCCTGTACTTTAGAGTCCATAATTCTTGGATTGTGTGAGTCTGTAGGGGAGCACCCCAACCAGTGAGCGATGCGTCTGCTGTTAGCACTGTCTGTGGAGCAGGGTCGAGAAAGGGCCGCCCTTTGGGTACATTTTGTGGGTTCCACCACTGCAGAGAGCGAGGGGTGCAGCCATCCACCAACACTAGATTGTTTAACTGACCCTGCGACTGGTTCCACTGACTTGCTAAGCATTCTTGAAGGGGACGCATGTGAAGTCTTGCGTGGGGACCAATTATAATGCAAGACGCCATCATGCCTAGCAGTTTAATGAAGACTCTTGCTGGCAATGATTGGTGTGGCTGAAATTGAGTGAGAAGGGACTGAATACTGTGAATCCTGGTTGTATTGGGAGGGGCTAGAGCTTTCTGAGCGTCTATCATGGCTCCCAGATAAGTTTGTGTGTTGGAAGGCTGTAGATGAGACTTCCAATGCATTCACTGTAAACCCTAGTTGTTGAAGTAAGTAAAGTTTGAGTGTGTTGGAGAAATATTTGGTAAGTACTGGCTTTGATGAGCCAGTCGTCCAGGTATGGGAAGACATGGATTTGTTGTCTCCTCAGATGTTCTGCGACTACTGCCAGACATTTGGTAAATACCCTGGGAGCAGTGGTGACTCCAAACGGTAGTACTTTGAATTGGTAATGATGACCCGCTATGATGAATCTGAGGTATTTGAGATGAGCGGGATGAATTGGAATGTAGAAATATGCGTCTTTTAAGTCTAGAGTAGACATAAAATCGCCCTGCTGTAGAAGCGGGAGCACTTGTTGAAGTGTTACCATGTGGAAATGCTCTGACCGTATGTAGAGGTTTAGTTCTCTGAGATCTAGAATAGGTCTCAAGGAGCCGTCCTTTTTGGGGATGAGAAAGTACAGGGAGTATACGCCTGTCCCTTGAGGTTATAATGGCACAGGTTCTATGGCTCCTTTGGAGAGGAGAGACTGGACTTCTTGCTGAAGTAGATGTAAATGTTCTGGTGACATTTCGTGAGAACGTGGTGGTATGTTTGGAGGATTGTTGGTAAGCTCCAGGCAATAACCATGTTGGATAATTCCTAACACCCATTTGTCTGTGGTGATAGATTGCCAAATGGGGAGGAATTGTAAAAGATGTCCCCCGACAGGTGTTAAATGATCGGGGGCAAGTGTAGGCAAGGCACTGCTTGTTGGGGGAGGGGGAATTATGCGGTGCAGAACCCTTGCCTCGACCTTTGTTGTTGTTACCTCTATATCCTCCTCTAAAGACACCCCTTGTAGAGGAAGATTGACTGTTGCCTTTGTAAGAGGTGGCAGTATTGTCTGAGGACATGGTTTTCGACCCTCCACGGTAGAAGGAGCGATGAAAGAAGCCCCGATTAGAGGGAGACTGCAGAGCTCCCATAGACTTGGCTACCTCTGTGTCTTTTTTCATTTTTTCTAATGACTTATCTACTTCGGGCCCGAAGAGATCTTCCTTGTCAAAAGGAGTATTTAAAATAGACTGTTGTACTTCTGGTTTGAAACCAGAAATCCTCAACCATGCATGTCTTCTTAGTAACACACTAGTGTTGATCTCTCTAGCTGCGGTGTCTGCAGCATCTAAAGCGTATCTTATTGAGGAATTGGATATGAGCTTCCCTTCCTGGACTAAATCCTGGGATTTTGCTTTGTGCTCATCTGGGAGGTGTTGCAGCAACTGCTCCATTTTGTCCCAGTGTGCCCTATCATATCTGGCTAGCAGGGCCTGGGTATTGGCAATGCGCCAATGATTTGCTGCTTGGGCGGCTACTCGTTTACCAGAGGAGTCTAATAGTTTTGACTCCTTGTCTGGAGGGGGAGCATCACCTGTAGTCTGTGAATTGGCCTGTTTACGGGCATTAGAGACCTCCAAAGAGTCTAGTGGTAACTGTCCTTTAATAAAGACTGAATCTGAGGGAGCAGATTTATATTTTTTTTCAATCCTGGGGGTGAGAATGCGAGCCCGCACTGGATCTTTAAAGATGTCGTCGGCATGTCTCATCATGCCTTTAAGCATAGGTAGAGTGTGACTAGCCCTTTGTGTGGTACTGAGATTTTCAAATAGGAAATCTTCCTCTAAAGATTCCTTGTGTAACTGTACCACATGATATTCTGCAGCTCTAGCAAGTAATTCTAGATATCCTACATTGTCGTCAGGAGGGGAAGGCTTTGCAGGGTAAAGATCTGGGTCATTATCTGTAGGTGAATCTGTGTGATAATCCTTCCACGGGTCTATTGGTAAAATATTGTCCCCCCATCTCCATCCTCATCATCATCATCATCATCACCGTCAGGTGATGGTGGTGGAGAGTTGGTTGGTGTTATCAGTAAGTGACGCAAAGGTGGAGTGGTTGGTGTAGGGGAACGTGGTAAAAGAGGAGGAGGGGAAGGGTTAGTACCCACATTCTTCCTCTTGGAAGGAATTAAGAAAGGTCCGTTCTCTGACCCACGTTTGCGTTTCTGATATGACTTAGTAAGATTTATATAAAGCTCCTTCTGTTTTGGGTCTGATTTGGGTGTTGGGGCGTCGAAAATCGGATCCTGAAGCTTCGGAGGAACAGTTTTAGGTTTCGGCGCCGGGGTAGAATCACCTTTCGGGGCTGAAGGTTTTGGTGCCGAAGGAGGCTTTGTTTTTAGTGTCAACAATTTCGGCTCCGAAGCGGTTTTCTGCTTCGAGCCTGAAGGTTTCGGCTCAATGCCAGATTTCGTCCGACTCGATCCCGAGCCAGCAGGCTTAGAGACGTGTTTCGGTGCCGAGCCGGAGGGCGGGTTGTCGGAAACATCTTGTCGGTGCCGACCATGGCCCGAAGGCGGGGTTGGGACCGAAGCCTTTTGTTTCAGCTGAGTTGGAGTTTGGGTTAAGGGGCATTCGGTACTCACGGTAAGTTGACCTTGTGGCAAGTATTCTTCCAACTCGGAGTCAGATTCTGGAATAGAGACAAGTTCCTCTTGTTCTTCTTCGGCCCCTTGTGCGTCGAATTCGTGCTCGGATCCTTCACCGAAGATGTCAGGCGTGTATTCGACGTTTTGACTCTGCATCTCGCTACGTTGAGCCCGACGATCACAGAGCGTTTTCTTCGATCGGAACGATTTGCACGCATCGCAGTCCTGTTGGTTGTGCTCCGGAGATAAGCACAAGTTGCACACTTCGTGTGAGTCGGTGAGTGTATACTTGGCACGGCACTGAGTGCAGAATTTGAATGGAGTCCGTTCCATCGACTGCGAAGTGGACCGACCCGGTTAGGCCAGACGGCCTTTTCAAGATCTTCGATCAAAATAGAGGTTTTCCTCGACGGATACGATACGTGGAGAAGTGGGATACGCGTTCGAAACAATACTGATGCGGGTAGAGTGGATTGCGCACCGAGGGGAACCCGAAGAACAGCTGCGAACCGGAGCGCAGCAATAAACGTCCGAACCCGATGGCGGAAAAAAACAATCTAACAATTGAGTTGATGCCCATGCGCACTATCACCGAAAGGAGGAGTCACCTACCTCGTGACTGGAAAGACTTCTTCGAAGAAAAACAACTTGCAAACATCTGGACCCAACACTAGATGGCAGGAATATGCAAAGCACGTGATCTACAGCTCACATGCCTCAAACATTACATTACTGAAAAAGGGTCTAGATAAGAGGAAATAATGACGTGCTTTCTTAACCAAATGAGATCATGAGAAACAACGGACCTGAGATAAGAGTGGCCTTTGAGCCTTGGAACCACCTTACTGGCTCATCTCATCTCAAGAAAACAGAACAGTGTCGTGTTTTCAGTTTGTAGTGGCAGCTGATGACAGTTAAAAGAGATGAAGGCATAAAATACATACCTCGAAATATGGCTTTTCCACTTCCGTTTTTCCAAGGAAGTGTGTTTAAGGCAGTGCTTCATTTGTGCAGGTGCTTTCCGGTGCTCAGCACCGACACTTATTTCACAGGGCCGGGAATATCAATTTCTTCACCTGCTTGTCCATCCCAGTGAGCCCTGCCTGAAGCCAGCCTCAGGACCCAGTGAGCCGCGAGAACCGGATCATTGCTGGTAAGTGGGCAGGCTTTTGTGTGACTGGATTCAGGCTCACGCAGCAGCCTGCTGGCATCCTCCCACCGAGATCCACTTGAGTCGTACCTTCGACATAACCTCATCATCTTCACCTCCTTGAATGCCCCTTCCCAGTACTAGACTCGCTCCTGCCCCACCGGGTCCTGTTGCTCGTCATCGCTTAGAGCTGTTTCCACAGGTAATGTCCTACGCTTCCACCATCCCTACTCGGGGCTTCTGAGACTGACTTAGCACCGCTACGAGAGTGGTGAGTGTAGACCCAGTTGCCCCACAATCTCCTCTAACACATTAGGTTAATGGTTGGGGTTCACCTGAGAGGCCGGGCAGTGTTCATCTCTGCTGCCACAATGACCAGAGGCTGTACACGCGATCGCCACGACAATCCAAGGTGGTAGTAAACGTCTCATACACTGAACATATAAGCACACCAGATTCAACTAGAGGGAAACAGATGTGTCTTGGGAAATGGGTGATATCTTGCCAGGCCACTGCATCATCAAAGCTTTTAGAATGATGTATGAAAGTAGCGAAAACCGGCAAAGCACAAGAACATTTTTCTTTACAATCATTTCCTTTGTCATTTTTTTCCATATACATTGTTTTAACTGATCGTTAAAAATAACTGCTAAAGGAGGATTCACACTGTAAATACAATTATTTCAGGGTATATTAAAAAGGCTTCAGTCGGTTTTTAGAAACATCATTGTGAGTGATATTTTAAGAGTGTTCATGCAGTTATAGAGTAGTTATTTTAGATTCATTATTTCTGACCAAACGTTTTGAAAGCTATTTTAGGATCCACCATTTGTAAGTAGAACTGTGTGTGCACAAGCATGCTTGCAGGTCAGTCTAAGCCTACGTACGCGCGCTTGCAAGTCAATCTTTGTCTGTGTGTGTGGTGAGTGTGAGTATGAGGCATCTGACTGTATCTCTGTGCTTGTGTTTAAGTGACAGTAGAAACAGGTCTATATGAAGATGAGTTTCTTCTAAATTTGAAGACTCTTTCAAAGTTTAAAACATTCCCAAAAGAACCTTTTTTGTTTGCTTCCTTTACTTTCCCGATCATAGCTCGCAGCGCTTGCAGCCCACCCTCCCTAACACCACCTGCTTATGGAAATGCTAAGAGCACAGTTTTTCTTATCAGAGGATTTTGACTTGTAAGTGGACTATTTTACCACTAGTGGTTGATAGGAGGATTTTCGCACAGGCAAACATTTTACAGAGCAGACATTGACCAGTTCTGGGCTCATTGTTGCCACTCTGGACTGCCCTTGGCTCTCTTGTAGCATATATTGCTGTTTCACCCAGTGCTCACTTTGAGCCGGTGGTTGCAGGTGGAGCCACCAGCACTTATTTTTGGGCACTAGCACTTATGTTTGCACATCACACTTTGACCCAGAACAAAAGAGAGAAAAACACAAAAGGGGGAAAGGAGGACAAAGAGAAAGATGGAAAAGTGACAAAGGGAGAAAGCAAATACGACAAAGAACATGCAGGAGTGAAATAGAGGGGCAGGGAGTGTCTGGTGGTGTGTTAACGATGCATGAAGGGCGCTCAAACCTACCCAGCCTTGGTATTCGGCACCACGACTTTCTGCAGCGCTGGCGACGGCAGCTTCTGAGCAAATGTTTGAGCCCTGGCACTTAATTTTTTTACAAATTAAGCACTGGTTAAAGGACCACGCCACCTGAAGCAGCAGTCATAAAATATTTCAATACTCTTTAATGATGTGCAAAGCTAGGTTGACACTTCACCGTGGTGTTAGAGATTCATCTGCTCCAAGAAAAGTTTAATAAAATTGGGCATTTTTAGCACAACATTCCATAAAAATGTCCAAAAAGCCAGAGGTAGAAAGTTTACTATTGTCACACATGTACAAAGATTTATATTCCAATGTATCACCATTGCATACCACGGATGCCCACGATATTCCAAGTGTTACTATCCTTACAGTGGGTAAGGTCCACTTTTATCCTAGATGTGGGCACCACCCTGCTATCCATGCGCTGAATAGGTCAAGAAATATCTGTGCTATGCCAGGGCCAGTAGCATAGCTGGTGTGGGCACCATAATACCCCAAATGCTCACAATATACTAAACAGCTTTACTAGTGTGAGATGCAGGGCCGGCGCTAGGCATGGGCAGTGTGGGCAGCTGCCCAGGGCCCCGCGGCTGTTTAACTAGGATGGGGCCCCCCACGAGTCCATCATGCTTTTCAAATGGTGCCATTGTACAAGTTACAGGTGGGGAGCCCCCCTCCCTTTGGATTCGTGGTCATGGTGAACCGTGAAAGACACAAGGCGGGGCCTCCCTCTCCTGGGCCCGGTTGCCATGGGCTGAAACGGCAACATGACACCGCATCCCTTTGAGGTGCTGCAGACTGGGCAGGGCAGGGTTTGTGGCCGTGAATAGCTTTCCTGCATCTCTTTCTCTTAGCCTAATCGCTGCATCTGCATGATAACAGCGGTTAGGCAGCTACTTGGACTGGCGTAAGGTGTGAAGTGAGCCCTGCCCCTGCATGAATGAAACGCAGAGTATCCTGCAGGGCTCACAACAAAAAACTGAGTGAATTCACATCAGAATGGGCGCTGCTGCTCACTTCCAATGAAGGGAAAGGGAGAAGAGCAGAAAACGGAGAGAGAGGTTATTACTCTTTATTTTTTTACAATTCTGTTTTGTTGTTTTATTTTCCAAACAAGCATGTGCATCCAAAAGTAAAATGAACAGAGTCAAACATAAATAGTAACTGCAGTCAGGGCCGGCTCTAGGGCGGTGCGATCGGTGCCACCGCACCGGGCGCTGACTTGGGGTGGGGGCGCCATGTTTATTGTTTTAAAAGCACAAGATGCCACGTTCCTTGTCCCAGCAATTTTCAAGCATCAATAAAAAATGTCATGATAACTCCGGTGATTAATGTTCTTCCTGCAGAGAGAGACCGGAGCTTTGTTTGGTAGAGGAAGTTTTGACTCATAATAGCGCAGAAAGTTAATTTGCCTGCTGCAAGGAACATGTCCCATTCAGATCACAAAGTGCATACATTATAAATAGGTCAATGGGTTATCGCTTTTGTCAGAGAGATCCTTTTGTTACTTGCAATTTAAAATTGAAAGTCCTAATATAGAGCAGTGAGCTCTTAACTGTCGTCAAAGAGCTGCATGCAAACTGCAAGGAATATATTACAGCTACATGTACTTTTGCCCAGTCTTTCCTTATCCTAATATTGCAAAAGAAAAAGAGTTCATTTGGGTAGAAATCAACTCTTTATTATAAAAGAAAACCGCTAACAATGGTGTCACATTTTAAATTCTGAATTTGTGCTTTTCGAGACCAAGGACTCTTAAATTATACTGCCTACCAGTATGGATGACATGGGACCCCTACACCTTGTAGGCCTCTGTCTTATGTAACATTTCCTTTACACTTATTTACACACTTATGATTGTCTCCGTGCAAAGTATGTGTGATGTTAGTGTTCTGACACCTTAAACTGGTATGAGTGGCGCTATTAAACAAAATGAATCTAGGCAACAGTGGTTATGGAGACTTGGGGGCGGGGGGCATTGTCAAATGGTGGTAGTGAGGGAATCCGTGGCAAGTTGGTCATGGGGGATGGGGGCGCCAGCAAACATTGTCGCACAGGGCGCCACCAGTACTATAGCCGGCCCTGACTGCAGTAGAGTATAATCGCTTACTGTTTTTTAATTTCATGTAATTTACAAGAAACGAAGGAATATTGAACAATTGGGTCTGTAAAAGAATAGTGGAGATGATAACATTGAGTTGGTAGGAGGAAGGAGGGGTGACCCCACATCCATCCATACCACCCCGAGGTGAGTGCAAAGAACCGTCTAAGATACACCCAAGCTATTTAACCCGTCAAACCACACACCATTCCTTGTTTTACACATCTGAAAAGGTAGCACTACTCCCCGGCATCATGTTTGATCACATCTGAAATCCCTAATTCCTGTGTTCCTGAGTACATCTAAGGAGGTATGGTGTTCTCTTTAGCTTAATAAAATGATTGAGGGAGAGGCACATCTAAAAGGGGTTAGAGAAACAAAAGAAAGTAAGAGGTGGGGGAGATGATAGAGTACAGCAGAGAGGGGAGAGCTGAACATAAGGGGCAAAACAGCTATATAGAACAAGACGCTTAAGGAAAGGGAGATGGGGAAGGAGTGATGTGTATGTCATGGCAGAATCAATGAAAGAAGGGAAGAATGTTGGTTAGGCAAAAGGAATAGCATGCAAAAAATCTAACAGGCTTGGGGAGAGTGAGAGGGTGGAAGAGGAGAGAATGTTGTAAGTTACATAAGAGCAGTGGTGTAACACAAAATGATGGGGACTCTCTCTGCAGAATGTGATAATGGGCCCCTGAGTCTCCCACATCTCACAGATATTCATTGGCCCTGGGCTGAATGGGAGCCCCCTGATGGGTTGGGGGCCCCTGAAGTGTTGTGGGCCCATCTGTGCTGCAGGGGCCTGTATTGCGTCCTGGCACAAGAGCTGAAGCAAGGTAAGAGGCCGGGGAGAAGAGTGGTGAATAGCAGCGCATGTAGGGGAAGCGGAAGCTACAGGGGCAGAAACAGCAAATGGAGGTAAGAGGTGAGAGAGAGAGAGATAAAACATGAAGAGTTGAGCATGGAGGGGAGAGGTGGACATGAAGGGGGCAGAACCAGTGAATAAAGTTAAGGCTGGAGAGAAAGATGAAAGGTGAAAGGCAGTGCTTGGATAGGAGAGGAAGATATAAGAGAAGCGGAACCATTAGGATAACTTGAGTGTCATGGAGAGGGAATGGTGAGTGTTAAATGTAAGAGGCAAGACAACCAAAAGCAGGTACGAGGCTGGGAGAGAGAGGCAGGGGAGAGGTAGATTTCAGGGAGGTAGATCTAGAGAGAAGGTTAGAGACTGCAGAGAGATGAGAGGTGAAGGGTTTAGCAGGTAGGTAAGAGGTGGGTGTAATAGAGACAGAATTAGTGAGAAAGCTAAGAGACCATAGTAGAGATAAAGTGAAGTGTAGAGCATGGAAGGGAGACGTGGATATAAGAGGCAGACACAGTGAGACAAGGTAAGAGGCAGGGGGCTCAAATAGGAGAGGTGGATTTAAAGGGGACAGAGCAGCAAAAAAATGTTAGGAGGCTGGAGGAAGAAATGAGAGGTGAAGGGCAGTACATGCATGGGTATATAGATGTAAGAGAGGCTGAAGAATCAAGAAACCTTACACAGAGAAGAGAGTGGGAATGGAGAGAGGTGGATGTAGAAGGCCAGAATTGGTGAGAAAAGTAAGAGGCAGGGGGAGAGATGAGACATACAGCATGGAGGAGAAAGGTGGATATAAGAGGGACAGAACGAGAAAGAGAAGCGACGAAGCTGGGGATAGCAGAGCAATTGATGTAAAAGGGGTGTTGTGAGAGGCTGGCTCAGTATATGGTGCTCACTTATGTAAGTGTAACACCCTGCTGTGATTCTACATCTTATGCAAATTAGAGGGGCCTCGCATGTTCCTATCCTGCCCGGGGCCCCACAAATCCTAGGACCGGCCCTGGTGAGATGGATAGTAGTTTCTGATGTAACTAACACTCCACCTATCACTAAACAAGTTAAACAAAATCCTGCTTGTGTTCAATTTTCTTAACAATTGGCCAAAAAAGCGACTGTTCACAGCTGTCTTCGGTATGCAACTTGACCAACTGAGCTTTAGACAGTGAGTCAAGGTAGAACGGCAGTTCCCAAATTCCCCACTCTACTGAGGTCATTCAGCGCCCCCATTCCCAGGGCTGTCTCGGTACTGCATGACAATAAACAAAGCAAACACGGCGATAGAGAACAATGAATGAATGAATTTGAATTTATGGAGCACAAACTTTCACCCAGCAGGGTATCCTGGTGCAAAAATTAAAAAAACAGACGGAGGAATAGCAAAATTTACATGAATAAAGAAAAGAGATGCGTGTTAAGAGCTTCCTAAATATACAATGGTCATCGGTCAGGCGCCGCAACAGAGGGCGCAAGATCGAAGGCCTTGCTGGCTGATAACAGAACGAGTGACTGCCAGTACTGGACCCTCTTGTGATGGTTTGTTAATCTCTAAGGTACGTGCTACAGGAGTGAAACATGACTTTTTAAGTGTCGAAGACCCCTGGCGGGAGGACAGTGAGGGGGTTCCATCTGGGTGTGTTAATTGAGTGCTCCCCAGGTGATGCATACTTACATTACGAGTGCCAATAGATTAAAGTGCTGTGTATTACAATTGGTGAAATCGAGCTTCTCCGGAGTTCAGAATTTATTAGGTGCAATAAATTGCCCCTATTCTGAGTTTTTGGGAATAATTATATCAGATGTTGGTGCAATATATGGTAAATTCTGTACACGTTTCCCCTATTAAATTCTGGCAGGTAGGACATGCTGAAGTGTAACAAAGGGGGCGGAATTTTTTGCACACAGTAATTACCAGGTGTAGTAAACTCCTCACAACTCAGAATTCTGCCCTCTGCACAAACAAAGATATGCACAGGGGTCGAAAATCTCTGTCCCACAGAAGCAGGCCTGTTGCCAATGTCTTGGACTTCCATTCCAGCGCTCTGTATAACTGAAAATCTTGAATAAAGAGAATCGGACATGTAGGAGAGGTGCTCCGGTTTCTTTTACCGATATCGGACATGTAGGGCCTGCGGCTGTTTTGAAACGAGAAAACTAGAGGCAAAAGTGCTGGAGAAAAGTATTTGAGGAATTGAAGGAGTTTAAAGAGCCTACATTTGAACAAACTGCGGGAGAAAGATATCTCGGCTCCGTGCATAGGACCCGACTGCCTGTTTGTGGTTTGTTACTCCCGCTGCTCTCATCGGTATTGGATATGCGGGGGATACGGTGGAGATTACGGCAGCGCTTTAACTGGACTGGAGGCAAAAGTGCCTGATTTGAGGATTTGGAGAAAAAGGAACTTGTTTTTGGAAAAATTAACGGAGGAAAACTATTTTGGCTTTTCATATGATCCTGCTGGCTGTTCGCGTTCCGCTCCGGGTTTTACTTTCCGTTAGCGGACACCTTGGGAATTATCAACGACTCTCGCTACAGTATTCTCGGGATTTCCTCACCAGGTTGCCTCACTCTACACAGCAGCAAGGGATGGGGCCTCCAAAGAATGCCCAGAAGGGGGTGGGCGCACTGTGCTTCGTCCTGCTGCAGTAACGGCTGGGGCTGGAGCTGGGGAAGCAGTCACTATCTCTGGAGAAGAAGAGTGTCCACACCTGGCGGAAAAAAGTGCCGCAACGCGCTCGGCTTCAGGGGTAGGTCGCCCCATTATGAAAGTTTTAAAATCTGCTAAGGCCTCTACAGTAATTAATCCGGGGGGGCCAACTCTTTACCCACCAGAGTCTGACATGGTGAGCACACTAATTGGGGCCGTACTGTCACCTGGGGTGAAAAACGACTGGAGACCGCAAATTTACCCACTGGAATGGGAGTGTTATCAGCCACTCAATGTAGGTCTATTAATGGGAACGGCTTGCAGGGAGAGGTATTATCAGCTTCTCCGGGGGCTATGAGTATAGTGGACCCTGACGAAAGTTTGAGTAAAGCTCTTCCTGCTCCTATCATACAATCCATTACTCAAAGCTCCGATCAATTGAATATTTATTAGCGTGACTACACAGGATCAATTGGAGTCAGCTGCCCCTCTGGAAACTGGCAATTGCGTGGGCTCTGAGAAGCCTATAGAAAGGAGTGAGGATGTGGATATTTCATCTGCTGCTACTGGTACGGACAGGGAAGTAGTTGCTCTACAACAATTTATACCGACTATTAGCCCCTCATTTTCTACGAATGTTGACACTCTAGAGAGTAGCTCTGGGGCTAAGGATGGCTCTCATAGCATGGACTCTATTAGTAATGATTGGATAACTATTAATTGCGAGGAGGGTCTTACAGAGCATATTGAGGAGGGGACTTTAATGACCAAGTATAATAAATGCGGTGTTAAGCCTAAAGCTCAGAAATTGCATAAAAAGAAGGTTCCCGATAAACAGTCAGATAGTTCTGCTAAAGTCGTAGCAACTAGTAGCCCTCTTCGGAAATGGGTCACGAAGAAGGGAGAAGTCAGGAAAATAATTTCACGACTTTCTGGCTCTGGCTCAGGTCTGGCTTCTCAAATTCCTCTGGACTCTTTGGCTGTAACCTCGGCACAAGGAGACTACTGTACCAGTGGCAGGGGTACTAGTGATCAGATGCGAGCTTTGACGCCCTCCCCTTCCGTACCCTCAGTTGCTACTATGCCTATACATGGGGATCAAATTGATACACAGTCAGTACTCAGCCAGGTATCCGAGCAGACATTGTTTTTAGAAATTCTGCAGGCTTTGCAAGCACAGAGGGTGGAGGCTCAAGATTATTACTCCCAAGCTAGGGCTGACAGCTCTGCAATTAACCATTCTCTCTTAGAGGTCAAAAGCCAAATAGTATCTCTTACATCTGACATCACCGAGCTACAGCAGAGAGTAGCCGATACAGAAGATCAGAACATCCAGGCTTACAGAGGTGCATGATAATCAACTTAGAGCTATGCAACAAAAGATCGTGGACTTGGAGAATCGGCAACAACGCAATAATCTTCGAGTGTTCGGGGTACCAGAGGGATTGGAAGGTGCTGGACATACATTGTAAATTTGTTTCAAAAATCTTTCCCAGACTTGGCTGATTGGGACTGGGACAGCCAAGTACAACGTGCACACAGGCTACCTTTGATTTCTAATAGACCTCTTGGTCGCTTTCCTAGGCCTATTCTAATTTATTTGGGAAATTTTTTATTCAGGCAGGCGGTTGCTATCAAGGCTACGCCTACTTCTCCTATACGTCTGGATTCATTTTCAATATTCGTCAGGTCTGATTTTTGTAAAGGTACCATGGACAGGCGTTGGAAACTGCGGCAGTTCATTGATCCTTTGAAGGCAGCAGGAGCACAGGTTTACCTTCAGGAGCCTGGTCGTCTAAAAATTATAAAGGATGGTCACTCCAAATTAGTATTCAGGGAACAGGAAGCTCAGGAAGTTCTGGACTCTTGGCGACTGGGGACCAAGAAATAACCTGAAGTTATAAACATAATGTTTAATGGACAGGCTCTCTACTCTGATGTTTATTTTCTTTTGTGCTGCTTTTCTTCCTCTGTTTGTTATCTTTGCCCCTTTTTTCTTCCCTTTTTTTTTTATTAGATGATGGAAATTGCTCTTTCTAACTTGGGGGCATTCTGTATGCGACCTTCCTTGAATGCTGTCTCTGTTTGACAGCAGTGAGGGGGGTGATTCCTTTCTTTAGACACGGGGTGGGTGATAAGAGGGGGGTGGGGGAGAGTTGGTTGCTACAGGGTAAAAGCAAAGGAGCCTTGAATATAATAATTTTTTCTTTTGGGGTAGTGTTTCTTGGGTATGCTTTAGGAAAATTTGGTAAAGGTGAGATATTTGAGTTATATCATGGGAGTGATTAAATATCTATGTTGGAATGTATCCGGTTTAAATGCCGCTCATAAGCGCCAACTTGTACGAGAAGAATTAAAGATGTATTGCCCACATTTAATTTTTTTAACAGAAACTCATCTAGCGTATAAGGATCGAATATTGCTTAATCACCTCGGATATAACACCGTCATCTGTTCATCTCAAACTGTTTCGATAAGGGGGGTGGCTATTTTAGCTAGTAAATTTCTGGTATATAAAATCGGTCGTGTTCTAGCTGACACTAGGGGAGATGGGCTATTGCTCAAGTGGAGATTCATGGAATTAAATATGTTTTATCTGTGATTTATGGGCCCAATATAGATGATCCGGCGGTTTTTAATACACTTATGTTAACATTGCTAGAATTTCAGGGGACTTTAATAATTATGGGAGACTTCAATTGTGTCATGAATCAAGCTTTGGATTCAACTACTCGACGTTCTACTTTAAGAATGACGAAAGTACGCGCTGCAATTTTGGAACTTGCACGTTTGTGTAACATTCATGATGTTTGGAGGGTTCTGTATCCAGATGCCCTGGGGTTTACATATTATTATTGACCACATGGGCAATATTCAAGGATAGATATCGCTTGGGCCAGTGACTCAGTGTTGAGTACAGCCAAGATGGAGATCTGCCCTAAGATTACTTCAGATCAAAACCCTATTCTTCTAACTGTACAGTTGCTACCTGCTTCTAAGGCAGGACGGCCTTTTTCTTTTCCACGCTATTTATTAGTAGATGATGAGTATATCCTTCATATGGGGAAACTGTTGGCCGAATTCTTGCATTTTAATACTCGTACAGTGTCTCCCCATATGGTTTGGGACTCAATGAAGGCATTTATAAGGGGCATTACGCAGCAATTTATACTGGCTAAAAACAAAACTAAGGAGGCTTCCATTAAAGCAGCCTGTGTGAATTTAATTAACTTAGAATTCTCTCATGCACTGTCTGTTCGGAGACAGGATGAAGATCAATTACAGCTGTATATTAAATTATTAGATATATATGTAAAGAACAAGGGAACCCAATTTGATCGGTCAGGGACCTTGGGAACTAACTTATTTTAAGAGACAACGGTCCCTGTGTAGACAATTGATTGAAATCAAATAAATATAGACCCAATCGGTACTATATTGTAGCCATTGTTCCATCCGGAACAAGGCAGTTTTAATATGCAATTATGAATATACAAAACATAACATTTAATAACAGTAGGACACAAGCCTGTATCCAAAAAACTCACATTACAGAAAAAAACAAGAGAAGGCTCAGGCAGCATGCAGTTGTCTGCGTCTAATCAATACAATGAAGCAAACAGCGATAACAGGAGGTCACCTTTACACATAATGTAGTTACTAAATAACAGTGTATAAGGTTGACAATTTTGTCGACGGCGTTTCGATCCTTAACACAATTAACGGATCATCATCAGGACTTGCAAAATAGTGCCTGAAAACATTTTGCCTGCAATTAACTAAATTAAAAACAACATGAAAATAGAGGTATGGAAAGAAAAGGGGGAAATCAAGGTATAAAACAAGAGTTAGTGAGGGCTATATTAGAGGAAAGCGCGCGTCAGCGACAACTGGCAGTAGGCCACTTATAGAATAGGCCGGAGTGCGGGTTCCATAGGTAAAGAGCAAGCGGTAAGCAGCACGGATATCATGCAATTAACGGCGATGTGCTACTAAACGGTGTGTAGCATACTCATTCAAGTGCGACATAATTCCACAATGAGTGCCGATGAGATGTACTGACCAAGTGACAAGGGATGGCTAAAGGTTCAATAGGCAGAGAGCAAGCTGCGATCAGCGCGACAAACAGGCAATTAACGGCGATGTGTAGCATTAGTGCATATTCATGTGAGTGTGACACAGTTTAGATCAAAGTAAATGCCGATGAAGTGTGCTAACCAAGTATTAAGAATAGGGTTGAAGGCTGTGAAAGTGCCTTAAGCGGATGCTAGGTGAAGAACACGACAACATTAAGGGGTTACCTGGGGGCGAGAACAGGGAGCAGAGCGATGCGGAATGAGTAATGAACTTCCAAGGGTGACCGGAGTGATTTTCAACCTAGCAAGGGGGGGAAAAGGGGAATCAGCGCCTAGAAGGGTGGGGGAACAGGTGAAGAGGAAAGCACGTGCATGAGCTTACCTCGTGGTAGGTGGGGTAAACGAACGAGTTAATAATCACATTGGATTAGGAGTCCGTATGGAAAGGAGCCGCGGGCATCTAAATGGGCGGCAATTGAAACCTGAAGGCATGAAGAAGGAAAAGCAGGGTTAGGATGGGGTGTTGCGCTAATGCAGAGGCGGAAAGGAAGGGGGGAAGGGGGAGCGATCCCAGGGAACTTACCGATCACGGGGGGGAAGGCAGCATAGTGGCATCTGCTGTCCAATAGGTCGTGGAGAACCGACTTGGGAAGGTGTTTAAGGGCTGTGCAGCGTGGTCATGTGACCGCAATTGCATGGCGGCCATCATGGACTGGGAAAGCCTACCAGGGGTGGTGAGGTCATGTGACCGCAGTTGCGTGGCGGCCATCTTGATGAGGGAAACCCTCCCAGGGGTAGTGAAGGAGGACTCAGAGCCTAGGTCAAGTGATACAGGTGACGCGACGGCAGTAAGAGAAGAGAGAAAGGATAGCAAAACCGGAGTTTTTAACCTTGAGGTTAACCATTAGACCGAAAATAAAATTAATGACAATTAAATTACAGAAATACATTAAGAGTTATAGTGAGATAATTCAAAAAGGAAAGCCATGTGCTGCATGTTGTATCATACAACCTAAAAACAGATATTAGGGGTAAACATTTGACCATACGTGTAGTTAAGGGTCAGGAATAAACAAATTACAGAATTACATTGGAAATAATGCGTGACAGTTCAGAAAGAGGTGCAGTCTAAATTTAGCCAGTGTGGCTATGGTTGTCTTAGCAACTGAAGGCAGAAGTTGGTTATATATCAAGATTACAGTAAAGTTGTCCAGTCCTCCATGCGGTTCAGGCCAGTGTGGATACTGCCAGTGCGCAGGATCCATTTTAATTCTTCTTTGTTCAATAGTTCTGCGAGATTAGCTCCTCGTGGAGGCAATTTGACAATGCTTACTACTGTCCAGCGTATGTCATCCTCGGTGTGACCCATGCTTTGAAAATGTTCAACTAAGGGTGCATTAGGCGTGTTACACCGCAACCTGCTTCTGTGTTGGCAAATCCTTATCCGGACCTTTTGTGTCGTCTGTCCGATATAGATCCGATTGCAGGGACATAGGATGGCATAAATCACGTTACAAGTGTTGCAGTTTGAAAAGTCTTTCAGTACACATTTGATGGTGCCAAACACAAATTCTTTACATTCAATGGTAAATCTGCAAACTGTACAATTTCCAAATTTAGCATGCCCTGTTAGTGGAGGGAGACCCCAATGGTCATGCAGTGTCCCTGTACTTGTGGTGCTGGGTAAGGCAGCCCTGACCAGATGGTCTTTGATGTTTTTGCTTTTTTTGAAAGCGAAAAGGGGGCGATCCAGATTTAGGATGCCGGCATTAATGACATTCCAATGTTTGAGTATGCTTTTGCGTAATTTGTTAGAGGCAGGTGAGAAAGTAGTTACGCATGCAATACGGTTTTGAGGCTGTTTGGTTTTTGGTACAAGTAGACAGTCCCTGGGGCAATACCATGCCCTCTTTAGGGCATTCCGTACAAGTCTGCGTGAATACCCCCTTGAGGTTAATTTGGTACTGAGGATCTTTGCCTCGGTAAAATAGTCTTCCTTCAATGAACAATTCCGCCTGATCCGCAAGAACTGGGAATAGGGAAGTGAGTCCCTAAGTGCTCGTGGGTGATTACTGTCATATTTGAGCAGTGTGTTACGCTCTGTTGGCTTCCTATACAAACTAGTGATCAAAGTGCCCTCTTTGTGTAAAATGTTGAGATCAAGAAAAGGGATGGTAGTTCTGCTGTGCGATAGTGTAAATTTAAGGCCGCCACAGTTATTGTTAAGCCAATGTAAAAATTGCTCAAGAAGGACTAGAGTGTTATGCCACACCATAAAAATATCATCAATGTATCTCCTCCACGTGGTGATAGCCGTGTGGAAAGGATTTACAGATGAAAGAATATGGTTAGACTCTAGAGCATCCATGTAAAGAATGGCCAGATTGGGGGCGAAAACTGCTCCCATGGATGTACCCTTGGTTTGTTGGTAGAATTGGTTGTCAAAAAGAAAGAAATTCTTAGTGAGACAGATTTCTAAGAGTTGCAGTATGAAAGTCGTGGGTACCGCATGTGGGCGAGGACGAGTATTGAGAATGCCTTCAATCACCAACATAGAGTCAAGTTGTGGGATATTTGTGTACAGTGATTCCACATCAAGAGTACACAAAATGTCAGTAATAGGGTCAAAGGGATGGTCTTCCACAAAATTAATCATATCCATGCTGTCGCGAACATAGCAGGCGGTGGTAGGGACGAATTCTTTAATAAAGAAGTCGACATATACTCCTAAAGGTTCCAGAATGGAGCCGCAACCCGACACAATGGGGTGGCCAGGTGGGTTAGCTAGGTTTTTGTGTACTTTGGGAAGGGTGTAGATTACTGGTGTACGCGGAGTCTTGGTATTGAGGAATTGGTGTTCAAGTTTGCTCAAGAAACCTTGTTCTAGACCTTCAGTTGTTACTCAAAGAATCAATTTCTGGAGCTCACTGGTGGGGTTTGTGGGGAGTTTGCAATAGTGGTCGGTGTTTTCAAGTTGTCTTATGATCTCATTTTTGTAAAAGTCAAGTTCTTGCAACACTATCCCACCTCCTTTATCTGCTGGCTTTATGATTACGTGTTCATTCATTTTTAATGTTTTCAAGGCGGCTTTTTCTTCCAGGGAAATATTATATGGAATAAAGCGGCGTTCTTTCTCCATTGCGGCCAAATCATTGAGAACCAATTTTTCAAAAGTGAGTATTTCTGCTGGTACCATGTTGGCAAAAGGTGAAAATGTCAAAGGAGGTCTGAGAGGTGTATTGGGTGAAAGGGCAGGTCGTGGGTTATGTAAAAAATAACTGTGAAGCCTGATTTTACGGAAAAACCTGAGTACTTCTGCCTGGAGATCTAGAAAATTGGTGTGAGTGGTAGGTACAAATGAAAGGCTCTTACTTAAAAGTGACGATTCTGCGTTGGAGAGTTGGTGTGTAGACAGATTAAAGATGGGCATCAGTAGACTGTCTGGCATGACGGTCCTTGCTGTTGAGCTAATTACCATTGGTAGTGAGTTCGTCGTGTTTGTCGTTCCCCTGGGGGGTTCTGAACATATGGTCGTTTCAAACCTCCTCTCTTGTGGGGCTCTTGTTGGCCGTGTCCTAAAAAAGGAACGTTTGGTCTTCTGTTAGATGTGCTGGGGCCGTCTCCTTGGTCAGAATTATCTGACGAGTCAGCCGACGTGTCAGAAAAACCAACTAGATTGTTCCGTTTGTTATACCGACCCCAGGGTCGTGGGTTGCGTGGGTTGATGTAAGATCTGTTGGTGTAAAAATCCTTTTGTAGGTAGGGATATGCCCTTTCTGGCGTAAAGGATTTAATATCTTTCTTGACTTTGACAGATTTCTTATTTTGTTCAAGACGATAGAACTCGTCGACGGTCTTCTGCACTTGCTCTAACAATTTCTTACAGTCAGTGAGGGAGCAACTATCTTTGATCTGCTTTTCTAGTTCATTGGATTCATCAGCTAATTTCTTAAGTTCTTCTGTGGCGGTATCAATTCCGAGTACCATCCAATGCCTAGAGCACGTGGTCCCGATGTAGCTAAAGTTAAGAATGTATTTAGTAATCTCTGTGAACACCCCAGGGATATTTCTAACTTGCAGGCCAGTGGGGATGATGTCTGCCTTTAAGTATTTGGTCAGCATCCGTATCATCAACTGTAATCTGACGGTTTTCTTTTTAACTTTTACAAGTTGCTCTGGAAGTGAGGTGCTAACCTCTAATGGGGTATCAGGAGAATCGGAGAAAAGTGAGGGACCTTCAAGAATCTTCCTAATGTAATCATCTGTGTATAGTGGTGCGTGGTCTGACATAGCCCTAAGGGTAAAAGTGTGTAAAAGCGGAGGAAATTTATAGAGAGAATGCAAGTATTAAGGAACGAGGAAGTGTCCCACTTGGAGACAGAGGAAATAGGAACCAAGACCCTTGCAATCATGCGATTGCGCTTAGTATATATGTAAAGA
The DNA here is from genome assembly GCA_963921515.1 of Calotriton arnoldi. Classification (NCBI taxonomy): domain Eukaryota; kingdom Metazoa; phylum Chordata; class Amphibia; order Caudata; family Salamandridae; genus Calotriton; species Calotriton arnoldi. The sequence goes on from CAWUFW010007961.1 coordinate 240,477, forward strand.
ACAAGGGAACCCAATTTGATCGGTCAGGGACCCTGGGAACTAACTTATTTTAAGAGACAACGGTCCCTGTGTAGACAATTGATTGAAATCAAATAAATATAGACCCAATCGGTACTATATTGTAGCCATTGTTCCATCCGGAACAAGGCAGTTTTAATATGCAATTATGAATATACAAAACATAAAATTTAATAACAGTAGGACACAAGCCTGTATCCCAAAAACTCACATTACAGAAAAAAACAAGAGAAGGCTCAGGCAGCATGCAGTTGTCTGCGTCTAATCAATACAATGAAGCAAACATCGATAATAGGAGGTCACCTTTACACATAATGTAGTTACTAAATAACAGTGTATAAGGTTGACAATTTTGTCGACGGCGTTTCGATCCTTAACACAATTAACGGATCATCATCAGGACTTGCAAAATAGTGCCTGAAAACATTTTGCCTGCAATTAACTAAATTAAAAACAACATGAAAATAGAGGTATGGAAAGAAAAGGGGGAAATCAAGGTATAAAACAAGAGTTAGTGAGGGCTATATTAGAGGAAAGCGCGCGTCAGCGACAACTGGCAGTAGGCCACTTATAGAATAGGCCGGAGTGCGGGTTCCATAGGTAAAGAGCAAGCGGTAAGCAGCACGGATATCATGCAATTAACGGCGATGTGCTACTAAACGGTGTGTAGCATACTCATTCAAGTGCGACATAATTCCACAATGAGTGCCGATGAGATGTACTGACCAAGTGACAAGGGATGGCTAAAGGTTCAATAGGCAGAGAGCAAGCTGCGATCAGCGCGACAAACAGGCAATTAACGGCGATGTGTAGCATTAGTGCATATTCATGTGAGTGTGACACAGTTTAGATCAAAGTAAATGCCGATGAAGTGTGCTAACCAAGTATTAAGAATAGGGTTGAAGGCTGTGAAAGTGCCTCGAGCGGATGCTAGGTGAAGAACAGGACAAAATTAAGGGGTTACCTGGGGGCGAGAACAGGGAGCAGAGCGATGCGGAATGAGTAATGAACTTCCAAGGGTGACCGGAGTGATTTTCAACCTAGCAAGGAGGGGGGGAAAAAAGGGGAATCAGTGCCTAGAAGGGTGGGGGAACAGGTGAAGAGGAAAGCACGTGCATGAGCTTACCTCATGGTAGGTGGGGTAAACGAACGCGTTAATAATCACATTGGATTAGGAGTCCGTATGGAAAGGAGCCGCAGGCATCTAAATGGGCGGCAATTGAAACCTGGGGGCATGAAGAAGGAAAAGCAGGGTTAGGATGGGGTGTCGCGCTAATGCAGAGGCGGAAAGGAAGGGGGAAGGGGGAGCGATCCCAGGGAACTTACCGATCATGGGGGAAGGCAGCATAGTGGCATCTGCTGTCCAATAGGTCGTGGAGAACCGACTTGGGAAGGTGTTTAAGGGCTGTGCAGCGTGGTCATGTGACCGCAATTGCATGGCGGCCATCATGGACTGGGAAAGCCTACCAGGGGTGGTGAGGTCATGTGACCGCAGTTGCGTGGCGGCCATCTTGATGAGGGAAAACCTCCCAGGGGTAGTGAAGGAGGACTCAGAGCCTAGGTCATGTGATACAGGTGACGCGACGGCAGTAAGAGAAGAGAGAAAGGATAGCAAAACCGGAGTTTTTAACATTGAGGTTAACCATTAGACCGAAAATAAAATTAATGACAATTAAATTACAGAAATACATTAAGAGTTATAGTGAGATAATTCAAAAAGGAAAGCCATGTGCTGCATGTTGTATCATACAACCTAAAAACAGATATTAGGGGTAAACATTTGACCATACGTGTAGTTAAGGGTCAGGAATAAACAAATTACAGAATTACATTGGAAATAATGCGTGACAGTTCAGAAAGAGGTGCAGTCTAAATTTAGCCAGTGTGGCTATGGTTGTCTGAGCAACTGAAGGCAGAAGTTGATTATATATCAAGATTACAGTAAAGTTGTCCAGTCCTCCATGCGGTTCAGGCCAGTGTGGATACTGCCAGTGCGCAGGATCCATTTTAATTCTTCTTTGTTCAATAGTTGTGCGAGATTAGCTCCTCGTGGAGGCAATTTGACAATGCTTACTACTGTCCAGCGTATGTCATCCTCGATGTGACCCATGCTTTGAAAATGTTCAACTAAGGGTACATTAGGCGTGTTACACCGCAACCTGCTTCTGTGTTGCCAAATCCTTATCCGGAACTTTTGTGTCGTCTGTCTGATATAGATCCGATTGCAGGGGCAAAGGATGGCATAAATCACGTTACAAGTGCTGCAGTTTGAAAAGTCTTTCAGTACACATTTGATGGTGCCAAACACAAATTCTTTACATTCAATGGTAAATCTGCAAACTGTACAATTTCCACATTTAGCATGCCCTGTTAGTGGAGGGAGACCCCAATGGTCATGCAGTGTCCCTGTACTTGTGGTGCTGGGTAAGGCAGCCCTGACCAGATGGTCTTTGATGTTTTTGCTTTTTTTGAAAGCGAAAAGGGGGCGATCCAGATTTAGGATGCCGGCATTAATGACATTACAATGTTTGAGTATGCTTTTGCGTAATTTGTTAGAGGCAGGTGAGAAAGTAGTTACGCATGCAATACGGTTTTGAGGCTGTTTGGTTTTTGGTACAAGTAGACAGTCCCTGGGGCAATACCATGCCCTCTTTAGGGCATTCCGTACAAGTCTGCGTGGATACCCCCTTGAGGTTAATTTGGGACTGAGGATCTTTGCCTCGGTAAAATAGTCTTCCTTCAATGAACAATTCCGCCTGATCCGCAAGAACTGGGAATAGGGAAGTGAGTCCCTAAGTGCTCGTGGGTGATTACTGTCATATTTGAGCAGTGTGTTACGCTCTGTTGGCTTCCTATACAAACTAGTGATCAAAGTGCCCTCTTTGTGTAAAATGTTGAGATCAAGAAAAGGGATGGTAGTTCTGCTGTGCGATAGTGTGAATTTAAGGCCGCCACAGTTATTGTTAAGCCAATGTAAAAATTGCTCAAGAAGGACTAGAGTGTTATGCCACACCATAAAAATATCATCAATGTATCTCCTCCACATGGTGATAGCCGTGTGGAAAGGATTTACAGATGAAAGAATATGGTTAGACTCTAGAGCATCCATGTAAAGAATGGCCAGATTGGGGGCGAAAACTGCTCCCATGGATGTACCCTTGGTTTGTTGGTAGAATTGGTTGTCAAAAAGAAAGAAATTCTTAGTGAGACAGATTTCTAAGAGTTGCAGTATGAAAGTCGTGGGTACCGCATGTGGGCGAGGACGAGTATTGAGAATGCCTTCAATCACCAACATAGAGTCAAGTTGTGGGATATTTGTGTACAGTGATTCCACATCAAGAGTACACAAAATGTCAGTAATAGGGTCAAAGGGATGGTCTTCCACAAAATTAATCATATCCATGCTGTCGCGAACATAGCAGGCGGTGGTAGGGACGAATTCTTTAATAAAGAAGTCGACATATACTCCTAAAGGTTCCAGAATGGAGCCGCAACCCGACACAATGGGGCGGCCAGGTGGGTTAGCTAGGTTTTTGTGTACTTTGGGAAGGGTGTAGATTACTGGTGTACGCGGAGACTTGGTATTGAGGAATTGGTGTTCAAGTTTGCTCAAGAAACCTTTTTCTAGACCTTCAGTTGTTACTCGAAGAATCAATTTCTGGAGCTCACTGGTGGGGTTTGTGGGGAGTTTGCAATAGTGGTCGGTGTTTTCAAGTTGTCTTATGATCTCATTTTTGTAAAAGTCAAGTTCTTGCAACACTATCCCACCTCCTTTATCTGCTGGCTTTATGATTACGTGTTCATTCATTTTTAATGTTTTCAAGGCGGCTTTTTCTTCCATGGAAATATTATATGGAATAAAGCGGCGTTCTTTCTCCATTGCGGCCAAATCATTGAGAACCAATTTTTCAAAAGTGAGTATTTCTGCTGGTACCATGTTGGCAAAAGGTGAAAATGTCGAAGGAGGTCTGAGAGGTGTATTGGGTGAAATCTGTCAAAGTCAAGAAAGATATTAAATCCTTTACGCCAGAAAGGGCATATCCCTACCTACAAAAGGATTTTTACACCAACAGATCTTACATCAACCCACGCAACCCACGACCCTGGGGTCGGTATAACAAACGGAACAATCTAGTTGGTTTTTCTGACACGTCGGCTGACTCGTCAGATAATTCTGACCAAGGAGACGGCCCCAGCACATCTAACAGAAGACCAAACGTTCCTTTTTTAGGACACGCTCAACAAGAGCCCCACAAGAGAGGAGGTTTGAAACGACCATATGTTCAGAACCCCCAGGGGAACGACAAACACGACGAACTCACTACCAATGGTAATTAGCTCAACAGCAAGGACCGTCATGCCAGACAGTCTACTGATGCCCATCTTTAATCTGTCTACACACCAACTCTCCAACGCAGAATCGTCACTTTTAAGTAAGGGCCTTTCATTTGTACCTACCACTCACACCAATTTTCTAGATCTCCAGGCAGAAGTACTCAGGTTTTTCCGTAAAATCAGGCTTCACAGTTATTTTTTACATAACCCACGACCTGCCCTTTCACCCAATACACCTCTCAGACCTCCTTCGACATTTTCACCTTTTGCCAACATGGTACCAGCAGAAATACTCACTTTTGAAAAATTGGTTCTCAATGATTTGGCCGCAATGGAGAAAGAACGCCGCTTTATTCCATATAATATTTCCCTGGAAGAAAAAGCCGCCTTGAAAACATTAAAAATGAATGAACACGTAATCATAAAGCCAGCAGATAAAGGAGGTGGGATAGTGTTGCAAGAACTTGACTTTTACAAAAATGAGATCATAAGACAACTTGAAAACACCGACCACTATTGCAAACTCCCCACAAACCCCACCAGTGAGCTCCAGAAATTGATTCTTCGAGTAACAACTGAAGGTCTAGAACAAGGTTTCTTGAGCAAACTTGAACACCAATTCCTCAATACCAAGTCTCCGCGTACACCAGTAATCTACACCCTTCCCAAAGTACACAAAAACCTAGCTAACCCACCTGGCCGCCCCATTGTGTCGGGTTGCGGCTCCATTCTGGAACCTTTAGGAGTATATGTCGACTTCTTTATTAAAGAATTCGTCCCTACCACCGCCTGCTATGTTCGCGACAGCATGGATATGATTAATTTTGTGGAAGACCATCCCTTTGACCCTATTACTGACATTTTGTGTACTCTTGATGTGGAATCACTGTACACAAATATCCCACAACTTGACTCTATGTTGGTGATTGAAGGCATTCTCAATACTCGTCCTCGCCCACATGCGGTACCCACGACTTTCATACTGCAACTCTTAGAAATCTGTCTCACTAAGAATTTCTTTCTTTTTGACAACCAATTCTACCAACAAACCAAGGGTACATCCATGGGAGCAGTTTTCGCCCCCAATCTGGCCATTCTTTACATGGATGCTCTAGAGTCTAACCATATTCTTTCATCTGTAAATCCTTTCCACACGGCTATTACCACGTGGAGGAGATACATTGATGATATTTTTATGGTGTGGCATAACACTCTAGTCCTTCTTGAGCAATTTTTACATTGGCTTAACAATAACTGTGGCGGCCTTAAATTCACACTATCGCACAGCAGAACTACCATCCCTTTTCTTGATCTCAACATTTTACACAAAGAGGGCACTTTGATCACTAGTTTGTATAGGAAGCCAACAGAGCGTAACACACTGCTCAAATATGACAGTAATCACCCACGAGCACTTAGGGACTCACTTCCCTATTCCCAGTTCTTGCGGATCAGGCGGAATTGTTCATTGAAGGAAGACTATTTTACCGAGGCAAAGATCCTCAGTACCAAATTAACCTCAAGGGGGTATCCACGCAGACTTGTACGGAATGCCCTAAAGAGGGCATGGTATTGCCCCAGGGACTGTCTACTTGTACCAAAAACCAAACAGCCTCAAAACCGTATTGCATGCATAACTACTTTTTCACCGGCCTCTAACAAATTACGCAAAAGCATACTCAAACATTGGAATGTCATTAATGCCGGCATCCTAAATCTGGATCGCCCCCTTTTCGCTTTCAAAAAAGCAAAAACATCAAAGACCATCTGGTCAGGGCTGCCTTACCCAGCACCACAAGTACAGGGACACTGCATGACCATTGGGGTCTCCCTCCACTAACAGGGCATGCTAAATGTGGAAATTGTACAGTTTGCAGATTTACCATTGAATGTAAAGAATTTGTGTTTGGCACCATCAAATGTGTACTGAAAGACTTTTCAAACTGCAACACTTGTAACGTGATTTATGCCATCCTATGCCCCTGCAATCGGATCTATATCGGACAGACGACCCAAAAGGTCCGGATAAGGATTTGCCAACACAGAAGCAGGTTGCGGTGTAACACGCCTAATGCACCCTTAGTTGAACATTTTCAAAGCATGGGTCACACCAAGGATGATATACGCTGGACAGTAGTAAGCATTGTCAAATTGCCTCCACGAGGAGCTAATCTCGCACAACTATTGAACAAAGAAGAATTAAAATGGATCCTGCGCACTGGCAGTATCTACACTGGCCTGAACCGCATGGAGGACTGGACAACTTTACTGTAATCTTGATATATAACCAACTTCTGCCTTCAGTTGCTAAGACAACCATAGCCACACTGGCTAAATTTAGACTGCACCTCTTTCTGAACTGTCACGCATTATTTCCAATGTAATTCTGTAATTTGTTTATTCCTGACCCTTAACTACACGTATGGTCAAATGTTTACCCCTAATATCTGTTTTTAGGTTGTATGATACAACATGCAGCACATGGCTTTCCTTTTTGAATTATCTCACTATAACTCTTAATGTATTTCTGTAATTTAATTGTCATTAATTTTATTTTCGGTCTAATGGTTAACCTCAAGGTTAAAAACTCCGGTTTTGCTATCCTTTCTCTCTTCTCTTACTGCCGTCGCGTCACCTGCATCACATGACCTAGGCTCTGAGTCCTCCTTCACTACCCCTGGGAGGTTTTCCCTCATCAAGATGGCCGCCACGCAACTGCGGTCACATGACCTCACCACCCCTGGTAGGCTTTCCCAGTCCATGATGGCCGCTATGCAATTGCGGTCACATGACCACGCTGCACAGCCCTTCAACACCTTCCCAAGTCGGTTCTCCACGACCTATTGGACAGCAGATGCCACTATGCTGCCTTCCCCCCATGATCGGTAAGTTCCCTGGGATCGCTCCCCCTTCCCCCCTTCCTTTCCGCCTCTGCATTAGCGCGACACCCCATCCTAACCCTGCTTTTCCTTCTTCATGCCCCCAGGTTTCAATTGCCGCCCATTTAGATGCCTGCGGCTCCTTTCCATACGGACTCCTAATCCAATGTGATTATTAACGCGTTCGTTTACCCCACCTACCACGAGGTAAGCTCATGCACGTGCTTTCCTCTTCACCTGTTCCCCCACCCTTCTAGGCGCTGATTCCCCCTTTTTCCCCCCCTCCTTGCTAGGTTGAAAATCACTCCGGTCACCCTTGGAAGTTCATTACTCATTCCGCATCGCTCTGCTACCTGTTCTCGCCCCCAGGTAACCCCTTAATTTTGTCCTGTTCTTCACCTAGCATCCGCTTAAGGCACTTTCACAGCCTTCAACCCTATTCTTAATACTTGGTTAGCACACTTCATCGGCATTTACTTTGATCTAAACTGTGTCACACTCACATGAATATGCTCTAATGCTACACATCGCCGTTAATTGCCTGTTTGTCGCGCTGATCGCAGCTTGCTCTCTGCCTATTGAACCTTTAGCCATCCCTTGTCACTTGGTCAGTACATCTCATCGGCACTCATTGTGGAATTATGTCGCACTTGAATGAGTATGCTACACACCGTTTAGTAGCACATCGCCGTTAATTGCATGATATCCGTGCTGCTTACCGCTTGCTCTTTACCTATGGAACCCGCACTCCGGCCTATTCTATAAGTGTCCTACTGCCAGTTAGTACGCTGACGCGAGCTTTCCTCTAATATAGCCCTCACTAACTCTTGTTTTATACCTTGATTTCCCCCTTTTCTTTCCATACCTCTATTTTCATGTTGTTTTTAATTTAGTTAATTGCAGGCAAAATGTTTTCAGGCACTATTTTGCAAGTCCTGATGATGATCCGTTAATTGTGTTAAGGATCGAAACGCCGTCGACAAAATTGTCAACCTTATACACTGTTATTTAGTAACTACATTATGTGTAAAGGTGACCTCCTGTTATCGCTGTTTGCTTCATTGTATTGATTAGACGCAGACAACTGCATGCTGCCTGAGCCTTCTCTTGTTTTTTTCTGTAATGTGAGTTTTTTGGATACAGGCTTGTGTCCTACTGTTATTAAATTTTATGTTTTGTATATTCATAATTGCATATTAAAACTGCCTTGTTCCGGATGGAACAATGGCTACAATATAGTACCGATTGGGTCTATATTTATTTGATTTCAATCAATTGATTATTAAATTAATAGAAGCGAAAGAATTAACACTGGGGATTATTAAAGAGAGAGTGGCAATTGCTTTTAATAAATTCCGTTCGGAGCAATATGCATATAGTGAGCAGGTGGGTAGAGTATTAGCGTATAAAATTGCTGATAAAAGGGCTAAAAGTAGGATTACTGAAATTAAAGGTACGGATATGTTTTACATACTGAAGCCCATGCGATCCTGGAACAATTTGCGTCTTTCTATGAAGATCTCTACGCCCCCTCAGATCCAATAGTATCAGAGGAGGTTTCTAGGTATCTAGTTAGTGCGCGACTTCCCTTGCTAACAGCTGAGGATGCTACCCAATTGGATTAAGAGATATTGGCAGAGGATATCTGGATGGCTTTGTCATCACTTCCTTCGGGTAAAGCCGCGGGAGAAGATCAGATTCCTGATGAATTTTATAAAGTATTCAAAAACATTGTAACCCCGCTTTTTATCAAGGTTATTCTCGAAATAGGGGAACTAGGTACTGTGCCACCTTCCTGGGATATTACAAGTATTGTTTTCTTTCAGAAGAAGAAAAAGCCACCAGTAGATTGTGGTTCTTATCACCCGATATCACTCATTAACTCTGATGCAAAACTGTTTGCAAAAGTTTTAGCTAATCGTCTCTCTCCTTTGATGCTGAAACTGGTCTCTAGTCAGCAACAAGGGTTTATTATGGGGAGAGATACGTCGACCCATATTAACACTGCAATTATGGCATTTGATCTGGCTGAGCAAACTAATGTTAACCTAGGTATGATACTATTGGATGCAGAGAAAGCCTTCGACCGGGTGGCATGGGGCTATCTCTGGTCTACTCTTATTGCATTTGGAGTTCCTGATCGGTTTTTGATTTGGGTAAAGGCGCTTTATTGTTTACCTCAGGCTAAATTAAGCTATGCTGGCTTACAGTCTAGGTTTATTCGGATAAATAGGGGTAAACGACAGTGATGCCCTCTTTCCCTTCTGTTATTCGCCTTAAACCTTGAGCCTTTTATCCGAGTTTTACTGATGAATCAAGGCATTTTACCGCTATCTCCAGGACCTAATGAATTAAAAGTTAATGCTTATGCAGATGACATCGCTGTTTTTTCTATGAATCCCGCCCGATCTTTAGAACTAATTATTCAAGAGGCTGATAGATTTGGTATCTTTTCGGGGTATAAATTGAACACTAATAAAACTCAGGTTTTGCTGAACTTTAAACCAGACAGTCCTATAATGGGAACTTGTCCAGAAGCCACGTATCTTGGTGTTCGTATTACCCCTCAGATTCAAAATATTATTAAATTAAATTACGAAGCACTGCTGGTCGATGTTGCTAAAAAGTTTAAGAATTGGCATAGGTTACCGATTAGTGTAATCGGACGATGTAATATCGTAAAAATGACAATTCTAAATAAGTTTCTTTATTTATTTCAATCCACCCCCTTGAAAGTTTCTAATTTATTTTTTAAGAAACTAGATGGGGTTGTAGGCAGTTTCATATGGGGATACAGCGGTGCTCGCCGGGCAATTACATTCTTAAAATATCCATTTAATCAAGGAGGTCTTGCACTTCTTGATTTCAAACTTTATTTTTGGGCTTCCTTTACAAGTAGACTTTGTAGCCTTCTATCTAACAGGAACCAAGATTTTAGTCATAAACTTTTGCTAAACCATGACAGTTGTAGGTTTCTTTACCGGATACACGATCCAAACTACTTCAAGAGGGTACGATTTAAGACACTCAGGGGTATGGTTATTATTTGGCGGGAAATTGCTACTATGTATTCCTTACCGATTTATTTTACTAAGTTTCCATTGTGGGATAATCCACTTCTCCCAGACATATTTCAGGATAGGACTGCCAAACAATGGGCTAGTCTTGGAGTAGATAAACTAGAAGATCTTTTTGATGGGTCATGGCTTTTGTACTTTTCAAGATTTCCAGGATACTTTTTTAATACCATGTCAACATTATTATAAGTACTTTCAATTTAGAGATTATTTTGTGAGGGCGCAAGGGCTTAAATTGCTGGAATCTCATCCATTATTGGCATTTTTACATGAACCTCCCCAGAATAAGCGAATATGCACTGCGTATCGGCTATTTAGTCTGGATAGATCGGATTCTCTTGTACACTTAGCTGGAAAATGGAGTGTAATTTTAGCTGAGGAAATAACCACTTCAACTCTAGATGAAGCATTATCATCATTAAAAGATGCCACTTGGTCTAATAATCTGAGACTTCAGCAATTTAAAACAATATGTATGTTGTATTATACACCTGATAGGATAGCTAGATGGGGACAAACATCGATCCAATACTCCAGTAATAGGGCGAACTGTCCTAAATGTGTTCATATGTTTGCCACATGTCCTCAGTTATTGGCTTTGTGGTGGGAGGTCATGCTCGTTTCAAACAATTGTCTTGGACTGGACATGACCCTTTCTAGTAAAGAGATAATGCTGGGCTATAGGACGGATCTTAATCAATCAAGGTGTGCATTAATGGCTATAGTCATAGTTACTGCTAGACTGGCCATAGCCGGAGCATGGATTTCTCCAAAACCATGTAATGCAACAGAATGGTGGTGTATTTTTATAGAGATCTTTGAACGGGAAAAGGCTTTGGCTAAGGGTAGGGGCTTAAAGTCACTGCGAAAATTTAATGCTATTTGGCATGGTATGAATCAGGATTGATTTTCCTATTTGCGGTATTTCTATTGTTTAATATTTGTTAATTTTGCTATCTATTTTGTATTTTTTTTTCTCCCTTGGTAATCAGAATGTACATGAAAAATATGTTGATGTAATGTTTCTCTTTTTTTCTGCTGTGCTTGTCTCCTTTGCATAAAAATAAAAAATATATATAAAAAAAAAAAGGAATAAAGAGAATTAATTTAAAAAAAAATCTCTGTCCCGAGCATTACAGCTCCTTTGTGGGGAAACATGAGCCAACCAATGAACGGTAAGGGCCTCATCAACAGTGTCCTGGTGTCCAGTGCAATAATTATCTTACACAGTAAAATGCGACACATAGGTACCCGAATTATATTGCGTTCGATAATTATCTCCTATTACAAGTTTTACCTGCACTGATGAATATCAGCATCCCATGGTACTTTTCAATCATATTTCCTCAATAACTTTTGTGAAGTTTGACCTGCTGAAATGTATCCAGGGAATGAGGATGTTATCACAACCCCCCTTTACCGGCTGCAATAAAACCCCTAAACTCATAATTCCTATCTAGGCTGTAACAGAAGTTGCTGCACATATCTGAATTATGTAAGGCACACTCACACTCACTAATTCTAATCTATGTACTGTGCCTCACCAGCGGTACAATGTCAACTTAGTTAGAGCCCCAGGGGCCATATTACGAGTCACCAGTGCTATCAGTATTACAGAAGGGGCAGGGCAAACATCTGCAGCACCTTCTATAATACCCTTCTGTAATACCGCTGTGTCCTGGGGGCACACACAGCCAGCACACATGCCCGTTGTGCCCACAGGGAACAATGTAAAATATGACCCCTGTGGCCATATTACGTGGCCTGGGAGTGCAATGGGCATGTGTGTCAGCTTTGAGCGCCCCCAGTGTACTTTGGTATTACAGAAGGGACTGCAGACGCTTGTGTTGGCCCTTCTGTAATACTGATAGTGATGGTGCACATGTAGCGCCAGCCCTATCTCAAGAGGGCATTCCCTCATTTGCATGGGGTCATGGCCTCATGCAAATGAGGAAAACTATTTGTCTCTGTGCCCACGCCATATCATTGACATGGGTGCAAAGGCAAAGAAGCTATCAGTAGGAGCACTGACAATGTGCCACAAAAAGGTGCCCCAGTGTCAGTACGCCCCCTGAGGGCAATCCTCTGAAGGGGACAAAAAGGGTCCCATGGACCCCCCAGACATCCATCTGCAAGCCGGTGCTGTCACTCACTGCACACGCCTGCTGGGGGATCTCTGTCACCTCCTGAAAGTGCAGGCGGGTGCCGCCTATACAGTGGAAAAGGGAGCAGCTGATTAAAGCAGCTACTCCATATTTCACTGAATGCACTGCCCCAGGTCAGCCCTGAGCGCACTGCATTCATTATAATCGGGCGCACTGTTCATGTTTTCACCCGATGCACCTGTTTAAAGGTGCGCCGTGGTGCAAACACAAACTGTGCAGCACGATACATAATACTGACCCTGTGTCTTTTCGTGCACTAGGCCCCGCACCAAACCCCAACAACCGCACACTTAACCTCGGAATCGTCCTGGACAGCCAACTGACCATGAAGCAACAGATCAACGTTGTCTCCTCTGCCTGTTTCCACACCCTCCTCATGCTCCGCAAGATCTTCCGATGGATCCCCATCTCCACCAGGAAGACGATCTCCCAAGCTCTCGTCTCCAGCCGCCTTGACTATATCAACATACTGTACGCAGGAACCACCAAACAGCTCCTAAACCGCCTCCAGATCATCCAGAACTCAGCTGCAAAATTCATCCTCAACCTCCCCAGAAGAACCAGCATCACCCCTCACCTCAAAACTCTCCACTGGCTCCCCATCCAAGAAAGATGTCCCTTCAAACTCCTCACACATGCCCGCAAGTCCATCCACAATCGCGGACCCGCATACATCAACCACCGCGAGACGTTCCACCAACCAACCAGAGAGCTCTGCTCTTCCTCCCTTGCCCTAGCTCACGTTCCCCGCATTTGTTGGAGCCACTATAAAAAGCGTTCCTTCTCCTACCTCGCCGCCAAATCCCAGAATGACCTCCCGCTCCACCAACACACCTCTCCATTGCTTGACGACTTCAGGAAAAAGCTCAAGATTTGACTCTTTGACCGAAGCTCACAGAAACCCAGCACCTGGAGACCCCCCGGGGTGACACGTCGCGCTCAACAAAAACCCACTGATTGATGGACTAGTGCACCTGTTCTCTTGGATGAGCAAGATGTGTTTTCACTTACTGCAAGTATGATCATAAAAAGCACAATCCCTGGGAAATGTTTGGGTCCTAGTAAGAGGGAGAGATGAGATCCTTTGCAATAGGGTAGCTGCTGGCAATGTAAAAACCAGTAGCCTCACCTGCTTACTGGACAATTGGCTCCAGGATGAGCTAGGCAGCTCAGCTGAGAGCCTCAGCCTGAGACGGTTTCGTTTTGATGGATGTGCGCTGACCATGAATCTAGAGAGGTGTCAGTATGCAGGTGGGACTTGTCAAAACAAAAACTGTAGGACTAGTACAAACTTGCTAGGCATTAGAGAGGGCATAAAAGTAACCTACTGCCTAAATTAATATGGTTGGCAAGTATGGACCCACCATAGTTATCTGATGAAGAAGCAGAGCAACCAAGACCCACAATTTCTGTATTTGGCAACAGCAACATGACCCCTGATTTTGGATTTGGAGAATCAACCCTTCTATCTAAGGATATCCTAAGAGAAGCTAGGAGACTGACTGCGTTTATGGCAGAAGTCTGTCCCTTGGTCCAAACAAGCATAAAAGACACCTTTCACGGCCACTCTGCAAGTGGCTACTAGCAGCCCTGAACGTATATATGAAAAGGCAATGAAGCTCTTATTTCAGATGCTGATATACACTTCTCTGCAGGTTCACAAGAGAATTCATGCTGGATTGTAATCTGCATTTAACTGTATTCACTAGCTCTAGACAGTAGATGTTAGATGAAGAGCACATTCTGCAATACCACAGCAATGGTATGGTTTACTACTAACATCAATAGATAATAATATATGTTAGGTTGTGACATTGTTATCAGTTTGCACATTCGCTAAGCATTATATATTTTCAAGCTAGAGAAGAAGCTGCAACAGCACACACAATATTAAGAAATGTGCTTACTACTTCTACAAATATATGCCTGCCTCCACGGGTGAGAAAGTATGGCTTAACAGTTGATGCACAGTTTGTGGATCTGTAATAGTTTCATGCAACAAAAGAAGCAAGTTATTTACCTGCAACAGTAGTTATGGAGGTTGTTTACTGATATGGAATCATATGCAAACTTCCCTCCTCAAGTGGAGTAGTAGTAAACAAGGATTAGTTTCCATGTATTATCACTCCTACATTTGTTACCTCGCACTTTATTGAATGTTAAATAAAAAACAAAATCTGAAAAGGGCATATGGGCTCAAATCGGATTTCAGGTCAAGATATTCAAGACAGACCTGCGGACGATGCAATGCCCACCTATAGAGTTTCATGAAAAACAAGATTATATTGTGAGCTCATCTAGTAGATAATGGACCTAAGCATTGCTTGAAAATTCATAATTTTTTCATTCTGCAAATGGCCGGAAACCCAGTATTCATGGAACAATGAACTGGAGGCAGAAAAAAAACCTTGAATGAATGAGGTGTATATGTGGACCAGCCTTCAGCAGTGAAGTGTGAGTCATACGACAGCCTCCAGCACTGGTGGTGGGCACATGAAATATCCTCCTGCTGAGAGCGTGATTTTAGAAACAACACACAGTGAAGTGGGTGAACAGGACAGCCTCAAGAAGAGATGCAATTGAACTGCAGCCAGCACAGAGGAAGTAGTGAACACAATGATCATCCATAGTAGTTGTGGGTGCATATTAAAGTCTCTAGCAGAGAAAATGAAAGCAGAGATAGGGAATCCATAAGATAGCTTTTTACAGAGGTGGTGGGTGCAAAGTATAAACTCCAGCAAAGGCGACATTAGCATTGCAAGCCCTAGAGAAGGTGATGAGTGTGTACAGCCTCTAGCAGAGGTGGTTGGTTCATAGTGTACCCCCTAGCAGGGGTGCTAAGTGCTTATGGATGATACTACTGCACGGTGCAGCCTCTTCCAGAGGTCGTGGATGCATGCCTTAGTTTTAGTAGAGGAGGTAGTACAGTAAACAGTCTTAAAAAAAAAATGGGTGTATGAAACAATCTCAGTAGAAGTGGTGGGCGAGTAAGGATTATGTTACTTACCCAGTAAGCATCTGTTCTTGGCATGTAGAACTGTAGATTCACATGCTTTGCATACTCCTGCCATCTAGTGTTGAGTCCAGATATTTGCAAGTTGTTTTTCTTCGAAGAAGTCTTTCGATTCACGAGGTAAGGTGGCTCCTACTTTTGGTGATAGTGCGCATGGGCATCGACTCCATTGTTAGATTGTTTAACAGCCAGAGGGTGAGAAAAGTGTGAGTGAGTGTAGTAAAGAGATGTCCATGCATATTTAATGTAAATAAAGAGAACAACTACAGGTGTCTGGGGAGCTGGGAGGGCGCATGTGAATCTACAGCTCTACATGCCAAGAACAGATACTTACTGGGTAAGTAACATAATCCGTTCGAGGCATGTGTGCTGTAGATACACAAGCTTTGCATAGACTATATAGCAGTGTTCTCCCAAAGCGGTGGCTAACCAGTAGATGTTGCAGTTGTCTGGAAAAGTTTCTTTACCACTGCTTGTCCTACATTGGCTTGTTGGAGTGCTAACACATCCACACAATAGTGTTCAGTAAATGTGTGTGGCGTGGACCATGTTGCTGCTTTACAGATATCAGCAATAGGAATGTTACCTAAAAGGCCATAGGTGCCCCTATTTTGCGAGTGAAATGCGCTATAGGGGTATAGATAATGTTCTTTTAGCTTTAGCATAGCAAGTTCGAATGCATTTAACAATCCATCTGGAAATGCCTGATTTAGAGATAGGATTGCCTTTCTGAGGTGGAGCAAATGCAAAAAAAGTTGCTTTGTTTTACGAAAATGTTTTGTTCTATCAATATAATACAATAACGCTCTTCTGACATCAAGTGTATGAAGAGCTCTTTCTGCTACGGAATCTGGTTGAGGGAAGAACACAGGTAATCCAACGGATTGGTTAATGTGAATAGCAGAAACTACTTTAGGGAGAAATTTAGGATTGGTGCGAAGAACTACCCTATCTTTATGAAGCTGAAAGAAGGGTTCTTCTAAAGTTAATGCCTGTAGCTCACCAACTCTCCTTAATGAAGTGATTGCAAAGAGGAAGGCAACTTTCCATGAAAGGAACTGCAAAGGAAATTTGTGTAAAGGCTCAAAGGGTGGACCCATGAGTCTTGTAAGTACAATGTTAAGATTCCACACTGGTGCCGGGGGTATTCTGGGTGGAATGACTCTTTTTAAGCCATCCATAAAGGCTTTAAACATAAGATCTTTGAACAAGGACAAATGCTGTCCGTTTTGCAAATATGCAGCGACTGCTGCAAGGTGCAATCTAATAGATGTATAAGCTAGACTAGATCATTGCAGATGCAGAAGGTAAAAAATAATGTTTTGAACGGAAGCATCTAAAGGATTAATTTTGTTGTTGTCACAATAAATAACAAAATGTTTCCATTTTGCTGCATAGCAAGCTCTGGTGGTGGGCTTTCCTGCTTCTTTTAAGATTGTTGGAAGATTTAAATATCCAAACTCTATGATTTCAGGAGTCAAATCGCTAAATTGATCTCCTTTGGGTTTGCGTACCTGATTTCTCCATGGCTCTGTGTGAGAAGGCTGAAGCTGAGATGCAACTTTTGACGTGGAACCACTGATTGTTCTAACAGTGTGGTGAACCAAGGTTGTCGAGCCCATGTGGGGACTACTAGAATCAGTGTGAGTGATGTTTGCCTGAGCATCTGAACCAGAAATGGAAGGAGTGGGAGGGGTGGAAAAGCGTGGGCAAATATCCCTGACCAATTCATCCATAGGGAATCGCCTTTGGAGAGAGGGTGCGGGAACCTAGAGGCGAAGTTTGGGCATTTTTAGTTGTCCACTGTGGAGAACAAATCTATTTGTGGGAATCCCCATTCTCGAAAATATGGAAGGAGAACTTGGGGATGAAGTTCTTACTCATGTATTTGCTGTCTCCTTCTGTTGAGGAGGTCGGCAATCTGATTGTTCACTCTGGAAGGTGTTCTGACAGGAGATTAATTCTGTGATGGATTGCCCAAATCCAAATGGTCTGAGAGAGGCGTGACAGTTGGAGAGAGTGTGTCCCCCCTTGTTTTTGTATAAAGTACATAGCTGTCATGTTGTCCATGCGGACTAAGGCAATTTTGCCTATGAGGTGAGACAGAAAAGCTTTGAGTGCTAGAAATACTGCCAGAAGCTCTAGATAGTTGATGTGTAGATGTTTGTGCTTGATGTCCCAGAGACCCTGGATTGTGTAATCTTGGAGTTGGGCACCCCCAACCTGATAGAGATACGTCTGCTGTTAGCACAATCTATGGAATAGGGTTGATGAAGGGCCGCCCTTTTGATACATTTTGTGGATTCCCCCACTGCAGAGAGCGATCGGTGCGGCTGTCTACCAACACTAGATCTGTCAATTGACCCTGTGATTGATTCCACGGACGTGCTAAGCATTCTTGTAGGAGACGCATGTGTAGTCTTACATGAGGCACTATTGCTATGCATGATGCCATTATCCCTAGTAACTGCATGAAGGTTCTGGCTGGTAATTTTTGGTTGGCCTGAAACTGAAGCAACAGAGCTTGAATATTGCAAATTCTGGCTGTATTGGGAGAGGCTAGAGCTTTTTGAGTGTCGAAAGTTGGCTCCCAGATAAGATTGTGTCTGTGAAGGCTGCAGGTGAGACTTTGATGCGTTTACTGTGAAGCCCAACCAGTGGAGTAAGTCCAGCGTGACCTGAGTGTTTTGTAGAGACGTTTGGTGTGTGCTGGCTTTGATGAGCCAGTCGTCTAGATACGGGAAGACATGGATCTGATGTCTTCTGAGAATAGCTGCCACTACTGCTAGACATTTGGTGAACACTCTTGGGGCAGTAGTTGCCTGCTATCACAAATCGGAGGAATTTGCGATGAGCTGGATGTATGGGAATGTGAAAGTATGCGTCTTTTAGGTCTAGTGTGGACATAAAATCGCTTTGCTGTAGAAGCGGAAGCACCTGTTGAAGTGTTACCATATGAAAATGTTCTGAGAGTATGTACTGGTTTAACACTCTGAGATCCAGAATGGGTCTTAAGGATCCGTCCTTTTTGGGAATTAGGAAATATGACGAATAAATCCCTGAACCTTGGTAGTGTAACAGAACTGGTTCTATGGCTCCTTTCTGTAAGAGGGATTGCATCTCTTGAATGAGTAACTGTAAGTGGTCTGACGACAGTTTGTAAGTGCGAGGTGGAATGTTTGGAGGATTGGTGGTAAGCTCCAGGCAATAACCATGGCGGATAATGTCGATCATCCATTTGTCGTTTGTTATGGATTGCCAAATGGGGAGAAACTGTTGAAGTCTTCCCCAGACTGGTGTTAAGTGATCGGGGGAAATTGTGGGCAAGTCACTGTTTGTTGCGGAAGGAGTGTTTCGTGTTGAAGCGCCTCTACCCCTACCTTTGGAATTATTTCCTCTATACCCTCTTCTATAAAAACCTCTAGAGGGAGAGGATTGGGTATTGCTTTTGTAAGTGGAAGCATTTGGGTTTGAGGATATGGTTTTGGACCCTTCTCTGTAAAAAGAGCGACGAAAGAAGCCTCTATTTGATGGGGATTGGAGCGCTCCCATGGACTTTGCCACTTCGGAATCTTTTTTCATTTTTTCCAGGGAATGGTCGATTACAGGACCAAACAGGTGTTCTTTGTCAAAGGGAGTGTTTAAAATGGATTGTTGTTCCTCAGGTTTAAAACCTGAAATCCTAAGCCATGCATGATGCCTTCTGAGGAGAATGCTGGTATTTCTCTCTCTAGCAGCGGTGTCAGCAGCATCTAGAGCACATCTAATAGAAGAGTTAGAAATAAGTTTACCCTCTTGAACTAACTCTTTTGCCTTGTTTTTGTGTTCTTCTGGGAGATACTGGAGCAGTTGCTCCATTTCATCCCAGTGTGCTTTGTCGTACCTAGCTAGCTGACCTTGTGTATTTGCAATGCGCCAGTGATTAGTAGCTTGAGCGACTACAAGTTTGCCTGAAGCATCTATTAGCCTAGATTCCTTCTCTGGTGGATGTGCCTCACTAGAATTTTGTGAATTAGCTCTTTTGCAAGCGTTACTACAAGGGAGTCAAGAGGCAGCTGACCTTCAATAAAGATAGGATCAGATGGCGAATGGTTTGTATTTTTTATTGACTCTAGGAGTCAAAATGCGTGCTCACACTGGGTCTTTGAAAATGTCAATTGCATGCCTCATCATGCCCTTCAGCATAGGGAGTGTCTGACTTGACCTATGTGTGGCCCCAAGTGTCTCAAATAAAAAGTCCTCCTCTAACAACTCTGTAACTCCACTCCATGGAACTCTGCTGCTCGAGCAATTAGTTTGTGTTAAGTCACATTTTCATCAGGTGGGGAAGGCTGTGCAGGATAAAGATCTGGGTCAATGTCTAATGGAGGGTCAATGGTGTAATCTTTCCATGGATCTACAGGCAAATGAATATCTTGCTCATCAATATCTCCCTCTTCAAGCTGTGAAAGTGGCGACCCCGGAGGTGAAATGTGTAAAGGATCTAAATGCGGAGAAGAGGGTGGAAATGGAGGGGATGGTGGAGCCAGGGCCGGCTTTAGCACTGGTGGCGCCTTGTGCGACAATGTCTGTTGGCACCCCCCCCAATGACTACCTCTGCCATGGGTTCCCCCACTAGCAGTGGGGGAATCCGTGCTAGTGGGGGATTCCCCCACTTTAACAGTGCCTCTCAAGTCTCCATAACCACTGTCTCTCAGATCCATTTAGTTTTATAGCACCACTCATACCAGTGTAAGGTGTCAGAGTACTTTATACCACACACACATTGCACAGAGACAATCATATGTGTGTAAATCAGTGTATAGGAAATGTTACATCAGACAGTTCTACAAGGTGTAGTGTAGGAGTGGCATGTCATCAATACTGGTAGGCAATATAGTTAACGTTCTTATTCAGGAAAGGCACAAATTCAGAATTTAAAAAGCAACATCATTGTTAAGGGTTCTCTTTCATAATAAGAATTGTTTTCTACCCAAATGAACCCCTTTCACAAGATTAGGATAATGAAAGACCGAGCAAAAAACATATAGTTTTAACATATACCTTGCAGATTGCAGCAGCTGTAGGGTGACAGTTAATAGCTCAATGTTCTATATTAGGATTTTGATTTATAAACGACAAGTAACAAAAGGAGCTCTCTTACAGAAGCAGTAACCCACTGACCTATTTACATTATATGCACTTTGTTATCCGCATGGTACACTTTCTTAGCAGCAGGCATTTTAACCCTCTGTGTGTTAGGATGAGTCAAAATTTCCACTAGACAAACCCCCGGTCTCTTTCCAGGAAGACGATTAATCACGGGACTTCTCTTGACATTTTAATTGATGTATGAAAGTTGCTGGAGCCAGGAACGAGGCAGCAGGTGCTTTTAAAATAAAAATACACATTTTCAAAAATGACGCCCCCACCCCAATTCAACGCCCCGGCGGTCGCACTGATCGCACCGCCCTAGAGCCGGCCCTGGGTGGAGCAGGTTAAACAGGGCTGGTAGCCACGTCTTTCTTCTTCTTTAAAGGAATCTTATAGTGAGAGTCCTCAGAAGGAAGCTTGCGTTTAACTGGAGATTTAGCATGAATATGTCCTGTATCAGGATGGATATAAATCTTCTTTTGTTTGGGATCCAGTTTGGGATGAACAATTTCCAAATTAGAGTCAAAAGGTTCAAAACTGCTTTCTTTTGATTTCGGCACCGAAGGTTTCGATGCCGGGATGGACTTGATTTTAGGAGCAGAAGATTTCAGCTCAGAAACATGCTTTTCTTTCGGCGTGGAGGATTTCGGCTCCGAACTGGATTTGGGATTTGAACTGGAAGGTTTCGGATCCGAAGAGGATTTCGGTTGACGCGGTCCCGTGCCGACATGCTTGACTAACTGTTTCGGTGTCGAGCCGGAAGGCGGGACGTCGGAAACATCGTCTCAGTGCCGACCTTGGCCAGATGGCAGAGGTGGTGCCGAAGCCTTAGGAGTTTTGGGTATGGGCTTAAGGGGCAAGGGGTCATTGGTACTCACGGCACCCTGTCTCGGAGGCACGTCTTCAGACTCAATGTCTATCTCGAGTTCCGAATCTGACTCTGGAACAGAGATGGCCTCTTCTTCTTCTGCCGCTGATGCTTCGACGTCTTCATGCTCGGATTCTTCACCGGACTTTGTTGAATATTCTGGCGTAGCATTTCACGACATCGAGCCCGTCAATCCCGAAGAGTCTTTTTGGACCGCAATGATTTACAAGCATCTCAGTTCTCTTCTTTGTGCTCCGGAGACAAGCACAAGTTACACACTTCATGTGAGTTGGTGCGAGGGTACTTAGCGCGGCACCGAGGACAGAATTTAAACAGAGTCCGTTCCATTGACAGAAGACCGGACCGATGCAGTCAGGCCCGAAGGCCGCCCCCAAAGTTTTCAATCGAAAATGAAGGATTCGTTGACCGAAGCAATACGCAGAGAAGTAGGAAACACGTACGAAACTATACCGTAGAGGGTAGAGTGGATTGCGCACAAAGGGGAACCCGAAGAACGGTTTCGAACAGGAGCGCAGCAATACACATTCGAACCCAATGGCGGAATAATACAATCTAACAATGGAGTCGATGCTCATGCGCACTATCACCGAAAGGAGGAGTCACCTTACCTCATGACTCGGAAGACTTCTTCAAAGAAAAACAACTTGCAAACATCCGGGCCCAACACTAGATGGCATAAGTATGCAAAGCATGTGTATCTACAGCACACATGCTCGAACAATAGCCTTTTAGCAGATGTGGAAGCCGAATGGAACTTACTCCTTCCGAGAAGGTGCATACTTGATGTAGTGTCAAACAAATAAATGTATTCATACAAAATCCACCAGCAGAGAACATAGATACATAGAATAACCACTAGTAAAGACAATAGCCACATAAAACATCCTCTTGCCGAGATACTGACTATAATGAAAAGTTCCATTGAGTGGTGCAAGCAGTGACGTGTGCTGTGACAGTGTCAAGCAGAGGTGTAAGGTTCTTGAAATAGCTTCTAGCAGAGGTCCGGTGTGCACAGAACAATCTCCCTAGAACAGCCTGAGCACATGTTGCATGTGTAGTGAACAGCTTCAAGCAGAGATGGTATGTACTTAGAACATCCTTTTCAGCAGAGGTGGTGGGTGCACGGAAGTGCATGAACAGAGGGTGTGTATGTGTAGAACTAGCAGAGAGGGTGAGTGCCTAGAACAATCTTAAGCAGATGTAGCAAGCTCATTGAACATCCTTTAGCAGATGTGGTGGGTGCCTAGAACACTCTTTTAGCAGAAAAGACCCGAGCAGGCACTTGCGTGGAATAGACTGGAGCAGCGAAGGTATATTCATCACACATCTTGCAAAAGTAAGCATAGATGCATACAGCAGCTGCTATAATGGATGGTGGATCATGGAATTGAAGTGGTAGAGTATATAAAAGCCTCTTGCAAAGGGTAGCGATCCATGGCACATATTCTAGCAGACAAGAGAGGCTACATTGATTACTGGTGGTAGAGTTTGCGGTGCATGAAACAGTCTCCAGCAGATGTGGTGGATGCTAGGAATAGGTTATGGTGGTGATGCCTGCTTGGGATAGCCTCAGTTAGAAATGTTAGATGCTTGTAAGAGTCACCAGCAGAAGTGATGGAGGCATGAGCAATTTTAAAAAAAGGTTGGGTTTTCATGAAAAAAACTCCTGTGACAGGCACTTCCTTAGAAGTGCTCCATAGGAGACAGGTGAGAGGTCCTGTAGTGTTCACTCAACTATCCTAGGTTCTGTGGAAATACGAGGAGACTGAATTAGACTGTCAGTCCTCATTTTATTTCTATGTTCATAAAATGAGAGAGTCATTGAAAGTAGAATGAGGGAAAGGAAAGGGACAGTAACAAAAATGGATAACTGTGAAAGGGAAAAAGGAGTATAAAATTGGATTGAGAAAATATTGATGGCATAATTCAGGGATATTTGACGGAGTGAAATAAACTAGGTAAATACAGCAGGAGCATAGTGGTTCAGGATAATTACTCTTCGTGATGAGCCATAATGACCACTCATAATTTAAACAATGATTAAACTTACTCTGCATATACAGGAGGAGCACTTATCCCCATCCCTGCTGAATTCTGCTCCATCGGGAAATGTCTCACCATGGAAAACACATTCAGCTGTAAAAAAAGAAGGAAAAATATATGACGTGGACTTGAAATGCCC
Organism: Calotriton arnoldi; assembly: GCA_963921515.1. Taxonomy (NCBI): domain Eukaryota; kingdom Metazoa; phylum Chordata; class Amphibia; order Caudata; family Salamandridae; genus Calotriton; species Calotriton arnoldi. The sequence continues at coordinate 264,168 of CAWUFW010007961.1, forward strand.
ATTGAACAAAGAGTGAAATGTGTCTTACTCGCTTAGATCAAAGAACAAAAGATCAGAAGGTGGCCGGAAAGTGACCAAGCAAGAAGAGTAATAAAGAATCAAGGTCAAAGACATCATAAACACCCTCCGAGGCAACAATTACACAACTCCCCAAGGTTAGGTTAGGTCATTGCTGTTGGGGATCAAACATGCCTAACTCTTCTCATAAGGTGGAGCTCAAGTGCACTCCAAGACCAAGATTCTATGACTGGAATCCTTGAAATCAATATTCGAGTAAGTGAAACATTTAGTGCCACCTTCCTCTGCCAGCCCATAAAGGAAAACAAGGGGCTTAATGGATTAGCTTAAATAGAAAAACACTTCATATGGACACATCAAAAGCCTTGGAGTGGTTATTAGTCAGGACCTTACTCTGAAGCCTCAGATCAACTCGGTGATCTCCACTTGCTTTTTTCAACTCCGCAAAATAAAAAAGATCTGTAGATTCCTTACTTATGACGCCCAGATTCAGGTGATTATCGCCATGGTCATGTCCCATGTCGATTATGCCAATTCATTATATTTTGGCATCCCTCTCTATCTTTCCAAACGTCTACAGATAATACAAAATCAGGCTGCGCGTCTGCTTGTTCACCATCCCAGGCATCAGCATATCACTCCTCTCCTGAAGCAATTACACTGGCTTCCGGTTGTTCAGCGGTGTGCTTTCAAGATTGGATGTCTTATTTTTAAGTTACTTAACGGAAGGAGCCCGAAATTTGTCAACAATATGATTAACAAATATGCTCCTACACGAAATCTTCGTTCAGCTCACAAAAATCTATTACTGACCCCCCATTTCAGACTAAAGCGTACTGTTGGTGCCAGGTTCTCTACCCTGGCCCCTACATTCTGGAACTCTCTCCCCTCCGAAATCCGTCTTTGTACCAATCTTCTTGGCTTCAGAAGTCTTTTAAAAACTTGGCTCTTCCAACAGGCCTTCTGAACCTTTCTCTAGGGCTTGGATCTCAACCGAATTAGCGCCATAAAACCTCCCCGGTGTACGTGCGCTTTATAAATTCGGCTTTAACATAACATTAACATATAAATACAGACATCCCATTCATTTCATGGAAACAGATATCATGTATTTACAGAGAAAAGATCCCAGTCCCAAATACAAAGATCCCATGTTATGTTATGTTATGTTAATATAACTTTTAAAGCGCACGAATACCCGGAGGTGTCTTGGCACTGAACCTGAACGTAAGCCCTGTGGGAAAGCGAAGAGAAATAAATTAATTTAAAAATAACCAAGTTTTCAGGATTTTTCTAAAGGAGGCAAGGGAGTTGGCAGCTCTCAGTTCCACCGGGAGCGAACTCCATAGTTTAGCCGTGCCATGGCCTATGCTTCGACCTACCCAGCTCGAGGTTCGAATCCTTGGTACCAACATCAACCTGGCATTTGAGGACCTTAACTGTCTACCCGGGTGGTACCAGGAGAAAAGGCTTTTCCGAGATACCGGTCCTATATTATTCAGGGCTTTATAAGCTAAGCAAAGTGCTTTGAACTTAATACGTTTTGCCACTGGCAGCCAATGAAGTTTCCGAATGTCTTCCGCAACTGATTGATACTTTGGTAAGTTCAATAAAAGCCTGGCAGCTGTGTTTTGCACCATCTGAAGTTTTTTCAGATGTTGTTTCTGTAACTCAAGATAGGGGCCATTACAATTGTCTAATTTTGATAGTACTAATGTAGTTACCACCGTCCTCCTGGAATCAGGGGGGATGTAGGGCAGGACTTTCTTCAGTTTCCTAATCAGGTAGAACGAAGCCGAAACTGTGGCATTGGTTTGTTGGGAGAAGGTGAGTTTACTGTCAATCAGAACCCCAAGTTTCTTTGCCTTTTCTACCGGTTTTGGTAGCTCTCCGATTTCAGCCGGCCACCATAGTCTATCCCATCTTGGTTGGAGGTTACCAAAGATCACTACATCGGTTTTGTCCAAATTCAATTTGAGGCAATGCCTTCCCATCCAGCTACTGATTTCCCTCATGCAGTTTTGAAACTGCATTGCAGGTGATGCTTGATTTTTATGAGCCGCAATCACGATCTGAGTGTCGTCGGCATATGACGTTAAGTTGAAACCGAAGTGTTGGATTAAAGGAGCCAGTTCCGACACATAGAATTTGAATAAGAATGGGCTCAGCGACGAACCCTGAGGTACACCACAAGGGAGCACGTAAGGAGTCGCTTTGAACTGGTCCAGGGTCACAGTCTGTCTTCTATTCTTCAGGAAAGATGATATTAAAGACAGAGCCTGATCCTTAACCCCTAATTTTTTCAGACGCTGTAGCAGTGTGTCATGATGGACGGTATCGAAGGCCGCTGACAGATCCAAGAGGATCAGTACAGCCGCACCTCCTTTATCCATCACTGCTCTAATCTCCTCAGTGGCCTTGATCAGTGCTGTCTCCGTACTATGTCCTGGGCGGAAACCAAACTGGGAGGGATCAAGTAGTTCGTTTTGTTGAATAAATTGTGTTAACTGGTTTTTCATAATTTTCTCTACTGTTTTTGCTGGAAAAGGCAGCCTAGCAATCGGCCGGTAATTACTAGTTATTGATGTGTCCAGATTTGCTTTCTTTATTAAAGGAAGAATAGCTGCATCTTTCCAAATAGCCGGGAAAATGCCTGAGGAGAACATATTGTTAAATATTTTAGTCAGTATGGGGCTCACCTCCCTTGCAATGTTTCTCAAAACTGCAGGAGGGCAGGGGTCTAACGGAGATACCGATTTGATTTCCTGGATTAGTTCTTCCACAAGCTAACTAGAAACCTGTGAGAAATTCGGAAAAACGTTCACTCCAGTCTCAGTACTTAAGAGCAAATTTAAAGTGGCAAATTTAAAAATGTTATATATGTCATTAACTTTGTTCCTAAACGCACTGGCAATATTATCACAGAGAGATTGACTGTTCTCTGTGGTTTTTTTGCTGGGTGTCGCTGTGAGCTTCTCTACCACCCCAAAGAGTTCTTTGGCTGAGTTTTTAGCTTTCTCAATCTGTCGGGAGAAAAAAGACCCTTTTTCAGTAATCAATAGGGATTTGTAATTAGTTAGTGCATGTTTGTAATTATTTTTATCCACTGTCTCATATTTCATTCTCCATCGCCTTTCAGGTCTGCGGCATTTTTGTTTCTCTTGTCGCAGAGCTTCAGTAAACCAAGGGGCTGATGGATAAATGCGGTTCCCTGAATTTTAGCAAGTAGGCACTGTAGCCCTAAAGGCGTCATTAAGCCAATCTGTATATTCCTCAGCTGCTTGGTCTACATGCATACTCCGGATCGGCTGTGTCTGTTCCAGCTGGAGTTCCAGCTTGTTTTATCTATCTTATTCCAGGCTTTATAAGTAGTTTGCTGTGTTTTGGCAGCCCTAGTTTCTAATGTTTTTGGAACTGAATAGTCAAATAGAATTAATGAATGATCTGACCAGACGAGAGGATAAATGTCCTTAACTGTCAGGCCTGATACAGAAGAGAATACCCCATCAAGTGTATGCCCTGCCTCATGAGTGGGTTTGTGTACCATCTGTGTTAGCCCCAGCGTGCCCAAAGTTTCCATGAGTATGGCTGTCTCTTTATCTGACAGATCCTTGAGGTATATATTGAAGTCACCCAAGATCGTAAACTCATTAGTGGAGAGGAAGGGTTCCAGTAAGGAGTCTAGGTTTCCAGTGAAACTAGCTCTGGAGCCAGGGGGGCGGTACACCAGCATGCCCTTAAAGGTGTGCTTTCCGAGACATCATTTATTTTTTTGATTTATTTACTTTGAGGTTTGTTAGAAATGGGATTTTTGGTAGGCTAGGGCATGTGCCAAAGCCAGGCAGAAACCACCACTCTAGTCAGGATAAGGGAGTTACACTCCTAAAATAACCCCTGCTCACCCCCTTGGTAGCTTGGCACGAGCAGTCAGTCTTATCTTAGAGGCAGTGTGTAAAGCATTTGCACATATCCAACAGTAATACAGTGTAAGTACTACAAAAGGACACCACACCACTTTAGTAAAAAAATATCCAATATTTTTATATACTTAAGACAAGACCAAAAACGATAAAAATCCACAATACAGTACTTAAAAATCTTCGGTTATCAAAATATGCTTGAAAAACAGTTCCTTGATGTCGATAGCTCCGTCCGGGGCTATTACGGCGTCGTGAGCAAACAAATCCAAACAGTTCTGGCTGACCGCAGTACCTTTTAGAAAAGCAGGGCGTTGGCGACCTCTCGTTGAGCTTCCGAAAGCACGGCGTCCGCAGGCGTCGGTGTAGGAGTCGTCAGGGCCCTCGAAGTCACACGCGTTGCAGATCGAACTCCTCTCTGTTGAAGTCAGGAGCGCTGGCGTCGGCAGGCGTCGGGTGCTGCAGTGCGAAGTGCAGCAGTGCGGCATGCGGTGCCCTCAGGTCGCGGTGCGAGCAGCGGCTCGGTGGCAGCGTCAGATGGCGTCATCGGTGAGACTAGGGTCGCGGTGCGAAGTGAAGGCGGTGCTCGTCGCGGTGCTGGCAGGTCGCGCTGCAAGCAGCGGCGTCGTCGTTGCTGAAGCGCTGTCGTCAGCTGACGAACTGGAGTCGATGGCGCCGGCAGGCCAAGGCTGCAGTGCGGGATGAGGGCGGTGCGTCGTGTAACTTTACGAGTGGTGCCCTCGAACTACGGTGCAAGCAGCGGCGTAGATTTCGGCATGGAGCGGCGTCGTTGGGGCTACCAAGGCGTCGTCGTGAAGCGAGGCGGTGCGGAGTGCGGTGCCCACAGGTCGCGGTGCGAGCAGCGGCTCGGTGGCGGCGTCAGCAGGCATCATCAGTGAGACCAGGGTCGCGTTGAGACGTTGCAGTGATGCCCTCTGCGGTGCCTTCAGGACACGGAGTCGGCAGCGGCATCGTTGACGTTGTCGGGTTGCTTCTTCTTCTGTTGCTGCACAAAACACACAGTCCCCAGTTCTGAGGGCAGAAGAGCTTGAAGTCTTTGCTGTTCCTGAGACTTCTTGAACAGGGGGCAAGCTCTACCTCAAGCCCTCGGAGAAACCCACAAAAGTAGATTGCAGAGAGTCCAGTCCTTTCACTGCCCAAGACAGAAGCAGCCACTGCAGGCCAACACAGCAAAGCACACAGCAAAGTGGTAGTTCCTCCTCACAGCTTCTCCAGCTCTTCTTCTTGGCAGTCTTCTTGATCCAAAAGAGTTCTAAAGTTCAGGGGTCTGGGCCCCAGTATTTATATCCCAAAATCCTTTGATCTCTTAGGCAGAGAGTGTCTGTGCCCAGCCAGAACCAGTTCTGCCTTCTCTGGTGTGACTTCCTGGCAGGAGGTGGAGACGGCATTGTCAGAGGCAGACCAGGCCCTTTGAGGTGCAAGGAAATCTCCTCCCCCTTCCCCAATTGCAGCCCAGGTCTGTTCAGCCCTTTCCTGACGCACCTAGACTATCTGGAGCCACTCCTGCTCCCCAGCCTTCTGTCATCCAAAACACAAACAGGCAATCCACATCCCAGCAGAGGCACACGGGATGACTGAGCAAGAAAATACCTACCTTCTAAAAGTGGTATTTTCAAACACAGAATGTAAAAATCACCTTCACTAAAAGATGCATCTTTAGATTCTGAGTTCAGGCATACTAAACTTTGTTTTCCTACCTAATTCCCCGGGCCAGTTATGTTTATAAGATGTTATAAACAAACTCCCCATTCTGTCCTATGGGGAACAGGTAACCTTGCAATAGTGAAAAACGAAATTGGCCTTAATTCACTATCAGGACATGCCACACACACCAGAGCATGTCCTACCTTTCACATACACTGCACCCTGCCCACAGGGGTACCTTGGGCCTACCTTAGGGGTGGCTGACATGTAAGAAAAGGGAAGGTTAGGGACTGGCAAGTGTGTGCACTGGCCAAGTTGACATGGCAGTTACAAACTGCGCGCAGACTCTGCAATGGCAGGTCCGAGTTACCTTTTCAGGGCTACTCACGTGGGTGGTACAATCAGTGCTGCAGGCCCACTAGTAGCATTTGATTTACAGGCCCTGGCACACTCAGTGCACTTTACTAGGGACTAACAAGTAAATCAAGTATCCAATCATGGAAACACCAATCCATAACACAATTTACCACAGGAGCACTTGCACTTTACCACTGATCAGCAGTGAGAAAAGTGCGCAGAAACACTACGCCAGCAAAAACAGAGTCAAAACCGGGAGGTCAGAAAGCAAAAACTCAGGGGAAACACGCCGAAAGATGCCAAGTCTAACATATGTCCCCTCCAGCTGAAAGTAGGGAGAATTACCCACCCTCCTGGGAGTTTTCTTCACTAAGGCGGAAGGACCTGTACAGACCATCTGCATTGGCGTGTTCTGTGCCAGGACGGTGTTCCACCGTAAAGTCCATTCCCTGTAGGGAGATGGACCACCTCAGCAGTTTTGGATTCTCACCCCTCATTTGCTTCAACCATCTGAGGGGTCTGTGTTCTGTCTGAACCCGGAAGTGAGTCCCAAACAGGTATGGTGTCAGCTTTTTCAGTGCCCAGACCACAGCGAAAGCTTCCCTTTCTATGGCACTCCACCTCTGTTCCCTGGGGAGTAGTCTCCGGCTAAGGAAGACTACAGGCTGGTCTAGGCCCACTTCGTTCAGTTGTGAGAGCACCGCTCCCACTCTATGCTCTGAAGCGTCAGTCTGCACGTCAAATTCCTTGGAGAAGTCGGGGGCCTTGAGCACAGGTGCCGTGCACATGGCGGCCTTCAGGGCATCAAAAGCCTTCTGGCAGGACTCAGTCCAGATCACCTTCTTGGGCTGCTTCCTGGAAATCAGCTCTGTTAAGGGGGCAACAATGGTGCCATACCCCTTAACAAACCTCTTGTAGTACCCGGTGAGTCCTAAGAAGGCCCTCACCTCTGTCTGGGTCTTGGGGGGCTCCCAAGCCAGAATGGTGTCAATCTTGGGTTGTAGGGGCGCCACCTGGCCGCTTCCTACCTGGTGTCCCAAGTACACCACCGAACCCTGCCCGATCTGGCACTTACTGGCCTTGATCGTGAGGCCTGCCCTCTGCAGCGCCTTCAACACTTCACCGAGGTGCTGCAAGTGTTCTTCCCAGCTGGAACTGAACACTCCGATGTCATCCAGGTAGGCGGTACTGAAATCCTCCAGCCCAGCCAACACCTTGTTGACCAACCTCTGAAAGGTGGCTGGGGCATTCTTCAACCCAAAGGGCATCACCCGGAACTGGTAATGTCCTTCTGGGGTTGAAAATGCTGACTTCTCCTTGGCCCCATCGGTTAAGGCAATCTGCCAGTACCCAGACGTTAAATCAAACGTGCTGAGGAACTTGGCAGCTCCCAACCGATCAATGAGCTCATGAGCTCTGGGGATGGGGTGTGCGTCACTCCTGGTGACGGCATTGAGACCACGGTAGTCCACACAAAACCGCAGTTCTGGAGTGGCACCGGGTGCAGCAGCCTTTGGGACCAAGACCACTGGGCTGGCCCAAGGACTGTTGGAAGGCCCGATCACCCCTAACGCCAACATCTTAGAGACCTCCTCTTTAATGCTGGCCTTGACCCGGTCAGTCAACCTGTAAATCTTGTGCTTCACAGGAGGGCTGTCACCGGTGTCCACATCATGGGTACACCAGTGAGTAACACCTGGGGTCAGGGAGAACAGTGGGGCAAACTACCCAACAACTGGTGACAGTCGCTCTGCTGCTCTGGAGTCAGTGTAGGGGAGAGGATCACACCTTCCACTGACCTATCGCGCTCCTTGGTAGACAGGAGGTCAGGGAGAGGGTCACTCTCCTCTTCCACCCCATCATCTGTCGCCAAGAGCATGCTCACTTCGGACCTCTCGAAGTGGGGCTTGAGGCGGTTCACGTGGAGGACCCTCAAAGGGTTCCTTGGAGCCCGCAATTCCACCAGGTAGGTGACATCACTTTTGCCCTCCACCACCTCAAATGGCCCAGTTCACTTGTCCTGCAAGGCTCAAGGTTCCACTGGGGACATGACCCATACTTTTTGCCCAGGTTGAAATTCGACCAGAGTGGCATTCTGGTCATACCACTTCCTCATTTCTTCCTGGCTTGCTTCTAGGTTCGCCTGCACGAGTTTCCTGAAGCGGGCAGTTTGGTTTCTGAAGGCCAGCATGTAACTAAACACATCCTGGGGAGCTTTCCTGGGAGCTGCCTCCTAGCCTTCCTTCACCAAACTCAGAGGTCCTCTCACAGGGTGACCATACAGAAGCTCAAAGGGACTGAACCCAAGAGACTTCTGTGGTACCTCCCTGTATACAAAGAGAAGGCACGGCAAGAGGACGTCCCACTTACGCCTCATGTGTTCCGTTAGACCCTTAATCATTCCCTTCAAGGTCTGGTTGAATCTCTCCACTAGACCGTTACCTTGTGGGTGGTAAGGGGTGGTGAACTTGTAGGTTACACCACACTCCTTCCACAGGGATGTCATATACTTGGATATGAAATTGGTCCCCCTGTCAGAAACCACCTCTCTGAGGAACCCCACTCTGGAAAAGATCCCCATTAACGCCGGGCCCACCACTGGCGCTGTCGTTGTCCTGAGAGGGATTGCCTCCGGGTACCGGGTGGCATGGTCCACCAAGACCAGGTTGTACCTGTTGCCCATGGCTGTCTTGGGATCCAGTGGCCCCACAATGTCCCTTTCAAAGGGCATTCCAAACACTGGAAAGGGTTGGAGAGGAGCTTTGACCTTCCTCCCACTCTTACCACTTGCCTGGCAAGTTTGGCAAGACCTGCAATGTCCATCTGACTGCCTTCGCATTTGGGGCCAGAAGAAGTGGGTGACAAGCCTGTCAAAGGTCTTGTCCTGCCCCAAATGTCCTGCCAAAGGCACGTCATGAGCCAGACCCAGTAGGAAGGTCCTGAAGCGCTGGGGTACCACCAGGACACGGGCTGACCCAGGCTCAGCGACCTTAGGCTCACTGTACAGGAGATCATTCTCCAAGTAGATCCAATGTGATCCGGACTGATCACCAGCTGTCTGGTCTGCAGCCTGCCGCCGCAGACCCTCCAGAGAAGGGCACTCCTTCTGCTCCTTGCAGAATTCCTCCCTGGTGGGACCCCCTTCTTGCTGCCAATGGGTCAGCTCAGAGATGTCCCCCAGTTCAGCTACCTGCTCCCCTGTAGGCACCGGGGCGTTCCCCTCAAGGTCCGCCTCCTCCCGGTCCGTGGGAACTTCAGGGGCCGGTTTCCCACGCCCCTTTCCCTTTCTCTTGGCAGGGACTTGGGCCACTGTTTCAGGCTCCAAGTCCTCTTGATCACCCTCTCTGGCCGCCATTGACCGAGTGGACATGCATGCCCACTCTGGCAACCCAAGCATCTCCAAGTGAGACCTGAGCTCAACATCCTTCCATAAGGACTGCTCCAGGTCGTTACCTAGCAGACAATCTACAGGCATGGAAGGGCTCACAACCACCCTCAAGGGACCTGAGACCCCCCCCCACTCGAAGGGAACCTGCGCCACCAGACACTGGCGCTCTGAATTGTCCACCGCAATTACTTGGTGGAATGCCCCGGGGACTACCTGCTTCTCAGAGACCAGGTGACACCGGACTGAGGTCACACTGGCTCCAGTATCTCTGAGAGCCTCTACCCTTTTCCCACTGATGGTCACCCAGGTGCTGTATTTCTTTGTGTTAAGGGGCACCAGGTTTCCTGGAACCATCTCACTGTCCCCTAGTGAGACGAGGGTCATTTCTGCGGGGTCCCCACCCTCCTGTGGGTACTCCTCCTCCCCAAGCGCTACACTAGCCAACACCTTGGACTGCCCACCGGTGGGTGGCTGTGCCCCCTTAGGGCACTTGGGGTCCCCCTTCATGTGACCCACCTGGTCACATGCAAAACACTTGCGGGGCCGGTCTCAGCAGGCTTTCCTGACGAGACCCCTTGTTTCTTATCTCCTGGGGGATGGGAACATTTACCCTTGGTGTTAGTTTGGGGCCCTTTAGAGAACTCCTGTGTTTTACCCTTGTCCCCCCCACTTTTCTGCTGGGGACCCTGCCCACCTTTGGCTGAGTCTCCCCCATACGCTTTCCTGTGGACCCTGGTACTCACCCAGCGGTCCGCCTCCATAGCAAGCTTCCTGGGGTCAGTCAGCTTACTATCAACTAGGTGCTGGTGCAGGTCTGCAAAACATAGACTAGACAAGTGCTCCCATGCAATTAAATTGTAGAGCCCCTGAAAATATGACACATCACTGCCCTTCACCCAGCCATCCAGTGACCTGCAAAACATATCTACTCATTCCAACCAAGTGTTTGCATAGGACTTCTTACTGGACCTGAACTGATCTCTGTACTTTTCAGGAATGAGACCATACTTAGTGAGAAGGGTGTCCTTCATGTCTGGATAGGTGAGGTGATACCCCTTACCCAAAGCTATTAAAGTATCCCTTGCTTCTTCTGGCAAGAGAGGCCACAATCCTGCTCCCCAATTCTCCTCCGGGACCCCATTCATGTGCATCGCTGCCTCGTAACCCTGAAACCACCTTTGTATGTCATCCCCCTTCTTGAATTATTTGCCTACATTCTTAGGGATGTGCACAATCCTGTCTGCCTGTCTTGACGGGTTGCTGCCACCATCTGAGCTGGCTCTACTCCTCTGATCCAGCTCCAAAATCCTGAACTCTTGCTCTAACATCATCCTTTTCTCCTCCATGGATAACCTAAGCTTCTCCAGTTCTACTGCAACTCTCCTTGCTTCCCGCCTGTCCTCCAGCTCTCCTGGGGACAGGCCACTGTTGCCTGGCCTGGAGGGTTCCCCCCTCCCAAAAGCCCATCCACCCTAGGAATAGGCTCCTCCGCCTCTCCACTGAGATCACCAGACTGCTCGCTGGCATGTCTGGCTGCTACCCAGGCCCTCAGCGCCTCTTGTAGCTCCTCCTTCCTCGTGAGGCCTCTGAGTTGGACTTTTAGGTTTTTGCAAATTGATTTAAATTCCCTAACATTGTAGGATTCCAACCTATCCTCCTCAAAGGCAATTTTCAGGGATGCAACAGATGATGCTCTTGATTCAGGCATGATGAAGTAGCAAGTTCAAACTGGCAAGATCAAAAAATAGGCCAAAAAGAAAAAGAACCAGTATGTGGCACGTAATGGTCTGCGATATGGTAGTAGTGCACACCAATCACTGTAAGTCAAGTGCAAACGCAAGTCCTATCCTCACCGCTGACAACCAATGTTAGAAATGGGATTTTTGGTAGGCTAGGGCATGTGCCAAAGCCAGGCAGAAACCACCACTCTAGTCAGGATAAGGGAGTTACACTCCTAAAATAACCCCTGCTCACCCCCCTTGGTAGCTTGGCACGAGCAGTCAGGCTTATCTTAGAGGCAGTGTGTAAAGCATTTGCACATAACCAACAGTAATACAGTGTAAGTACTACAAAAGGACACCACACCACTTTAGTAAAAAAAATATCCAATATTTTTATATACTTAAGACAAGACCAAAAACGATAAAAATCCACAATACAGTACTTAAAAAATCTTCGGTTATCAAAATATGCTTGAAAAACAGTTCCTTGATGTCGATAGCTCCGTCCGGGGCTATCACAGCGTCGTGAGCAAACAAATCCAAACAGTTCTGGCTGACTGCAGTGTCGCGGGCCAGTTACGGTGTCGGGAAGACCCGCAAACAGTACCTTTCAGAAATGCGGTGCGTCGGCGACCTCTCGTTGAGCTTCCGAAAGCACGGCGTCCGCAGGCGTCGGTTCGGGAGGTCGGTGCAGGAGTCATCGGGGCCCTCAAAGTCACACGCGTTGCAGATCGAACTCCTCTCTGTTGAAGTCAGGAGCGCTGGCGTCGGCAGGCGTCGGGTGCTGCGGTGCAAAGTGCAGCGGTGCAGTGTGCGGTGCCCTCAGGTCTCGGTGCGAGCAGCGGCTCGGTGGCGGCGTCAGATGGCGTCGTCGGTGAGACCAGGGTCGCGGTGCGAAGTGAAGGCGGTGCTCGTCGCGGTGCTGGCAGGTCGCGGTGCAAGCAGCGGCGTCATCGTTGCTGAAGCGCTGTTGTCAGCTGACGAACTGGAGTCGATGGCGCCGGCAGGCCAAGGCTGCGGTGCAGGATGAGGGCGGTGCGTCGTGTAACTTTACGAGCGGTGCCCTCGAACCACGGTGCAAGCAGCGGTATAGATTTCGGCGTGGAGCGGCGTCATCGGGGCTACCAAGGTGTCGTCATGAAGCGAGGCGGTGCAGAGTGCGGTGGCCACAGGTTGCGGTGCGAGCAGCGGCTCGGTGGCGGCGTCAGCAGGCGTTGTCGGTGAGACGAGGGTCGCGGTGCAGGGTTGTGGCGGTGCCCTCGGCGGTGCCTTCAGGACACGGAGTTGGCAGCGGCGTCGTTGACGTCGTCGGGTTGCTTTTTCTTCTGTTGAGGCACAAAACACACTGGGGCCGATTCACAGAACTAATCTGAGATAAAATCCTAAACTTACTACTTTTGGTATTCACAGAAGGCATTTAGTAGTAGTAAAGTTAGGACTCCTAACTTTACTACTACTAAACTGAGATAAAATCCTAAACTTACTACTTTTGGTATTCACAGAAGGCATTTATTAGAAGTAAAGTTAGGACTCCTAACTTTACTACTACTAAATGCCTTTTGTGAATACCGAAAGTCGTAAAGTTAGGATTTTGTCTCAGTTTAGTAGTGGTAAAGTTAGGAGTCCTAACTTTACTACTACTAAATGCCTTCTGTGAATACCAAAAGTAGTAAGTTTAGGATTGTATCTCAGATTAGTTCTGTGAATCGGCCCCACAGTCCCCAGTGCTGAGGGCAGAAGAGCTTGAAGTCTTTGCTGTTCCTGAGACTTCTTGAACAGGGGGCAAGCTCTACCTCAAGCCCTTGGAGAAACTCACAAAAGTAGATTGGAGAAAGTCCAGTCCAGTCCTTTCACTGCCCAAGACAGAAGCAGCCACTGCAGGCCAACACAGCAAAGCACACAGCAAAGTGGTAGTTCCTCCTCACAGCTTCTCCAGCTCTTCTTCTTGGCAGTCTTCTTGGTCCAAAAGAGTTCTAAAGTTCAGGGTTCTGGGCCCCAGTATTTATATCCCAAAATGCTTTGATCTCTTAGGCAGAGAGTGTCTGTGCCCAGCCAGAACCAGTTCTGCATTCTCTGGTGTGACTTCCTGGCAGGAGGTGGAGACGACATTGTCAGAGGCAGACCAGGCCCTTTGAGGTGCAAGGAAATCTCCTCCCCCTTCCCCAATTGAAGCCCAGGTCTGTTCAGCCCTTTCCTGACCCACCTAGACTATCTGGAGCCACTCCTGCTCCCCAGCCTTCTGTCATCCAAAACCCAGACAGGCAATCCACATTCCAGCAGAGGCACACGGGATGACTGAGAAAGAAAATACCTACCTTCTAAAAGTGGTATTTTCAAACACAGAATGTAAAAATCACCTTCACTAAAAGATGCATCTTTAGATTCTGAGTTCAGGCATACTAAACTTTGTTTTCCTACCTAATTCCCCGGGCCAGTTATGTTTATAAGATGTTATAAACAAACTCCCCATTCTGTCCTATGGGGAACAGGTAACCTTGCAATAGTGAAAAACGAAATTGCCCGTAATTCACTATCAGGACATGCCACACACAAGGGCATGTCCTACCTTTCACATACACTGCAGGTTAGGGACTGGCAAGTGTGTGCACTGGCCAAGTCGACATGGCAGTTACAAACTGCGCGCAGACTCTGCAATGGCAGGTCTGAGTTACCTTTTCAGGGCAACTCACGTGGGTGGCACAATCAGTGCTGCAGGCCCACTAGTAGCATTTGGTTTAAAGGCCCTGGCACACTCATTGCACTTTACTGGGGACTAACAAGTAAATCAGGTATCCAATCATGGAAACACCAATCCATAACACAATTTACCACAGGAGCACTTGCACTTTACCACTGATCAGCAGTGAGAAAAGTGCGCAGAAACACTACGCCAGCAAAAACAGAGTCAAAACCGGGAGGTCAGAAAGCAAAAACGTATAGTTTCTTACCTGTCGGTGTAGTTTTGCAGCTTGAAGACTTTCTGGATTCACTATGCTGTGCATTATTCCGCCATCTAGTGTTTGGGTCCGGAATTGTAGTATTTCTTCTCTTTTTTTTTTTCGTGGCCCAGGTGGGCGTCGACATATCACCATTTGGTGTCCTTTGTGACGTCGACGCGCTTCCTCCGGAAGCTCCCACCTTTGGTCGCCATCTTCGGATTCTTTTTTCTTGTTTTGTGTTACGTTGTTTCTCTTGTAATTCTTTAAGTCTTTCTCCAGTTTTAATCCCTTTCCTCCTGTCTCATCTTTCTGGCGGAGGAGGGTGGGTTCGCTAGTGAATCCAGAAAGTCTTCAAGCGGCAAAACTACACCGACAGGTAAGAAACTATACGTTTTGCAACGTGAATCTTTCTGGATTCACTATGCTGTGCATAGACTTTGTAGCGGTTTGTCCTTATTGTGGTGGCTGGGTGGAAGATGAGCTCTGGTTACTGAATATGTGTTGTAAGACCTTCTGTCCCACTTTCGCTTCCTTGTTCATTTGGATATCTACACAGTAGTGCTTAGTGAACGTGTGCACTGAAGACCATGTTGCAGCTTGGCAAATGTCTTGAATTGGTGTGTTAGCTAGAAACGGAATTGTTGCTCCTTTCTTCCTTGTTGAGTGAGCATGAGCTGCTCCTTGTAACAGTTGTCCTGCTTGTTTGTGGCAGAGTTTTATGGTCTGTGCAATCCACCGTGCAATGGTGTTTTTGGTAACTGATCGTCCCAAAAAACTGCTGGCAAAGGAAACAAAGAACTGCTTTGTCTTTCTGCACTCCTTTGTCCTTTCTAAATAGTGCATGACTGCCCTCCTGGCGTCTAGTGTGTGTAGCGCCCTTTCTGTGCTTGTGGTAGGTTTTTGGAAAAAACTTGGGGCCATATGTATCAAGCCAAATTGCATTCGCAAACGCCGAAATTCGCAGAATTTCGGCGTTTGCGAATGCAATTTTGCTTAGAGGTATGTATGAAGTCAAAACTGCCTCGCAAAATAAGGAATCGCAAAATTTGCGATTCCCTATTTTGTCGATTGCATTTGAAGGAATCGCAAATTGCGATTCCTTAAATGCAATTTAAGAAGCACCAAAAAAGTGCATTTGACCTTATAGGAATCGCAAATTACCACCAACTTCAGGTTGGTGGTAATTTATGATTCCTTTGAAAAATGCACTTTTTTGCATTTTTCAAAGTGTTATGTGGCGCACATACATGCCCTTAGGGCATGTATGTGCGCCACATCTGCACCCATGCTCATTTCAGGGGTGCAACAGGGTGTCCTTTAGACACCCTGGCACCCTTGAAATTGCATTCTCACCTTGCGATTCTCTAATTGGGAATCGCAAATTGCGAATGTCTTCCCATTCATTCCTATGGGCCTCTAGGCCCATAGGAATGAATGGGGAGGTATTCCTTAATTGCGAATCGCAATTTGCGATTCGCAAATAAGGAATATGTAGGATTCGCAAAATTTATTGCAAATCCTACATACATCTCGTTTTGCGATTCTCAAATAGCGATTCTCTAAAATTCGCTATTTGAGAATCGCAAAACCAAACTTTCATACATATGGCCCTAGGTATTTGGATTGTTTGATTGATGTGGAATCGTGACACCACCTTTGGCATGAAGTGTGGGTCTGTTCTCATCACAATCCTATCATTGTGTATTTGCAGGTAGGGCTCTTGAAGTGTTAGCGCTTGCAATTCACTTACTCTTCGTAGTGACGTGATAGCCACTAAGAAGGCTGTCTTTAGCATGAGCATGTGTAGTGTAGCCTTGTGAATAGGCTCAAATGGTGCCTTCATCAATTGAGTAAGCACCACGTTGAGGTTCCATGCTGGTGCTGGCATTCTGTTTGGAGGTGCGATTCTCTTTGCTCCTTCTAGGAATCTTTTTACTACTTGTGAGGTGAAGAAACTTTTCCCCGTTTCTCCTCTTGTGTAAGCCACTATCGCCGCTAAGTGTACCCTTAGTGATGTGTAGCTTAATTTGCTTTGTAGTAGGTGCGTTAAGTATTTTAGTACTGTTGATTCCTTTGTGATTCTCCTTTGCAGTTTCTCCCTAATGCACCATTCGGAGAATCTTTTCCACTTTGCTACGTAGCACTTTCTTGTGGTAGGTCTTCTTGCCTCCCTGAGCACTGCCATTGTGCTTGCTGGTAGTTTGAGGTGTGCAAATTCTAGGTCTTCAGGAGCCATGCAGCTAGGCTGAGGCTCTCTGGCTCTGGGTGTAGCACCCTTCCGTTCTGCATTGTTAAAAAGGCCCCTTCTCTTTGGGAATCTGTGTGCTGGTGCTTCCGCCATTTCCACTATTTGTGAGAACCAGGACTGTCTGGCCCACTGAGGTGCTATTAGTATTAGCGACATGTTGCTGATCCTGCATTTGCTGAGTACCCTGTGTATCAGTGGTATCGGAGGAAAAGCGTATGTAAATGTCTTTGACCAACTTATCCATAGCGCATTCCCTTGTGACCGATGGTCTGGTTGCCTGGATGCGCAGTGTTGGCATTTTGCATTTTGGTGTGTTGCAAATAGGTCTATTTGCAGTGTCCCCCACTTTCGGAATACTCTTTGTATTTCTTGTTGGTTGATCTCCCATTCGTGGGATGCTGACGTCTGCCTGCTGAGTCTGTCTGCTTCCACATTGTCCTTCCCTGGAAGATGTACTGCTAGTAGGTCTATTTCTAGTGGAATGGCCCACATCCATATTTCCTGTGCTAACTCTGATAGTGCTACTGATTGTGTTCCACCTTGTTTGTTGATGTAGAACATGGTGGTTGTGTTGTCCGTCTGGATCAACACCCTGTTTCCGTACAGCTCCTTCTGAAAGGCTTTTAAGGCTAGGAACACAGTTTTTAGTTCTAGGTAGTTGATGTGTTTGATCGCGTCCTGCTGCGACCATAACCCCCTCACCTTGAGTTTGTTCATGTGTGCGCCCCACCCCATCTGGGAGGCGTCTGTTGTGATGGTCACTGTTGGAGTTAGTTGTGTGAATGGTTTCCCTCTTGATATGTTTTCCTTGTTCCACCACGCTATTTCCTGATGCACTGCGTGCGTGACAACCACTAGATCCTCCCAACTCCCTGTTGCCTGTGACCATTGCTGCTGTATCCATTCCTGGAATGGTCTCATGTGGAGTCAAATATTTGGGACTAGGTGTATGCATGAAGCCATCATTCCCATAAGTTTGCTCACTGTCCTCACTGTCAGAACTTGCCCCTTGCGGTACAGACGTGTTTCCTTCAGTATTGCCAGGGTCATCTTTGTGCTGGGGAACACCTTGGCTTGTATGGTGTTAATCTCTGCCCCTAAGAAAATCTTCACCTGTTCTGGTTCTATTGACGACTTTCCCCAATGGATCGAAAAACCCAGTTGGGTTAGAGTTTGTATCACCTGCTGGATGTGTTGTTTGCACTGGCTGTAGGAGCTTGCTTTTACGAGCCAGTCGTCGAGGTAGGGGTATACCTGTATTCCCTGCCTCCTTAGGTGCGCTGCTACTGCTGCTAGGCATTTTGTAAATACCCTTGGCGCTGATTTGAGCCCGAATTCGAGCACTGTCAACTGGTAGTGAGTCTTGCTGATTACAAATCTTAGTAAGCGTTTGTGCCTTTTGTTGATGGGGATGTGTAAGTATGCGTCCTTTAAATCTATAGTTGCCGTGTAATCCCCTTCCTGTACCTGGGGTATTACCTCTTGCAGAGATGTCATTTTGAATCTTTGTGTCCTTATAAACTTGTTTAAGAACCGTAGGTCCAAGATAGGCCTTAGTGTTTCATCCACCTTTGGTTCGAGGAAGTAGTTGGAATAAACACCCTTGTTTCTTTCCTTGTACGGTACTATCTCTATTGCCTCCTTGTTGATCAGTGTCAGGGTCTAATTACTTTATCACTGTCCGAACCACACAGGAGCAGAATGACGCTAGGTCCCAGTGCCCTTCTCAGAACCAACCCTGCTAGGTCTTTTAGTGTTCCATTGCAGGTAAGTTCTAAGGGGGGAAAGGGGTTGGGGACAGAGAAGAGACTGCTCCAAATTCTGCCTGTTTCTGCTTCGTCTTCTTCTTCTTCTTACAGGACTGCAAACATTAACATGTATACTTTTAATTCAGTGCTTTTTAACTTACTGTCTTTTCAATTGTATATAAATGACTTATCTTACCAGAGTGTGTATTGAAGCTTACTTCTCTTCAACTTCTCAGGTATTGTTTACAAGGTAATTTTGAGAAGTCTTCACTCAGTTCTCTTTCCATTTGTTCACAGGTTCAACCTGCACTTGAGCCTGCTATTCCTTAATGCAAGAGAGATAAGGTGAGTATGTAGTTCTTATTTTCCTAGTTTACGTATTATCTGGGTTTCTCATTTCCCTCTAATTAACTCACTGTTTAAGAGACTGGAGTGGGCCTTGAACTGGGGTTCTGTGTAGTAATAATTAGTTTTCCATCCTTGAATTGATGTTTAACGATGCTTCTGATCCTCGGTTAAATGTTTAATGGAAGCATTAGTTATATTTGGGCCTTCGGTTTAAAGTATATTGCAAGCGTTCTTTTATTCTGGCCTTAGGTGAGGAGTTTAACTAATGAGCTCTTTATTTCATTTGCACGTTTATTTTAACTTAAGCATTAGCGCGCGGCATGTGGAAGAATCATGCCCGCGTTTAGCTTTTATTTTGCTACTCAAATTATTCCCTGAAAATTAGCAAGGTTCATTCGAGGAAGACGCGGCGTGTTGAAAGGTCACGCCCGCGTCTGACAGATTCAAGAACAGCTGCGAATGACAGCTGAAACGAAAGCTTTCAGTTTAACCTTCTCTGCGAGGGAAAACAATTACTGAAAGGAATTTTTTGTGTACAGGCATCACAGTTTATTCTCGCTTCGGTTCTCTCTCGCTACTAGGGAATTACCTTTGACACTAAGAACTTTTCACTAAGAATGATTTCACTTTTGCTACGAAGTAAAACACTAACCTGATTTAATTAGGAATTGTTTTTTTCCGACGAAGCTATCCCCGATTTAATTGCAACTACCCTATCTGACTTCCACGATGCTGGGGAAAACAGGTGCTCTTCTATTAATCTCTTCAGTGAAGTGCGCAGTGGAATGTTGAAGCGCACTTCACCAGATGTCATGAAGCCTAAAAGACTAGACTGCTAACAGCGGTGTGCTGTTGCAGTGACTGAATGTTGGCGGCCATCTTGGAGATCCATCGGTGCCAACTAGCACTCCAACTTGAGGGATTAACTGCCTTTTGGTAAGTTTGTAAGGGGAAAATGGTAGCCAGCGTTGAGTTAGAAGGAGGAAACCTCCTGTGAGTCCTGACAATCAGTTCCTGTGCCTCTAGTACCAGGAGTGAGAGTTCTTTTGCCGAGTGTGACTTGTTGCTTGGCTTTTTGTTTGGAGGTTGTTTTATTAGCTCTATACAGTATCCGTATTGTATGATGTTTAGTATCCATTTGTCCATTGTGACCTTCTTCCATTCCTGGAGGAAGTTCCTTATTCTGCCTCCAACTGGTGTTATATGTTCGGGGAACTGCTTGTCTCTTGAAAACTGTTTTTGGACTTTTTTCCTCCTTGGATGCCCCCCTTGAGGTGTTATCTGGGTGGGCGTCTGCCTTTTGGCGAAGTCACTTAGAGGCGGTTTGTTGCCCTCCTCTCCGTGCCTGTCCTCGCCCATTTGAGCATCCCCGAAAGGACTGACCCCTTGGCTGGTATTGCCAGTTCTGCTGCTGCCCCTGCTGACCCTGGTTGTTTCCCTGATAACCTTGTTGGAAGGTTTGGTGCGCGGTACTTGGTTGGTTGCCTCCCCATTTGGCCTTCTTGAGGGCGTACCCCTTCTCATTCCCCTGAACTGCAGTGCTCCCATGGACCTTGCAGTTTCGTTGTCCTTCTTGAGTTGGGTTAACTTTTCGTCAACCGGAGTCCCAAAAAGTTGTTCTCCGTTGAAGGGCGTGTTCAGGATGTTATTCTGCACCTCCGGCTTGAAGCCCGAAATCCTAAGCCATGCGTGCCTTCTCTCCGTCACCCCGATCATCATTTGCCTGCTGGACGTCTCCGCTGCGACCAAGGCCGACTTTAAACATGTGTTTGCCATGTTTTTCCCCTCCTCTACAAGGTGGGTTGCCCTCTGCTGGTACTGTTCCGGTAGGTGCTTCAGGAGTTGCCCTACTTCCTCCCAGTGCTGGTATGCATGCCTGTTAATTAGGGCGTTGGAGTTGGCGATGCACCATTGGATTGCCGCACTCCGTTCTACCTTCCTCCCCGTGAGGTCCATTCTCCTACTCTCCTTGTCAGGAGGTGGTCCTGCATTTGTGGGCACATTGACCCTCTTCCTAGCTGTTGCCGTGATTATTGAATCGGCTGGCACTGATTCTTGAATGTATGCAGGGTCCTTTGAGGAGTGCTTGTACTTCTTTTCTGTTCTTGGGGTAACAGATTTACATACAGATGCTCCCTGAATGCTTCCCTGCCCTGGTCCAGCACACTAGGGAGCATGGGCAGGAATTGACTACTTGTTTGTGTGGGTAAGAGAGTTTCCAGGAGAAAGCAAGCCTTAGGTTTCTCCTCCTCCAATTTGATCCCATATGTCTGTGCAGCATTCTTGACCACCATATTATAGATCCCTATATCGTCTGGTGGTGAAGGCCTCGAAGGGTATGTGTCTACCCCTTCTTCTGGCCTTTCGGTGGCGAGGTCATGCCATTCTAAGTCTTGCGCCTCCGAGGACGTCGAGTCCTGGTAGGTTAGCTGTTCTTCCTCGCCTTCTCCCTCAAAGTAATAGAGGGCCTCTTCTTCCTGTTCTTCGAGCGGCTCAGGCATTTTCGGCGGTTCCGTGTCCTCGAAGCCCCTTTCGACCTCGGCCGCGGGCTTCGGCGGGATGGTGTACTGACTCATCTTGTCGTCGAAATCCTTTTTCCGCTGCAGGATGCTCGCCATTTCGGCCTCGAGCCTCCTTTTCTTCCTTTCCATATCGGCAGCCTGTTCGGCGTCGAGGGTTTGTGCGCTTCGCTTTTTTGTCGTCGACGTTGTCGTCGAAGCGGTTGCCGACCCTTCGTTTCTCGGCATCGAGGAGTCCTTTTCGGGGGCTTCCTTCGGCGACCTTGATTTTTCGTGGGTCTTTGCCGTTCAGGAGTCCTTTTCGAAGGATCCGCTGGGCTCTTTGTCCTTGGGTGCAGTTGCTTTCGTTGAGTGTTTCGACTGCACTGTTCCCCTCGAGGACTTTGTCTCACTCTTTCGAGTGTCGGTCGGGTGTTTGGGGGCCGTCGACTCTCTTACCTCCTTCGACGTTTTCTTATGGACTTCGACGACCGTGCAGTCCTCCGGTCCTTCGGCGATGTTGTCCTCCTCTCCACTGGAGAGGCCCAAGTCTCGGAGCGATGGAGGTGGCCCCTGTCCCTGCATGGTGTGGCTCGCCCTTCTCTGCCTCTCTCTTACTCTTTGGGTCTTGGGTGTGAACGCCGAGCACGCGTTGCAGTCTTCGCTGCTGTGGTCGAGTGGCAGGCAGAGGTTGCAGACTGGATGCTGGTCCTTCTGGGCGTATTTGTGGTGGCAATTGGTGCAAAACTTGAAGGGATTTTTGTCCATTCCTGCGCTCAGGGAGCCCCCTGTGCGCACATTCTCGTGTGAACGTCGAGTTCTCTCGAAAAAAAATTCTCCTTAGTAGTCCCGGCTACCTGGCCTGTAGTCGGGTGCGATGATAATCTTCGATTTTCACGATTTTTCCCGTTTTCTGTCGATTCCTCTTCCAAAACTCTGGAACTCTTCGACAACGATCCAGATCCAACGGCGGAAAAAAGAATCTGAAGATGGCGACCAAAGGTGGGAGCTTCCGGAGGAAGCACGTCGACGTCACGAAGGACACCAAATGGTGGTATGTCGACGCCCACCTGGGCCACGAAAAAAAAAAAAAGAGAAGAAATACTACAATTCCGGACCCAACCACTAGATGGCGGAATAATGCACAGCATAGTGAATCCAGAAAGATTCACGCTGCAAAACTCAAGGGAAACACGCCAAAAGATGCCAAGTCTAACAAGGTTTTTATACAGACTTAGGGTGTTAAAGCGCTTTACAATGAGTTTGAAGAAACCCATGCAATAGCATTCTCCTCACATGGATTTGAAAGAATGTACAAAACAAAAACATTATGTAGTCTTAAAGAAAAGAATGATTCAAGTATCATATGTCTTATAGCGATCATATAGATTGTAAAGAGGTTAGAAGGCATTAAGAGAACTTCAGGGAGAGGATCCTACTTTTGTTTTACACCCGAGCATTTAGTTAGGTAGTGTTTTTTCAACTGTCCTTTGAACATAGAGAGAAGGGACTTCTGTTATTTGATCAGGAATTTTCTTTCAGACTGTTGGTGGTGACAAAGTGGATTTTGGTTAAATAAAATGTGTATTAAACATTATGTATATCATTATGTATATTTATGCACAAGAACAAAAATGATGTACTTTGCGAAAATGTATTTTTCTGTATTTAACTAACCAGGCCTTGACTCCATCTTCTTGTCACAGCCATGATTGCTTCTTTTCACTTCTCATTTTGACAGCACACGTAATCAATGAGCACTGTTGAAATGTTCTATATTTACATGCTATTCTCAAAGAACCATGGGGGAAGCTTTGTGCTATTATCAAGGCTCTTTCTGCTTGTGATGTTGTAAACCTATTTATTTTGTGGGACTTCCATTGTTTATGCAACTATATTTGTACTGCTACCTCTGATGACATTAGGTTAGAATTAGGGGTGGGTGTTAAACTTCGCTCCTCCAGCAGAGGTAGGGGAGTTTTGCCCACTTGGAACATGAAGTTTCAGAAAAACCCCACCAACCGCCGGGTGGCAGTGTTTTTTCTCACACGAGGCTCGCCGACAGTGAGTTGACAAGCGCAAGCGAGAAAATCAAGTGCTAGACCACCTCCTAGCAAGATTTCTCAACCTGGGCAGTGGTGGCAGGTCACTACTGCTATGTTGAGATGGCTGCAGTTTGCGGTGAGAAAGCTACAGCTTGAGTAGAAAATCTACTTGAATGGCAGAAAGAAGCAGCACTCTCTGGTGCGCTGTGTGGTGCCGTTCAGGCTGATTTTAGAGTGAGGGACAAGCTCCCAGAGCTAAAAATCAGCGTGAGCAGTGCAACGTGCCACAACTCTGCTGCTTGCAGAACTCCGCGGAGTTTCACTGAGTTTTTTGGAAAATCCACAGAACTCCGCGGAGTAAAATGCTGCAAATTCTGCCCACCCCTAGTTAGAATAGAACATGTTAATATTCAGTTAGGGGCTGGTGCTAGAATGGCAGTATTATATGCAGGAGCGGCTCCTCCGTCAAGGCGGAAGAGCGTCGCCCCACTGCTTTGTGAGTAGGTCAAAAAGGGAAAATAAAATGATAACAAAGCATTGTTATTATCATTTTATTTTTCCATCATTGCTCAGCTGGTTTGGGGCGGGGCGGGGCCTGGCAGTCACAGAGGAGCAGTGGGAGGAGTGGTGAACAGTCTCTTAAGTGCGCATGACGGGTTGGCCGGCAGTCATTGGGCCAGCCAAACAGTCATGCGCACTTTGCATGTTCTACACCACGCTGTATTGTACAGCCTGGGTGGAGAACATCACCAGCCTCCTAGTCCCTCTCTGAGCGCCGAACCACGGCGCTCAGACCAATCACAATGCTGCTGTAACTTAGCGTTGTGATTGGTTGGGGGAGCTTGGGAGCCTGTGTGCTCCCTGCTTCCTGCCCTTGGAGTCCTGGAAGCAGGCGAAGAGGACAGAGAGGTGGCAGCTAACAGGCAGGTAAGTGATTTAAACATTTTTTTTTCAATCCCTCCCCCCTTCACTCCGCGATCCGCCACCCCCCCATTGCTAAGTAGCAGCTGATTATATGATGTTAGCATAATTCTGAACTGTGATTTGTCAATTTAGTGCTGCATTTTCTCAACCTATGCTAACTGTGTGATTTCCATTTACTTCTATTGCAGATTTGCTTATAGATATGGCGAAACCTGGAGGTGAGCCAGTCTTTTGGCCCCCCAACTTTCGAGACAGAAATCTTGTTGGTTTGACTCTTGACATGGACTTAAAATATTTTTACCATGACTTTGTCATTCTATTCCTAAATTTGACTGAGCCTTAAGTGAATTCCCTATATTGATTTAATATGAAATGAATAAAATGAAAAATACATGTATAAAAGCGCACTGCTACCCTAGGGTGTCTAGACGCTGCTGCTCAGCGAGGAGAAGAAAAGAAAATCAAAGCAGATCAACTGCAAAGAGAATCATAGATTGAAAATCCAGGTTTTGAGGGCCTTACGGAAGGAAAGTAAGTCTTGCTTGATTTTAAGATCCTACGACAGAGAATTCCACAGTCTAGCCGTGCAGGTGATGAAACTTCTTCCACCCCAGTTAGCTCTTCTGACCTTGGGGATGACAAGATTGAATGCTGTGGAGGAGCGCAGAGAACTGCTAGGGACATATCGTTGAAAGCCCTGTTTCAAGTAGTCGGGTCACGAGTCATGTAGGGCATGAAAAGCAATACAGAGGGCACTAAATTCAATCCTTCTCTTAACTAGTAGCCAATGTAGGAGTGGAAGTGCATGGGATATAGAATGGTCTTTGGGAATAGCCAAAAACAGCCGGGAAGCCGCATTTTGTGAGATCTGCCGTTTGTTTAAAAATCTTTTCCGAAAATTGGTAAAGAGTGCACTGCAGTTTGACAGGATGAGAGCAGAAATCACCCCCTTCTGCAATTCAGAGGGAATGTGGGGGAAGATTTTCCAAAGGGCTTTAAGCATGAAGAAGCCTCATGAAGTAATGGAATTAACATGGCCTTCGAAGGAGAGTTTATTTTCAAAATAGACCCCTAAATCCCTCAATTCCTGCAGCCACTACTTAAGAGATCAAAAGGATGTATTAGCCCCGAAGAGCAGAACCTCCGTTTTTGCCGAATTTAATTTTAGACAATTGCTGGCCATCCACTTCCCAATTTGGAGCATGCAGTCATGGAGTCTGAAGGCCGTATCGCCAGGATTGCTAGCTACCGACACCACGATTTGGATGTCGTCGGCATAGGACACTGCTGCAAAACCAAATGATCTTATGAGATTAGCCAAGGTAGTCACATACAAGTTAAAAAGGGTAGAGCTTAAAGACGATCACTGAAGGACCCCACAAGGCAGAGAGAGGGAGATTTGAAACCATTGAGCTCGACGAACTATTCTCTGCCTGAGAGAAACAATTTGAGGAGCTCGAGAGCCTTGCCTCTGATGCCAATGGTGAAGAGACCATCAATGAGGAGTCAGTGGTTAACAGTGTCAATTGCTGCTGAGTGGGCTAATACAATTAGAGCAGCACTACATCCATTGCCCAGGGTTTGCCTAATTTGCTCAGAGCCAGTAGTCAATGCTAGTTCTATGCTGTGTTGGTTTCTAAAACCGAACTGCATGGCGTCAAGAAGTGAATTATTAGTAAGAAACTGAGATAGCTCCTGATTGATAGCTTTTTCGATGATCTTAGAAGGAAATGGAAGGCGAGAAATTGGCCTATAGTTGTCGGGGTAGTTGTTATCCAAGTTAGCTTTTTTTAAGAGCGGTAGAATAGAAGCCCTTTTCCATTCCTTTGGAAAGGAACCCAGCATAAACATCCCGTTAAAGATGTCTGTAAGATTCTTAGAAATAACTGTTGGTGCTAGCTGAAGAATCCGAGAAGGGCAGGGGTCCAGTGGGGAGCCAGACTTGGTTTGGCACATCATGGACAGGACAGATTCCTCAGATAGAGGGGAGAAGGATGTCAGAAGAAATTTCCCAGTGAGATCTGAGGGAGAGATATCCTGTGAAATGATCAGACAAAAATTACCGCCGAGTCAGGAAAGCCTGAAGGACTGTCATCTATTGAGTCAATGTTATTAATCTCATTGATCTGTGTGTGTAGTTCATTGACAGAGTGCTTGGCCGAGAACATGTTGTAGACAGCCGGCTTGACCTTATTTTGAAAGAAGATGGCTAGTGTGTTACAAAATGCTTGGCTGGCTAACTTATTTTTAGGTTCTGGAACCTTACTGACTTTTTGTACTGTAGCAAAAGTTCCTTTGGAACAATCAAAGAGGGTTTCAGTTCCATCGTAAAAGAGCTGCATTTGATTTTGGAAATCAAGTTTTTGTAAGTCCCTAGAGCCTGTTTATATGCCACCTTATCACTAAGGTCATAATTAGAGCGCCATTTCCATTCGAGCCTTCTACAGGCTTGTTTGTGAACTCTAAGATTGTTATCGAACCAAGGTTCAGAGAGGGAATATGCATTTTGACTAATATTTTTTGCCTTCTGCATTGCACCTTGAATTATTATGTTCTATATTTTGCCACTGACTCTGCGAATTTACTTTCTTGCAATGATATACATTTTTCATTTCTATTTAGGTGTCATTTAGAGACTCACTGCCTCATAGATGCTTGAGGTTGAACAATGTCCTGATCCTCAGAAAGCACTTTATATCTATCTTAAAAGATAACAGAGATACCGTCAACAGTTGCCTGAGAAAGCGGTGGTATCTGGGGTCTGTTAATTCAACAGTGGGATGGCTAGCCTGGGGATCCCTTTGCTCCTAAGACTTCTCGTGCCACCATAGATCATGAGCTTTTTGGCCAATTATTTAGAAGAATCTAAGTGTACAGTGCTGTCGGTCTGACAAGCTATTTTAAAAGAACACCTTTCGAGGGGGGCGTGGCTTGGACAGCAGTGCTAATGGCTGCCTGATTCCGTCTCTCCGTCCAGCACAGAGTGTGATGTGACATTATCGCTAGGAGGGACCACAGGTAAAAGACGCAGAGACCTGGATTACGATTCCGCTTTCCATGCGGCACCTCTGAAGAGCCAGAAACTCCCAACTAAGCTTAGCCAAGAAGACAAGAATTCACTTTGTGAAACAGGTGCGCTCCTCTGCAAAATGGCGGAGCCAACCATCGCGGCTATCCAGTGAGTGGTAGGTACTCTCAAACCTCACCAAAACAGCTGCCAACCGTCTGCGGTGACTTACAAGGATCTGCCAGCAGGTACGGTCCCTCGCTGTACGATTCCATTAATTTAATCGAGATGAACGCGGGAGTCTCCCTCACTGAACCAGCAGCGTGTTGCCTGACCCTAAGATGGCGGTCCATCGTTTAGTTTATGTTCCAGTAGAACTTACTCCCTTCACGCTGACCTGACATACCCTTGCATAAGCGGCCTCACTATTGCTCTGCCGCTATCAAGGGAAGCCCACACAGTTCTGCCATCGTTGCGTGGCTCAAGCTTTTGCAATGCCTGACGTCAAAATGGTGCCTGCATATCTAGCAATGTAATTCTGCTCAATCCCATGTGGCGTAATATGCAGGACTTCTAATCCGCATGCATTCCTGTGGACATCCCTGAACTGCTTCTGTGACCCTGAACATCTCCAACACCAGCTCCTCATGTTTCATCTAAGGCAGCGAAGGCCGACTTCTGCGTGACCAGTAGTGCCCGGAGGAGCCTTGGTAGGGCTTTGATGAAAGAAGCAGCGGCCCGACAGTGATCAAAGGCTGATACAGGGGGCCTGAGGTGCAGAGGACAACATGCTGTAAGGAATAGAAGAGGAATACCGACTACCTTCAGCAGAATGGTTGAGAAGAAATTAGCGCACTCAGTAGTATGAGGCGGCTGGCGTGCATTGAGGAAGTGTCCCCCAGCTAACCGCCAGTGAGAGGTCCCAAATTTTACCCACCTACCTATGACATACCAAAGAGGCCACAGCTGGAAGCCCCTGAGGAGTATAAAAAGCGGCAAGCCCCTACGGGACTGGATACGAATCTGATCAACAACAGCATACGCTGATTCGCTCCCACAAACACAGGTGAAAGACCTAATAGGCAACTTAGTCAGCAATCCCAATTGCATGCTCCCAGGTGGATCACTGTATCGAAGGGCGATTTAATCCACCACACTCACGAAAGGTATAACTGCAGTGGCTCTATAGCTCATAGCCCCAGGAGGACAGCAGCCTTTTGAAGCCAAAAACCTCACTAAAGTCAAAGGTGTCTTATCCATGGGCCTTAGTAGGGTCACTGAGCTCGAGCCCACCACTCTTATGCGCCACACCAAAAGAAGCTCTGTAAAAAGATTCTCCACCATTCTGACCCTCCACCATCTTATCTACTGGCATACACTATAATTCAGTGTTCGATATTCTCTACTAACAACGCTGTGAGCTCACCGCCATTAACTGCCCTCTCTAGCTAGCCTCTCGCCCACTACAAATCAACATGGCAGAAAAAGAACCCAAACCACATTATAAGTGCACGAAGGCTGAACCTCCCCCTCCAGACTCCCCTATTAAATCCAAGGCAGATATAAACAGCACAATGGAAATGATAGTGAGAAAATTGGCAGATGTTCACGATCTAGCAAAATCAACTAAACAAAATACGGACGCTAAACAGCTAGAAATGACTGCCATTCGTGCTGACATCAATACAATCAACACACTTTGACCTACTTTGTTCTACCAATCCTGGATAGACAAAGGTTTCTTCTTCCCTTATCTGCTGGGCTCCATTGCCCAACCCAGGACCTTCTCCGATCTACAGGAAGTATACAAACTAGACACGATAGAGTTCTACAACTTCCTTAGAATTAAAGCTCCCATCTCTAAATCAAACAGCCATAACATCACCCCAGCCCTACCTAACTTCTTACTGAAACTTAACAAAACTGGCCACCAAGTATCTCACCTATACAAAGTCTTACGTCCAAAAACGTCACAATTAAATAGTGATATAAGCGCCTTCTGGGAAAACCATTCTTCAAATCCCATAACAACCTCAGACTTGCCTCATATTTGGAGAACAGTCACCTCCCAGAAAATCTCCCCAGTTCTATCACAAACCAAATTCTGGCTCATACACAAAATTTTCTGGACCCCATCGCGCCTACACTTGCTGAAGATCTTAGATGACCCCACTTGCTGGAACTGTAAACAAGAAGTTGGAGATCTTGCCCACCTTATCCTCCACTGCAATTCTCTATCCAGATATTGGTCTAAGGTCTTTTCATTCATATCTGATCTATTTAAATGCCATCCAAAAAAAGAACTTGCATTCCTCATCAAAGGATTCCTAGATACTAAACAAGACAACCCTGCAGATAGCGCTATTCTAGACTTACTACTAACATCCGAAACCAAAGTAGTCCTTTCCAACTGGAAAAACACACACAAAGCCGCCTTTACCAACTGGATCAACTGGGTCTCACACATCAGAGGCGCAGACAATTCCTCCCACCAACACTCACCATGGAAACCTCCCTATAAACCCATTTGGGATATCCTGGACAACTATTTTGAGTCCAACAAACCACCCTAGACACTCTTTATATATATATATATATATATATATATATATATATATATATATATATATATATATATATATATATATATATATATATATATATATATATATATATATATATATATATATATATATATATATATATATATATATATATATATATATATATATATATATAGCCACTTTCACTCCCGAAACTTACCATCGTCCACCCTTACACTCCTCATGCTTAATTCCACAGACATAGCTCTCTTCTCTGACTCCTGACAAATAATGCAGTGTTGCAACAGCACTTACGCCTCGATGTAAACCGAGTCCAATGCCCCCCAGAATATACAAATCTGTTACACAACAATCCGGCTTAACTTATTCCATACATAATTGGCTCTGCTTAACTATAACTCAAATTTCAAACTCATGAACACTGTCCTCGATACCTATAGGCCTCTTTATCTGTCACATCAATGGCATAGCTCCAACTTCAATCAAGTGCTCATCATGGTCCCACTGCTTTATCTACGATCTTTGATTGGTACCAAAATAAGAAGTTCACACACTGTTAGGCCATCTCGCAGAATTTTATCTGTATATTCACCCCTCCTTAACTGCTTTTACCCTTTCTTTTCAGTTCACTTCGTAGAAGCCATCGCTTTATGCATATGATACGCCATATTATATTCACACGACTTACTGTAGCCTCTTATGTTATTGCTATCATTATGTTATGTTTTGTTTTTGTTCTTATGAGTTGTGTTGACTCTATGTTTGTACTTTATTATTCATTCAAAATCAATAAAATCCTTTGAAATAAAAAGAACACCTTTCTTCCAAGGGATTCAATTTAGATAAGAAACAGGAGGTGATATATGGTTGAACTTGAACTTGTTTATAGTTATAAGATAGTCTTTTCTCCTAGGGAAGATACCATCAGATTTCACAAAAAACCTGTTTTTTTCACCACAGCATGCAGATCAGAAGCTGGCCCAGAACAGATAATCTGTGCTCACCAAGGTAAAGATCCTTGCAAGGCAATGATAATTATCCCACGTTGTCAAGGCATGTCTTACAAAAACTCGAGAGCTTCATATTTATCATCCGAATAAAAGAGTGGTGTCACCAACCTGGGCAGCGAAGGCAGCAATCTGACATAACAGGGTTTTGGCAAGTGATGTCAGGGCAGTCTGGGGTGATGCATGTCACATTTCCAGCCTGTGAGAACAAATCAGAAGTGCTCAGAGTGATCTTCTTTTAAACGTGTGTCAAACAAGCCAAATGTATTTGACTCAATTCAGATACATGCGAACAGTTTGAAAATTCAGAAAGTATTTCTACAGATGTAAATGCCTTTGGTATTCAGAGTTAAAGGGCATGTCCTCAGCATACCCTATTCTGATATTTCGATATAACTCTTTTTCAGCTGAACATTTCAGAAACCCCACATGGTCGGTAAGAGTCAGGGAAGCAAGAAGTAAAGTAGTTCAAGAGTGGACCAGAATATTTCTCTTCTTATCTACATTTTGAACAGGTCATCTTGGCTGACTAATTCAAAAAAGAAAATGTTACTTACCCTATAAGTATCTGTTTGTGGCATGTAGTGCTGTATATTCACATGCTGTGCATATTCCTGCCATCTAGTGTTGGGCTCAGACTTGTGCAAGTATTTTTTCTATGAAGAAGTCTTGCCGAGTCACGAGGTATCATGAATCCACCTATTGGTGGTAACTCACATGGACATCGTCTATAATTGTTAAATTGTTTTTTCCCAGACGAAGGGTGAGGATGTAGATGGAGCATAGCGACACAGAAAAGATGGCCATGCGTAGGAAAGATCAAGGCTGAAAGTTAAAAACATCTGAAACACCTAAATACATATAGGGGGAGGGTGGGTGCATGTGAATCTATAGCACTACATGTCATGAACAGATGCTTACAGATTAAGTAACATTTTCAGTTTGTGTCGTGTGTACCTGTAGATACACATGCTGTATCTACAGGTGTGCATAGATGGTAAAGCAGTCCTCCCAGAAGCAGCAGCTAGCCTGAGGAAGTTGCAAAAAATTGAAAAAGTGTGCAAAGGACAGCCTGACCAACTTTCACTTGTTGGCGAGCTAAAACTTCCACACCACAGTGTTTCGTAAATATGTGGGGTGTTGGCGAGGTAGCTGCTTTGTAAATGTAAAGTATAAGAATAATACTCAAGAAAGCTGTAGAAGCTCCTCTTGTGGGAGGATGAATGAGGTCTGAGAGGGATCGGCAAAGAGCGTTTGGCTTTAGCATAACTTGTCTGTATGTATCTAACCAGCTGTCTTGCTACACCTGCTTTGGATAGAGTTCACCCTTTGTGAAGTCTGGAAAAGGAGACAAAACATTGCTGTGTCTTACGGAAGGGCTTTGTCCTGTCAATGTCAATGACATCTAAGGTGCGAAGAACTCGTTCTTCTACTAATTCTGGATGTGGGAAAACATTGGGAATTCTATGGTTTGATTGAGGTGGAAGCTAGAAACCACCTTGGGTAGGAATTTGGGGTTTGTCCTGAGCACTACTCTATCGTGGTGCAGTTAAGAGAAAGGTTCTTCTAGAGTAAGAGCCTGTAACTCACTAACATGTCTGAGGGAAGTGATGGCTACTAGAAAGCCACTTTGCAACCCATGCAAGTCCAGCCTTTTCTTGGGCCAATACTCGATTCTTAAGTAGTGAAAGCATACAAAGCTGTTTTTCAGCCAGATCACCAGGTAATGGCTGGAAAGTTCATGTGCCTCTTGGAGATGATGGCCTCTTGCGTTACCATAGTCCCACACACCAGTTTAAACATGCATCCATTAGAGGACTGCCTAGCGGTACAATGGTTACAAGCAGAGGGTCAGTTGGAGGATCTAGTGTTGATCTGGGGCCATACTCATTACTCTCTGCATTGGTGGAATGCCAACAACCAGTTGCAGGGATGGCCCTCATGGACCCAGTTCCGCAAGTGACCATCACCACAGATGCCTAATGAGGAAGTCATCCTCCTTAGGCTGCTTATGCATCTTGACTTTATGGTAAAGAGCCGCTCTTTGCAGTACCTCATGACACGCAATTGTATCATCTGGAGGGGAAGGTTCAGCCGGATACAGGTCTGGATATGTGTCACCAAGAGGATCCACGGCGTAATCATACCATGGATCATCATGTGGTTGCGTGTCATAAGGTGCATCATAGGGATCATAGGGAGACTTAGGGCTATCCCCCCAAACTCTGAAGTAGGGGAACCCTGAGGGGACTCAGGTGGCGGGCCCACTGGTGGCAGTGGGAAGACTGGGCAGTGGTGTGGTGAAGAGGGCTTGGGAGGTGGAGGTGAACTACAAGATGGAGGTGGTGGTAATGTGCCTTTATCATGGTATCGAGGTTTTTTAGGCACCATGTAAAAAGGTGGATTGGTGGCCTTCTCAAAAGTCAATTTCCTCTTTGGAGGGAGGGAGTCTTTGGTGTGAGAAACAGGTTTAATCACTATTCGCCCCCTTCCAGGGTGAATATGAATTTGCTGCTGCCTGGCATCGAGCTCCTCTTGTAGCTGCCGCTGGAGGATAGGGTGCTCTTGATCCTCGGAGGCACAGATGACAGTGCTCTGGATGTTGACTTCCTCTGAGCCAAGTGAGTCTTATGAGTTACTGGCACTGAGATGGATTTCTGCTCCCAAATCTTCAGCACCGTGGTTGGCTTCTAGGGCAGTTGTGAGGTCGAAGCCGAAGAGCCTTCTAAGGTGGAAGGCCATGTCTTGGAGCCAAGCTTCAACGCTGAGCGGTGTACTCCCATCGGCTCTGACTCAGTATCAAAGTGCCGACCAAGGCTGTGTGGCAGTGGTGGGCCAGAGATCTCATGGCTGATATGTGCGCTCAATGCTCGACCCTCTTGTGGGTGAGGTTCAGCTTCCAAGTGGTGTTGGGAGATGGAAGGCGGGGAAACGTTACTCACTTAGGCTGTCTTGGTAGAAGGATGCTGGGTGGGTGAAGGCTCGTTGACATCGGAGTCCTTTTTCAGCTCTGAAAGTTGGATCTCTGCCGCAGAAGCCTTGGTCTCCTGGTCTCTGAACAGGTCCGATGTGTCTTGCGAATGTTGGTGCGTCATGGGTGCTAATGCAAGGTGATGATCTCAATGCTATAGAAGAGTCTTTTTATTTCCTAAGGCAAGGGATGCTGAGCAAGAGCCCTCCTGATGGGCCTGGGGGTGACAAATGCAAAAAGAACAAATGATGGACAGAATGCAGAACAATGTCATACATTCACCCCAGTACAGAGATATGGGCCTAATCCATCGTTTTTTTGCTCACCATGCCATTCCAGTTTGGACCCAGCCATATGCAAATCAGTCTTGACCCTGCGCCCAATGGGAACAGTCCAGCCCGAACTGCCAGGCCAGGTCCTCCCTGGACTGGAAACAAGCATCCTAGGACCGGTTTCGGGCTTTCAGCCCTCATCAGCCAGGATAGCTTGACTCCAGTGGCATGGAGATCACGGGACCCACATCTGGGCATACACGTCCCACTCGGGGTGACAAATGCAAAAAGAACAAATGGAACAATTGATGGACAGAATGCAGAACAATGTCATACATTCACCCCAGTACAGAGATCTGGGCCTAATCCATCGGTTTTTTTTTGCTCACCATGCCATTCCAGTTTGGACCCAGCAATATGCAAATCAGTCTTGACCCTGCGCCCAATGGGAACAGTCCAGCCCAAACTGCCAGGCCAGGTCCTCCCCTGGACTGGAAACAAGCATCCTAGGACCGGTTTTGGGCTTTCAGCCCTCATCAGCCAGGATAGCTTGACTCCAGTGGCATGGAGAGCACGGGACCCATGTCTGGGCATACCCGTCCCACTCGGGGTGACAAATGCAAATGGAACAATTGATGGACAGAATGCAGAACAATGTCATACATTCACCCCAG
Organism: Calotriton arnoldi; assembly: GCA_963921515.1. Lineage (NCBI taxonomy): Eukaryota > Metazoa > Chordata > Amphibia > Caudata > Salamandridae > Calotriton > Calotriton arnoldi. The sequence goes on from CAWUFW010007961.1 coordinate 298,479, forward strand.
TACAGAGATATGGGCCTAATCCATCGTTTTTTTGCTCACCATGCCATTCCAGTTTGGACCCAGCCATATGCAAGTCAGTCTTGACCCTGCGCCCAATGGGAACAGTCCAGCCCGAACTGCCAGGCCAGGTCCTTCCTGGACTGTAAACAAGCATCCTAGGACCGGTTTCGGGCTTTCAGCCCTCATCAGCCAGGATAGCTTTCCTCCAGTGGCATGGAGAGCACGGGACCCACGTCTGGGCATACCCGTCCCACTCGGGGTGACAAATGCAAAAATAACAATTGATGGACAGAATGCAGAACAATGTCAAACAGTGATGGGCTGGGGACAGACAAAGGTTGCAGACCTGATGTAGGTCTGCCCTGGGGTACATTATTCAACACTTGGGCAGTATCGGAATGGAGACCTTTCCATTACAGGCATATTCTCTGATGTCACGGAAGGGGCCAGGCCCTGTATGAGGCACCAAAATAGTCGACCACAGAAGTAAAGGTGAGACAACTCGAAAGCTAGGAACCAACGAAGATGCACTGTTTCTTCAACAGACAAGGTAATTAGAACCGAACAGTCCTTGCGAGACAATGCGGTGTTGAACTGCAGCTCAAAGAAACACGTCTGAACCAGATGGCAGAGAAAAAAGAATCTAGCAATGAAGTCATTGCCCGTGCGCAATGCCAGCAATAGGTGGAGTCACGGTACGTTGTGACTCAAAAACACTTCTTCAAAGAAAAACAACTTGCACACATCCAAGCCCAACACTAGATGGCAAGAGTATGAACAGCATATGTATCTACTGCTACACATGCCACGAACACTTGGTTTCAGGATCCTTAGCCACTCAGTGTGAGTTGAAGTGCTACCTCTAACAACACAGATTTGAATTCAAGCATTAAGAGGGTTGTTGTTCTTAATAAAACGTGTAAAGAGTCTGATGGTCTATACCTGTTGTGTTAAGCTAGCTTCCTTCACTCACATTTCCACCACTACCAATTAGGAAACTCAACAAAATGATTTAGTGTGTGCCTCTGTGGAAACACTACTGGTCATCTAGGGGGACTGGTAGAGGCCATTAAAAGCCTCCCTTTCACTCTTGTAAAAAAGCCACATTTTTCCTAGAACTTGGAAGCCGAAAAAGAAAGGCAATACTATAGTGGTCATGTGCCACTCCAATGCTAGCTGTGGAAAAAATTTCCCAATACCATTCATTTATCCAAAATAAACCAAAGAGTAGAGGTGGTGGAAGTCATATCACTTAGCCTTTGTATGTTGCTTACAAACGGTATTTCTTCCTCGATTACATTGTACAAGTAGTTTCTACCTCTGACAACAACAATTTGGCAGATATATCATTGTTGAAGAGGCCAAGCCTTGAGTACTCATATCCTTTCAATTTAGTAAAAAATTCTGACTGTCCCGAGACCCTCCGCCACCTTCCATTACACTTACATCTTTAGTTGAGAGTAGAATTTTCCATCTCCCCATTTGCCCAGGGAGAGGTTTCCTTTTAACTTGTCCTATTCTATTGTCTTTTTTTCTGACTCTAGATGCTCCCTTACTTCCATTCTCTTGAGATGTTACATAAAGGTCTGGTTTCTCCCTTGCAATCCCATCGCCTTTCCAATTCTCTGAGAAGTTCTATGTCACCAACTTGCCTAAAAATATCCGGCTTTCTTCTTACATGAGATCTCCCATATTTTCCTCCTTCCTTACCTATCTTACTGTCACCTGTAATCACCCAGAAGTGTTTGGTCAAATATATCCTACCCTCAGTGGGATCGCCTCTTAATCTGTATATGAGAAGATATCCAATCTCTTGCTATGCCCTGATGTGCTCTTCTTTTCTGAAGTCTTCCCTCTTTGCCTTTGATTCCTACTCTTATAGACCCTGCAACGCAAGATGAGCTGCTGAGCCTCTAGACTCAACGACCTTCCTAGCTCACCATCATAAGTTGAACACTACTGTTTTTGAGAAGTAAAACAACACATTTTACATAAATTTACTTTTTTTGTCCTTCCTAAAAGTTAAGTGCATTAATTATATTTCAAAGTCGATCTCCAAATTGCCCCTCTTTCAGAATTGTATAGCAGGAGGTAATTCACAGGTACTTACAATGCAGATGCAGACCTTACAGTCATCAACAGTGGGTGGAAAAACAGCCCCTTCGGTTCTTTCAATGCCTTCAAACAAACAGCCTGGAAGAGAGGCAAGGGATGAACAAGAGAAATCTCCCATTGATGCTAAAAGTGGGGCCTGAATAGTTAGAAGATTCACTGACTCATGACTTTTACGTAGCACTTATACATTTAATATATTTATTTATATATATATATAAATATATATATATATAGATATATATATATACACACACTCCACACGCCTGCCTTCAAATATAGACAGACTACAGCACGCTCGAATTTGCTCGCAAACACAATTTATTGGCAGAAAAACAACGGTAACGCGTTTCAACAGCCGCAGCTGCCTTTGTCAAACCAATTGTGATTGCCATCTTGGTTTCTTTAAATACATGTTCCAGGGCCTTTCACAAGCCTTAAAGTGACAGTGCTAATCCCACACAAAGTGACATAGTGCTTTTTCATTTAAAGTGACATGTGCAAATCGCCGCTATTTACATTATCTTATCCAACACACTGTGGTATAAGAAGCTTTACCTTGCATTTTGTTTAAAATTACATATTGATTTACTTAATATCACCTCAAGAGAGTTTTTTAACTGACTCTCGGTATCGCATACATTGTATTTGCAATGCTACATGTAACCAGTCAAGAGCAAGTGCCCTATGTGACCCACTAATATCAGAATCTGTGTTCCTTAGGGGTTTTTAGATACATTCCGGGCAAGTGCCCTTTTTCCAAGTATTCTTCAGCAGTTACATATATTGAACAATGATATTTCTTCAACCATATCGTGTCAAAGCTAGAATTGTGGCAAAAACACAAAATAAGATACAACTAATCAAACGTATAAATACCCCAAAATAATATATAACCCTGTGAAAGCTTATACCAACAAACCATTATTCATGGTCTGGATTATTCAGGGAAATATAGTTACAGCAGTAACTTTATTCATAAAATGTATTCTTAAAATTCGTTTCTGTGGACCATAGGCATAAGAATGGGACTAATTTCATTAGTTCTTCTGCTTAAAGATACTCTCTGACAGAAATCTCCTCATGACGTTATAGATGGACATGTAAATCCTCTTCAGTATTGAGGCCCTGTGGCATTTTCGTGTTGAATCTTAAGATGTATCTTGATTCTAGCTGTCTCAGAAACCTCTCTCTGTTACCACCTCTAGGTCTTACTAACACTTGGTCTAACACAAAGTATTCTAGATTGTTAACATCACTGTTGCGGACCTACTCAAAATGTCTAGCAACAGGATATGATTGATCCTTGTGTTTGATGGCACGGATGTGCTGCAGGATGCGTTGGTGTACTCTTAAAATGGTGCTCCCTATATATAGTTTGTGACAACTACATTTCAAGGCATAAACGGCGTAACCACTCCTACATGTTAACGGTATATATATATATATATATATATATATACTTTCTTACGATCCCACCATTCTTCCACTCCAGGGTTTTTCGGGACTCACATACGGCACTCCCGGCACCAGTATTTTTAAAAAGGGTTTATTATATATATATATATATATATATATATATATATATATATATATATATATATATATATATATATATATATATATGGTAAATATTTTACTTATCCTGTAAGCATCTGTTTGTGGCATGTAGTGCTGTCGATTCACATGCTTAGCATAAGCCTGCCATCTAGTGTTGGGCTCGGAAGTGTGCAAGTTGTTTTTCTTCGAAGAAGTCTTTTGAGTAACGAGGTGTAGTGGCTGTTCCTCTTGCTTGCAATGCGTATGGTCCTAGACTCCATTGTTAGATTGTTTTACCCTTGACGGGTGAGGATGAAGTGTAAGGATGATGTATCTTATGGAGATGACCATGCAAAAATAATGTAAGGTATAATGTGGAGAAATGCAACCAACACAGGTGATCGGGAAGGAGGGGAGACGAATGTGAGTCTACAGCACTACATGCCACAGACAGATGCTTCCAAGGTAAGTAACATTTACTGTTTGAATGCATGTGTGGCTGTAGATACACATGCTTAGCATAGACTGAAATGTATTTCCAGATGGTTTGTGCTAGGAGAGACAGTTGTGGAGATCTGCCCCCCCCCCGTTTTTGCCGATAATACATGGCAGTAATGTTGTCTGTTTTGATTAGGACTGCTGTGCCTGTAAGGTGAGAAAGGAATGCTTTCATCATTAGATGAACAGATAGCAGCTCTAGGTGACGGATATGTAGGAGAGACTGACTGTGTTTCCAATGCCCATGTACAGTCAACTCCTATGAGTGCCCCCCCTTCCAGTCATTGATGCGTCTGTCATTATGGTAGCTTGTGAAACTGTGCTAAAGAAAGGTTGTCCCTGTATAGTCTTTTAGAGTTCCACCATTGCAGAGAGTGGCAAGCTTGAAGGGTGATCAAAACTAGATATTATAACTGACCCTTCGTTTGAGACCATTGCTGCACTAAGCGTTGTTGTAATGGGCGTATATTCAGTCTGGCATGAGGTACTATGGCTATACATGATGCCATGGTTCTTAGGAGGTGCATAACAGTTCTCACTGTTATTTGTTGGTGAAGCTAAAACTGTGTTTTGAAAGTGTGTAGCCATGCTGCATTTGGGGAAGCTACCCCCTTGTAACAATTTAGGATGGCTTCCAAGTAAGGTTGTATCTGAAGAGGTTGCAGGTGTGATTGGACTGCACTGACTGTAAAACCTAATTGTGAAGTACATTTATGGTTGTTTGTGTGTGTTGCAAACATTTGTGGTATGGTTTGCTTTTGACAAGCCATTCGTCCAGATAAGGAAAAACATGTATGTTTTGCCTTCATAAGTGAAATGCTACTACTGATAAGCATTTGGTAAACACACTGGGGGCTGTGGTGACCCCGAATGGAAGCACTTTGAAGTGAAAGTGTTGTCTGTTGAAAGCAAACCTGAGGTATTGCCGGTGTGCAGAGTGAATTGGAATGTGAAAGTATGCATCTTTTAAATCCAATACTGTCATGAAGTCTCCCTGTTGTAGAAGTGGTATAACATCTTGAAGAGTGACCATATGAAAATGTTCTGAAAGAACGTACCTGTTTAGAGGTCTGAGGTCTAGAATAAGCCTTAGAGCCCTGTCTGTTTTGGGTATAAGGAAGTAAAGGGAATAGATCCCTGTGCCCTGTTGGTGTAATGGCACAAGTTCTATCTCTCCCTTGCTTAGGAGAACTCGAACTTCCTCTTTGAGCATTTTTTGATGGTCTGTTGACATTCTGTGGGTGTGAGGTGGAATGTTTGGAGGTGTTGAAGTGAACTCCAGGCAATAACCATGTTGGATAATAGCCAACACCCATTGGTCGGATGTGATATTTATCCTGCTGTAGTCATCCCCCAACATGTGTTGTGTGATTGGGGGAATAGTGACCGAGTCAATGCTTGGTGGTGGTAGAGGTGGAAGGTTTAGTAAAACCTCCTCTGCCTCTATGTTGGTTTCCTCTATTTTTTTTTTTTGCAGAGTTTTATATAGCGCGAACTTGACCCGCAACCGAATCGGGTATCAGAGCGCTTTACATAGCACCAGTTACTTTACATGAGGACACACATTCATTTTTGTTAGGCACGGGGAGATTAAGTGATTTGCCCAGAATCACAGGATGTTTTAGCGTCATTACCGAGACTCGAACCCAGTTCCCCAGGTCCGAGGTCGAACGCCCTAGCCGTTAGGCCAACTCCTCTCTCCTATAGGAGCCTCTATAGTATCCTCTAGGGGAGGATGTTTGATTTTGTGTCTTATTGTAAGAGGTGGATGTCTCGGGAGGTTGTTTTGGACCCGCCATGATAGGAGGAGCAGTGAAAGGAGCCACGCTGTGATTATGTTTGGAATGCTCCCATTACTTTCGCCATATCGTTATCTTTTTTTATTTTCTCTAGGAGGGTATTCACCTGTGGCTCAAAAAGGTGTTTGCCATCAAAGAAGAGGGCTAATAAGTTTTGCTGAACCTCTGGCTTAAAGCCAGATTCCCTTAGCCATGCATGTCTTCTTAAGATATGACTTTAATTAAGATAAGACTTTAATTAATACCCCTGGTTGCTGTGTCAGCCGCGTAAATGGCACATTGTATATTGGTATTAGATATAAGCCTCCCATCCGATGCAATTTGGTATGCTGTCTTTTTATGTTCCTCGGGGAGTTACTGTAGGATCTCCTCCATTTAGTCCCAGTGTGCCCTATCATAGCGTGATAAAAGACCAATGGAGTTGGCAATCCTCCAATGGTTGGCTGATTGTGCCGCCACCCTCTTACCTTCTGAATCTATCCGTTTACTCTCTTTGTCTGGTGGGGGTGCCTCACCAGTTGTATGAGAATTTGCCTGTTTACGAGCAGTGGTCACCACTAGAGAGTCTAGTATGAGTTGAACTTTGTAGTATGTAGGGTCTTCTGGGGAAGGTTTATATGTTTTATCAACCCTAGGAGTAATAATTCTGGATCTAAATGGATCTTTAAAAAAATCTGTAGTGTTCCTGAGCATACCCTTAAGCATGGGAAGGTACTGCGCAGAACGCTGAGTAGACAAGAGAGTTTTGAATAGGAAGTCGCCCTCTAGTAGCCCAGTGTGGAGTGTCACTTTTTGAAAACTAGGGTCCCTACTTATAAGACCGTGGTAAGTAGTGGTGTTATCAGGAGGGGAGGGTCTTGATGGATATAGATTAGAGTTAGTGTTATCCGGTGGATCTGAGACATATGCCCCCCAGTCATCTTGTGGTGGTAATGAATGCTGATCATCACCCCCCATCCCCTGTGAAGGAGCGGAGTGAGCCCTCTGTTGAATCAGGAGGGTCATGAATTGGTGACTGTTGTGGTGATGGAGTGTGTATAGTAGGGATTGGAGGAGGGCTAATGTGGAGTGGACTACTAGCCTTGTCCTCGTTTCTCTTCTTTCTTGGCACAATAGGGAAATCTATTGACTCTTCAAAAGAAAGTTGCCTTTTCGCAGGCTGTGCCCCTGAATGAGGGGGTATGGTGAGGATTCTTCCTGGATTTGGGTGAACCATTAAATATTTTTGCAGAGAAACCAGCTGTTGATGTAACTTCTCAAGTACTGGTTGCACAGTCTTTGGAGAATGTGGTGCAGCGGTTTGTTTTTTCTGCTCCGACACTGGTTTAGTCCTGGTTATTTTGAGTGCAGAGGGTTTTGGCTCCAAGGCCACCTTTTCCGTGCCAGAGTGGTATGGTGTTTCTGCTCCGAAGACTTTGGGGCCGAAAGTTGGGTTCAGTCTGACTTGGAGTGTTTTGGTAGCCGAAAGTTGGGTCGATTCCAAGGTGGAGGGAGTTAGATCTATGACTTGAGGTCTAGTCTGTTTCTTCAGAGCCAAAGCTAGATGTTCTGGAAGCAGCCAGTCGGTGCCGGGCATGGCACATAGGCAGTTGTGGCCCAACAACAGACTTTTGGGGCTTAGCCGGCGCTGACTGTGGTCAGGGTGGAGGCGGAGGTAGCAAAGTACTCACAGTTTGTTGCCCTGAAGTGATGGTATCATATTCTGCATCCAATTCTGAGCTGTGGTCTGGAGATAGGTTACCCTCATCAGCTGCCGATGAATGTGCCTCCATTTCAAGTTCCGGTTCCTCTGAACCACAAACATCCGTTGTCTGTTCTACGCTACATCGAGACATCTGAAGTCTTCTAGCCATCTGCATGCAGAGTCTTCTTGGATCGAAACAACCTGCACGCCTGGCAGGTTTCCCCTCGATGATCTGGACACAAGAAAAAATTAAACACCTTGTGAAAATCTGTGCGTGGGAGCTTTGTGGGACACGAAGGACAAAATTGAAAGGGTATCCGTTCCATCACACCTGGACGTTTGTTGTAAAGAACGTCAAAGAGAAATTCTGCCGGAAGACCAAAGGACAAGAGGGGCATGAGTGAATCAAGTCCCCCGGATGAATTCGATGTTGATATTATGTAAATAGTATGAAAATAGTGATCGAATCTTGATCAAAAACAATATCGACGGTACTAGAAAGTATCCCGATGACGGTGTCGGACCGGAGCACACGACCGAACCAGACGTCAGAAAAAAACTAACAATAGAGTCTAGGACCATACGCATTGCAAGCAAGAGGAGGAGTCACTATATCTCATGACTTGAAAAACAACTGCACACTTCCGAGCCCAACACTAGATGGTGGACTTATACTAAGCATGTGCATCTTCAGCCACACATTATGTGTATATGTATATATATGTATATATACATATATATATATATATATATATATATATATTCAAACAGGGTGCCGCGTAAAGTCGATCCCCTCCTTTCGACACCGGTGCCTGCTGCGGCCGCAGCAGCCGCTATTATTTTAATCCACACACGAATTTGAGGAATCCCAAAAACAGCAAAGCGGCACACCAAAGGACGACACAATTACTTTATTTGTCTACAAACGACAGCGTTTCGGCGAAGCCTTTGTCAAGTTACTGACCTGCGCCCTACTGCCCATAGAAATACAGGTCGCGGTTGATAGACAGTGAAAAAATACTTTGTGTTAACGCATAGTAATACAATGCGATGCGTAAATTCATAGCAAATCGAAATTGAATACATGTAAAACATATAACAATTGAAGCTTAGATTTAACAGTAATAGGACATTCAAAATAAAAATGTTATACCTTTGTGGTAACATGCATCATGATACGTAATACTATAAAAACGTGTAATTTAGTGGTCATCTCATCTTTAAAGAATTTAGAAACACCAATCACTTGCCTGCATTGCAATATATATGGGTAATGTACCCTATCTATTATTGATGATGACCTACTACATAATACCATAGGTCATGTCTAAATAAATTTCATATGACCCCACAATAATAGATGCATGAGGACTATGCATTGAACTTCATAGGTAATGTACCTTCATGTCCTACAATCATGTCTATATAAAACAACCGCAATATAATAGGATTCAGACCAGGGGATTATCAGGCCAACAGTGTTTAGTGACACAGTGTGAAAAAAAGGAGAAATGAGTAAAAAGTGAATAAGTAATAAATATATACAAGTGCAATGAAAATAATGGGAGACTATAGGATCAAAATGATTCCCCTATATAGCCATCATGAGTGGAGTCATCTAATTAAGTATAATATGGGGAACTCTACCATCATGAATTCCCAACCACTAATTTAAAGATCTTCTCTGCATTGAGAACAGTGCCAGGGAAAGCTCTCCACTATGTGCTCCAAGTCTTCCCAATACATTGAATAAAAAGGTGTGAGTGATTAAAACAGCTTAGCTGACCAACTCATTCTAGGGAAAAACCACTAGGTGGGTACTTTTATGTAATATTTCATTTGTATCCAATATGTGTAGCTAATTCCTCTCCACTATTGAGCCCATTAGGAAATTTAGTGTTAAGCTCGATAATGAACCTGGATTCAGTGATTCGTAGGAGTTTCTCTCTATCTCCGCCACGAGGATGAGATACAATCCTATCAATCCCATAGAATATTAGTAAATTGGGATTGCTCTGGTGTTTCATCTGGAAATGTCTGGCCACTGGATAATTCAAATCCGCATGTGTTATGGCTCTCATATGCTGTAGAACCCTGGTTTTCAGCTGCAGTTTTGTGCTGCCTGTGTATCTCAGACCGCAAGGGCATTCCAAGATATAAACTACGTAGTCACTCGTGCAGGTTATAAATCTAGTAATTTCCCTAGTTTTACCTGGATAAATATTATAATTATCCCTGCTAGGACTGTGTTTGCATGCCTTGCATGAATTGCACTTGTGGAATCCTTTAGTTGTTCCCAATATATATATTTTACCTACTGGCGGTCGCCAGTAGGTAGTTATAGTTAGGACCACGTTTCTATTCAAAAAGAGTTTTTTCTTTTCCCAATAACTTTGGCGCCGGTTGACAAATCTTCGCGAAATTTTCAAAACTAGTGGGGCGCTCCGGTCAGCTGCTGTCTTGAAAGTTTCGGGGTGATTTGTCAAGCAGGGGCCGAGAAAAAAGGGGGGTCCCAAAACACGTTTTCCCCATGTAATTTTCCATAGGAAACTTTAGACAAAGCTACAGCCCGAACTGCTGAACGGAACTACATCAAATTTGGCAAAAAGGTAGGTCTTGGTTCAGAAAGATCCCTTTTTGTTAAATGGTGTAAATCCGTTCAGTAGTTCCAGAGAAATTAGAAAAAGAATAAATATCGATATCTGTGGGAGCGGTGGGTTCGCGAACCCTTCCGAGCACGAGCTTCATTCTCATTGGCTGCCAACACTCCAAACCAGGAAGTGTTGGCAGCCATCTTGTGAACCGAGTCACAGGAAAACAGTGAAAAAAAGATGAAAAACAAGAAAAGGGGGCAGGGTAGAAACACCCTGACCCCCTAGGCCTGCTCAGGGGGTCCCACAAGGACCCCCAGGGCCAAAAAAAGCATTTTTTTTTTAAATAATTTCGGCGAAATTTGCGTTAGGGTCGCGAATCCCGCCGAAATTATAAAAAAAAATGAAGCGCGGACTCCCGCACTTCATTTTAATGAGGCCCCCGGGTGGGCCAGGTCCCGGGGGCATTGTGAAAAAAGAATAGCGGGAGCCCGCGGCCCCCCGCAGCCCCGGGGACCGCCACCTCCCCAGGGCTTTTTTAACAAATAATGTGTGGGGGGGGGTCCCACCCCCCCATGCTGCCCCGGGGACCGCCACCTCCCCGGGGCTCTTGTTTTTAAAAAATACATGTGTGGGGGGGCAAGAGCCCCCACATGCCCCAGGGACCACCACCTCCCGGGGCACATACTTATTTAAATTCGGGGGTCCGTAGCGGACCCCCAGACCCGGGGACCACCACCTCCCCGGGGCTATTTTGACAAAGGGAGGGGGGCCGCGCGGCCCCCCTCCAGGAGCCCTTGATGGCCCTGGGGACCGCCAGGGCCGGCTCCTGGAGTGTCCCGGTGTGCCCACCCCCAGGACACTGCTGTTTGCTATGGCAGGGCAGGAGCCGTGCGGCTCCCGCCCTGCCATAGCAAACTCTGCTTTGCTTCATTGAAGCGAGAGCAGGGAAACCTGCTCTCGCTTCAATGAAGCAAAGCAGAATTAGCTTTACCACAAGGGGAGCTGCATGTCAGCAGCTCCCTTGTGGAAAGCAATGCCGGCTCCCGCAGGAGGCGGGGAGCCGGCAGGGACCGTGGGGGCATTGGGGCTCCCCACGGTCCCCAACTGAGCGGCCAGGCCCCGGGGATGGGGTCCCCGGGGCCATAAGTGGTCTGGGAGGGGGGCCACGCGGCTCCCCTCCTCGTTAATTACATTTTTTTTTTAAACGGAAAGGCCGGCCCCGGGGGATGGGGTCCCCAGGGCCATAAGTGGCCTAAGGAGGGGGGCCACGCCGCCCCCCTCCAAATAATTTCATTAAAAAAAGTCTGGCCATGCCCCGGGGGGTGGAGTTCCCGGGGCAGAAATTGGCCTCGGGAGGGGGGCCACGCGGCCCCCTTCCCGTTTAAAAAGAAAAAGAAAAAAAATAGGGGTCAGGCCCTGGGGGATGGGGTCCCCAGGGCCCAAAAAATGGGGAAAGAAGGGGGCCACACAGCCCCCCTTCTGAAAAACAAAACAAAAAAAAACCCGGCATCGCGCTGGAGGCCCCGCCCACTCCCTGCAGCACTCTGCAAACGCGCCCGGGCGCGTTGTAAGTTGGGAATTAATTCCCCTTGAATACTGAGGGTCCCTGGGGGCCAACTAGCCCACCAGAAACCTCCAGTATGCGCCAGGAGCTGCGTTGCAGAGAGGTGGTCCAAGGCCACGCCCCTTTTACACCGCTCTGCAACGCAGCTCTGTGGCGCTTACTGGAGGTACATGGTGGGCTAGTTGGCCTCAGGGACCTCAGGACTCAAGGGACTTAATCCCCAATTTACAACGTGCCAGGGGCACTTTTGCACAGTGGTGCAGGGAGGGAGCGGGCCTGATATTACAAGTGTGCAAACACACCCCTGGCACGTTGTAAATTGGGGGATTAAGTCCCCTTGAATCCTGAGGGTCCCTGGGGCCAACTAGCCCACCAGGTACCTCCAGTAAGTGCCACAGAGCTGCGTTGCAGAGAGGTGGTCCGAGGCCACACCCCTTTTTACACCTCTCTGCAACGCGGCTCTGTGGCGCTTACTGGAGGTACCTGGTGGGCTAGTTGGCCCCCAGGGACCCTCAGGATTCAAGGGGACTTAATCCTCCAACTTACAATGCACCAGAGGGCGCGTTTGCACAGTAGTGCAGGGAGGGGGCGGGGCCTGATATTACAAGTGTGCAAACACACCCCCTGGTGCATTGTAAATTGGGGGATTAAGTCCTCTTGAATCCTGAAGGTCCCTGGGGGCCAACTAGCCCACCAGGTACCTCCAGTAGGCGCCACAGAGCTGCGTTGCAGAGAGGTGGTCCGAGGACACGCCCCTTTTTACACCTCTCTGCAACGCAGCTCTGTGGCGCTTACTGGAGGTACCTGATGGGCTAGTTGGCCCCCAGGGGCCCTCAGGATTCAAGGGGACTTAATCCCCCAACTTACAACACGCCAGAGGGCGTGTTTGCACAGTGGTGCAGGGAGGGGGCGAGGCCTGATATTACAAGTGTGCAAACACACCCCCTGGCGCATTGTAAATTGGGGGATTAAGTCCCCTTGAATCCTGAGGGTCCCTGGGGGCCAACTAGCCCACAAGGTACCTCCAGTAAGCACCACAGAGCTGCATTGCAGAGAGGTGGTCCGAGGCCATGCCCCTTTTTACACCATTCTGCAAACGCGGCTTGTGGTGCACTGCTGGTGGGGCGATGAGGTCCTCTTGTGTCCTGAGGACCTCAGAACACAAGTGGACTTCATCGTCAGAGCAGCAATGCGCCAGAAGCCGCATTTGCAGCGTGGTGTAAAAAGGGGCATGGCCTAGGAACACCTCTCTGCAACGCAGCTCTGTGGCGCTTACTGGAGGTACCTGGTGGGCTACTTGGCCACCAGGGACCTTCAGGATTCAAGGGGACTTAATAGGGATTTTATAGTTAGAAATTAGCATTTATAAAACCTTAGAAATTAACTAAAAAAAACATAGGATTGAGGCACATTATAATTAGAAATTTTTGTTTAAAAAACCATTGAAATTCACTGAAAAAACCATAGGTTTCAGGGACGTTATAGTTAGAAATTAGCATTTAAAAAACCATTGAAATTCACTGAAAAAACCATAGGATTCAGGCACTTTATAGTTAGAAATTAGCATTTAAAAAACCTTAGAAATTCACTGAAAAAACCATAGGTTTCAGGGACGTTATAGTTAATTGGACATTTCACTCGCACAAAACCATAAAAATTCCGCCGTTATAGTTAGTTCAGCTAACTATAACTCGCGCCCCCGCAATGCACTGCTGATGATGTCACATAATACATCATTCATGACATGGTCAGTGACATCACTAACTAACTATAACGGCGGAATTTCTATGGTTTTGTACGAGTGAAATGTCCAACTAACTATAACGTCCCTGAAATCTATGGTTTTTTCAGTGAATTTCTAAGGTTTTTTAAATGCTAATTTCTAACTATAACGTGCCTGAAACCTATGGTTTTTTCAGTGAATATATACATACATATATATATATAGATATAGATATAGATGCAGATGACCTAAACGTAACAGCAATTGGGATAGCTCATGCATAACCTATTCCTTTGACTTCAACTACTACAACTGGTTATTCATGGGCCAATGGAAATCTAAGCTCCATGTTCTATACCTAATCCAAATTGCAGCTTCCAGACTCATAGGTGTCTGAGATGCTATAAAAATATCACAGCATTTGTTATTTATACTATTTAAGTGCATCATAGACAAAATACGTCACTGGGCAAGACATCTACACAATAAAACAATAAAGGTAGAGGATAGAAAGATCCGACTCCACAAATACCAGCAACTAGAAACACCATCTTAATGCTATTAGCTATGTTCAGGCACCAACTAAAGCGCTTTGCCAGATGGTTTTGCACTGCATGCCCCCCACCTCTAAATCTCTCTTTCACGTACACCATAAACATGACTGGCCAAGTATCATCTAGCAAACAACTTAGTATACACCTCTTTATACAGGCCCTAAATCAACCATTAGGCACCATTCACCATCCACTGCAAATTCAATTGAACTGATTTATTTACAGTCGCCCTATATGCCAAATCTGCCTATGCATAGCATTGTCATAACTGTTATGCAAGATTTTAATCTCCTGTGTTGAAAGCAATGCAGTGTAGAAATCAATGCAACATATGAACCAGAATAAATAAAATAATAAATAATATAAACAACGCAGTTGTGCCCAAAAAATCAAAATAGAATTGGGATAGGGGATATGCTGCTATTGAACAAAAATTAGGAAGAGTAATACTGACCTTCACACGAGGGACAGCATTCTCCCAGCAGTGGAACAGGGTGGGAGCAGGGTACGCTGCAGGTCACATTTTCACACAACACACGACCTGCCTGCAAATCAGATTTCAATGGAGAGTTTTGTTTGTCTCTGATCACTCTAAGGTGATACATCATAATCTAAGAAACAAACTATGTAGTAAATACAATATCCGAACTAAAAATGGCATGTAGGTCATTTCTGTATAAAACCAAGACCTAAGGAGACCATCAAAGTTCTAACCTTCATTCGAATATGCTCGACCAGAAAAAAAAAACATCAAGCCTGCAGGTCCACCATGACTACTTGAGTATGGGTTCTGAATATCGAAGCAGGAATATCCAGTGGCCATAACATAATGACCAGAATATCAAAACCCAAAATATACGTAGGTTTGTATTAATTTTCTATACCAAACTCCATATATATGTACCTTGCTGATATATATATCTGCAAAGTACGGAGATGTGGAGTTAAGAACAGTAAATCTGCACCTCGCACTGTTCAGTTACCTCCTCAATATTTTGAGTTTTGATATTTTGGTCACGCTATAGTTCTACTTCAATATACCAAACTACAATCGACTAGCCGGCATATCAAACTTGTCACTATTTTATTCATGAAGGTAGACCCCCAAAGCAGAGGTTCTGTGTGTGTGTGTGTGGGGGGGCATTTAAGATCTTTTGTTTTTCAGGAGAATCATCATGGCATGGATGTGGCTCCCTAAATTGGGCAACCCCTCTGATGTTATTTCTTCTAGTAGCAGATCTGACATAAATCGTTTTCGCATCAGCAGAGCTGACTGAACCTCCACCACTGGAAATCACTTTTTATCCATACTCTCAAAATGAATTTGGAGAATAGAGACAAGGGTTGGCAGAACATGTACCCATTTTTGTGGTTTTCTCACTACAGCCCTAATCTTTCTGAGCTCATTGAAATCAGCTGCATTTGTTTGAAATCCGGTATCATTGTTTGAAAATATTTTATGTTACCCATTCTCTTATGTGACACATACAACACATCAAAATAATTGAAGTATCATAGCTCAGTTTTAGAAAAGTAAATATAGATGCAGAAATGACCCACTTACCTGGCAGGTACAGTGTAAACATCCAGACTCTGTCCAATGGCTTCCAACTGCGTGCAGTGCTCCTTGATGCAAACATGATGTGGGAGGAGGTGCTGAGGAGTACGGTTGGGTTCCAGGACTCAAAGGATTGAGTGGTGAGTCAAAGGGAGGGTGAAGAAAGGCTGGTGGTGATGAATCCCCACGCAGTGCAATATGAGAGATTTTGGAGGCCTTCTGTGCTAGTGGTGGATACACTGTGTTACTAAGTGGTGCCAAGTAAGTCCTAGTTGTGGATGCTGTAGGTGAGCGTGTGGTTGTGAAAGGTGCCACAGTAGAAAAGGTTGTAGGCACTGCCATTGAGGATGTGGCAGTGAATGGTGCTGCCTGAATGTGGGCTATATATGTGGTTGTTGAGGCTGTGGATATGAGAGGTGCCAAGAGTGTGTCAGTGTTAGTCATGATGTGCACAGTGTTGACAGGTGTCAATGGAGATTTGGTTGTATGTGTGGGAGATGAAAGCTCTGTGGATTGATGTCTTATTGCAGACTGGGTTGTGGCTGTTGCTGGTAAAGGTTTTGGAGATAAGACAGTGGTGGGAAGAGGTAGAATTTTAGACTTGGTTGAAGGTGTGGCTGGTGCAGATATGGACGTAAAGGTAGTAGAGAGGAATGAATTCAAGGTAGACTTATTTATCTGCATGCTTTGTGAGTGTGTGGTAGCAAATTGGTCCACTTTCAGGTTGATCTTGGGTGCCGCTGGTGTTGGGGTGCTGATTGCATCTATTTGCAGAAAGGGCATGGAGGTAGGTGGAACTGATGAGGTTAGAGGGGAATAGTGAGGTGGGGATGTTGGTAATGATGCTACCTGGGGTGGTTGTATAGTTCCAGGAGAGGGGTAGAAGTAATGTGAAGGATGGGAACTTGGTCTTGTTTGGGGTAGAGTCATCAACGCTTGTGAGTAATGAGGTACCAATGTCGTGGGCAAGGCATCCTTGGGTGAACTGAAAATGGGAGGTAGTGTTGCCCCCAAATAAAACAACTCTAGAAAGAAATGAGAAGTCCCTTGTTACTAATGTCACAATCATTAGGGCTATAGTCATGTGCAAAAACTAATTTTCACCCTCATCGTACCTATGTTTGTGAGGCACCCCCTCTAAAATCAGGCAGGCATGCCAAGTCTAACTTTACATAATAAAAGGTGTTGATGAAGAATAAGTACAGGAAGTACTTTTTATTCTCCATCATAAAGGACTCTCTCAACTTTGCTTCAGTAAAGACACTTTACTCCGCCTCCTGTCTATGCCAAGAAGTCTGCTTTTACCCTGCACTTCTAAGTATGCACTGGAGCCACACAGCCCAACTGCCTAACACCCCATCTCTACCTCCCTTTTATTTCAAAGAATATGAAGCCCTTTAAAAACCTACCACCTCTTAAATCCCATGGATTGACACTTTATCTAGAATTCAAATATCTTGCTCTAACGTTTGTCGCTGTTTTCAAACTCTACTATTGATGACCGTGGACCTTCTGATCTCTATGCCTCTTCTGACAAGTGGAAAAAAGAATCAGAAGAGGGTGACCTCATGCTGGGGCATTATGGGCTTATATTTGACATTCAAAAGGGTAAAGCAGGCAAAGTTTCTGCATCTATCCTCTAGATGGCAGAATAATGCACAGCATGTGAATCTAGAATAAGTTCACACTACAAACAACAAATATGAATACGATTTTGAAATATACTAAACTGCGCTGGTCACCTGCCTTAGAATTTTGGCACAGTTTTACTGACTTTAATAAAGCATTGCCAAGTATATATTTTGGGCTACAATCCTGAATAGGGCATAGTGCCGCAACCTGTCATTGGCAACCACAGCAACTGTGCAGGGCATAGTTTGGCATGGTAATTAAAGCAAAACTATATTTTCCTGCTGAATCGAGTAAAAGACGCCACTTGTTACTGTATTGCATTGGATAGGGTGGACGTAACCCTAGCTGCTGGGCATGGTTGAAATAGATAGGGCCAGATTTACAAAGGTTTTGCATCTGGTTTGCGTTACTTTTATAATGCAGACCTGTCACAAAATCCTTTTCAGCATTTACAAACCAGTGCAAATTGGTATTTGCATTGGTTCGTAAGGAAAAGTAACATAAACCAGCGAGAAGCACTGCTTTGGGCTTCTCTGCATCAAGGGGCATTCCATGTGTGGTACATGAGCATACCTGTGTAACCACCCATGGTTTTTGGTGCAAAGCCCTATCTACTAAAAACAGCAGACAGGGTTTTGCACCAAACATTAACGCCATTAGAAAGCAGGTGTTAAAAAGGAGAAATGCTTTAATTTCTCCTAACTTTTCCCACTCTGCTTGTGTGCTGCACAGTACAGCACACATACAAATTAGGAAAGGTTTTAAAGTTTTAAAGTTAGTCTAAGCAAAATATTTTGGTACCCTTCCAGTACAAAACCTATCCTAGACTCACACAGACACCTTTGCACTATGGTTCAAAGGTGTGTGTGTGTGGCACTTGGCAGCATGATTCTGCAGCAGCGCTGGGGAAAGACCAAGAAAGTGCCATATATCTGTACATGAGGGGCATATTTACGAGCACCTTGCGACACCAGAGCATCATTTTTTGTGACGCTCTAACAGCACAAATGGCAAAATCATATCTATAAGTCCACGCAAAGCCACTATGTGTGGCTTTGAATGGCCTCATAGATATGAAGTAAGGCAAGGCTGCGCAAATCGCTGCGTTGCCTTGCTCTGTGCTCGGAAGGCATTCCATGGGTGTTACGGTGTGTGTTCCCATGCAACACCCATGGATTTTGATGCTTCACCAGATTTACAAAAGCATATAAACCTGGGGAAGCGCCATATCCTTATGCCTCTTGAGGTGAGGCATAACGAGGATCTTTATCTTTATTACTACTTGTCATCTCCTCTTTCTAGGTGTGCTGCAGGAAAACATCTCTTAGGATTGTTTCTGTGCAGGGAGGTGCCCCTTCCTGCACAAAAACAATCCTACGGACGTGCTAGGCTGCCGAAACGGTGCCAGTGCAGGGGGAAAGGAGAGGAATGCACCGTATTGCATAAATACGGTGCATTCTTTCCCTTTGGCGTAGGGCAGCGCAGCAAGATGACTTGCTGCGCTGCCCTACGCCGAATCCCCATAAATGAGGGCCATGGTGCTTTCTTGCTCTCGCCTTGTCACGCAAACAGCGCAGCTACTATGGGAGCTGCACTTCGTTGTGTGACAGTTTTGTAAATCTGGGCCATAGTGGGCATCTTTGTCTGTCACCATCTTTGCTTCCCCTCACCAGCTCTGTACTGCTCTCCTTCCACATCCTGGAAAGCAAAGTTAATGTTTCAGTCAGATGATGGATAGCTGACAAAGGGTCACACTGGTTGAACAGGGTGCTGCTTGGTGGCTGCCTGCAGTACTTTCCCACAAGGAATGGAGCAATCACCTATTTCCGTAGTATTTGCTTGCCCACCCAACCTGCATGCCTTGCTATCAAATGGACTTTCTGAACTGACTGCTTTTGACCATTCCATTTACAAACAAAAGATTTTGGATCCCCTAATTCTCAAAAATAGCCACCATTCTCAGGACAGAGGAGCCCTGGTGATCGCAAAACCATCTTTACTGGCTTCTAAACACCCCTTAATGATGACCAATGAATTGGTGCCAAGGATTGAGGTTATCTTCAAGCAGACATTGACTGTCACCAAGGTTTGAGTGTGATGTCTTTGTAACGCAGTGATTTCTGAAAATGCCTGTCATCCTGTCACATAATCACAATCATTGCTTACCTAGCAAAGCCTATTTTGCAAAGCCAATTCCTGTTATTTAACCCAACAAGTTACTCCAAAACCCCCCACACACATATTAATCTCAATTGGCCGAATGAGTATTTCGAGGTCCATAATGTGAGCACTACTGAGCTGTACAACTTCAATAATAGCGCCTTGAGTGCCTTGATAATTAGATGATAAGCGCTATATAGACATTCAGTTATTATTCTTGCTGTATTTGTATATCATTAATTAGCAGAAGTAGTAACAGTAATATCAGTGCTGTACGAGTACTAGCATTAGTAATGCTGTTATTGTCATTGCTACTATTAATGTTGTTATAACTGTTGTAAATGTTTCAATATTACACTTATTACTCCTTTTTAAATCGCTTAAATCATTAATGTTGTCAATGATGTACTACTTTTAGTGGTAGAATTAGTCATTTGAATGTTATTATCTGTTATTGTTATTGTTATTGCATGTTCACAAACACAATACCTATAAGGAGGCAGAAAGAGGAGAATGCGGGTTTGCGGCAGCAGCCAGGATGCATGGAAAGAGCTGGTTGTCAAACCGCAGATCCTAGACGTCTACAACCATGAAGATGGCAGGCACCCACATACCTTCACAGGAGTGCCCATCCGGTGCCAGCTGGTATCCCTGGTGGCAGGAGCAGAGGTAGCTACCGAAGGTGTTTGTGCACAGATGCCGGCATGGAGGTGGTATGTGATGGAAAGACAAGGAGCACTCGTCCACATCTGGGGAAGAGGAAGACCCAGCAGTGTTTAGGGTTAGTTTTATTTCCCAGAAAACTGAAACAGATAAAGAGCCCCTTTCTTCAGGGATTTTCCACCTGGTTGTGGCTATAATAGTTTCCACAGAAACATCTGCTAATTTTAACAACTGTAAAACACCCTTTTTTCAAATATCTCGAAAACATATTATCATAGAGGTGTAACCAGCAGAAACATGGCTGGAGCAAGTATTTTAATATCACAAAAAACGTCACAGTTAATACCCTCTCCTCATGCAAAAAATCATTCTTGTAAGCCTAGGTAGAACTTGTAAACACAGTAGAAGAACAGAGATAATTAAAATATAACTGCTGACCTAGAATAATAATGTATCTACTGCATCAAAAACGCAAATGGCATCAGGCAAGGGTGGTAGAGTGGGGTGTCGGAGCTCAGCGTTCAACAATCAACCAACAGACACAATAACTTCAATGTCCAGGTTATCCTTTAAGAATAAGCAAGCAGTTTTAATAATACAACAGTACTAAATACTACACAATCCAAAAGTAACAATGAACCAACTAGCTGCACATCTCCAAAAGGTGTACATTGATTATTTGAAAAACAAAGCAAAGATTTCCGTTGTGCGAATTTAATATCTTAGGGTGGACTGTGGTGCTCACAAAACCTAAGATAACACGCTGTTACCCAAATTATTATAAGTGGGACTCAAAAGGGTGGGACTCACAATATGTGTTAAGTAGGAAAATGGTTGAAACTCACATTTCAAGCTGTAGGCAAGAAATTACTCAAGTAGTATTCAAGAGTCCAGCTTCAGAATAAGCTAGGTTGTACAGTAGCATTTTATTCTTCCACAGCAGGTCCAAAAAGTGGTACAAGCAATATGGTAATATGCCATGTGAATAAATGAACAGCCAGCATGTCACAATGGACTTTTTTCAAGATTGACAGAAAATATCTGTTCTCATAAAAATAAAGTGGTCTACCTGCAAAGGTACCAGTAATAATGGTTCTAGCTATTTTTTGGTGTCAAAGTAATCTATCTAGAAATGAAAATACAGTTTAAATGAGAACGTAAATTGAACCAAAAAGGGTGATATCAATGAGGGAACGTATTTGACCTCCTCAGAAATGGATGATCCCTCTAAAAGAGAGGGGGAAGTATGGATGAGACAGATATCCGGTACGTAGAATGTTGTGGTTGTATGTGAATCAGTAGACTGTAGAATATGTGGCCATGATAAGTCAATACAAACATTTGCTGAACCAATGTAGGTTAAATGTGCACCATTCTGTGCACCATTTTGTGTGAATGGACAATGGCACTACATTGAAGATATGCCCCTACAATATTGGGACCAATTTCCTAATATTGTAAGTGCCAGTGAAGCCATAAAGAGTACATAGGCTGGAAACTCGCCAACTCATGATCCAGAGCACCATGATGGCTTCACTGAACACAGGGATGTTTGGTACCCAACTACTCCTTTCAATAAATCCACACTGATGCCAGTGTGGGATTTATTGTACCATGTACCCAGAGGGCACCTCAGAGGTGTTCCCTGAAACCCTGCCAACCCTGATGTGGTCTCTGACTGGCTGTAGGCAGCCAGCCACCACCAGGCACGTTTCTGGACCCCTGGGTAGATAGTCCCTGCTCTCTGGGACCAGAAACAATGCACATCCTGGGCAGAGGTGTCATGCCTCCTCCCCCAGGATGGGCCAGTGCTCGAAGAGGGGAGCTTCAAAGGCTTGCTGCCTTTGTAAAGCGACCCCCAGCCTCTGCTTCTAGCAGCAGATGGCAGCCCCCAGTTTACACCCCCATTTTGGTCGGGAAAACTCAAGAAGAATAGGAAGTGGGCCCACCTCTGCCAACTCCACCCCTAAGGTGGGAGAGGCGAGATGAAGAACATCTTTCAGTCCCTGCCATCTTGAAGATGGGGGACCTCTCTGATCAGGGCTAGGTCTATGCCCCCCTCCCAAAGGAGGGTGGTATAATTGAGGGTGTAGTCACTCCAGGTAAGGTGCCCATTGGCCCTACCTGCTACTCCCCTAAAACACCCCTAAATCTAGTACTTAGGTGGCTCTCCCAGACCTGGAAACTAGATCTGCAATGACCTAAGAAGAAATAAGACGACCCTGCAGAGAAGACTGAAGATGATGACTGCCTCTGCCCCAGCCCTAGTGGCCTGTCTCCAGCTACTGCGAACCTGCGACCTGTCTTGCAGCCAACGACCTCTGAAACCCTGGGAGGACTGCTACCTTCGAAAAAAACTCCAATGTCCCGTGGACAGTGGACCTGTCCAGAAGATACCTACTCCAAGGACTCTGGATTCAGGCAGATCTGCGTCTCCTACCTACTCTGCACCCGACGCCCACGGCCCGAGTCTGAGTGGCTCACCTGTGCAGTGAAGTATCTCCAGCGATCCTGACCTTGTGTCCAATGTTGGCTGACTGCTCCTGACTTCTACGACAGCGCCTGCAGTGTGAATCCTAAGGCTCCCCCTGACTGAGACTGGCTCCAGAAAGAAGCCCTTGACATCGAAAGGCACCCTTGCACCCGAAGCCCCTGGGCCTTGGTGTGCTGAACCGATGGTGCCCCTACATCTCTACTTAGCTCTGCTGCTGTTGGTCTTCCTCCTGCAAACTCCGGTGCCACGCCTGCAGCCTCTTTGCCGAAAGAAGGATCCCCATTGAAAAGAATTGGGCGCCCAATGTCGAAATTGCACCCTGCACTCGGTCGCCCCTGTGCCACTGGTGGTGTGTGTTTGGTGCTGCTTTGTGGCCCACCGTGCTTGACCTAACCCCCAAAGCCTGGCCCCTGCAACCAATCAACTTACATGCAAGCAGTGTGGCTCCAGGCACCCCCTGTCTCTATTGTAAAGCATTGGGCCGAACACTGATTTTGACCTCTGCACCTGGCCACCCCTGTGCCGCTGGTGGTGCAGTTTTGGTACTCACCTGATCCCTGGTCCTTGCTGACTTTTGGCTCCGAAGACTTGGATTGTAAGTGCAGTACTTACCTGTTTAACCGCAATATTGTTTTCCCCATAGGATGACATTGGACTGTGTTGAAAAGTTTTTAAGTGTCGATTTTTCAAAGTGAAAAGTATTTTTAATTAAAAATGCACATACCTTATTATGAAGATCTTGGCCTTAAAATAAAGTACAAACAAAGTATAATTTCCTAAAATTGGTCTAGATCTCCTTCTTGAATCGTGCATTCATTATTGATCACTATGTTACAATAAATGTTACACTATCTGTGTTAGGCCTAAGGCTGCTCGCCCACACTACAACTAATAGAGCACGTAGGGTTTTACATTGAGCCCTGTACACTTTTAGGGAACCCTGGGACTTTGTACACGGTATTACCACCTAGTGGCAATATCATATACAGAGCCAGTTTCCTACATATTTTCAAGGTCCGGACACAAAAAAGGTCATTCTAGTTTCCTTCTCGACTGCCTCCCAGTAGCTGTAGTGCCGCCCTGCACAAGCGAAAGGTGTTTCAGTGTCTTCTTAACAGGGTCATAGTTAGGAGAAAGACACTAGGGCAAAACACCTCCTTGGCAATCTTGACTGTAGATAAGAGGCAAGACTAAATCGATAAGCAAGACAGCAAAATCACCCTGAATTACAGTTCATGGGCATCCCAGTGTACGTCTTTCAGAAAGGCCAAATCTATAAGAAAACCTGATGGAAAAAAAGCAAAAAATCAGGGGGAAAAATGAACAGCAATGGTGTTGTAACCTGCTAACTGCTGTGTTGAACCATGGTACTCAGGTGTTCCATGTGATGTCTTGAGCTGCATTGGCTACAGGAGATAGAATGGTGGGGAGTTGAAGACTGGCTGTTGAGGAGTTTGGAGCTAATGGGCTGTGCAATACATGCATGTGGATTAAAGAAGACCTGAACTTGTGACCATGTCCAAAGTACTTCTTAGCAAATAGACAATGAGCACAACAAAAAAAATCAGGAAACAAATGCTCTGGAAAGCATTATCCTCATTTCCAAGCCTGCTTATATATGCTTAACACACAAATTATATCACAGGAAGAAAGGTAAATGCCATCTTCATTTGGGATTTTCAAACAGCAAACACTGGGTAGACAACTATCTTGGAGAGGCATATGTATAAGGTTAGATCCACCTATTCCTCCAAGAAAATTGTATTTTCAAATAATGGCTCGAGAAGGAAAAGAAAACGTCGTACACATTTGACATCCTTCATTTCTCCACACTTTACCATTTGTCCCCTGACTAAGGACATTGTCAAACCCATAAACAGATGCGATCAGCCAGGACACTGAAGCCAGCATTGTGTAATGAAGAAAAACCTCCCATAGCAGTCTGAGCACCTGTACCATTGATGTGCTGTCTTCACCTAGTACAAGTCCAGGCCAAAGAAATATGCTACCGCTGTTGAATTCTACTCTAACTCCTGCTCTAAAATGTAACAGATTTGTGGTTCAAGTTCTTTTTACTTGCCCTATATGAACTTCTGCAGTCATTTCAGGTTGTTATATGAAACAATATTGTGTAATCTGGAGAACGTCGAAGCACTCTCCACAGGTATAAGATAACGTCTCATGCTAAGTAAAAGAGTAGTGTAGCTGCTGAAATCAGGAAAATAACCCAATACTCCTTTGATGCGGGTAGTTTTAGATTATTTAATGAAACTGAAGCGTTCCTTGATTTATTAGAAGCAAGTTTCTCAAGATTTGTTCCCAAATATTGTAGAAGGAATATGTTAATTACTGTGTAACCATCTGTTCGTAGCTTGTAGTGCTGGAAACGTACATGTTCTGCATACTCAAGCCATCTAGTGTGGGGCACAGGCATTTGCATTTTTTTGTTTGAAGAACATTTCACTCATGAAATGCCCTGTAACACCTCCCTTGATGACTCTTGATGGGCTATACAGTAGTGTTTGCTTAATGCGTGAAGTGTTGACCATGTATCAGCTCTACAGATGTCTGCAATGGTAATATTCCCTAAGAAGGCCAAAGTGGCTGATTTCTTTTGAGTGATGTGCAGTGGCGTCACTAGGGTTGGTGTCACCCGGTGCGGGTAACTCATGGTGTCACCCCCTCACGACTTACCGCATGGACCTCCTCCGCTCCGAGTCCGCCAGTGGACACAGTTGGCAAATAACGGGACCATACAGAATCCTTAGTAACGTTTGTAAATTTAGGTCCTATATTTACAAAGGCCATAGAAGAAAAATTGAATTCAACAAGGTCGGAGGTAAAAGATTGTAAGAAGTTAAGAACTACATAGAAAATATGTTACTTTTTATTTTTATTTTAACATTAAACTTTAAATTTTACTGTTACAGGAGCTAAGGTTGTAACCGTTCTGTATTGGGTTTGCACAATCAGCAACTGCCAGAATAGTATGCAACAGTACAAATTACAATGTCACATTAAATCTCGACTAATCAGAACTTTCCTTTCCTGGCCTTTAAAGCTGCAAACTTGTTAATTACTTCATCGAAATCAACTCCTTTCGCCAAATCACTTTCAATTGATAATATTGCAAGATCAGAAAGCCTTGACTGTCCCATGGTAGATCGCAAATAGTTCTTTATAAACTTCAGCTTTGAAAAACTCCTCTCACATGAAGCCACAGACACACAGGTAATAAGAAATAATTGTAGGCTCACTGAGAGATACGGGAGAGATTCTAGGAAGTCCCATTCAGCTATGAATTTCAAAACGTCAAATACTGACCAGTCTTTGGCTTCTTCGAGATCAATCTCTGCTGCCTTCAGGTGCCTTCTCAGCCTTGGTATTTCTAATAAAAGCTCTCCCTCGGATAACTCATCATAGAAAGTGGACAATTTTGGAATGGACACCAGTAACTCTTCTTCAGTTGCAGATATCAAACTCTTGGCTTGAACAGCCTCAAACATGGCTGCTACTTCCTTGATGGCTCTTGATCTGATCTGGAGTTCAGAATGGAAACGATCAATACACTCAAGCATCGCCCTCTTGTTTTCTTCTTGCAGAGTTAGTCCAGCATCTCTTGTCTTCTCACCTGTCATCCTCTTCTTGAACCTGGGTCTGCTCTCTACTGAAATTCCATATTGGTCTGATTTTAAAAGCGCCTGTTCAATTGCCTGCTCCACTAGATGATTGCACTGCTCGGCGTACAGAAAAAGTCTTAGCGTCTCTAGCTTTGTCACCACCTTGTCAAGAGTTAAGCCCTTAGTCTGAAGGTACAGCTGTGTAAGATTAACTTCTTCAAGTACATCACACCAAAAGTAGAGGTAGCACAGAAACGTGAAATTGCAGACAGCAGGCAAAAGACCTCGGGCTGTACCTCTTGTGTCTAAATTTTCATCTGGATCACATAGAGCTTCAATTGCCGCCACACATTCATCGAATTTTTCTTTCACTGCCTTTACTGCAGCATGATGAGCACTCCAGCGTGTTGTTGATAGTCTTTTCAATGAGACTCCAGTGTGGTCCATTAAAACATCCCATCGGTGAGTGGAAGCAGCAAAGAAGGAAAACATTGTCTCAAGAGTTCCAAAAAAAGTCACACACGAAGCATTTTCAGCAAAAGAGTGTTGGCCGCACAAGTTAAGCGAATGGTCCACACATCCATTAAAAATAGCTTTCCTGTTCTTTCTTTTCAAAATGGCTTGTACACCCCCATGTATTCCAGCCATAGTGGCAGCATTATCGTAACCTTGAGCGCGGCACATCATAATGTCGAGTCCATCACTTCAGTGGCGTCACTAGGGTTGGTGTCACCCGGTGCGGGTAACTCATGGTGTCACCCCCTCACGACTTACCGCATGGACCTCCTCCGCTCCGAGTCCGCCAGTGGACACAGTTGGCAAATAACGGGACCATACAGAATCCTTAGTAACGTTTGTAAATTTAGGTCCTATATTTACAAAGGCCATAGAAGAAAAATTGAATTCAACAAGGTCGGAGGTAAAAGATTGTAAGAAGTTAAGAACTACATAGAAAATATGTTACTTTTTATTTTTATTTTAACATTAAACTTTAAATTTTACTGTTACAGGAGCTAAGGTTGTAACCGTTCTGTATTGGGTTTGCACAATCAGCAACTGCCAGAATAGTATGCAACAGTACAAATTACAATGTCACATTAAATCTCGACTAATCAGAACTTTCCTTTCCTGGCCTTTAAAGCTGCAAACTTGTTAATTACTTCATCGAAATCAACTCCTTTCGCCAAATCACTTTCAATTGATAATATTGCAAGATCAGAAAGCCTTGACTGTCCCATGGTAGATCGCAAATAGTTCTTTATAAACTTCAGCTTTGAAAAACTCCTCTCACATGAAGCCACAGACACACAGATCGTAAGAAATAATTGTAGGCTCACTGAGAGATATGGGAGAGATTCTAGGAAGTCCCATTCAGCTATGAATTTCAAAACGTCAAATACTGACCAGTCTTTGGCTTCTTCGAGATCAATCTCTGCTGCCTTCAGGTGCCTTCTCAGCCTTGGTATTTCTAATAAAAGCTCTCCCTCGGATAACTCATCATAGAAAGTGGACAATTTTGGAATGGACACCAGTAACTCTTCTTCAGTCGCAGATATCAAACTCTTGGCTTGAACAGCCTCAAACATGGCTGCTACTTCCTTGATGGCTCTTGATCTGATCTGGAGTTCAGAATGGAAATGATCAATACACTCAAGCATCGCCCTCTTGTTTTCTTCTTGCAGAGTTAGTCCAGCATCTCTTGTCTTCTCACCTGTCATCCTCTTCTTGAACCTGGGTCTGCTCTCTACTGAAATTCCATATTGGTCTGATTTTAAAAGCGCCTGTTCAATTGCCTGCTCCACTAGATGATTGCGCTGCTCGTCGTACAGAAAAAGTCTTAGCGTCTCTAGCTTTGTCACCACCTTGTCAAGAGTTAAGCCCTTAGTCTGAAGGTACAGCTGTGTAAGATTAACTTCTTCAAGTACATCACACCAAAAGTAGAGGTAGCACAGAAACATGAAATTGCAGACAGCAGGCAAAAGACCTCGGGCTGTACCTCTTGTGTCTAAATTTTCATCTGGATCACATAGAGCTTCAATTGCCGCCACACATTCATCGAATTTTTCTTTCACTGCCTTTACTGCAGCATGATGAGCACTCCAGCGTGTTGTTGATAGTCTTTTCACTGAGACTCCAGTGTGGTCCATTAAAACATCCCATCGGTGAGTGGAAGCAGCAAAGAAAGAAAACATTGTCTCAAGAGTTCCAAAAAAAGTCACACACGAAGCATTTTCAGCAAAAGAGTGTTGGCCGCACAAGTTAAGCAAAAGGTCCACACATCCATTAAAAATAGCTTTCCTGTTCTTTCTTTTCAAAATGGCTTGTACACCCCCATGTATTCCAGCCATAGTGGCAGCATTATCGTAACCTTGAGCGTGGCACATCATAATGTCGAGTCCATCACTTTCCAGATTTTTAAGAATATCAGAACTGAGGTCAACAGCTTTTTTCCCCTTTAAAGGGAAAAATCCCAGAAACACTTCTTTTACTTCAACTTTCCTAATTTGGATTTTCACATATATGATCACTTCGGACATTTGGTCAGTGTGTGATGTGTCAGGTGTGCTATCGAACATGATCCCAAAATACCTGGCAGATTTTATATCCATGACAAGCTTCTCCTTCACATGATTTGCTAGAACATGTATAAACTCATTCTGAGTTTTTGGTGCAAGATAAGATACTGATGTTTTGAGTTTACATGTGCTTCGCTTTAATCTCATTAGGTGCTTTTTCAGCACTGGGTCATATTTAGAAAGCATCTCAACCATTTCAAGAAAGTTTCCTTTATTCAATGAAGATTCATCTTCATTGTGGCCCCGGAATGCCAGATTCTGCTTGGCAAGAAACAATGTGATATCGAGCAACCTGTGCAAGATGTCTCTCCACTTTTTCTTCTCATATGTCCATCAAAGCAATACTTTCGGCGTCAATTGTTTTGTGCAGTCTAAGTCCTGCTGCCAATGTTTTCCATTTTTCAAGGCAATGTAAGTGCTCTTCGGATGTCTCATGATTATACACTTTCGGGCTCAGTTTCCACCACATCTGAAACCCAGTCACAAATTTGGATGTCATGTCTGTAGCATGATTAGCGGCAAAGAGTCGGCAGCAAAAACAATATAATTTCTCACTGACGAGTGAGTAAACCATCCATGATCGCAACACTTTCTCGCCATTTGGCATCACCTTGTAAAACCACTCTTTTGATAGCTGGCGAACATCTCCTTTTGCTTTTGGATCTTGCCTTGTCGCAATTCTGAAAGGGCCATCTTTGTTCTGGAAAGAAGCACTTCCTCTTTTGATGATTACAACCCGCAAATGATCTGGAACTGGTATATTCCAAAAAGAAGCATCATCTAAAATATTCCAATTTTCCCCCTTAACCTCACTCATCATCTCATTTACAGTATCATGGTTAGAGTCACTTTCAGTACTCTCATCTGCTTCAAATTCATCCATTTGAATTTCCATTTCCTTTCCTTGTTTTTCTGCTTCATTTTCTTCTATTTCAACTCCTTCCTCTTCTGCAGAATGCATACTAGCATTAGGATCAGTGTTATCAATTGGTGGCAGAGGAACTGTGTCTTTTGATGAACCCTTACCCTGGCCATCATCTGGTCTCTTGACATATTGAAGCATGGATCCACGTAGTGTTGAGAGTGATTCATTTTTTTCCTTTTTTGCTTTTCTTTGCTGGCATCCACTTGGCCTCTTTGATGTATGTATTCCATGTGGCATGATTGATATAATATATCCTTGAACTATTATTATCAAAAAAACAGCGACTTTAAAAACACCAACAACAGCAACGACAAAAACAAAGCGTGTTTTTAAGCACGTGTAGTGGGCGTGGGCTGATGAAACGGCGGGTCCAGTCAAATGTAGGATGTGTGGTTCGTGCAAATGATTTTGGAGGTTTTCATCTTGGTCGTTTTGTGAGTCGCCCTGTGCCGCTGTTCATTTTTTTTGTTTTCATACTTGTCGCCTATTTTATCGATGGTAATAAGCCTGTAAAAGATGGACGGCGGGATAGGGATTGACTATCACCCGCTGAGCAAACATGCTCATTATTGCAATTTCTTTATAAGCATCATTAACAAACATGTTAAATTATACAGTACAACGGTTTAATAATAAAGACAGGCACTGCATATGAAAATATAGAATTCAGTAGAATGATTATTTCTGCTTTATTAACCACAGTTGGGAATCATGGCATTATTGAAAGCCTCTTGTAATGTGGCCCTGCTGCATACCCTGTAGATTTTAGCAAAAATAAAATTCTGTCTTTAGGTGAAGCAAATCAAAAGTTAATAAAAACGTGTGAGAAGTGCTCCAATGCTCCAGTGCAGTGGAAGGCCCTCCGTAGATGTGCACTTTGTGATCTGCATGGTACATGTTCTTTGCAGCAGGTACATTAACCCTCTGAGCTACCTTTCCATGAGTCAAATCTTCCATTAGACAAAATTACGATCTCTCTCTAGGAAGAACATTAATCACCAGAGTCATCATGACATTTTTATTGTTACCGAAAATTGCTGGAGGCCAGGAAGGAGGCAGCAAGCGCTTTTAAAACCATACTATACTTGCAAAAATGATGCCTCCACCTAAAGTCAGCACCTGGTGCGGTCACACCGGTTGCACCGCCTAGAGCTGGCCCTTCTCAAGGGTCCGGTGATCTCAGTGACAGGGTCACTGTTGTTCTAGGGTGTGCTGCTTCATAGGCCTGCCCGCAAGACTGGAGGTGAACTTCAGTATGAATAGTGGTGGACAAGCCTTGAAGGTTAACCTACACTAGTCATGCTAGGGTCCACCTGCTGGTGCTACGACACCGGGGCTTCTAATGTCTTGCGAAGCCTTCTAAGGTCTAGCATGAGATAGCGCTCTCTCAGGAGAGTGATCTGGCGGACTGGTTATTAAGGCTGAACCTGGTTCCCCAGTTCCTAATTCAGCAGCTCTGGGCATAGTGCCACATCCTCTCCCCCACCGAACACCATACTGCCCCACTGACAAAAACTCAGACTGCCTTCAACTACAACCCAATTGTTGCCAGCTATAAACACCTGGATGCGGCTCAATTTAAATTACGCACTAGGCAAGAGCAATATGTGGCCTACAAAAAAAAAGTGACAGCATCCTGAAAAAAGCAAACAATCATAGGGAATGCAAAATTTTGCAAACCATGTTAAATGTAAGCAGGAACAACATGGTTACCTTAACGCTTTTACACTCACTGTTCAGAAATCAGTGAGTGCTTTTGCCTGAAAAGTTAAGGACATGACTACAGGGCCCAGAATGGACCCATTTCAATGGCCATTGCTTATATCCTTACAAAACGTAAGCAGTATGGTAAAAAGACAACATCCCTAGATGCAGAGCAGCAGTACAAATTTTGTTTTTCAATCCTCACATTGCAGTACCTCCAGGATTGGTGCACTAGTTCCAAGCCCAGGGAAAACAAAGCCAAGACAACAAAAATAGCGCTTCACTGGCAAACTCTGTAAAAGTGGCACTAATGTGTTTGGGTGTGAATAAAATCAATCTGGCCAGTTTGCTACCACTCGGTCTTACTTTATTTAGTTATTTATTTTTCATATTTTTAAACTTTTATTCCAGATGCTGCACTTTGGAATTAAATGTCAGAAAAATACGACATTGATTTCCAGCAAAAGTGATTTTCTTTTTGGGATCCATTTCACAGGGGAGCAAATAAAAGAAAGGAGAGGAAAGAGAGTGAGAACCCCCATCTTGAAGTCACGGTTTTCAGTAAGAGAAGAACTGCCTATATCGGGCTCTCTCTTTTTGCCCTCACCATCAGGATGAAAAAGAAATCTTTTCTCTGCAGCAGTACCACCCTTCACTGCCTGTGATGTAACTTCAAAGAGACTGTTTGTAGGTCTTGCACAGTCTTATCATTTCATAACTGAAGCATTTTCAATATTATATACAACTACGCCATAGTTGTTGCTTATTTATCTTATGAAACTAACAACCATTGACAAAGCCAATAGTCCTGGCTTGTTGTAAGTTTAATGTTAGCGGTTGTATTATATATCTGGATGCAATGACAGAAGAATCAAAAATCCAGTCAGACGCACACTGTGCTAAGCACAGATTTTTGACTTAGGTGTTTTTAAGCCACACCCTTAATTACATCGACCACGCCCATTTGAGAGACCCCCCTGTCTTTTCACACCACTTAAACCCCTGGGTAAGTAACCACATCAAATGAAACACTACCTGTGAAATATGTATGCGGAATAACAGAATGCTTGGTGACGTGTGGAGTTTGTGGCCAAATTTAAGTAAAATGCTTCACCTGTGAAGTAAACTCCTACCTGGAAAAAATGTGCCTGTACATGGGAGGTAAGTACCGCCTCCTCATATGATAGAACTGCACCAGTGAGGTAGGTACCTGCGAGGCTCGAACATACATCAAAAAAGAACATTTGTCCCAAGAGGGAACTTTCCAACTTAAATAAAACAATTGCACCTATAAGTGCCCAGGTCAGACTCAGACTCCTGTACCTGCTGGTGAGGGGTGAGCTAAAATCAACCACCAGCACCCAAGAGACCTCAAGGCAGATGAAACAAAGCATTTACCTGCACCATTGAGGTAAGGTTCATGTACCTTGTGCCCCTGTGAGGTACATGCCCTGGTTACATATCTCTGTAACTATGAGGGGAGTGTTCTGGTCAAACTCAAACACCTGTGTCTCTGAGGTGAGTGTTCGGTTAATGTCAAGCACCTGTATATGTGCCCGTGAGAAGAGTGATCACAGGGGACACTAGGCCTGCACCTGTGAGAGGGGACTCAGTACCAGCACCTGTGGGGCTTGGGTCATCCTGTAACAATAATAGGTCTCTGTTCAGGGTCGGGGCTGCAGTCTACACATGTTCCTATGAGAGCAGGACAGGATCTTACATGAATCATGAATGCACCCCTTTGGCAAGCCTGCTCACGAGGGGCACGTGGCTGTGCCTGCTTGGCTGGTGTGCGCTCCAGGATACAGATCTGCACGAGTGGGTTGGTGTGGAGCAGTCAGCGCTATGGGTCGGTACCTCGAAGGTGGTGTAAAGCCCAGGACACGTGCCTATACCGGTGAGACCACTGTACAGGTCACTTTAAGGCTCCGTTGAGTAACAGTGCAGGGGACGCTCGAGGCGAGGACACAGAACAGCACCCGTGCTACTTAGTTACTGTCCTGTTCACAAACATCCAATACTCAGTAAAAATGCGCCCGGCGTCCTTACCTGAGTTTCTGAGCTTCCTGTTCTTCAAGACCGAGATGATGACCAGGAGGCTGCCAAAAATATCCACAACCGTGGTGAAAATCAGCACGCTGGCACCGTCTCCACCCGGCTCTCGAATCAATTGGTGCCGGAGAAACTCACCTGCTGTGTTGGTGGCAGACAGGGGGGGGCTAGTGGGGCTACGTTGGCGGCCAGCGGGCTAGCCTAGGAATAAAATTAAATTATGGCGGCCCAGAAACCGGTGGTCAAGACAGTGCCTCTGTTCCAACTTCCTCCTCACTCGTGATGCTGCTGCGCTGCAGGCCAGTCACATCACGCGCACTTTTAGGGCCCAATGCGCATGCGGGAATGACATCAGCTGCCTGCACCCGGGCCTAGAGAGGCGCGCAGACGCGGCGGAGGAGGAGACAGTGCGCACTGCGCACAGGCACCTCCTCCTCCTGAAAAGTTAGGTTGCAGTGCACTGCACACTGGCCCTGTTGGTGTCACCTCAAGTTATGGTGTCACCCGGTGCGGTCCGCATCCCCCGCACCCCCATAGTGACGCCCCTGGTGATGTGTCCTCTTGGCACTGTAATTAACAGGCTGTTAGCTTTAGCGTAGATTGTTTGAATGCATTTACCTATTCATCTGTTTATTCTTCCCTTGGAAATAGGGTTACTTATGTAGGGTTTTGCAAATGCAACAAATAGCTGTTTAGTTTTTTGGATACATTTAGTTCAGTCAATATAATAAATTAACACCCATTTGACATCAAGTGTATGCAAAGCTCTCTCTGCACAGACTCTGGATTACCAAAGAAGATGGGTAACTCAATTTTCTGGTTAACATGGAAAGGTGAAGCCACCTTTGGGAGAAATGTAGTTTTATCCAAACTATCCTATCCCTGTACACTTGTGTAAAAGTTTCCTTTACTGTCAATGCTTTTACCTCAGTGATTCTTCTCAGGGAGGTGATAGCTCCCAAAATGGTGACTTTCCGGGGTAATAACTGCATGCCACAACAGTGAAATGGCTCAAATGAGGTCCCATCAATCTTTTCAGAGCTATATTCAAATTCCAATCTGGCACTGCAGCTAAATGTAAATAAATGGACGTGTATGTCAATCGTACTTTCCGCAAACATTATAAATAGCAGGTGATAATCTGAACAGATGCTTTAAGATGATCTAGCTGTTTCCCTAAACAGTAGTGAACAAATATTTTCAGTTTTTGCAGCATTGAAGGCACGCCTGGTGGGCTTACATGTCTCCTGAAGAATTTGTATTAATTCCTCTGCCAGAGAAAGATAACCAGTCTCTAGGACCTCAGGTGCCAGATTGCTAGATTTAATATGACTAAGGTCTGTCTGAGCTGACCCTGATGCTGAGCCAGGAGGTTGGATCTGAGGGTTAGCTTCTCTCGATGATGTACCAACATTTCTAGCAGTGTGGAATGCCATGGCAGTCTCACCCAAGTTGGTGCTACACGAAAGAGGGTCATTGGTACTTGTCACTTCTTCCTCATTACGTATAGGATGAGAGGCAGTGGAGGAAAAGCATAACAAATATTCCTCACCAGATCATCCACAGTGCATTGCCCATAGACCGTGGGTATAGGAACCTGGAAAGAATGTTTTGACATTTTGCAGTCTGCGTAGTGGCGAACAACTCAAATGTGGACGTGCCCCATCTTTGGAAGTATTTTTCATTATTGGGCTTGTTGATGCGTCCTGCTTAACAGGT
Source organism: Calotriton arnoldi (assembly GCA_963921515.1). Classification (NCBI taxonomy): domain Eukaryota; kingdom Metazoa; phylum Chordata; class Amphibia; order Caudata; family Salamandridae; genus Calotriton; species Calotriton arnoldi. Next base: position 333,649 of record CAWUFW010007961.1, read on the forward strand.
CCGAAAAATCATTGTCCACTTCTGGGATATGCTCCACTAGTAGCAGAATGCTATTCCCAGAGGCCCAATGACAAATCTTTTGGCTTGATACTGACAGCAGGGACAAATGAATCCTCCGTTGCTTCTGGATGTAGTACATCACTGTCATGTTAATTGTCTTTGATGAGTACTTTTGTGGCTCAGATGAAAGGAAGAAATGACCTAAGTGCCGAGTGTATCAATGGGTTGTAACAAGGTAGCATTCCTTTTGCTCTTGAGTCCAGGTTCCATGAATAGTCAAATGAGTGAGATGTGTTCCCCAATCTATGAATGAGGCAACCATGGTAATGGTTACCTGTGTTACTGGATTAAGGAATGGCCTGACCACCAATAAATACTTTTTAATCCACAACTGTGTTGGGTTCTGGGCCCTACAAACACAAAATGTTCCAATTGGCCATCCCCATATGACAACTGTCCCGTTAAATAGTGAACGCATGTGTAATCTTGCATGCAGCAATATGGCTATCCATGAAGCCCAACTTCCAACTGTTTAAATTATGGGCTTACTTTGACAGCACATGATGTCTGAAAACAGGAGAGCAGTCCTTGGAATGGCATTTCTGTCTCTTGATTTGGGTGGGCTTTTTTCCATGATAAGTTTAGTAAAGCTCCTTGAAAAGGTTGGATCGGCTGTGGCATGAGATGCAACTTTTGACATTGATTGTGTAACCTAGCCTGTGCCATAGAGACATGGTTGTTTCAGTGTACGTTAGGAGCTGTTGTCAGCTGCTGCTCTTTACCAGCCCATCGTCTAGGTAGGGAAACACATGAATAGCATTTCCAGGGAGGTGTGCAGCCTCCATCACTAGACATTTGATGAAATTCCTCTGAGACCTTGTGACCCCAAAGAGGAGTACTTTGAATTTGTAGTGTTGTCCACTTACCAGAAAGCACAGAAAGCAGTGGTGAGCTGGATGAATGGGGATTTGGAAGTATGCATCCTAGGGGAGCAATGTGATACCCTTTGCAGAACAGTGGGATGGCGTTTTATATTCTGGTCATCTTCAGGTGCTTCTTTGGCGCTTTCTGTCAGGAGCACCTGCAAAAGTCATGGGTGGTCTTGAATCATTGCCTGGCGACGTAGTGGTATTTGGTGTCAGCCTGGAATCAGCTTAAGGGTGGAACAGATTCTCCCCAATAAATGGAGCACTGATTAAGTGATGGTTCATCTCCATCCTAAAGCCTGTTGCCCATAACCTGGTGTGGCGTATGAGGAGGACATTGGCGTTCGTTTCCCTGGAGATGTTGTCTGCAGAGAACATGGTGCACCTGATAGATGCATTAGAGATTACCTTCCCTTAAGGAGGTGTTTCATCAACTCCTCTATCTCCTCTCAGTGACGATGATGATACCTGAAGAGCAGTTCAATTGAATTGGTGATCCTCCACTGTATGGCTATACACACAGGCATCCGCCATATCTCAGCCATTTGTTTTTAAAACAATAATTTTCATTGGATTTACATATCTTGTATAATGATGATCAATTACATATATATTACAGCACACGTATTGCAGAAGACATAATTAGTCATTACATTTCATTATAATATGCAGCCTTTTCATTCTACCCCAACCATCGTAAATCATATTGCTTTAGCCTCTAACCATTACTACACAGCATTCAGTGAATTACTTATCTACTTAACAGAACAAAACATACAGAACCAGGACAGGAAACACCATGAAGCAATAAATGTTGTGTTCCTCAATCATTAAGCAGAATTGGGGGAGGCAGCAGTGTACACAGTACTGTAATTTCTTTACATACATTATACCTCAATTTGAATGTTCAATCATAACACCGCACTAATTATCGACCTTTCATTGTGCAAGGTATTCTACTAAAGCATGTAACATTTAATAGTCACTTTGCATGACATACAGTACTTTCGAAACCTTATGCCAGTGGTTAATGTTACAAAAATGGAAGACTTAATAATCAACCAAATGCTATTTTTACATATGCCTATCCTGCTTATAACTCAGGAGGAGATGATGCTCAACGGAGTATATGTGCTTCAGGTAATCTTCCACAACAGCCAAACACACTATGGATATCAGTAACACGGGAAACGACATTTACAACGCGGACTGAGTCACGCGTGCTGTTTCAACGCAAGTGGATTAGCGCTTGCCTCAACCAAACATATGCATTAACCACGCATATGCCTTAACCACACATATGCTTGGTTAAGGCAGTCAGCGGTCTAGATGCGGAGAGGATGGGCGAGGAGAGGAACAGGAAAGATCGGGAGAGGAAGGCCCGGGACGCAGCTTGGTAAGTGGTGCTGTGGCAGGGTTTTGGGGGTATGGGGGAGTTTTTAGGGCTGGGGTTGGTTATAGGGCTCGGGGGGGTCAGGGTAGTTTCTAGGGCTGGGGGCCAGGTTTTAGGGCTCACGGTTGGAGGGCAGGAGCAGTTTTCAGGGCTGGGGAGCAGTTTTAGGGCTCGGGGCTGGGGTAGAGGTACTTTTTTTGGCAGGCGGCCAGGTTATAGGGCTCAGTGTGGGGAGTTGGGGTAGTTTTAGGGCTGGGGCGGGGTGAATTGCAGGGCTGGGGTATCAGGTTTTAAGGCTTAAGGCGGGTGGGCTGGGGGGGTGATCTTTACCACGCATATCCCTTTACCAAATATTTCTTTACAACGAAATTCGTTATAAAGGCATGCGTGGCAAAGGCACACGTGGTAAAGCAATGGTCGTGGTTCAGACCGCGTTGTATAGGCCTGCATGGTTAATGCATGCGTTGTTGTATCATACAACCACCCCTCTGTTTATGGGTCAAGCTGCGCGTCACGAGGAATCAAGGCTGTCTATTATCATTTGTAATATCCTGTTGTAGGTGCACCAAGAGTGAAACGCTATAGGGAATTTCTGCCTTCCCTTTCAACCAAAGCCCAGAGGTTGAATGCACCATACCATTTAGCAACAGAGGGGGAAGCGGCACTGTTTTGGCTCTCTGACAGAATATCGATTCTAACAATATCAGGGTCCATAAATATTGAATCAAAAATATCGATCACAAAAATATCGTTTCCCTATACTTACAATGGTAAGTACAAAGATATTTTTTGAAATATCGTTTTACTCTAATATTGTTTAAAAACATACAAAAATATCATTTTTTAATATAGTTTAAAATGGTAAATATTAAATATTTTAACATATAACATTAACATTATGTAAATTACACAAATTTAAATTTGATTTAATACTATACATAACTATAAACATATATAAACACATACACATATGTGCGTATGTTTAGATATACATAAATATATATACACAATGTAAATCTATTATTAAAATACATATTTTACTTTATATTAATTTTTTTAGATAATTTTTTCAAATTTACTACTTTAAAAAACAAATAAATTTATATATATATTCCCTTGATTAATTTCACCACAGCCGCCGCTCTCCTCACAGAGGGTGCCTCAGCACGCGAGGACGAACTTGCGTCAGCATTCAATGATACAAAAGAAAAGCGCTGAGGGCTCCAGGCATTTAAAATTACTGGTTATTTATTTAATAAGCAACCCATTGTAAAACAGACTGACAGACGCGTTTCGGCCTCCTGGCCTTCGTCGATGTCAGTTAATCAAAGTGAACGGCCCCCTTATAAGCCTACATTTCATTGGTTCGGCAGTACATTTCATGTAACATAAAAAGAGGACTCAGCCGGTCCCCTCCATTAGATAGTATAGTAAACACGGTGGCCATCTTAGAGCAAATACAACATAATTTTCTGTCAATCATTCGCATTGATTATGCCTTCTAATTCATTGTTTTGGCACACATCATGAAGAGGAAAATCAATAATGATATGGAGAATTGGGATATGTTATCACAGAGTAATGGGGATCCTGTTGAATAGGAGTCAGATGTACATTACCCTGGATGCCTGAAATGAGTCTTGTACCACGGCTCCGTCATATGTTGCATTCATTAAAAAATGTATTAAAAAATTAATTAATTAAATTAAACATGAAGTCCTGAATGGGCGTAACGATGGCCCTGTCATATGGTGCATTAATTGCAAGTTTAGACATGAAGCCCTGTATGGGCTTAAAGGAAAATGCTACTTACCAGTATGCATCTGTTCTTGGCATGTAGAGCTGTAGATTCGTATACTTGTGCATAGATCGCCATCTGGTGTTGGGCTTGGATGTTTGCACTTTGTTTTTGTCTTGGAAGAAGTCTTTGTAGTCACGAGGTAGGTGACTCCTCCTTAGGACGATAGTGCGCATGGGCATCGACTCCATCTCCAGATTGTTTTGCCATGGAGGGTTATGATGGAGTTAGTAAGAAATAGAAAAAGGATGTCCATGTGTAATGTATCTAAGTAAGACAGTACTGGAACAGATAGAGGTATCCGGGGAGGCGGGTGGGCGGATACGAATCTACAGCTCTACATGCCAAGAACAGATGCGTACTCGTAAGTAGCATTTTCCGTTTGAGGCATATGAGCTGTAGATCGTATACTTGTGCATAGACTATACAGCAGTTACCTCCTTAGCGGTGGCTACCTGAATCTGTTGCAGCGGTTTGAAAAAGTGTTCTTAATACAGCTTGGCCCACACTAGCTTGCTGTTTTGCTTGCACGTCTACACAATAGTGTTTTGTGAAAGTGTGTGGTGTAGACCAAGTTGCTGCTTTGCAGATGTCATCTAGGGGAATGTTCCCTAAGAATACCATAGATGCCCCTAGTTTACATGTGGAATGATCCCTAGGGGGAATGGTTAAGGTGCGTTTGGCTTTAGCATAGCATATCTGGATGCATTTAACAATCCACCTTGCAATCCCTGTTTTTGAGATAGGATTGCCTTTATGAGGTGGGGAGAAAGCCACAAAAAGTTGTTTAGTCTTTCTAAAGGATTTTGTTCTTTGAATGTAGTAAAGTATGGCTCTTTTTACGTCTAGCGTGTGAAGAGCTCGTTCTGCTACTGAGTCTGGTAGAGGGAAAAACACTGGGAGCTCTACAGACTGGTTAAGGTGGAAAGCAGAGACGACTTTAGGTAGAAATTTTGGGTTAGTCCTAAGAACCACTTTGTTATGATGGATTTGGAGAAATGGTTCTTGTATGGTTAATGCCTGGAGTTCACTAACTCTTCTGAGAGAGGTGATCGCCACCAGGAAGGCTACTTTCCAGGTGAGAAATTGTAATTCGCATTTATGCATAGGTTCAAATGGTGGACCCATGAGTCTGGTAAGTACCACATTCATGTTCCATACTGGAGAGGGTGGAACTCTAGGTGGAATTATTCTTTTAAGTCCTTCCATAAATGCTTTGATAGCTGGTACCCTAAACAAAGACAAGTGTTGTCTGTTTTGGAGATAGGCTGCTACTGCAGCGAGATGTAGTCTAATGGATGTATACGCTAGGTTACATTGTTGTAGATGTAAAAGGTAACAGATGATGTTTTGAATAGAAGCATCTAGTGGGTTGATTTTGTTATTTGTACAGTAAATTACAAATATTTTCCATTTTGCGGCATAGCAAGCTCTAGTGGTAGGACGTCTAGCCTCTTTAATGATGTTCATGCAGTCTGGTGGGAGATTAAGGTAGCCAAACTCTAAGATTTTAGGTGCCAGATCGCAAGGTTCAGTTGACTGGGATCTGGATGCCTTATCTCTCCATGGTTCTGAGTGAGAAGCTTGGGTGAGAGGCGTAGCTTTTGATGAGGAACTACTGATAGTTCCAAGAGGGTTGTGAACCATGGCTGTCGGGCCCATGTTGGAGCAATCGAGATCATTGTGAGGGAATGCTGTTTGAGCTTCCGGAACCACTAGCGGAATGAGCGGGAGAGGCGGAAAAGCGTAAGCAAATTTGTCTGACCAGTTCATCCATAGCGCATTGCCTTTGAACAATGGGTGTGGATACCTGGATGCAAAGCTTGGGCATTTTGCGTTTTGGTGTGTGGCGAACAGGTCTATTTCTGGGTGGCCCCACATTTGAAAGAATGGAAGCAGAACTTGAGGATGAAGTTCCCATTCGTGAATCTGCTGTGTTTGGCGACTGAGTAGATCTGCAATTTGATCGTGTACTCCTGGGAGGTGTTCTGAAAGGAGATATATGTTTTGAGGAATGGCCCATCTCCATATGCTTTGAGCTAGGTGTGAAAGCTGCAGAGAGTGTGCCCCCCCTATTTTCGTATGTAATACATTGCTGTCATGTTGTCTGTACGGACTAGGACAGCTTTGCTTACGAGGTGGAGTTGAAAAGATTTTAACTCTAGATTGCCAACAATTCCAGGTAATTTATGTGGAATTGTTTTTGTTGAGGGGTCCATATGCCCTGAATGGAATGGGTTTGAAGATGAGCTCCCCAGCCGGTGAGCGATGCGTCTGCTGTTAGCACTATCTGTGGAACCGGGTCGAGGAACAGCCGCCCTTTGGAAAGGTTTTGTGTGTTCCACCATTGCAGAGAGCGATGGGTGCGGTCGTCTACCTACACCAGATCTGTTAGCTGACCTTGAGCCTGGTTCCACTGACGTGCCAAACACTCCTGTAAGCGACGCATTTGGAGTCTTGCATAAGGGACGATGAGAATGCAAGAGGCCATTATCCCGATTAGTTGCATGAACACTCGCGCTGGTAGTGAGTGTTGAGGCTGAAATTTTGCTATTAGAGCTTGTATGCTGCTTATCCTGACTGGGTTGGGGTACGCTAGAGCTTTTGAAGTGTCCATTGAAGCCCCTAGATATTGTTGTATGCTGGACGGTTGGAGGTGGGATTTGGTGAGGTTTACCGTGAATCCCAAGTTGTGAAGCAGTTGGATTGTTTTGTGTGTGTGTTGCACACAACTGCTGTGTGACTTGGCTTTTATGAGCCAGTCGTCTAGATAAGGGAAGACATGAATGTGCTGTCTTCGTAAGTGGGCCGCAACTACTGGGAGACACTTGGTGAAGACTCTGGGTGCTGTAGTCACCCAGAATGGGAGGACCTTGAATTGGTAGTGTTGACCATCTACCACGAACCTGAGATACTTCCTGTGAGCGGGGTGAATGGGAATATGAAAGTAGGCGTCCTTTAAATCTAGAGTGGAGAGAAAGTCGCCCTGTTGAAGCAGTGGGAGCACCTGTTGGAGAGTGACCATGTGGAAGTGATCCGACTGAATGTAGAGGTTTAGCGGTCTGAGGTCCAATATGGGCCTGAGAGAGCCGTCCTTTTTTGGAAATAGAGGGAGTAAACCCCTGTGCCTTGATGAGGCAAGGGGACTGGTTCTATTGCATGCTTTTGTAATAGAGAGAGAACCTTTTGTTTGAGAAGTGTCAGATGTTCTGAGGACATTGGACGTTGTCTGGGAGGAATATTTGGGGGAGTAGAGGTGAGTTCCAGGCAGTAACCATACTGGATAATTTGTCTTACCCACTTGTCTGTTGTGATTGAATTCCAGACAGGTAGGAACTGTGAGAGATGTCCCCCGACAGGAGTGGGATGATCGGGGGAGGACAGGAAGTCACTGTTTGGTGGTAGGGGAGTTGCGGTTATTGTTGCAGCGACCTCTTCCCTTACCATTGTTGCCTCTGTAGCCTCCGCGAAAGTATCCTTTGGAGGACGTTTGAGTGGGGCTTTTATAGGAAGAAGAGGGATGTTCTGAGGCAATGGTTTTGGAGCCAGCTCTGTAGAAAGAGCGGCGAAAAGAACCTCTAGGTGAAGGGAATTGTAAGGCCCCCAGGGACTTAGCAGTGTCCGTATCTTTTTTTATATTTTCTAAAGATGTGTCAACTGAGGGCCCGAAAAGATGTTCTTGATTAAAGGGCTGATTTAGAATAGCAGATTGCACCTCCTGTTTGAATCCGGAGACTAGGAGCCAAGCATGCCTGAGCAACAAAACGCTAGTGTTAATGGCGCGAGATGCGGTATTAGCCGTGTCGAGCGCACATTTAATTGAGGTGTTTGTGATCAATTTCCCCTCTTGTATAAGGTTGTTGGCCTTTTGTTTGTACTGGTCAGGAAGGTGTTGCATGAGCTTTTCAAGCTCGTCATAGTGATCCCTGTCGTACCTGGCAAATAAAGCTTGGGCACTGGTAATCCGCCAATGATTTGCAGCCTGTGACGCAATTTGTTTACCAGATGCATCTATTAGTTTGGACTCCTTATCAGGAGGGGGGGTGTCGCCTGTACTCTGTGAGTTTGCCCTCCTGCATGCATTAGACACCACAAGAGAATCCAAAGGGACCTGTCCTTTAATGTAAATTGGGTCATTGGGAGCTGCCTTATACTTTTTATCTATCCTGGTGTTGAGAATCCTGGCTCTGACAGGGTCGTTAAAAACTTCTGGGGCATGTTTGAGCATGCCTTTTAACATTGGCAGGGTGTGCGTGGACTTTTGCGAGGGTTTCAAGTAAAAAATATTCCTCTAGTAACTGTACCCCGTGGTATTGGGCAGCCCTATTGATTAGTTGCGCAAACCCAATATTGTCATCTGGTGGTGATGGCCTAGATGGATAGAGGTCCGGGTCATTGTGTGGGTCAGGATCTGTGTTGTAGTCATCCCAAGGGTCTACGTAGTGTGGGATGGTATGTGCATCATCATCCCCATGTGGATTTATATTCCCACCCCTATTGGTATGATCATCCTCAGTATCTGATGTTTGAGGCGAAAAAGTATGTTGTGGGGAGTGTGGTGGAGAAATTAGAAGATTTGGATCAGCTGGAGAAGGAGAAGGAGGTGGGGAGGTGTTAGTACTCATCTCCTTTCGTTTCAAGGGTATTTCAGATTCCTCTGAAGTGTCCAGTTTCCTCTTTTTTGGAGGCTTGGCGACGACTTTGCAAGTCTCTGGGTCAATACAAAGAGTTTTTTGTTTTCGATCCGAAAAATCAAGTACAGGCTGTGTGGGTAAAATGTCTTTTTTCGGTGCCGAAGATTTTGGGTCAGAATGTTCTTCGGACCGAGTCTCTGAGGATTTCTGTGTGGTCTTGGACTCCTTAGGTTTTGTTCTAGGAGTTTGTGGCTCCGAGACTTTTTTCGGCTCCGAGACTTTTTTGGGTTCCGAAGCCGTTTTCGGCTCCAAAAAATTTTTCGGTTCCGAATGTTTGTCCTTGATATGTTTCAACGCCGAGGGCTTCGGCGTCGAGGCTGTCTTTGGCGTCGACGAAGAAGGGCGTGGCACATCCTAATTCAATTATATATCTAGACTCCAACTGTTTCAACAATCTCACTCGGTCTCCGCCTCGCTCCCTGTGTGTTACTTGATTGATACAAAAATATAGCCCTTAATATGTTTAGTGGTGCCATAGCAGCACCATCAAGCATATTGTGGCATAAAAACACTGCACCATTGCCAGGGATTGCGGATCCCTGGCGGTTGCAGCGGTTCTCTGGAGGTCCGACCACCAACTTGTACTACAGCGGTGGGTTCGCTGGTGTGGCATTCCCCGACCACCACCGTACCTCCACCGTGAGTTTGGGGGTCCTATGGACCACCAAATTCATAATCAGGTCCGAAAAAACTTATCAAATTAAATAAATATAAAAAACTATGAAATCCCAAAAACTACATTTACTAAAAATATAAATAATGTAAAATAAATATCTATAAATAAACAAATAATATACAATTTAACAAGCAAATAAAATTAATATATATATATATTTAAACAATAATAACAAAAGTATTGAAGTCTGGGAAAAATAAATATACTATTCTCACTCCAGTTTATGCAACATTAGTGAAAGCATTGGCTTTCCGAGAAGTAAAATTCACTATTCCCACTCCAGTCTGTGCAACAGTAGGGAAAGTACTTTACTTCAAACACATAACATATTTGAAAAACCCTATAAGTTTACAAGAGGGGTAATACTTACTATTTCCACTCTTGTCTGTACAGCAGTAGTTAAAGTGTTCGACTTGGGAGGGGTAAAATTTACAATTGCCAATCCAGTCTGTGCAACAGTAGGGAAAGCGTTGCACTTCGGAGGGGTAAAATGTACTATTCCAACTCCAATCTGTGCAACAGTAGGGAAAACATTGGACTTTGGGGGGATTACATTTACTATTTTCCACTACAGCCTGTGCAACAGTAGGAAAAGTGTTGAACTTTGGAGGAATTGAATTTACTATTCCCACTCCAGTTTGTGCAACAGTAGGGAAAGTGTTGGACTTCGGAGGGGTAAAATTTACTATTCCCACTCCAGTCTGTGCAACAGTAGGGAAAGCGTTGGACCTCGGAGGGACTGAATTTACTATTCCCACTCCAGTCTGTTCAACAGTTGGGTAAGGGTAGGACTACAGAGGGGTAACATTTACTATTCCCACTTCAGTGTGTGCAACAGTAGGGAATGTGTTGGACTTCAGAGGGGGAATACTTACTATTCCCGTTCCAGTATGTGCAGCAGTAGGGAAAGCATTGGACTTCGGAGGGATTACATTTACTATTCCCACTCCAGTTTATGCAACAGTAGGGAAAGTGTTGGAGTTCGGAGGGGTAAAATTTACTGTTCCCACTCCAGTCTGTGCAACAGTAGGGAAAGCATTGAACTTCGGAGGGATTAAATTTACTATTCCCACTCCAGTTTGTGCAACAGTAGGGAAAGTGTTGGAGTTCGGAGGGGTAAAATGTACTGTTCCCACTCCAGTCTGTGCAACAGTAGGGAAAGCATTGAACTTTGGATTAATTGAATTTACTATTCCCACTCCAGTCTGTGTAACAGTAAGTAAAGTGCTGGACTTCATAAGGGTAATACCTACTGTTCCCACTCAAATCTGTACAGCAACAGTAAAACACTGAACTTTGGAGGGGTTACATTTACTATTCCCACTCCAGTCTGTGGAACAGTAGGGAAAGCACTTCACTCCAAACACATAACATATTTGAATAAACTTATAACGTTATAAAAAATATAAAACTCTTAATATAAACAATACTAATTAACCAAACAAAACATTATATATAAAAATAATTAATTATCTTTAAAAAAAAAAAAAAGTTACACGTTTATTACTTTACTAACTTCCCACACCATATCCCCACAACCCTGGCATCCCACATTTAAAATATAACTAACATAAATAGGTATAAATAAGTATAATACAATTAACCTAATTATTAATCAACTAAATATTTATTAATACATTAACAATTAATAGTTAAGTAATTATTACTTAAATAACTTTCCAACCTATGCCCCTACAAACCCAGGAGCCCACACCTAATATATAATTTGAAAAAAATGGGCCTGATTCACAGAACTAACTTAAGACAAAATCCTAAACTTACTACCATTTTAGTATTCACAGAAGGCACTTACTCATTTTGGTATTCACAGAAGGCACTTACTTACTCATTTTGAGTAACTTACTCATTTTGAGTAACTTACTCATTTGAGTATTCACAGAAGGCACTTACTCATTGATGAGTAAGTGCCTTCTGTGAATACCAAAATGAGTAAGTGCTTCTGTGAATACCAAAATGATAGTAAGTTTAGGATTTTGTCTTAAGTTAGTTCTGTGAGATCGAGCCCGTAATTCATTACACATTTTACATAATTAATATTCAATTAAATTTTTATTAATCAATTCATACTTAATTATTACTTAATTTACTTCCCACCGTATACCCCTACAAACCCAGTATGCACCTAATATATAACGTAAAAAATATAGTTAATAAACAATCTACATAACTAATAATCAATGAAATAATTATTAATAAATTGATAATTAATTGCTAGTTATTACTTAATTAAGTTCCCACCTTAAACCCCTACAAACCCAGGAACGGCACCTAATATATAACTAAAAAAATCTAAATGTAACACAATTTTCATAATTAATAATCAATTAAATAATTAATAATAAATTAATAATTGATTGTTAATTAAGTATACTTAATTTACTTCCCACACTATGGGCCTGACTACGATGGCGGACAGACTTCAGTCCGTCCACCATCGTCTCCTATTTGGGACCGCCCGCCAAAAAGACAGCAGTCCCACAATAGGAATTACGATGCGACCGCCACCGTGGCGGTCGCATCATCTACCCGTAACATTTTAGGGATTGGGAGGCCCTCCGCCGCACCCGTCGGATGCGTGGCAGTTTGGCTTTCCGCCCGCCTGCACACCGCCCGCCATCACAATCTGGCGGGAGGAAAAGCTGCTTAGGATGGCGGGGAGACCGCCACTGACAGCCTGTTGGTGGCAGTCTCCCCGCCATCCTAATCAGCCCCTGTATCCCTACACACCTAGCAACCCGCTAGAACACTATAAATTCCTATTAGCAATTAAATTAAAAATGATAAATCACTTAAAATTGCAAACTATGTTTTAAAATATTATTAACAATTCTGCAAAGATAATAACACATAAACTTAATATATCAACTAAAACACATAAAGATAACTAGAAAACGGTATTTTTACAACTATATTTTTGAAAACGATATTAACGACAATAATATTTATGAAAACGATATTACTTACCTAAAAAATGATATCGTTGACAACGATATTCCTGCATCATAATATTTTTTATCACAATATTATTGTTCCACTATTTCTGTAACTCAATATTTCTAAATCAATAATTTGTCCAAACACCCCTTTTCCACCACCCATTTCACTGCTACATCAGTTTTCTTGCTCTCTTTGTCTGGAGGAGAAGTATCCCCACTGCCTGCACTGAGCCCTCTTCCTTGCAGTATGTACCACTACATAGTAAGGCGGAACCTGCACCTGATGTAAACTGGGTCGTGTGGGGCTGACATATTTTTTCTTGATCCATGGGGTCTCTGCTGGGGCCTTGACTGGGCCTTTAAAAATCTCTGTGGCACATTTCATCCTGCTATTTGGCATGGGAGGTCCTGGACTGACCTATCAGTCCTAGAAAGGGTCTCAACTAAGAAACTGTCCCTCTCTTCCACTATATGCAGCTTAACCTCGAGGTGCTGTGCTGTCCGTTGTATGACTGTATGGTAGGTAGTGGTGTCATAAGGTGGAAAGGCCTTAAAACGCAACAGGCTTCAAGGTCATAGTCATCTTGGGCTCACAGGGCCATGGTAGGAATCCCAGGGTCACTAAGGCTTCCTTTTCCAGAATCAGAATGGTCTGAATAGAAAGAGGACAGTGGTGAGGAGGTGGCAGTGCGAGGCCGAGGCAGAACTGGTGGTGAGGCTGAGGAGGTGCTGATGGTGCTGCTGTTGTGTGAGACCTCGTGGTAGGAAGTTGTGGAAGTGGGCTGGTGGCTTTGTTGCTATCCTTCTTAGGGTGAAAGGTGTGAAGCTCGGAGCTCTTCTGAAATCTGCTACTGAAATGTGAGCTTTCTTTCCTTTGGCTCCTGAGTGAGAGAGGCAGGGATGGCTAAGCTAAGATTTTTCCCACTGAGGGGTGGATGAAATGCTCACACTACCTGATGTCATGGGCTTCAAGAAACTTGACAATGAGGAGGGTCTTACCCAAGTCCAATTTTGGTGTAATGGTGTGTTTCAGCAACAAGCATGTGGTTGATTTCGGAGTCAGCTTTGAAGCCAATTTCAACCTGGAAGAGGATTTTTCAGACGCTCGGGTCGAGTGGGTGCTGAGGCTTACTGGCCTTCACCGGAGGCTTGCCTGCCACCTCAGGGGTCTTTTGGGGTTGGCAGGTGTCAGAGCCTTGAACTGGACCTGAAGGTTTAGAGCCCCTTGTAGCTTGCCTTAAGGGTTCAAAGGGAGTGGTGCTGGACCTCAATGTAAAGGCGCTTACAAGGTCCGTCCCCAAAGAGCTGATCCTTTAAGGACTGTGGTAAGATCGAGGCTTTAAGGGTTATTTTTGTCCTGGGGCCTTCGTATTGGCGAAATAGGAGTTCTTCCTGTTCCTTTGCCTTCAAAGCTTCGAAGGACAGCACCTGTGGGCTCTGTTCCCTCTGTGCCGGTTGAAAATCTGAAGGCCTTGACGTCACACCCTGGTGAATTAAGTAGTCATGTCTGCAGTGGTATTGTTTTCTTCCACTGATGGAACTAAATTCTCAATCTCTTACACAGAAGGTCCCACCGAAGAACGTCGTCAGTCCTGTAGATGGTGCTAGAAAGAGTGGTGGAGTCTTTGTTCTGATGTATTGTGGGCTAAGGGATGGGTCAGAGAACATTTTGTGATCGAAACGTTCTTTAAAAAAAAAAACAAGTTGCAAACATGCGAGCTCAACATTAGATAGCAGGACTATGCAGAGTATAATTATCTACAGCCACACATTCAAGAATTAGTTTACAGCATATGAGAATATCTAGATTAATTTAAGGTTCAGTCACAGTGTTTAATTCAAGAATATGCCTTAAATATCCCAAGATCACTATGTAACTAGGATCTTGATTCCTCTTCATTCCCATTTGAACCACCAGTTCTTAGTCTATTTTTTTTAATGATCTTGGAGCTTGATATGTATCAGTTAAAGTTGCATCCAGAAATGTGATCAGCAATATAGAAAGGAGGTGAACAAAAGGGCTGAATAATGCTGAATATGGAGAAGGTGAGTCTGGGACAAGAAAACAAATTTCAGGCGTAAGCAAAGTTTTGCAATAAAAGAAGATAAAGCCCCACTGAGTCCAAGTCCCCTGAGCACTTACCATTACAGGACACTTTATCAGTGTGGAGCTGGAAGCCAGCACGGCATGTGCACAAGAAGCTGCCAAAGGTGTTTTGGCAGGAGTGTTGGCACAGACGTGCTCCACTGGGGCGACGGCACTCATTGACATCTGAGGGAGAGACACAGGATTACAGGAGTGGTACATAAATGCATGATAGAGAGAGGTTATTGTTATAAATGATAGACTAATGGGCTGTGCATCAGCGGACTGGAGAGTAACTTCATTTATACCGCAGCACTCCAGGCTCTGAAATGCTATATGACAGAAAATACCAACAAAATGTGTTCTGTTGAGGATGCCAACAGCGAGATCACTGATGTCCAAGAGCCTAGGCTATTACTGCACTTCGACTGGATAGCCTAAACTCCAATTATATATTTTAGTTTCCTCAGTTCACTATATAAAAAGTCAAGGATTACTCTAGTAGGTGCTAGCAGTTTTAGACTCAGCCAAATGCACTCAGCTTAAGGTTATGAGGGGTGGGTGGGACTTGCTCTAGGTGCAGACCTAGCCATAGCCCTTCAGTCAAACGTTGTTCCCAACTCCCATTCCGTGATGTCAGCAAAGATGGTTGAGATTCCATCAGGGATGTCATCACAAGAAGTTATGAGCAGTGCATGGTCTGGGCATGAATTATACCTTGTGCACCATATAAACTGGGAAAATGTAGGTTTCTGCATTATAACTAAAACGTCATTTTAACTTAGGGCCTGATTTAGGGTTTGGCAGATGGGATACTCCCTCACAAATGTGACGAATACCCAGTACTCTGTCTACACGTGCCATAGGATATGATGCACTTGTAATACAGTGGATGGGATAACTGTCACTTTTCGGACAGAGTATGCCTTCCGGCAAACTCTAAATCAGGCCCTTAGTTGTTTAATGGAATTTCTGAGTTTTTAAAAAAAAATAACAAAACATACCACAAACCAAAAAGGGATCCAGAACCGAATGTAATATGTAGTATGGAAAGGTTCTCTAGCAACTCAGAGAGGTAGTGAACACATATACACTGTCTTACTCAACCACATTCTTTGAGTAATGAACACAGAGCTCTCACCTATGCAAGGTGGCATGCTTCATCATCAAGTCTGCTCCTCCAACCTCTTAAACATAATTCTTAGGGGTGTGCTCCTGTGTACATAGGAGTTAATTTACCTGAGGGGGGGGGGGCAATTGTAATGGTCCTACACCTTGGATCCAATATTTGGTTTAAACAAGTCTTACTGCAACAGTGGTACACTGCAGAAGCAGCCTAATGGGACCTGCCGCCTTAGACTCCTTGTTAAACTTGGCATTCTTGGTGTGGTTTACCCTGACTTTTCGCCTCTACCTCCTGCATTTTTGACTGTGTACTGGATTTCTTTTTTGCTGGCTTAGATGCTTTGGGCACTTTGCCACTGCTTAGCAGTGTCAAAGTACAAGTGCTCTCTGTATAAATTGTGATTATGATTGGTTATCCATGATTGGCATATTTGATTTACTGATAAGTCCCTAGTAAAGTGCAATGTGTGTTCCCAGGGCCTGTAAATCAAGTGCTACTTGTGGGTTTGCAGCAATGGTTGTACCGCCCAACAGAGTAGCCCTGTAAATGTGTCTCAGACCTACCACTGTAGTGTCTGCACACACAGTTGTAAACTGTCATGTTGACCTGGCAAGTGTACCCACTTGCCAGTCCCTAACCTTCCCTTGTCTTACATGTAAGGCACCCCTAAGGTAGGCCCAAGGTACCCCCATGGGCATGGTGCACTGTATGTTAAAGGTAGGGCATGTACTAGTGTGTTTTACATGTCCTTATCATTGGAGCGGCACTGTACCATTTAACATGTGTAACATTTACTCTTTATGCTCTCTGAACTCAGAATTTAATAACACATCTTTTAGTGAAGGTGGTTTTTAAATTGTGTGTTTGCAAATGCCACTTTTAGAAAGTGGGCATTTTCTTGTTTAGCCATCCTGTGTGCCTCTGCCTGTTTGCGGATTTACTGTTTGGTTTGGGAGTGACAGGTGCTAGGGATGTGCATTCACTCTAGACAGTCACAAGGGGGGTTGAGGGTGCCCTGCCTTTCCTGGGGGACTCATAGCCAGGCTGAATAGACCTTTCTGCATTCAGAGTGGTGGGAGGAGTTTTCACTAACACCTGAATAGGCTGTGTCTGCTCTGCATAATGCTGTCTCCACCTCCTGTGGTGAAGCTGGGCCAGAGAGGACAGAACTGGGTTTTACTGAGCTCAGAGACTCTTGCAACAAAGACTACAAAGAGAAAATGGGGTATACATTTTAGACCTGAAACCCCAGAACTTTAGATCTCTTCTGGAGAAGAGCTGAAGAGCTGTGAGGAGAAGTACTGCCCTTTTGCTTTGTGGTGCTTTGCTGGGTTGACCTGCAGTTGCTGCTTCTGCCAAGGAGAGGACAAAGACTGAAACTTTGCTGTGAACATGCTTGTGAAGAATCTCCAAGGGCTTGTGTGTGCTTGCCTCCTGTTCTGAAGTCGCAGGGACACAAAGACTTCACCACCAGCTTCTTGAGGTTGTTCCTGTTGGTGGGAGCTGAAAGAGCTTGAAGAAACCAAGAAAATCGATGCATTGCCCTTACAGCGCCTGTTTTTCTGACACAGCAACGCTGAGCGGGGAGAAATGTCCATGCCTCGTCTTCGTGTGGCCGAAGAAACGATACAGCGCCTGCCAGAGGCTGAAAAATCAGCCGCACGCAGTGTCCTGTGCACCAATCTCTGAAGTCCAAGGTCACCGTGCCGACTCCGACACAGGCCCTGCTGTGCGGCTAAAAGAACAAATGCATTGTGGGACCGCAGCTGAAGAAATCGACGCAGTGCCTGACTGCTGCCGCAACATTGACCTCCAGCACGTCCCTGATTTCCACGCATCGCACCTGTGCGGCAAGTTTACCGGCGCATCACCTGCAGACCAGAACCGTCTAGGAATCGACGCATCACTTCTCCCTACAGTCCAGATTTGACTCATCACTTCTCCTGCGTGCAGCAGAACTCTTGCATTGCGTCCGCAAGGACTCAGGCACTGACCCATCGATGTGTTTTCTGACGCGTCCCCTCTCTACGGCTGTTTTGCCTTGTGGATTTAGACGCATTTGAGGTACTTTGTGTATAAGTCACGCATCCATAGTTTTCTATGGTCAGAATTGCTTGAAACCTTTTAAAAGTCATATTTTCAATTGTGTATGTTGGATTTTTGACATTTTGATCTTGTTTGGTTAAGATGAAGATAGTTTATTTTTCTAAACTGGTGTAGTGTCCATTTGTAGTGTTTTCACTGTATTACTGTGTGTCTGGGTGCAAATACTTTACACATCACCTTTGGAATAAGCCTGTCTGCTTGTGCCAAGCTACCAAGGGGGTGAGCAGGGGTTATCTAAAGTGTGTAACTCCCTTATCCTGACTAGAAGCAAGGGTCCCTGCTTGGTCACGGTGCATACCTCTGCCAACTAGAGACCCCCATTTCTAACACTCCTAATACTAAAATTGATATTTATTGAAGTTTTCCCTTTAGTAACTCTAAAAACAATAGTGCGACATACAGTCCTTAATGTCTAATTGTTGACATGTTTCACACCTAGCACAGGCTTGACTGGGCTTTTGGCATTCCATCAGAACATTGTCTTGTTAAACTACACCTTCTGAGAGTACCTATCTTAGTGGTATTGAGGGGACTATGGATGGGTGTTTATGTGGTCATAGAATCAAATGCAGTTTATTTATCTAATTCTAGATAGGAAACATAGGGGTAACACTCTGTTGGAACGAGAATCAGACATGTAGAAACAGAAGATACAAGACAAGGCATCGCAATTAGTTATAGAGATAACCGAGAAATGTAATGATTACCTACCTGCAGGAGTATCTTTCAGCTTGAAGAATTTTCTGGGTCCACATTCTGTGCATCCTTACGCCATCTAATAGTTGAGCCTGGAATTGTCTCTTGTAGTCCTCTTTTCTCCCTCTCTGGGCAACATTGACCTATGGTATCCTGTCCATTCTCTTGTGAAATTAGATGCCTTATCCAGAAAGCTCCTCTGCGTGGTCGCCACCTTCAGATTTTTTTTTTGCCCCTGAGCAACTCTTGTCCCTATTGTGGCTTTTTATTTCTTTCCATACCTTCGTTATACATCTTGTTTTAAAAAAAACTAATTGCTGTGGAGGAGGTAGGGCCGCATGTGAATCCCCCAAAAAATTCAAGCTAAACAATTGCTTCTGCAGGTGAGTAACCATTCTGTTTTGCAGTGTAAATCTTTTCTGGATTCACATAATTGATTATGTGAAGGAATTCTTCCCTCTTGGGAGGCTGGCTTGAAATGAATTTGTGTTTGTGAAGTTGTTTAATACTCTTTGTCAAACCTGTTCCTCTTTGTTAGCTTAGTTATCTACACAAAAATGTTTTTTGAAGGTGCACAAGAAAGACCATATGGCTGCCATACTGAAGTAATTTATGGAGACATAAGCTATGAATGTCTGTGTTGCTCCTTTTTTACTTGTCAAATGCATTCTCGACTTTTGTCCCAGTGCTACTCCTGCTGTCTTGTAAGATCTGCAGATCCACAGGAAAAAGGAGATAAAAATTGGTTTCTATTCCTGATTTGGCTTTTTTACTTTAACTAATACATGACTACCCTTTTCACATGCAGTGTGTGAAAGGCTTTTTATGCTTGTGATCTTGGGAATTGGAAAAAGGCTGGTAGTTGTATAGCTTGGTTGACATGAAAATGTGAAATGGCCTTTGGTAGAAATTGTGGGGGTGTTCTCATTGCCACTCTGTCCTTATTTATCTACAAGTGAGGTTCTTGTGTTGTGATAGCTGGTAACTCACTAATGCCCTCTGAAAAGCTGTCTTGAGTGTTAGACATTTGAGTCCCGTCAATGCAAAGGCTCAAAGGGAGGCTTCTCAGCTGCATTAGCACTAGGTTTAAGCTGCTCTGTGGTGTGGATACTGACCTCGGTGGAGGCATCCTTTTTGCTCCTTCTAGAAAAATCTTGATCACCAGCGTGTTAAAGAAGCATCGTCCTATAATGCCTCTTCTGTTGGTTGAGAGGTGTACCTTAAGTGAGGCATATGAAAGACTCTCATATAGCAGGTGGGTGATTTACTTAACCACCGTAGCAACCTGTGTCCAACTGTCTCCGAGTTCTACCCTGTGGCACAAGTGTATGAACTTGCTCCATTTCGTGGTGTAGCATTCTTACATAGTAGGCCTTTTGGCTTCTCTTAGCTCTTCCATGGATCTTTGTGGAAGCTGCATGAGTCCAAACTTTAGGTCCTCAGGAACCATACTGCTAGGCTGAGCATGCTGGTTCTGGGTGACATACCTGGCCGCCTTGCATTGTTGACAAGCTCTAATGAGATGACAGTCTCATCATTCTGTCTCCTGCCATTTCCACTAGATCTGAGAACTCTGTTTATCTTGCTATTGAGGTGCTATCAGGATTAGTGCCATGGTCATGGTCAGTTGTCTGCACCTGTGGGGGGAAATTGTATACAAATTTCCCTGGCCGTCTTATCATCAGTGGTAAACGTAATGGGGCAACCCGGTGTCCCTCAGAACCTGGGTATACGTATTAGAAAGGAAAAAATGGTTCTGTCGGGGTATCAATTACTTAGGACAAGTAGCAACAGCTTACTTATAACCAATATGAACGATTTACAAAGAAAACCAATAAAGATATAACACACACCAAGAATTTTTGGAATCAATAATATATTAAGAAAAAATCAAATAATAAAGGCTGTCGCAATTTACAATTTCAATTGCAATGTGACGAAGGTGACTGTGGTGAAACAGTGACATGTGGTGAATGGTGATAAATATAGTCCACTATATACAGAGACAATTGTGCAAAAAATTAGGGAGGGGAGGGAAAAAGATTTCATAAATGTCCTTATTATTAGCACATATGCTTAATGATCCAATGACGAATGGGACTGTGATCAAAAGCGTTGTGTAGACATATACAATACGCCGACGTTTCAACCCTGTGTATCGCGCAAGAAGTGAAAGTGCGTCCAAGCGGGTCTTCCTCAGGGCAGGAGGGGGGAAAATGGCAGCCCAAAGGTAGGAAAATTCATAAGGATCTCCACCAGCCGGTTTGGAGCCTCAAAGATAAACTGTATTTAACTTCCACCCGTCGGTTGGAGTTGTATTTGTGCCAGTCCGACGTTTTTCGTGATCTGAAATACAAGCCTCCGTCTGTCCGTGGTTTATCATCAGGGCATGCCCCAGCAACTGATGGTGCGGGTACCTTGATACGAAATATTGACATTCTGCGTTCCCCTGTGCTGCAAATAGACCTGCCTGTGGCTTACCCCATTTCAAAAATTCTCTCCATTATTTGTTGTCTTAGTTCCTACTCATGTGAGGCATTCCTTGCCTGCTTGACCTGCCTGTGTCTGTGTTTTCTATTCCTGGTAAGTGCATTGGTATTAGTGTTATTCTTCTCTTAATGGCCCATTTCCAAATGTCTTGAGCTAGCTGGGACAGTGTGTGCGATCTTGTTCCTCATATTTATTGAGGTAAAACATTGTGGATGTGTTGTCTGTGTGTTCTTGAACTCTTCTTCCCTGATGTGTGTCTGGAAAGCCTTTAAGGCCAAGAAGACTGTCTTCAGCTCCATCATGTTTATTTGTTTTGCTGCCTCTTCTGGGCTACAATGACCCCTGATGCTTACATTTCTCATGTGCCCCCCACCCTGTGTGGGATGCATCTGTTGTGATGGTTACTGAGGGAGATGTTTGTTTGACAGCTCTGCCTACTGTGATGTTCTTCGTGTTCCACCATTGTATCTACCTTTGTACCTTCACTGTGATGACCACTGGATTTTTCCAACTGTAGGTTGCCTGTGACCATCAACATTGCAGCCACTTCTGGAGCAGTCTACTGTGTGGGTTGGCATGTGGGATTAGGGGGATGCAAGAGGCCCACATGCCCATTTCCTTCTCCACTGTCTTTACTGTCAGAGATTGCTACTTCTGGAAAAGGCAGGTATGCTCTTTAAGTGTCAGGATTAGCCTTCACCCCCATGGAGTTTAGCTTGGTCCCAAAAAATACTTTTCTCTTTCTAGTAGTGGGAATAACTTCTCCAGGTTTAGGGAAGACCCAAATCTGTAGTGTTTCTATGACTTTGTTTATGCTGTTCTGGTACTGCTCCATCGATTTTGCATTTCCCAGATGGTCATCTTGGTAAACATATACTTGATCTCCAGTCTCCTCAAGTGTGCAGCAACTACAGCAAGACACTTTGTGAAAACCTTTGGTGCAGATTGTATCCCAAAGGGAGGACCCTGGACTCATACAGTATCTTGTCCACAATGAACCACAGGAACCTCTTGTGTTTATCGGCACATGCGGGTAGGTTTCCTTGAAATCTATGGTTGCTATATAGTCCCCTTTCTGTAGATGCAGGATAACCTCTTTCAGCATCGCTATTTTGAACTTTTGTGTCTTTATGTCTAGATTGGGCTTGAATGTCTTGCCTGGTTTTGGTACCAGGAAAAAGATCCCTTGATGTATTTCTTCTTTCAAGACCTTTTGTATTGTGTGTTAGCTAGAAGGTCATTTACCTCTTGCTACAGATGCACCATCTCCTGCTTGCTGCAAATTCTTGCTTTTGGCCTAATGTTTGGAGGCCTTCATAATGGTTCTACTGCTCTGGAAGGTGTTGTATTAACGCCTACACCGCTTTCCACTGTTGGTGGCCATACTGTTGAGCAGTACATTAGAGATGATAAAGTGCCACTGGGCGGTAGTCGACCACTCCATTTTTCACTACACCATCTCCATCGTCTTGCTCTCCTTGTCTGGTGGAGGCCCTGTGGTGGTGGGGGCAGTGGTTCTTTTGTGTGCTTTTGCAATGATGATGGAATCGGATGCCACATTGCCCTTGTTGTAGGCAGGGTCCTGGGAAGAAAGCCAATACTTCATCTCCACCCTGGGTGTTACAGTATTAGTTGTGACTGCTCCCCCTAAAGGACTCTCACCTCTGGTCCCGAATGCTGGGGAGCATTGGAAGGAACAGGTTCTTCCTCTGGTATGGCAGCATAGTCTCTAGGAGGAAATGATTTTGCCAGTTCATTCTCTAATTGCACCCCTTACATGTCTGCTGCCCTTTTAACCAGGGAACTGCACACCCAGATGTCATCAGGGACTTAAGGTATGTATGTACATATTTATATACATATTACCTACTAGTGGTCGCCAGTAGGTAGTTATAGTTAGGAAACAGAGTTTCTATCAAAAAGGTGATTTTCAGTAGCCTATATCTTTGGCGCCAGTTGACGAATCTTCATGAAATGTTCCCCAAAATATTTGCCTGATACTTCAGATGGAGTCTGGAAAGTTTTGGAGTTTTTCGTGTAGCGGGGGCTGGGGAAAAGGGGGGGGGGGGTAACAAAAAGTGTGTTTCCCATGTTAATTCCCATAGGACCTTTGAACAAGCCTACAGCCCGAACCGCTGGAAGGAATTACACCAAATTTGGCAGGAAGCTAGATGTTGGTACACAGATCGTGCTTTTTGTGTAAATCTGTTTAGCAGTTTGGGAGATATTAACCTGTAAACAAATTTGTATATCTAGGGATGCGGACCCTCCGTGGATCCAACAGCCCCCGTGCTGTAATCCGATTGGCTGCCAACACTTAAACCAGAAAGTGTTGGCAGCCATCTTTGGACTCAGCTTGAGCTGAGTCCCACATAAAACTCAAAAATAAACAAAGGGGGTCGGTGGGGGTAGGTCTACCCAGACCCCCTAGAACTGGTGGTGAGTTAAAAAAAATATTGTAATCAACTTTGCCTCAAATTCGTGGGTGGATCCGTGGACTCGCAGCACAATTGAGAAAAAAGAAGGGCAGGCTCCTGCGCTTCTTTTCAAGGAAACCCCTAGGTGGGCCAAATCCTGGGGGACGTGGGCATTAGAAAAAAACAGGAGGGGCGAATGGGCCCCCCTCGAAGGCTTTGTAAAAGCCCCAGGGACCTCCACCTCTCCGGGGCACTTGTTTTTAATTATGCAGGGGGTGCCCGCAAAGCACCCCCGTACCCCGGGGACTGCAAACTCCCCGGGGCTATTTATAAAGTTGCGGGGGGAGCCCGTACAGACCACCACCTCCCCGGAGCTAATAGTAATAAAATTGGGGGGGCTCACAGACCCCGCCCGTGCCCCGGGGACCATCACCTCCCTGGAGATGTTTAATTTTTGAAATGGGGGGCCCTCATGGACCACCCCAGGCCTCGGGGACCACAACCTCCCTAGGGCCAAAATCAGTTTTTAAAAATGGGAGGAGGGCTGCATACCCCCCCTCCCGGCACCTCCCCGGGCAGGCCCTCATCCAAGAAAGGTGGGCACAGCCTCCCTCCTGGAGCCAATAATAGCCCTGGGGACCACCACCCCCTAGGGCTGGCTCCAGCTATGTTCCGGGGTGCCCACCCCCAGGACATAGCTGTTTGCTGTGGTTTGGCAGAAGCTTTACCGCTCCCGCCAAGCCATAGCAAACGCTCTGCATCCAGCAAGCAAGAGTATTGAAAATGCTCTAGTTTGCTGGAAGCAGAGCAGAGCAGAATTGCTTTCACAGACAGGGAGCTGCCTTTCCAGTAGCTCCCTGTCTGAGAAAGCAATGCCAGATCCCGCAGGAGGAGGGGAGCCTGGCAGGGACTGCGGGGCCTTCAGGCTTCCCCCGCGGTCCCAGTGGAGAGTGGGTGCCCTGGGGGCACCCACTTTAAAGATGGGAAGGTCATCTGGGGGTCCCAGGGGAGAATTGGTTGAGGGGAGGTGGGCCACTCGGCCCCCATTTCTAAATACCCGGGACCCAGGGGATGGGGTCCCCAGGACTGAAATCGGCCTGGGGAGGGGGGCGCGCAGTCCCCCTCCCCAAGTACTGCTATAAAAAAATGTTTTTAAAGGGTGGGCCCAGGGAGGGGAGGTGAACAGCCCCTCTCTCCTATTATAAGTATGCCAGGCCCCAAGGGATGGAGTCCCGGGGGCCAAAATCAGCCAGGGGAGGGTGCCAAGCAGCCCACCTCGACGGTCCAAAAAGGCTTGGCCCTGGGGGATGGGGTCCCCGTGCCCAAAATCGGCCCAGGGAAGGGGGGCCATGCAGCGACCCTTCCCTGAGAAAAAAAACAACAACAAAAACAAAGCGGTCCCCAGCAAGTCGCTGGAGGCCCACCCCTTTTCACCACCACTTTGCAAACGCGTCTCATGGCACGCTACTAGTTGGGGGATGAAATCCTCCTGTGTCCTGAGGGTCCTTGAGGGCCAACTAACCCTGCTGTTACCTCCAGTAAGCCCCATACAGCGGGACTGCTGAGAGATCATCGAGGCCACGCCCCCTTTATCCATCACTCTGCAAGCCCACCTTCTGTCGTACTACTGATTGGGGGATGACATCCCCTTGGCTGCCGAGGGTCCTTGGGGGCCAAGAACCCCTCCTGTTGCCACCAATAAGACCCACACAGCGGGATTTTTGAGAGCTCGTTGGAGGCCCCACCCCCTTTCTCCACCACTCTGCAAATGCGCATCCTGGTACACTACTTGTTGGGGGATGAAGTCCCCTTGGATGCTGAGAGAACTTTGGGGTCAAGAACCCAGTGCTTAATTTGCAAAAAAATAAGTGCCAGAGCCCTGACCAAGAGGCCACTGCAGCTTGCACCATCCATTGCCCGTCATCGCTGCCAATGACAGTACCAAAACTGCTTCTAAGCATCTCTCTCGCCGCAAGTGTGAAGTTCAGATTATTCCAGGTACCCAAAGATAAAGGAATGGCTGGGGAGGTAGGTATTAGTATTTTTTCATGTATATTGTATTCATCAACAACCTGCTCATCTCTAAATTAGATGAGCAACACCACCATGTGGCAGAGTGTCATAAGTGTGGTGATGGCAATTAAGTACACCAGAAACCACCAACTCAAATTAAGTGTTGCAAGAACCCCTCCTGTTACCTCCAGCAAGTCTCACACAGCGGGATTGCTGAGAGCTTGTTGGAAGCCCCACCCCCTTTCCCCACCACTCTGCAAAAGCACCTCCTGGTGCACCACTGGTTGGGGGATGAAGTCCCGTTGGATGCTGAGGGTACTTGGGGGCCCTAAACCCCTTGTGTTACCTCCAGTAAGTCCCACACATCAGGGTTACTGAGAGCTCATTGTAGGTCCCACATCTTTCTCTACCACTCTGCAAGCACTCCCCTTGGTGCACTATTGGTTGGGGGATGAAGTCCTCTTGGATGCTGAGGGTCTTTGGGGGGCCAAGAACCCCTCCTGTTAGCACCAATATGTCCCACATAGTGGGATTGCTGAGATTTCGTTGGTGGCTCCAGCACTCTGCAAACATGCCTCCTGGTGCACTAATGGTTGGGGGGTAAAGTCCCTTTGGATGCTGAAGATCGCTGGGGCCATGCACCGATTCTGTTGCCACCAGTAAGTTCCACACAGTGGAATTAATGATAGCTGGCCGGAGACTCCGCCCCCTTCTCCACCACTCTGCAAACGCACCTCCTGGTGCACTACTGGTTGGGGGATGAAGTCCCCTTGGATGCTGAGGGTCCTTGGGGGCCAAGAATCTCTCCTGTTACCACCAGTCAGTCCCACACAGCGGGATTGCTGAGAGGTCGTAGGAGGCCCTGCCCCTTTGTCCAGCACTCTGCAAACACACCTCCTGGCACACTACTAGTTGGGGAATGAAGTCCCCTTGGATGCTGAGGATCGTTGGGGCCAAGAGCCCCTCCTGTTACCACCAGTAAGTCCTAGACAGCGGGATTGCTGAGAGCTCATTGGAGGCCCTGTCCCCTTTATCCACCCACAGTACAGACCCATACAGCCACTCACACAGCCACTCACAGACCCATAAAGCCACTCACAAACCCCCACACACATCCACACAGCTACTCATACACCCACTCACAGACCCATATAGCCACTCATACACCCACTCACAAAGTCACACAGCCCCTCACAAACCCACTTACACACCCACATAGCTACTCACACACCCACTCAAATACGCACATAACCACTCACACACCCAGTCACAGATCCATACAGCCACTCACACACCCACTCTGAAAGGTTAGAGGTTACAGTTAGGTAATACAATTTAAAAACTTTCGAAATTCACAAAAAAATCAAAGGTTACAGGGACATTATAGTTAGGAAATAGAATTAAAAAAGCCATAGAAATTCACTGAAAAAAACAAAGGTTACAGGGACGTTATAAATAGGCTCAGATTTCACTCATACAAAATCATTATAATTCAGCAGTTAAAGTTACCTGAGCTAAATATAACTTACGCCCCCGCAATGCACTGCTTATCACGTCACATATTACATAATTCATGACATGGTCAGTGACATCACTGATGACATCTCAAATTACATCACTGATGACATCACTGATGACATCATTCACAGAACCACTCACACACCCATACAACCATTCACACACCCACTCACTGATCCATAAAGTCACTCACATACCTACTCACTCACCCATACAGCTACTCACTTCCCATACACCTACTCACACAGCCACTCGCTCACTCACACAGCCACTCACTCACCCACTTATTTACCCATACAACCACTCACACACCCAGTCACTCACCCATACAGCCTCTCAAAAGAGCCACTCACTCACCCATACAGCCACTCACATAGACACTCATTCTCAAATGCAGCCACCCAGACAACCAATCAGTTAACCAAACAGCCACTCAGTCACCCATACTGCCACTTATACACACAGCCACTCACCCATATAGCCACTCACAGACCCATACAGCTACTCATACACCCACTCACTCACCAACACAGACACTCACACACCCACTCACTCATGCAGCCACTCACTCGCCCATACAGCCACTCACATACCCACTCACTCACCTATACAGCGAGCCACACAGCCACTCCCCCACCTCGATAGTTACTCACACACCCACTTATTCACCCATACAGGTACTCCCATACCCACTTATTCACCCATACAGCCACTCACACACCCACTCACACACCTATACAGCCACTAAGACATCCACTCACACATAGATACACACAGTCACAGCCACTCACATAATATATGTTAGAAATAGTATCACTCATTAGTAGAACTCAAAGTATAGCAATTTAACTTTTGTAGTACCTTAGTATATATGTTTAACTCTCATAAACATTTACAAAACACTCAAAATCACTGGATGACATCATTAGTGATGTCATTTGAGAAGTCATCGGTGATGTCCCTGACCATGTCATAAGTGATGTAATATCTGAGGCCATAAGCAGTGCATTGGAGGGCGTAAGTTATAGTTAGCTCAGGTAACTTTAATTGCTGAATTTCAATGGTTTTGTACAAGTGAAATCTGAGCCTAACTCTAACGTCCCTGTAACCTTTGGTTTTTTCAGTGAATATATATATATCTATCAAATACTGTTATTAATCTTTCAGGGCTTGTGCTTAGTGAAGCGGAACAACATATACTATGATACAATGTGCCTAGATGAATACGGTGATAAGGATACTCCATTGAAACCCACGTCAACCTTCATACCGATATCTCCAAAGGACTACAGTTACCTATTCAATGAATGAGTAGTGGAGGAACTCCAAAAACTAAACTAAATCATGAGGAGAGGAAATAAGTATAATCACCAGCAGAAAAAATATCATGATTTGATTAAAAAAAACTACAAACAAACGAGCAAGTAGTTATCTATAATTTGGAAAAAGGTGGCAACATTGTTCTGTGGCCCCAAGAGCAGTATAAAGCAGAGCCCTACAAACAGCTAAGTGATGTTGAGTGCTATGCCAAGAGCAAGTGGGATGATGTACAACAAATCAAAAGCAAATATCTTTCTAGTTTGATGGAATGGAGGAACATAGGACTGTTAAACCAGGAGCAATACCTTTTCAAGAGAAATGACTCTCCAAAAATGCCAATCCTATACTTGATTCCAAAGATACACAAGAACCAGGTGCAACCACCAGAAAGGCCCGTAATATCAGCCAAATAAGGTCTATTTGAGAACACATCAAGATCTATCGACTTTTTCTTGCAAGATCATGTGCGCAATCTACCATCCTTTATTAAGGATACTGGTGATTTCCTAAAAGGATATATGACATACCATGGAAAGATGATTATCTCCTAATGTCACTGGATGTAACTGCACTACATACCAGCATTAATCACAGTGATGGACTGCTACTGTGCATGATGAAATAGTGCCTTGAGAACAATTCTTTCTTTTTTAACAAGGAAATTGTTTTCGCCAGTTACGTGGCATGATGATGGGCTCCTGTTCCGCCCCCAGCTTTTCTTGCTTGCATGTGAGCTGGTGGGAGGGGCAAGTGCTTATCAGCGACCACGGCATGAGGTGGGGTGAACATGTTATTTGTTGGTTACGTTTTTATTGATGATATATTTGTGGTGTGAAGGGCACTCAAGAGATAACCAAGACATTCATAGAAGCAACCAATTGTAATACCATTAATTTGCATTGCACTGGACACATTAGCGAGACACAAGTAGATTTTTTTAGATCTGAAGGTGTTCATCAGGGACAGCAGGATTGAAACAAAACTATTCAGAAAATCAACTGCGGGCAATTCCACCTTACATGTGCACAGTTTCCATTCCAGTCACTTAAAAGAAACCTTCCCTTATAAAGAATTGCGTAGACAAAAAAAAAAATTGCAGTTGCACAATGGATTTGGAGAGGTGTCAGGAAGAGGCTGTGCAAACGTTCATGGAGAGAGGTTATGTAAAAGAATCTTTAGATAAAACAGTGGCTAAGGTTAACCTAAAGAGTAGGTAGTCTGTACTCTTTGCTAAACAGCAAAGCAAGGAGAACAAATCCGTTGTTAGGTTAATAGCCAAATTCAGTAAACAAGCGCAGGAAATAAGATCTATCATTGGTAGCTCTTAGCATCTAGTTTGGGGAGATCCAGTTCTGGGGCCCAACACCACTAGGTCCCCTTCCATTACATACAGAAGAGCATACTCCATGAGGGATGTGATTGTCAAGAGCAGTCCAGAGGTGACTGAACAAAGAAGTTGGCTGCAACAAGCAAAAGGCTTTTAAAGATGCAACAAGTGCAAAGCTTATGGCATTGAGGTCAACACAACAGAATGTCTATCTCCATTTGATGATAAATCAATTAAAATAACTGAGGCATACAACTGCAAGTCGGAGTATGCTATTTATGTACTTTTATGTGATTGAGGATTGAGGTATGTGGACAGCACAATCTTGCAGGTTCACAAGAGAATCCTGCAACATATGAAAGCTGTCAATAACAAGGATCACACACACTCGGTGCCGAGATATATTATGGAATGCTACAACAATGATATTAAATGTCTGAAATATTATGTTTTTAATGCAATATCTAAATACTTGAGAAGGGGAAATCGGGAGCAGATACGCAGACAAACTGAATCAAGGTACATTATCAATTTACCAATGGGTTGAATCTTGAAGATGAGTTGTATACACTTTTGTAATTTAGGTTGTGCTGTAAATACCTTATTCTTTAATTTCATATGGTGCTGGAAATAGTGAACAAATTTGGATAGGTGATGATATGTGTATCTTTTCTGATATTTAGATTTGTTTTGTAGATTGGGGAGTTATGTGTTATTATTTGAATAAGTATCATTAAAACAAAGAGACATTTAAAATCTTCGTGATGTTGGGCAGTTTAATAGTATTGTGCATGGATAGTCAATATTAACAACACATGTGCCCACCTAGGATCAATTTTGTTTGACGTGTGAAGGGGGAGTATAAGTCATGGAGTATTATAGGTGCAATGAGCAGTTGGCGGAACAGGCATATAAATGATGATTCAAGTACATTTATTTGATTTATGTGGTCCTAAATGGCATACACTGTGCTTGGCATTTCACTATGGACAAGTATTCCCTGTGATGATAGGAATGATAAAGGGCGTAGGCCCACTTGGGCACAATTTTGTGACAGCATATAATAGAAGTGATTGGTAGCACTCAAAAACTCATGAAGTTGCATGTTTAAAGGCGCAAATGATTCTTATCTACTCGAAATTGGAAAAATAGTATAAAGGGAAAAAATGTATAATCAATGTTGAACTTCATCCATTTGATATGTTGAAAGTTGCACTTTATTAATACATTCTGTTGTATGCACTTTACTAAGCACTATAGTCACCTTACAATCATGAGAAATTAATATTTGTGTTCAATGAATTGTGTTTCAAAATTTCTTTTGCGTTTGTGACATAATTGGAAAACATGCAATCTTTCTTCCATTGCGGTTAGTCTCATGGTGCTATTTAATGAAAGTACAATGGTGCCACAGGGTTTTTGCCGAAATGCGTCATGGCAGACGTTTGTGGAGGAAAATAAAAATGTACAAAAAGGAATACGGTGTCTGCGCCTGGTCCACGTGGATTATTTGAGAGACGGGAGGTGGTGCGATCGAAACACATCATGGCGGGCATTTGCCTGTTTTAACACTGAGGTCTATGGAACCAATTAAAGCACTTTTGAACAAGCAACTCTAAAGTCTCGGCGTATTGTGTTCCGTA
The DNA here is from genome assembly GCA_963921515.1 of Calotriton arnoldi. NCBI lineage: Eukaryota > Metazoa > Chordata > Amphibia > Caudata > Salamandridae > Calotriton > Calotriton arnoldi. The sequence continues at coordinate 364,835 of CAWUFW010007961.1, forward strand.
CCTGGATGGTCCCATTGTGTGAAGGTGGTGGGCCAGGATTGTGCAATTTATATATATATATATATGGAAAATGTTACTTCCTCTGTAAGCATCTATTCGTGGCATTTAGTGATGGAGTTTCTCATGCTGTGCATACGTCCGCCTTCTAGTGTTGGGCTCGGATATGTACAACTTGTTTTTCTTTGAAGAAAGTCTTTTCAGGTCTTGGGGTTCAGTGGCTCCACCTAAAAGTGGTATTGTGCATGGACATCGACTTCCTTCTTAGACTGTTTTTTCTCGAACAGAGGGCGATACTCAAAATGGAGCATAGAGAATATAGTAAAGATGACCATGCAAAGACAAAAGAATAAGAATTACAGAAAAAAGAATAGAACCTGCAACAGCCTCCGCTGACTGGGGAGGAGGGTGGGCGCATGTGAATCTACAGCGCTACATGACACAAACAGATAGTACATTTTTCCGTTCATGGCATGTGCTGTGCATCAACTGTAAACCAGTCCTCCTAAAAAGCGGTGGCTTAGCCAGAGGACGTTGCAATAGACTTTAAAAGTGTATGTAGGACAATCTGGCCAACTCTAGCTTTCTGTCTGGTCAGAACATCCAAACAGTAATGTTTAGTGAAGGTATGTGGGGTAGACCACAGCAGCTGCTTTGCAGATGTCAGCTAATGGTAAATTACCCAAGAAAGCCATGGAAGCCCCTTTCTTATGAGTGGAATGAGGTCTAGGAGGGGCAGGAAGGGTTCTCGTAGTGTTGGCTTAGCAATTTTGTATGCATTGGACTAACCAATGGGCTATGCCTGCTTCGGGCAGAGAGCATCTCTTGTGAGACTTGGAGTATGACACAAAAAGTTGTTGGCTCTTATGAAATGGTTTTGTTCTATCAATATAGAGTATGCAGCACGGGTTCTACTACAGTTTTTGGATGTGGAAAGAAGACTGGCAATTCAATCATTTGATTAAGGTGGAAACTGGAGAAGGAAGTTTGGATAGGTTCTGTATGCCACTCTATCTTGATGTACCTGGAAAAAGGGCTCTTCTAGGATAAAAGCATGTATCTCACTGACTCGTCCTAAGGAAGTGATGGCCACAAGGAAGGCCACTTTCCAAGACAGGAATTGCAGAGGGTAAGTGTGTTCAAAGGGAGGACTCATGAGTCTAGTGAGGACAATGTTTCAGTTCCAAACCAGAGCAGGATGTGTCCTGGGTGGAATAACTCTTTAAGGCCTTCCATGAATGCCTTAATAACAGGTATTCTGAATAAGGGAATCTGTTGTCTGTTCTGTATATAGGCAGCTATGGAACCCAAGTGTAATCGGATCGAGGTATAGGCTAGGACTGATTTCTGCAAGCGCAGAAAGTAACAAACAATATCCTTCACTGGTCCTGTGAGAGGATTAATGTGTTTTGGGAGGCAGTAGAGTACAAAGTACTTGCATTTGGCTGCGTAACAAGCACTGCTGATGGGTCTGCGTGTCTCTTTAAGAATAGACATACACTCTTCTGGTAGGTTCCGGTTACCAAATTCTAAGACCTCAGGAGCCTGAATGCAAAAATTGAGTTCCTGAGGGTTGGGTTGCCTGAGAGTGCCATGGTTTTGAGTGAGAAGGTCCGGCCTGTTGGGGAGTTTCTCGTGTGGGACTATAGAGACTTCTAGCAGCGTAAAGTACCATAGTTGGAGTGGCCAGGTTGGTGCCATTTGAATGAGAATTAGGGATGTCTGTCTTAGTCTCCTCACCACAAATGGTAGGAGTGGGAGAGGCGGAAAAGCCTAGGCAAATATCCCTGACCAACTCATCCGTAGAGCTTTGCCCATGGACTGTGGGTGTAGTAGTCTGGCGGCGATGCATGGACATTTTCAGTTTCCTGCGGTGCAGAGCAGATCTATTTGTGGGAACCCCCAGCGTTGAAGGTACGGGAGTAGGACCTGGGGGCTGAAGTTCCTATTCGTGTACTTGTTGATGCATCCTGCTGGGCAGGTCAACTATATTGTTGTCCACCCCAGGAATATGTTGTATGAGTAGGTGTTTTCTGTGAAGTATTACCCACTGCCAGATCCTCTGAGCTACACTGGACAGCTGTGGTGAATGTGTGCTCCCTTGTTTCTGTAGGTAGAATATGGCTGTTGTGTTGTCTGTGAGTAACAAGACTGTCTTGTTCTGAATGATGGGGAGTAAAGTGCGGAGAGCAAGCTGGTTCACCAGCAACTCCAGGTGATTGGACCATTGACCCTGAACAGTAAGATGTTTGAGATGAGCCCACCAACCTGTGAGTGAGGCATCAATTGTGATGGTTTCTTGCAGAACTTGGTAGCGAAAGGGCTGCCCCTGTAACAAATTGTTTGTGTTACACCACTGCAGAGAGCAATCGGTGTGCCCCAAACTAACACTAGATCTTCTAGGTGGCCCTCTGCATGGGACCACTGTGCCGTGAAGGACTCCTGTAATGGGCGCATGTGGAACCTGGCATGAGGCACTATAGCTACGCAGGACGCCATCATGCCTAGTAGGTGCATCACAGTTCTGTTACTTGCCAATCTGGTTGAAAAAGAGACATCAAGTTTTGGAAGGTTTGTACTCTGGCTAGGTTGGGGTAAGCTTTCCCCACCCTCTCACCCAAGACGGCCCCAAGGAAAGGCTGTACCTGAAAGGGTTGAAGGTGGTATTGGTCAGATTGTTGGTGAAACCCAGACTATGCAGGGTGAGAATTGTGGTCTAGGCAGAGTTGCTGCATGGCGCTCTTGATCAGCCAGTTGTCTAGGTAAAGAAACACGTGGCTGCCGCTCATCGCGAGATGAGTGGCTACCACTGCCAGACATTTGGTGAAGACTCTTGGTGCAGTGGTAACCCCGAAGGAGAGCACTTTGAATTGATAATGGTGCCCATTTACCACAAACCTCAGATATCTCCTATGTGCTGGGTGGATGGGTATGTGAAAGTGGGCGTTTTTCATATCCAGGGCAGTCATGAAGTCCCCTTTCTGCAAGAGAGGTATATAATGTCCTGTAGAGTCACCATATGGCAGTGGTCTGACAGAATGTATTTATTAAGAGGACTGAGATTGAGGATGGGCCTGAGGGAGCCATCCTTCTTTGGTATAAGAAAGTAAAGGGAGTATACACACTTTCCACAGTGCTGGGGTGGAACAGGCTTTGTATCCCCCTGGTCCAGGAGGGTTTGTAACTCCTCATGAAGGAGGAGCAGATTTTCTTGGGACAATCTGTGTTGATGAGGCTTGAGGACACCCTTAAGCATGGGGAGATATTAAAGGGAGCGTTGTGTGGAAGAGAGAGTTTCCACAAGGAAATCATCCTCCTCCTGCTGCACATGGAGTTTTACATTGTGGAAAGCAGAAGCTCTGTGCAACACCTCATGGTACGAAGTTACATCATTAGGAGGTGACAGCTTAGTAGGGTACAGATCTGTGTCTGTGTCCGCAGAGGGTTGAGCATCATATTCATCCCATGAGCCTGGACCCTGTGAGTCATGTGGGTGGTCATATAGGTCATAAGGAAGCCTAGGACTGTTCCCCCCTCCCGAATGTGAAGGACCTGTAGGTGAAAGATGTGGCGACCCTAGAGGTAAGACAGGAGACATATGTGGAGGTGAAGAAGGAGGAGGAGGAGGCAGGGAAGGAGGGGGATGAGCAGGAGGCAGGGGAAAGGTTGCCCTAGCATGTCTCTTTTGCTTTTTGGGGGCTGGAAGATCTGGTGGGTTGATGGCCTCCTCAAAAAGACTCCAAAAAAACTTGGATTTCTCTTGTGAGGTGCAGAGTCCTTTGTCACACATGGAGGCTTTGCTAGAATCTGACCTGTGCCTGGCTGGATATGATTGCCCTGTTCCATCCAAGTGTTCCTGCAACCTCACAAAAACTGGCTGATCAAATTCCTCAGAAGTGGTAGAGGATGCCACAGTGGGAGTAGCCTTGATGGGACTGCAGAAGTTCGCCGACCAGAGGGTGATGAGCTCAATTTCGGATCTAATTGCTTCGAGTCAACGGATCTCGACGCTGTACTGTGTGATTTTAGCTCCAGCCTTTTCAAGTCTGAGGGTGAGTGGCCGAAGATCTGCCTTCGGGTCTGGAGCCAAAGCTACGCTCGAGGCTTGGAGTAGAACTTCAGGGACAAATATGGCTCGGGCACTGGCTCCATCTCTGAATGCCGGTGTCGACCATGGCCGGATGGTAGTGGTGCCCCGGAGGGGAAACAGCCTGAACAACGAATCCTTAACCACAAGTGTATTAAACAACAAATCCTTAACCACGACCTTTACCAGAACCACGACCTCATTAACCACTACTGTACACGAACAACGAACACCTGAACCACGACTTACTAAACCAGAGGAAAGTGTCAAAATGTAAATAATTAATCTTAAATGCAAGTGCAATTATAATAAAATAATTTGGAACGGGATGTTGATTTTTGGATATATTTAATAATTTAAGAATGTGTAATATTATTTTAAAAATTCATTTGTACATTTCCTGATTTTAATTACGATGTAGAAATATTAGAGTTTGTTTCAATTTGGCGTGTTACGCCAGTAGATGGCAGTGTTGGTTTGTTTTACAGTGATGTGATTAAGATCAGTGCTCGATGCGACTGTTCTCTCTGGTTGTCAAAGTTGAAATAGTTACAAAACGGTGGATGGCCGTTTTTGCTATGTTTCATTTACGTGAATTATTTTTACAAATAAGAAATATGTACTGCAATCTATTTTTTTAAAATTAATTTACTGTGAGACCTTTTTGTGGAATGGCCGTTGGAGTTATTAAAATATTTTTGTATCCTATGTTGCTCCTAACAATACATGTTTTCTGTTGCTCCTAACAATACATTTACCCACCGCAGTTCAATTAGGAGTTTAGAACTGTTTCTTTATTACCTATGATTATATAGCGTTCCCTGGATCTGATGTTTAAAGACTTAAACCAGTTTATAAACGCTCCTGACGTAAAATAACTGGGTGCGAGTCTCTTGGCCACATGACTAATAATCGTTATTGCTCTCTTTGAGGGAGACGTTTGTAGTATGCTTCGCATCGCCTGACTGCCCTTTAGAACAATCACTTGGTGGGGTCACGCATGCTCGAACAGCACTTGTAATAAACGATTATTAGATTGATAATTTAAAGATTATTGAAATAAAATTGTTTAATTTAAAAGTATTGTTTAATTTAATTTAATTTTTTTTTCCGTGTTTCAAACATGCGATTTTTTAAACGTAGTGGTAGATTCCGGTAATATGAAAAATTATTAATTTCCGTGGTTTAGTAATTCGTTGTACAGAACGTAGTGGTTTGGCTGTGGTAGTGGTTTAGCCTTCGTGGTTTAGGAATTTGTTGTTTAAGTGGTAGTTGTTTAGTCATACAACCGCCCCGGAGGCCTCATAAGCAACCTGGGAGCTAGAGGCTTGCACCTCTGGGTTATGAGTTATGGGAACATCCGTACTCACTTCGGGGCAGATTTACGTTTCCTGGCGCATCCCTGCAAATCAGCAGGGATGCGCCAGGAAAGATGCGTGATGCAAGTTTACCCTTGCGCCACCACAGGTTACAATGCGGCGCACCATGGCGCAAAGATAAACAGATGCGTGTCGCATCTGCCGGCGTAAGGTTGGCGCAGTGCTGGAGTTGTGTCGCGGGCGTGACGCAACTCCAGCACTGTTCCAACCTGGCCTATCCTCAACATGGTGCGTCACGCCTTACGCCTGCTTCAAGCAGGCACAAGGTTTTGACGCAGCGGGGTCGGAAAAGTGACTGAGTGAAATCTTGTAGATTTCACTCAGGCACTTTCCGAGGCGTTCCTGCACCGGAACGCCCACCCTGCGCGGAACGCCACATGAAACCTGGACGCAGGTTTCATGTGGCGCAGGGCTTACAACGTGACGCATCTCCCTAGATGCGTCACGTTGTAAATCCCCCGCAGCATGGCGCTAGCTTTACGCCGCCGCTGCTTCACAGAAGTGACGCAACGGCGGCGCAAAAGTGGCGCACGGGGCTTGTAAATCTGCCCCTGCGTTCTTCTGAGGGCGCTGGGCTGGCGGAGGCTCTTTGGACCTCACATCTGCCTCAGAACTGAGGAATCCAGGTGAGAAGGCCGCCTCCATTGCGATGCCTGGAGCATCCACCTCTTTGACATCCAACTCCTCCTGTTCTCCAAAGAAGTCCAGAGTCTCCTCTACTTCCCATCTTTGCAATATGGTGGCAAATGCGATACGACGTGCGCTTCGGTTCCAAAGAGTTTTCTCGTTGCGGAAAGGAAGGCAGGCCGAACAGGAGTACTCATGGTGGTCTGAAGAAAAACAGAGATTGCAGACTTCGTGGAGGTCAGTTCTCGTACACTTTGCCAAACAACTAGGACAGAATCGGAATGGAGTCCTCTCCATCATGTTTAAGGTGGCAGTACATATCTGTTTTGTATTCAATACTTAAATAACAAAAAGCAGTTATGTTGCTCTCATGGGAAGCCTATAGCACAAGCTGAGGAAGGTTTGGTAGGAATTATTTTTCATTTTACATAAAACCTGAGCTTTATGCTTAGACAAAATGCAAAGATAACAAGCATTGGCATAGCCAATAGGTCTCGCCTTTGGGGCCTTATAAGTGTTTAGCCAGAGCTATTGACTTTGCCAATGTCTTCAAGCTGTGCTGTAGAGAAGTGTGGCTGCTGTGCGGCATGCTGAAAAGTTATAATAAAAAAGTGTCAGAAGCATTTTTGTTACTTTATATATGACCAAGAAGGCATTATGTAAAACTGAACGACCATATTAAAAAAAGTATTTACAATAAAAATTTTCCTCAGTTTTCTTTTGTTCTTGCAATGCTGGCAACTTGTTTCTGCCTATTGCAATGGTTGTTTGTTAAAGCTTTTTTTTTGAGGGGGCATAAACAATCGGAGGGTGAAGGTTGGGAACTAGTACCTGTATTATAACACTAGCAGCGGCCAGACGCTAGGGGAGAATCAACAGATGTCAGATTCCGAGAGCAGGCTGAGGTGGTGCTGAGTGATGCTGAGGTGGTAGTGGTGGTGGTGGTGACTGTTGCGGAGATGATGCTGAGATGATGCTGAATGATACTCAGGTGTTGCTGAGTGATACTGCTGTGGTGCTGAGTGATGCTGTGGTGGTGCTGAGTGATATTGTCTTGGCGCTGAGTGATGCTGTGGTGGTGCTGAGTGATATTGTCTTGGCGCTGAGCGATGCTGTGGTGGCGCTGAGTGATGCTGTGGTGGCGCTGAGTGATGCTGTGGTGGCGCTGAGTGATGCTGTGGTGGCGCTGAGTGATGCTGTGGTGGCGCTGAGTGATGCTGTGGTTGCGTTGAGTGATGCTGTGATGGCGTTGAGAGATGTTGTGTTGGTGCTGAGTGATGCTGTGCTGGCTCTGATTGATGCTGTGCTGGCTCTGATTGATGCTGTGGTTGCGCTGAGTGATGCTGTGGTGTTGTCGAGTGAGAGATAGAGTGAAGATATAATGCCCAATTAGAGAGGGTGGTGAGAGAGAAAGAGAGAGAAAGGGTGTACATAGAATAAAGAGTGGAGCGGGATAGAGAGAGAGAAAGAAGGGGAGAGAGAGTGAATGAAGGAGTTTGAAAGAGAAACAGATAAAGGGGTGAGAGAGAATGAAAGGCTAAAAAAGATAGAGAGGGGAGAGTTAATTAAGTAGAGAGAGAATTATAGAGGGAGAGAGAGAGAAGGAGAGAGACAATAAGAGTGGGGGTGTGGAGTTTAAATAGAGTGAAGAAGTGACGCGGAAAAAGTAACCTTAAATATAGCTTTGTGCTTTGCGCGAATAAATATTTTTTAAAAAAACAGTGAGAGACAAAAATACTGGTAATTAGGCTGTGACTCCCAATATAAAACAAATAGCGATATAAGGTGAAATCAACCCACCGAAGCAATATTTCTAACTAGACAAAAAAATCTTGCATTTCAATGCTAATCGCTGTTGTTTTTCATGTGACTGTAGTCCAGGGCCCTGAGTTGGTAATGTGAGCTGCTGCTGCGATTGAAACATCAGAGTCCAGAGAGTTAATGAGCCATGACGAGGAAATGAGGAAGAGATAGGAAACCCAGATGCCAGCTGCGCGTGCACGCCATCGTGAACTCAAGCTGGTCGCCAGCCGAAAGCCAGTGTTTGCACTTCCAAAACCCGCTTACTAAAACTCTCGGCCAGACCAGCGCAAGCGCTGGTGCAGGCCGAGACCTAAAAAGGGATCCATTCACTAACATTAGGTCGGGAGTTTGCACAGCGCAACACAATGTTGCACTGTACTAAAAGGCTTTTATAATTCAAATAAATAGATGCTATTATTTGTGTTGTATGACATAAGCGCCCTAGCACAACTTTAATAAATACATCTCCAAATCTGGGTTTGAATTAGCCATCCCCAAGCTATCTGTAAAATAAATTATATAAACAAAAGGTAATAGAAAGAAGCTGATCGCATTGTGTTGATAAATTATTGCAAGATGTTGAAAACTCATGTAAAATTAGATGCGTGTTTAGTGAACCTTCATTTTCCTGACAGATAAACGTTTGCGTGGGCACAATTGGCGCACTCTCTTATGTTGCAGATTATAGGATAGTATTATGGAGTTGAACTGAAGGGGAGAAATGGTATCCGTGTTTATTAGGCAAAGGAGGTACTTCAGAACATGTGCTGCCAAGGTGACCTTTGCTGTTTGGTGAAAAGGAGCAATGTTTACTAGAGTACTGGGGCCATGACAGACCATGACAGACCGTCCTTCGGTCTACGAGGAGGTGTGGACCGTGGCCTCCACCACCTTTGCTGACGGCCATCTTGCCCTATATAGAGATCACTGTCTGCCTGGCAAGCACCTCTGTGCTGTGAAGAGAGCTGCCAGCACTGCTGGCTGGTTTGCCAAGCAGGTCCCATGATTAAAGCATCCGCTCTGCAACATTATTTACTTTGAAAATAAGCAAACTCTTAAAATGGGAGTTTGTTGCCAAAAGTTTGTTTGTTGCCAAAGTCTGTTTACTGTCAAACACAAGCTAAATAAGGAAGAGGAGGAGGAAGACTGTGGTGACATCATCTGAACATAGTCTTGAAATGTCATCCCTCAGATCCAAATTACAAGATCACACAAAAAGTTTTTTCTTGGGGGCATAGAAAAACGAGTTACACTCGCCCCTGTGACTCTGAAAGACCTTTATACAGAAACCGACTGCAACTGGCCAGAGAGCACAGGTTTCTGAGAGGTCCACGAGAGTCTGAGGGGGTTCACTATTTCCTTTGTTCGCCAGTTCCATATTTGTTGTTCTCCTGACTTCACCCCGGTAGTTCCTCCTCACCTATGCAGGAGTGTCCATTGCCATGTAGGGTGAATCCAGTGCTGCAGAAGCACTTATAGCTGCCATAACTGTTCCTGCACTTCTGCTGACAGGGGGCTCTCTTTGCTGAGCACTCGTCGATGTCTGAAATGAAAAAGTGCAATTATCTGAAAATCCATACAACCAATTCAAAACAAGGAATCTTCTGTTCTGTTCCATACACTACCATAATTATTTCACAACATCCCATATATGCGTCTGTGTGCTTTCAGCGATTGGAGGACTCACCGACACAGCTCTGCCTATCAGCGGAGAGCTGCATTCCAGGTCTGCATTCACACACAAATCCTCCGTCTGTGTTGAGACAAATGCCTTCGCAAGAAGCTGTTTCACACTCATTAATATCTGTGGGACCAAAAGAATCAAGTCAGTAGAAGCCAAACAGACAATCTTAATATAGATTGCCAAGAATTACTAAGAGTTGTGCAGGTACAAAGAGACGTGGAGGGGATCTTGAAAAACCCACAGGAAATGTTTTTTATTAAATGGTTTTATTGTAAAAATTTATGGGCACAAGAAAAAACACGCATGGGAAATAAAGAATCCAAGACACCAGGGGCCGTACTACATAAAGTGCCCCAGGGGTGCAATGGATGTTTGCATCCGCTTTGCGTGTCCTGGGGCACTTTGGTATTACAGAAGGGGCCGCAGACGGTTGTGCGGCCCCTTCTGTGATACCAATAGTGCTGGCGCAGATAAAGCGCCAGCGCTATCTTCAAGGAGCGTTCCCTCGTTTGCATGGGGGCATGCCCCATGCAAATGAGGGAAGCCCTTGCCCCTGCGCCCCCGCTGTATTACTGACCTGGGCGCATCGGCAAAAAAGCCTCCTGACATCAGCCCTATTGAGACCCCCCAGACTTCCCCTTGCAGGCAGTTGAAGTCACTGACAGCACCCGTCTGCAAGGGGATCTGTATTCCCCTTTAAAAGTGAAGGCGGGTTGCCGTCTGCACAGTGAAACACGGAGCGACTTTAAAGTAACCCTGGGCAAAGCACTACGCTACGCTCGCGTAGTTTGCGAAGTTTGCGCTACTTCGCACAACGCGAATTACACGTAGCACAGTGCAAACACGCGTAGCGTAGTGCAGCGGTCATTTTGCTTGCTCGCGGTCCTCAACGTCAAGTTGGCGACCGCGAGCAAGCAAAATGACATCCCGCGAGACTTTTCCTCGTTCGCGATCAGCAACATCAAGTTGCCGATCGCGAGCGTGGAAAATAAACCTCCCGGCGAGATTTTCAACGCGGGGAGGTCAGGTTTCTCATTGCGAGTGGTCGCGTATGCTCGCGACCGCTCGCGATGAGAAACTACCAGTCCGCGTTGAGAAAGCTGCCGCTCGAGTAAAAATCTACTCGAGCGGCAGTAAAGGACAGCTCGCACTGTGCAAGATGCCGTTTTCAATGATTGCACAGTGCGGACAAGCATCCGGCACTGTGCAATCATTGCGAACAGTGCACTACGCAGTTCGCGTAGTGCTACGCGTAGCTCGCGTAGTGCGAACTGCACTTTGCGTAGCTTTGCGTAGCGCTACTTCGCGAACTACGCCCAGGCTTACTTTAAAGCAGCTGCTCTGTATTTCACGTGACTGCACTGCCCCCCAGGCAGCACGAGTTCGCGGCTGCTGGGTTCAGCGCATTCCCCATAATGCGGGGCATTTTTCTTCATTACACCGGGCGCACCTTTTTAAAGGTGCACTCTGCGCAATGAAGGAAAATGCACTGTATGTGTAGTGGCCCAAAGTGGTCAAGAGCAAAGACCATTAAGATTCTTGCACATATGTCAGGCGCAAACACGCACACACACAAAGTTGGGATTCTTATGCTCTCATATGCACATGCACACACACACGCACACAAACACACACAGATGATGATTATCATACCATGTTGGATAAGTGTAGACTGCCTTTTATAAAATCATGTACCAAAGCACAGACAGAGTGATTTTTAAGCACCTATTTACAACAGAAACAGTGGTAAATCCTATATATATTTATGCACACGATCTCCTAATGTGGGCAACAAGATAGGGTGACGGGAATTGGTGCATTCTATGATGGCAAGACATAAGTGGCTTCTTAGCCCCAAGCATCAATGTTTGTGCAGTGCAAAGCCCCAACTAGTGCAATGACATGTCTCAACTGTCGATTGCAGGTCCAAGAACCAGATACTAGTACAATACCCCTCCAAAGTAGTGTCATCTTTAAGATTTTAGGGGCCGGAGCAAAGCATATTTTGAGGGCCCCTATACAGAACAAATTGGAATTGTACTATCCATTTCAAGACCACATGATGCCAAACAATACTGAATTAAACGTTACATTTTAGCAAGGTCACACAAAAACAGTTGAAATATGTCTTGCCCAGGACACCAAAAAACCTTAAGATGAATTGGTTTTGAGAGACAGAGCTAGAGATAATGGTAGGCAGAGAGGGAGAGAGGCCTACATAGAAAAACAGAATAGACAGAGGCCAAAAAAAGAGAAAGTTTGATTGCCCAGAGGGGCCTTGGTAGGTGGGGGCCCGGAGCAAATGCCCACTTTGCCCATGAATAAAAATGTCTCTGCTCCACACATTGGGGTGAAGCATGTCTTTTTCAGTTGATTGCAATCTGTGTTTGGAAGCTGCAGCTCACCCGGGGAGCATATATTGGGATCCACGTTGGGAGAATAAAGTCACCCACATCACTGACAGTGGATGGCTCATACGCCATTGATTATTAGACACATGCACACATGGGGTCGGATTTATAATTTGGTGGACGGCCCATCGTTCCACCAGGAGGATGGACTCCATCCCCATGATGGAGGGACCGCCCACAAAATGTATAAATGACCATCAAGCTGGCGGTTATTTATAATGCATTGGCAGGAATCTCCGTCAGTGTGGTTCCTGTCAATGCATTTCACTGTTTGGTGATTGGCTGCGTCAGCATGATGCATCCCTGCACCAAAACGTTTTTTTTTGTTTTCATAAAAAGGAAATCCAGAAACAGGATTTTCTTTTTGAAATTAAAAAATACAGTGCTCCCCTCACAATGGGAGTCTTCTCCAGTGGCAAGGGGAGCATTTAGCAGTTTTTAACGCCCCTAACTGGCAGGGTTTTTCTGGCAGTGAGGGGTAGTAAAAACTGACTTGTCATTTCACCCATCGAAATCAGGTGGGCGGGGTGACAGGTCAGCCTCCGACAACGTTTACTCCGCAGAGCCATAGGAGATGTTTGGCCATGGCGGAGACGGAGTATTCTCTGCCGTGGCCAAACTTAAGGCCCTCCTGCATATGAATCTGGCATGCAGATCCTTATGTTGGCAGGGAAGGAACTCCGTCGCCGTTGCAATTGTGTTCCCTTCCTGCCAACATATAGATCGGGTCTTCGATCTGTAAAGGCTCCACAACACACATAAGGTATTAAATAACTTTCAAGAGATATTACTGTCAGCAAGTTCCCTTGGCTATCCTTCTTATAATCTAGTGGTATTCCTGGCTTTGGGCATACCCACTGGTTAGCGTTGCTATTGCCCACCCACCCCATTTACATGTGGGCGGACTATAGTTTGACGACTGCGGAGACTACTCCGTTCCTGCCGTGGTCAAACTTCTCTGATAGCTCAATGGAGTAAGGTGTGTCAGAGGTTTGGCTGTATGTCTGCCCACCTAAATTAGATTGGTGGACATATGACTGTTTTTCAAAGCCCATCACCGCCAGGAAAAACCTGAAGATAAGGGGCACTGCAAAGTGTTCAATGTCTCCCTCTTCCTGGGAGAAAACTGCCATGGCAAGGCAACCAATGTTTTCTTTATTTTCTAAAAATAAACTGCGCTTTGGGATTTTCTTTTTGAAACTAAAAATAATTTGTACGTTTTCCTTACGACTGTGGCAAAATTGCTAATGCTAGACATGTCCGCTGGGACAGTGGACATTTCTAAATTTGCCCACCTGCATCTCCTTCAGGGCAATAGAGTCATTTACTTCATTGCCCTGGCAGAGGATGGTCCTACCACCAATAAATAAATCTATCCCTTTGTCTAACTCTGTTTGTGAGAAAGCCAAAGAGAGAGAGATAGAGAGTCAGGCAAGCAGACAGAAACAGACAGACACAAACACCCCTTTGTGAAATGACAGATGGGACAGAATAGGAATCCTGACTTGTGCACGAGGATTTAAACGCGAGATCAGGAAATCATACTTTAGCTTTGAAAAGAAGAATGGTTTATTTTTTAAATAATAATTTACTTAAGTAGAAAAAGGCTACTGATTAATCTGACATTGCGACAGACATGCCCTGAAAGGATCCATCTCATTGTGCCAATTCTATGGTTTACTTTTACTATTTCTGTATTGGAAGCAGTGTGAGGAAGTTTATATCTACCATTGAAAACAAGCATTGGCAAAGCCCATTGGTTTTTGCCTTTGGGACCTATTGGCTTTGCTAATAGGTTTTTAGCAATGTTGTACAGCATCCTTGATACTTTGCAACATGGCTAAAGAAAACAAGCATTGGCATAGCCAATAGGTCTCGCCTTTGGGACCTTATAAGTGTTTAACCATGCAACAGTTCATGTTGTTGCACCAAGGATATTGTGCTGCATAACTAAATACTTATAAGGTCCCAAAAGCGAGACCTATTGGGTATGCCAATGCTTGTTTAACTTTGCCCCTTCCTTGGTAAATAAAATACCGGACTAAGGAATGGAGACAATTTTAATCTCACTCGCATTTTTTAGATACCTATCACTCTCTAATCACAACTGTCAAAAAACCAGACGGTCTCACTCCGGGTGGAGGATTGGAGATCACTTGGAGAACTGAGCACTCAAGTGATAAAACCCAATGATGATGCTATTCACTTATTCAACAAAGCGGAGAATCAACATATACCGCACCGTATGCTTAATGTGAATGAGGGTCTCCAACGCATGAGATCATAAGACCCTGGCAAAAAACAGGACAAATGCAGGAGTGTGCGTTCCCCCATGCTTATATGGGCTTTTTAATGTTGCTAGTATATTCTTTGACACGATCCAGCCCATGTTATCATGGTGATAAAACTACTTAGTTTGCAAAAAATCTCTATGTGACCTTCACCATCATCCTCTGGAGGACACACAAACCCTCTGGGCAGTATTGGCATCTTGACTAAAGCCAACCTTGATATCAGTGAGAGTGTCGGCCTGGTCCACAGTTTCTCATTCTGTCTCCATCCATCCCTCACACTACCTATGTTAAATGTCAGCACATTGTGATCACTATGTGCCACCTGACTCCTAGATATTTTAGACCACTCAATTGCCATGACAACCCTAGATCAGGCCTCATTTCCCTGACTTCTCCCGCCAGCTCACGCGATGGGAACAGCTCAGGTTTTTTGCCAGCTTGTGACAAGATCCGACACCGAGGCGAACCTTTGTAGTTGATGCAATAGGATGGGAGTCGGCTCTTCGGGGTCCCTAGGGAAGACCAGCGTGTCAACAACGTATAAGGAATGACATGTGCATAGTGTCACCAGTCCACATACACGTATGTAAGAGCAGAGGACGCCTGAGTTCTCACCTACAAGCATATTAGGCTGCGGGCGGGGCCGTTCTGACAGAAGCGCTACACAGGGTTGCATGTTGGCATGGGGTGTGACGGCGCGAGGGCAGAAGCACTGCGCAGGACCCGTATGTTCGGCGGGCATGGCTACGGAGCTTCCACGGGTCAGAGGCACAGCATGGAGTCCGTGGCCTCATGAATATGGATTTCCTGCTGTGGAGCTGAGCTCATTTGGCAGGTTCTTCTCGCAGGTTATTTTGGGTTTGACTTCCAGTGGCGGAGAGGAAAGGTTGCAGGGCGCAGCTGGTTTCGAGCGCGCGGACTCTCCCCAGAGCTCCATGCATTATGTATGAGGAAGTCTAGAGAGAGTGAGGGAAGATATTCAAGGGGGGGGTTCGAGGGAGACGGAGGGGAAGTGAGCGATAGCGAGAAAGACGGGGATGGGGGAGAAAGACAAAGAAAGACAGCTGGTGAGAAAGAACAAAGTGCAGATTAAAAGATACAGGAATGGAGACAGAAGGAAACAAGCTGTCGCCAGTGTGAAAAATATAGTGCGTCCGTCTCACGCCGCGAGTAAAGCATCCAGTCCCCGCATGCACATCTTCTGTCCGTCCGCGTGCACATCTGGAATCCGTATCGATTCCAAAAGGCCCTCGCATGGCTAACGCCAGGCGAGACCTAAAATTATATGATGTGGCCAATCACGTCATTTTGTAGGCATGCATTTCAACATTATAGCGCAGGTGCTTTTTTATCCTTTTTATCTACCTGTCTGAGATGGAGCAGTAGACAAAAAGGAAAAAAACCCTGCAAAAGCGTTTTTTGCTTTTTGAAAGTGGATGGCGGGAAATAACACAGTGGGGAGTGAAGTAATAGGGCGTACGAAGCCACATGGGGTAGGGCACTGGGGAGGGGAAGCAACAAGAAGTGTGAGGGGGGAAGAAAAGCAAACAGTCTAGAGGGAGAACAATGAACAATGTGGAGTGCAGGGGACGGGGAGAAAAGAAAATGGGCGAGAGAGAGAGAGAGTAATGTGAAGCTGGGAGTGGGGCAGTGGCATACAGGCAAGAAAGCATGTAGGGGGAGAAGCACATGACAGCAAGTGCATTCACTGAGTGGGGCAGAGGAGAAGCATACGGGCGAGAGAAAGCAGCGCGGCAAACACATGCAGTTTTATGGAGTGTGTTAAACAAAAAAGTAGGTCCCTAAAAGTGAGCAGAGGAAGTATAGAAGTAAGGTAATCAATGTATGGTAAATAGACTATGCTCCATGGAAGAGACAAAAAAAAGATGGACAAGGCAAGTCATTGAATAAGAATGAGACAAAGGGGGGCGTGGCTTGACGCCGATGTAGGGAGCAGCGGACCTCGGAGCTCCTCCGTGGCCTCCCTCCGTTGCAACTAATCCTGATACACTGAGGGGGCCCCTGGTCACCCATTTCACGTTGGAACACCTGCTGCCCCTGTGGGAGATCTGTCGATGGCCCAGGAGGCTGTAACATGGAGCAAAAAGCAATTTCTTGCTCTGCTCGGACTTCGGCCGTGGCGATCTAAGATGGCGGCCGCGACCTGACGGAGAGGTCTTCGTGGGTTGCAGCGACCCGAGTCCTGCAGACTGCAGCTGCGTGATGGCGAGGGGCTCTGAATCTGTCCCCGGGATGGAGGTCTACGGAAGCTCAGGCGTGGGGGCAGCGCACAGATGAGGCAAAGTGCCAAGACCTGACACCGAGTAACGGTCCCAAGATGGCGGCTCCGAGAGCTGACGGAGAGACCCGATGAGCGAGCGGGCGGTAAGCGACCGCGGCGCTGTGCTGGTGATCACTGTCCCTGGAGCGGCGAGCTGGCGATTATATGGTGCTCTCTGGAACTGCTGTTAGTTCGCAGACGGCAAGACAGGTTAGACGCCAGCGGAGGCGCGCTGAGTTCGGACCCTGCTGGGTGCCCGGAGGCCCATGAGCGGCCTTGAACACGAGGACGTGGAGCTCATGCGGGATGGTGCTTGAGAGGAAGGCAGCACCTGAAATCTCCCTGCGCCACTGGTGGACTGTCGAGAGCCCTGACGCCCTCATCTTTGATCTGATTGCCGTCACGGGCTGTTTGGGAGATACAGACAGCGGAGACAGGTGCTGACTGTGAGAGGCCAGACCTATAAGATTCATCGCTGCACTGGAGGTGCGGTGCGGGAGCTTCGGTGGACTGGAGGACATTGGTGAGTGCGCGCTGAGCTCCCTGGGACTCTTTCTCCCTGCTGTGCCACTCCAGAAGAATGAAATACTGTGCGGGAGTGCATTCTCTGACTTTCCCTGGCTGTTGGAGTGGTTGCGGGCCCGGAAAGGGTGCTGACGATATCAGGACTAACTGCCCTCACGGCTGGGCGCCACTGCACTGGGCACACGCCCTTGTCTGGGGCCCACCCCTACTACGGTGACCCGCTCGCTGGGCGAGGCCGCCCCGGCGAGTAGACAGTACTGGGGCTCGTGAGATCCCGCTTCTGGTGGGGTACTACGCAGCCTTTCGTGGCCCGCTGAGATGGGGCGAGTATCCAGAAAAAAGGGTTTCGCAGCCCTCCAGGTGGAAGGAGCAGGGCAACAGACTGATGACGAGGACGACGTGACGGAGCGCCCAAGTACAGATGTCCCGGGAGGCCCTACGTTGGCCGACATAATGCAGGCCATCACCTCGTCCAGAGAGGCCCTTGAGACGAAAATAGACACCATTGGAGTGGACCTCACTCTGCTCAAGGATGACTACAGGAAACTAAAGGAGCGAGTGAAAGCGACCGAGAAAACACTGGAGGGGGTCCCGGACGTAGTGGCCACCTTGCAGCGCTCCTTGAAACAGGTGGAGGACAAAGTTAGGGTCTTGGAGATGAGAGCAGAGGACAGTGAAGGGCGTTCCCGCAGGAATAACCTCCGCATAGTGGGGGTTCCGGAACGGGCAGAAGGGGATGATGCTGTTCGATATTTGGAAGGGTGGCTCAGGACAGAGGTTGCCCCGGAGGGACTGTCTCCGTTCTTTGCCCTTGAGAGAGCCCATAGGGTCCCGGCTAGACCTCCCAAGCCGGGCGCACCCCCGCGGCCGATGGTGGCGAGACTATTGCACTACCGTGACAGGGACCACCTCTTGCAGCAGGCCCGGGGGAAGCAACAGCTACAAATCGAGAACTCCAAAGTGATGATATTTCTGGACTATTCTAGGGAGGTTCAGAGGCAGTGTGCCTCCTTCATTGCTCTTAAACGGAAATTGCGCCAACTTCACATACCATATGCCATGCTCTTCCCGGCGCGACTACGAGTGGTGGACAGCACCGGTACGCTCTTTTTCACCACCCCGCAGGATGCGTGGCAATGGCTGGAGATGCGCCAGACGAGGTCCAGGCGGAGTTCTGCAGCGAGCAACGTGGAGAGGAGATCCCCTGAACACACAAGCCCTCCGAGGGCACTCTCGTTGCCGGATCACCGCCTTGAGCGGGATAGAGCTGTGCAGGCGGTTGCAGAGATCAGTCAGGGTGAGGTCAGCCCGAATTCTGCTTCCACTAGCCGAGTGCTCGGTGGATCTGAGACCTCTCTACCTGGAAGCACGAATGGGGACTCTGATTCTGAGCTGCCGGAGATCACTCCGCGAACAGCGGACCTACTTGGCTGAACTGACAGTCGATGGCTGGGTGAGACAGACTTGCAACTTTATCCAGGCTTGCTCGCTGCAGGGTCTATGATCTGCGGAGAGGGAGGGGTGGCACCAATTGCTCAGCACTGATGGGGACCCCCATACTGGTGCAGAACGGGGGGGGAGCCGGGAGGGGCTTTGGTCCCAAAGGGTCAGCGCACGTCTCACTACCTCTTTGTGCACAGTTGATGGTTGTACCAGTTTGAATGGGAACTAGTTTAAGGGAACCTGTCCTGGGGAATGGGAGTTGGGGGTTATGGGATGTAAGGGGGGGGGGGGCTCTTGGGGCCAAGCATGCCGCTGGGGGAAATATGGAGGACAGAATACATACAACCGCACCATGGGAACCGCCGTAGGTATTAAGTGCTTGTCCTGGAACATTAGGGGGATGCATAATATGACACGTCGCCACAAGATCCATGCCTATCTTAGAAGGAGAGGGGTGCAGATTGTGCTACTGCAGGAGACGCATTTAACTAAACAAGAGGGATTAGCCTTGCAGCGCAGATGGCGAGGGCAGGTGTTCTGCACAACATACTCGGCTTTTGCGCGGGGCGCACTGATTTGGATCAGAGCTGTAGATATGTTGTAGTGACAGGGCGCTTAGATGGCAGAGACATTGTCCTAGGGAGTATATATGCCCCTAACACTGACCAAGCCTCATTTTTTGCACATCTCTCAGGGAGGCTAGCACCTCTGTTGGTAGGGTCTGTGCTCCTGGGGGGCGACTTCATCTGCATCACTGACGTCTCTTTGGACCGCTCCCATCCTCCCCTCGTAGATGCCCTGGTACACAGACTGGCTGTGGCGAGACGGGCTTGGCAACAACAATGGGGACGGACTGATACATGGAGGGCTCATCACCCGACTGACAGGGATTACTCTTACTTCTCGTCACTACATGACCTGCATGTTCGGTTGGACTTGGTCCTTTGCTCTCTAGACGTACATGGGGGGATGGTGCATAGTGAATACTTAGCTAGAACGTCATCTGATCATAACCCACTGCTGGTGATATTACATTGGTTACGAGATCGACCTGCCATTCCCACATGGCGACTCAGACCAGATACATTGGAAGATCCGGGATGCTATAGGCTCGGCCATTGAAGAATATTTCAGGGTTAATGCCAACACAGCATCTTCTCTGCTGGTTGAATGGGATGCTTTTAAGTCAGTGGTTTGGGGGCGCTGTATAGGGGAAGTGGTGGGAGTGCGCAGAGTGCTGCTGCAGGATGTGCTAAAGGCGGAACAGAAGCTACGCGTGTCGGAGCAGGAGCGCCCAGAGCGTCCGGACAAGCATGATGAGCTGCTTGCGGCCCGGGAGGAGCTAGCGGTTCAATTCAAGAGATTGCGCTGTTTTGATTATAAGGCCTATACGGATCGGGCGCACGCAGAGCGCGACAAGTCTGGTGCATTGCTAGCATGGCTGGCCAATCCAGCGCGTAGAGGGACGGTGATCTTAGAACTGAGAGGCCAGGGAGATGAGGTGTTCTACACCCAACGGGGTATCAATGACCAATTCTTGCAGTATTATACCAAGCTGTATCGGAGCAGGCGGGGCCCTGGACTCCCTGGTGATGAGAGGTTTCTTCCGGGAGCTGACCTCCCTAAAATTGAACCCGAGGAGGCTGAAGCCCTTGGTAGGGACATTGAGGCGGGTGAAGTGCGTAGCGCTATAAAACACATGGCCAGGAACAAAACGCTGGGTACGGATGGGCTGCCAGTGGAATTTTACGCGGCCTATGCTGATGTTCTGGATCCCTGTCTAGTGGCACTGTATAATAGAGCACGTCATGAGGGCGTCCTCCCTGCCTCTACGCGCGAAGCCATCATAGTCCCTCTTCTCAAGCCGGGCAAACCCGCCTGGGACCGCTCCTCGTACAGACCCCTCGCAATGCTTAACCTGGATTATAAGATCTTAAGTCGGGTACTGGCTGGTCGTTTGATGCCCCATATGACGACGCTGGTTCACAGGGATCAGGCCGGATTTATACCATCCCAGAATACCGCAATGAATGTTCGCAGACTCATGCGCATCTTGGGGTCCGACACATATGATAAAGAAGAGGCCTGCATTTTTGCGGTCGATATTGAAAAGGCCTTTGATAGCCTGGAGTGGCCCTACCTTTTTAATGTGTTGCGGGAATTTGGCCTGGGAGAGCATTTCATACGGTGGACAGCGCTGCTGTACAGTGCTTCCACTGCCAGAGTTAGGACAGGGGGCATAATCTCTGCTGCCTGTGAGGTTGCTCGGGGTACGAGACAGGGGTGCCCGTTGTCCCCTCTACTGTTTGCTCTGGCGATGGAGCCCTTGGATGCTCATGCCAGGACGGGGAGATTCTATTCCGGGCTGTTGGTGGAGGGGCAGGTGCAGCATATAGCGTTGTATGCGGACGATCTGCTCATGTTCCTGTTAGAGACCTTGGGGAGAATAGCGGGGCTCCGTGTGAACTGGGCCAAGTCGTGTCTGTTCCCCACCAGGTCAGGCAGGCTGGACCAACGGAGTGCAGGAGAAGTCCCATGGGAATCCCGTTGCTTGCCTTACCTAGGGACCCGGATTTATCATGATTGTGATGACCTGTTGGAGGGCAATGTGGGGCGAGCGTTGCGCAGCGCCAAAACTTGTTTCGACTTTTGGGGGACTCTTCCGTTATCCGTTGCGGGCAGGGTTGCTTTAGTGAAAATGGTCACTCTGCCGAGGTTCCTCTATTACTTTGGGATGCTCCCCATCTGGATCCCGGGTAAGTTCTTTGCGCAGCTTAACACCTTAATTACAGGGTTCCTGTGGGGGTCTGGGAGACGGAGGGTTACCCTGACTACTATGCAGCGGCCTAGGGCAGAGGGGGGCCTTGCGTTGCCGGACCTTGAGGCCTATTACCATGCCGCGCAACTCCAATGGTTTACGAAATGGATAGCGGGTCACATCAGGCATCCGGAAGACCTGGGGGGGTCGGATCCGAGTTGGCGTCTTTTGTCCTGTGTTCTACTGCGGGTACCACTGAGAGGTGGGTCAGTGCCGCCAGATTTGCGCGTGGTACAGCGGTGCTGGGCGTGCATGGCCAGGAGGGCGCGCATCAGGACCCCGTACGCGCCCGAGATCCTGCTGAAGATGTGCGAGGTGCTGCCCCATGGGGGTGACTGGAGCAAGCTGCAGTCCTGGGAAGAGGCAGGAGTCCTCACATTAGGTGACCTCTACGAGGATGGCAACCTCCTCCCTTTCAATAATCTCATGGAGCGCCATGATCTTCTGTGAGGGGACTTCCTATTTCATGCGGCCCTGACAGCGGCTGTCAGAAAGCACTGGCAGAAAGGACTGGTGGAACCGGACACGTTCCTCGCCTGTCAGTATGTAGTGCTGGCAGCGGGAACTTTTAAAGCGGTGACTTGTCTCTATCGGCGGATTACCCAGGACTTGCGCCAACCCCTGACAGCGTTGCGACTCAAATGGGAGGCGGACTTGGGGGAACCCATTGAGGAAAAACCTTGGGGGGGAAGTTGTCGAGAGGGCATGGAAGAGCTCTCGGAATGCGCGCTTTCAGCTAATCCAATTCTATGTTTTACATAGGGCATACTTAACACCCGGCAAAATCAACGACTATTTTGGGGCGTCGCCCGCTTGTCCCCGTTGTACTCTGGAGGGGGCAAGGTTTCTACACATGTTCTGGGACTGCCCGCAATTGGGGGACTACTGGTGAGGGGTGACGACTACCTTGGCGACTGATGGAGAGGGAGATAGCCATGACACCAAGGGTTTGCTTGTTGTACGGGTTTCCGCACACTGCTAAGACCAAAATCACCAGCAAGTTCATTGATCTGGGGTTAGTCCTGGCAAAAAGAGAGCTTACTACCCATTGGAAGGCAAGACAGGGACCTACTCTTGTGCGCTGGCAAAGGGAGCTTGTGAAGTGGGCAGAGAGTGAAGGGAACTACAGGCTATGCATGGCTAAGCGTAATGGGAGCGAGAAATCAATGGAAATGGCTTGGGCGTGGGTGGCGCTTGTGGAACTGGCTAAGCACCCGCCTGACGACGAAGAGGGAGTACTTGGTGAGATGGAGGGTGCACAGGCCAACTGAAGTGGCTGACACTTGATGAAGGAGAGGCATGATGAGGCCGATGAGGGCCTGGCAAGGACTCTCCCCCAGTGTTCCCGGTCTGCCCTAGATGAAGATCTGCGAGGCAAGGATTCTGGTGGGTGGTGCAGGGGATCTGGGAGACTCCTGAGTATTTTAGTGGCTAGCGGCATGCTTGGGGGGATGGATGGGGTGGGGGGCCTTGTTGGGGTGATTAAGGACCAGGGGGTGGGTTGGGTATTGGGAGTTTTCTATTTGAATCTGCATTTTGGACTGTAACATACATTGAGGTGAACAGAGCTGTATGTTAGGCTCACTATGGGGGGATGGCGGGGATCCAGTAGTGTGCTCCTGGGGGCCCCTGGCGAGACTCTTTGCTTGTAGCTATCTGGGAGGGCTGCAGGAATGCTAATGGTTATAATTGTAATGCATATTGCCTTCCCACTACTCCTCTATGATGCCCATGAGGCTGTCTGTATGGCTTTTCAGAAAATCAATAAAAATCTGTTTTAAAAAATAAATAAATAAGAATGAGACAAATGAGAGTGACAGTAAAATCAACAAATGGTAAGCAGCCCCTCTATGTTCTTGGTAAGTCCACAATATTTCCTTCACATCCAGACAGCTTGCACTGTCTGGTAGGCTTGACCTAAATATGGCACAAATATGGCCCTCATTATGTGTGGCCCATTTTCGGATGCCATAATTATTGTACTCAATACAATCCAAAACTAAGGTGTTTGGAATTTATTGTGAGTGACAATCATTACCTATAACCTGTTTTGCTTGCAAAATGTGTCATAATGTGTGAATGTTTGCTGCTTACCACACCAAACTCCACCTGTCCCAATATTAATCAGAAATGTTGCTCCTGGTAAATATTGGTAGAGTTGACCTGACAAAATGTACCTTGGGAAAATTGTGGGGCTACTGTGTTTGTCTGGCATGTCTGGTAACAGAAGTTGCCATGCATACCATAATTTAACAGGCCACTAATGGGCCACTTAATGAGGGCCTCTGTGTGAAAATTAGAGGGTTGCGTGGTAGGGAAAATGCTGGTGCATGGCATGGCTTGGATGTCTTACCTATACAGGTGACACCATTCTCCATCTCCCTCATAGTGAATCCCAGAGGACAGACTCGAGATATTTGCTCACAGCCGCCGTGGTTACAGGTCAGAGTGCAGCCGTATTCCCCACAGACACCGGGAGCTGTAAACGGAGAAAGTATCACTGGCAAGGAGCACACAGTATTATGATTTGGACAGTTTTCAATTTCAAATTCATCTTCCTGGCTGACCATGGTTGCTTGTTTAAAGATTAACATCAGTGTTCAGCTATCAGTCACCACTACTAGATTAAATCATATTGGTGTCTGTAAATTTAGATTTATCAGTGCTCTTTGATATACTATTACGTTATTGGACTGTATGTTACAATAAGTTGCTATTTCCAAAGGTAAGTATTCTATATTGAACACTTCATGTCCTACCCTATATATTATCATTAAGGAAGATGATAAGGCACCGAGCATAGCATCGAAAGGCTAAGCCCATAAAGTGCAGTCATGGCCGAATGATAGTTGTAATTATAAATGTTGTAAATAATCTTACAGGTGCGTTTACATATCACATTATCGTTCCCACTTTGAAAGAGACATCTGTGAATAAAATATTATTAATTGGCGCAGGTATATGTTCTTATTTAATTATTTTCCTTTTATGTTTTGTTATTTAATGGTATAAATCTTTTGAGGTCAGAAACATTGCATTTGCTGTGTGATTCTACAAGAAACTTGACATGAATACCCTAAAGTGAATTAACCATTTCATTGGAAAGCTTCATGCAGTTTCACCAGATGGCACCAAAGTTATTAGCAAAACAAACAAGGACTTTTCAATTGAAAGTCTAGCTTAACTATAACTACACAGGTACTATCAAAATGAGGGTGTGGGGTTTTCCACTGATATCCTTGGATAGGTTATCTTTGTTGATGCATTTTCCTAAAGTCTTTATGGTTCAAAGTGAAGGTTTTTTTTATGACATCTCTGGTGTTCTACATAGTTTTCTGGCTGAGCCAGTGGACTCATTTGAAAAAAGGGCTCAGCATTTTGGCATCATTGCTACTGCTAGCTTAACATTATCTGTAACTTAAGCTAAGAGTAGCTGGAATAAACCCAAGCCTACATGAACCTGCTGGCTTCAAAAATGCAACACTCTGTCTCTCTTAATAAGTCTATTACTTAGTAATCAGGTTCCTGTTTTAGAATAGAAGAGGTATACAGGTCCCGGACCTCGGACATCACCGACCAGTAATTAATATTGATCCATGAATTAGTATTGATATCTTTTGTATGCTAAGCTTTATTGATTTTCTTGGTCCATATTTCCCAGTAAAGTCCCTGTCAAAACATTATTAGTTGTCTGCTGGTTTCATGAATCTCAATGGCCTTAGGTTATGATTGGGCCACATCTACTTGTTGGTGTTCTTGGCTAGACGTTAGTAGTGATGTGTGTGTTCATTTGCAATCCTATGTATGCATATTGAGATTAATCCCCGTGTAACAATGATCATTTCTGTTAGTCATGGATCTATAGGTTAAAATGAATTCTCTGACCTATAAATTATGACTGGTCAACTCACCTTCAACTGCAGTCATTGCTGTCAGGGGGATACAAGAGCGTCCGTTGGAAGCTATCTGGTAACCATGGTAACAGAGACACCTGTAGCTCCCAAGACTATTCCTACATTGCTGCTGGCAGGGTCCAGGGCTTCGGGATCTAGAGCATTCATCCACATCTTGAGCATATTGTAAACCATGAAAAAGAGAGAAAATACCAAAAATAATCATCATTAGATTAATTAATGTACTTATGTAGCACTCACAGAAAACTAATGCCAAAGATTAGCACATAGACTCAGACATTACCAGAAAATGGAATACAGGACCAAACTTTGCACCATCAGAACTTTGTGCCTTGGTTATGACATCCACAGTAATTAATAACCCCCTTCGCAAGTTGGTTGGAGATTACCATTATGTGGTCAAACCTGCTGAAATATAATGGGAGATGGTCCAGCAAATACCAGAGATAAGCAGCTTGTGCTGCAGAAAGTACAAAAATTCATGTTGTACTCAATTTTTTAGAGCTAAATTTGTAGTAGACAAAGTTTGTTTTACATCTGTCAAACTCCAAACTCCTAGGTATCAGATTTCAATGATTGCAATAAATATCCCATGCCCCATAAGATCAATGGTAATTGAAGTCAAAGGCAATGATAACAAGGTCAGATCATATCAACCCCTGCACATAAGCATTTTAATGCAGGGATCGGAATTATGAGTTGCATGAAGTTTACTGTACCTCGTAATTAGTGGGTGAGATAAAGCCCGCACCCCCACAATTTACCCCAGGTACATCAGTAGGCCAACTATTACAATGGTAGCGGTGGAATTGGGGTTGCATATCCAAAAATTATAGTTGCTGTAGTAACAAAAGTCAATAATGAATTACATTGATTGGCCTTGTATAGAACTAAGTAGTGCTCTCCCATTAACCGCTTCGCTGGGGCCGGAATTCCGCCCAGGTGCTGGACATTCCGATCGCGGGCATGGCTCGGACGGCCCCCGCGCGTCGTGAGCACACGCCCACCGTGACTCATGACGGCCGGGGGCCGTCATGAGCACGGAAGAGGTTAATACACCATGCTACCAAACAATGTCATTCAAAAGTATACCCAGAACAATGAGAGAACAACAACATTTATACCATAACACTATATCTCAATAATTATTGTTTGCAGAAACTAGTAGAAAATGTTCAGGTTGTTTTTGTATTGATGGTGATTTGATGAACCAACATTGAAGTACATAAATTGCATCAAAAACAGCTGACATGTTTTGGATCTTTGAACTTTCTCAAGGCTGTCAATGAATGACAGTATATTTATAATTAATTATTGTCATTACCTAAAACAAAATTATTTCATAAATATTGGAAAAGGATCAAAGCACAGCTAAATGACATATGGAGTATTAAGGTTAAGACCAGATGCAGCTTAAGCATCGTGTATTCATGAGTAATGAGCTTTCAAGCTAGGAGGTTATAATCAAGATTGGAAACTTAAGTTGTTTGTTGAAACAATCTACTTAGAATAGTGAAAGGAAGTGCAAGGAAACAACCCAAGATTACAGCACATGGTAAGATGTAGCAATGAGTCGAAAAAAGTGCATATGAAACATTGCATGCTATGGTTGATAGAGATATTGTAGAAAATATTGTAACTCTGGAAGTAGAATCATTTGTGAAATGACAATTGCTGTTAGAAACATGGGAAGGGGTAGCATGTTAGAGATATGTAATATGGTAAATTATGTGAAGGCATAAATATTTACTAGTCTGGAGATCGCAATTTGAGTTGGTGTTCTAGTGCTATTTTACCAGAGGGTGAAAGTAAACTGTGTCTGTACTGGCCCTCATGTAGGCAGTGAATGCAATGAGAAGAAAATATCAGGTGCAATATCAAACGGAAATGGAAAAGTGTGTAAGGGAAATTAAAAGATAGAAGACCTATGTTTCAGGACAAATAAATGATAATTGATCTCATGCTACAAATTAACAGGATTTTAGCTAGCAACATACTGGAATAGAGGTTGTGTTTTTTTAATCTGAGAGATTCAAGAAAGACAAGGAAGGATTGGAGGCTGGGGACTACTGGCTCTTGGCAGCTGGCTCACACACAGATAGTCAGAACAGACAGTTCCAGGTCAGAACAAGTAGAGGGAGTACAGCACTCTGATCACTATAAATATGCTACGCATTAGCAAGATGGTGCCTAGCAACTTTCCATGTGTTTTATGACTCCCATATTGCTTTACCTCCACTTTTGTTGTGTTGTTACCGTCCTCAGTACGTGTTTTCCCTTTTCCCTTGTAGTCTTCCCTCCTTTTCTACTAGATCCCTGTGCTCCATGATCCTTCGTCCATTTGGTCCCATCGCAACAGCTGCTTCGCCTGCCTGTACTCCAGGTGATTCCAGGACTCTAGGTGTTTCCTGGTTTTTTTGTGGCTTAATAGTGTATACATATATATATACAGATATATAGATATATGTATATATATATTTATATATATATATATTCACTGAAAAAACCATAGGTTTTACGGACAGTTATAGTTAGTTGGACATTGCACTCGTACAAAACCAGTGAAATTCCCCCGTTATAGTTAGTCCAGCTAACTATAACTCGCGCCCCACAATGCACTGCTGATGACGTCACATATTACATCACTCATGACATGGTCAGTGACATCACTGATGACATCACTGATGACATCTCAAATGACATCACTGATGACATCACTGATGACATCATCCAGTGACTGTGTGTTTCTGTAAAGTTTAAATATTTTTAATATATATAGGAAAAGACGTATTGAAGAATGAGTGGGTGTGTAAGTGTCTGTATGGATGATTTAGTAGGTGCGTGACTGACTGTATAAGTGAGTGATTTAACGTATCTTACTGAATGCATGGGTTAGTGACTAAACTGGGTGAATGTCTGTATCCGTCTGTCTGTTGCTGTGTAAGTGGCTGCATGTGTTTGTGAATAGCTACATGAGTGTCTATTTGAGTTATTGAATGCTTGTGTGAGTATCTGTATGGGTGCCTGAGTGTTTGTGTGGGAGGGGTGTGTGCGACTCTGTGCATAGATGTGTGAGTGGGTGATTCACTGGGTGGATGGTTTCAAGAGTGCATCTGTGATAGACTGTATGGGTGGGTAAGTGTGTGTAAGAGTGTGTTAGTGAGTGAATGTATGTCCCAGTGGTACATGTGTGAGTAACTACATATGTGAAAGGCAGTATATATGTGTGTTGGAGTATATAAATAGCTATAAGCGAGAGTGACTGATTGTGATAGTGGCTGTATGGATGAGTGTGTGCTTGTATCAGTGATTGTATAAGAGCGTAAGAATGTGCTAGTATTTGTATGAGTAAGTGAGCTTGTGTGTGTATAACTGTGTAGGTGAGTAAATGGTAGTGTGTTTAATTATTTGCATGACTGACTAGGTGTGTGAGTACCTCTATGGATGAGTGGTGGTGTTTGAGTGTCTATATAGGAGTATGAGTGCATATGATAGTCCTGTACTGAGTGACCGTAAGTATGAGTGACTGTACGGGTGAGTGAGTGGATGTGTGCGTAGACCTAAGAATCAGTGTGTGGGTATGTAGTTATTGGTGTTGGAGTGTCTATGGTTTTGCGAATGGCAGTCTGTAATTTAGAGTGGGTGTATCAAAGGTTATATTAGGGTGTGAGAAGATGCATGAAATTATCACACGGATGATGTCATCAGTGATGTCATCAGTGATGTCATTTGAGATGTCATCAGTCATGTCATCAGTGATGTCACTGACCATGTCATGAGTGATGTAATATGTGACGTCATCAGCAGTGCATTGCGGGGCGCGAGTTATAGTTAGCTGGACTAACTATAACGGGGAATTTCACTGGTTTTGTACGAGTGCAATGTCCAACTAACTATAACTGTCCGTAAAACCTATGGTTTTTCAGTGAATTTCAAAGGTTTTTAAATGCTAATTTGTAACTATAACATGTCTGAAACCTACGGTTTTTCAGTGAATTTCAAAGGTTTTGTAAATGACAATTTTTAAATGTATTAATTGTTATATACATTTTTTTAATACTGATTTACTACATTTTTAGAAACAATTTTTTATAACATATTTTATTTTTAAATTACATTGTAATTACATTATACATTACATTACAAAAAATACTTTCTCAGAATGAATTACTTTAGTTTAAATACTTTGCACATAGGCAATAGACTTTTAAGTACAGTAGTTACAGTTGTTGCAATGGGCAACACATTTTCAAACACAATGCAACATTCAGCTCAATGTGAATTTCTAGTTAAATGCAATTAGTTACTTTATGGATTACTTTTCTAACCACAGGACTGGATCCTAGATTCAGTCCTGGCACATCTCCTGTAAACAGTTGAGTAAAAGCGTTTTGGTTACAGTCGTGATTTTTAAGGAATATTATTGTATTTTAAAAGTTGACACTTAGAAACTTTTTCTCATAGAATGACCAATGTTATCCTATGGAAGGAAATTCACTTAGCAGGTAAGTAGTGTTATCGTTACTTTTTGTTACTCAGTGTTGGATCCTGGATCCAGCACTGGTGCATCTCCTGTAAACAGTTGAAAGAATGCGTTTAAGTCATACAGGCGATGTTTAAGGAATATTTGTAGTTTGTGAAAATCGACACTTTGAAACTTTTCTGCTGAAAACCAGACAATGGATTCCTATGGAAGAAAATATAAGTTACTGGTAAGTACGGTTAAAATTACTTTTCAGGGTCAGTGCTGGGCTAAAGATGCAGCACTGGGTTCTCTCCTGATAACAGGTGAGTAAATTGGAATTCGTACTTTGGTTGATTTTAGAGGAATATTATAAAGTTCCAAAACTCCACACTTAGAAGAATTTCCAAGTGAAACCAGTCAATGTTAGCCTATGAAGGAAATTCAAGTTACCGGTAAAGTACGGTTAAAATTAATTTTGAGGATCAGTACTGGGCTGAAAGATGCAGCACTGAGGTCTCTCCTGATAACAGGTGAGTAAATCAGAATTCGGATTTCGGCTGATTTTAGAGGAATATTTTAAAGTTCCAAAAATCAACACTTAGAAACTTTTTCAGCAAAAAGCAGGCAATGATATCCTATGGAAGGAAATTCAAGTTACTGGTAAGTACGGTAAAAATTACTTTTCAGGGTCAGTGCTGGGCTAAAGATGCAGCACTGGGTTCTCTCCTGATAACAGGTGAGTAAATTTGAATTCGTACTTTGGTTGATTTTAGAGGAATATTATAAAGTTCCAAAACTCCACACTTAGAAGAATTTCCAAGTGAAACCAGTCAATGTTAGCCTATGAAGGAAATTCAAGTTACCGGTAAGTACGGTTAAAATTACTTTTCAGGACCAGTACTGGGCTGAAAGATGCAGCACTGAGGTCTCTCCTGATAACAGGTGAGTAAATCGGAATTCGTATTTCGGATGATTTTAGAGGAATATTTTAAAGTTCCAAAACTCCACACTTAGAAGAATTTCCAAGTGAAACCAGTCAATGTTAGCCTATGGAAGGAAATTCAAGTTACTGGTAAGTACGGTTAAAATTACTTTTCAGGACCAGTACTGGGCTAAAAGATACAGCACTGAGGTCTCTCCTTATAACAGGTGAGTAAATCGGAATTCGTATTTCGGCTGATTTTAGAGGAATATTTGTATGTTTCAAAAATGAACACTTAGAAACTTTTTCAGCAAAAAGCAGGCAATGATATCCTATGGAAGGAAATTCAAGTTACTGGTAAGTACGGTTAAAATTACTTTTCAGGACCAGTACTGGGCTGAAAGATGCAGCACTGAGGTCTCTCCTTATAACAGGTGAGTAAATCGGAATTCGTATTTCGGATGATTTTAGAAGAATATTTGCACAATGGTGAAGGGAGGGGCGGGGCCTGAGGTGACATCTGTGCAAACGCGCCCCGTGGCGCGTTTTAAGTTGGGGATTAAGTCCCCTTGAATCCTGAGGGTCCCTAGGGGCCAACTAGCCCACCAGGAACCTCCAATATGCGCCAGGGGCTGCGTTGCAGAGAGCGTGTAGAGAGGCCACACCCCTTTTACACCTCTCTGCAACGCAGCTCTGTGGCGCTTTCTGGATGTACCTGTTGGGCTAGTTGGCCCCAGGGACCCTCAGGATTCAAGGGATGTAATTCCCCATCTTAAAACGCGCCACGGGGCCTGTTTGCACACATGTCACCTGAAGCCCCGCCCCTCCCTTCACCACTGTGCAAACGCGCCCGTGGCGCGTTTTAAGTTGAGGGATTAAGTCCCCTTGAATCCTGAGGGTCCCCGGAGTCCAACTAGCCCACCATATACCTCCAAAAAGCGCCACAGAGCTGCGTTGCAGAGAGGTGTAAAAGGGCGTGGCCTCTGTACACCTCTCTGCAAGGCAGCCCCTGGCGCATACTGGAGGTTCCTGGTGGGCTAGTTGGCCCCAGAGACCCCCAGTATTCAAGGGAATTCGTTCCCCTCTGCAAACGCGCCAGGGCGCGTTTGCAGAGTGGTGAAGGAAGGGGCGGGGCCTGCGGGCCCGATCGTTTTTTATTTATTTTTTTGTGTCCCCTGAAGGAGAGCTGTGTGGACCCCTTCCTTTTTCTGTTTTTGGGCCCTGGGGACCCCATCCCCCAGGGCCTTACCCTTTTTAAATTACAAAAAAAAAAAAAAACGGGAAGGGGGCGCGTGGCCCCCTTCCCTGGGCCTGTATTGGCCCGGGGACCCCATCCCCGGGGCATGGCCTCTATATTTATTATTTTGAGGGGGCAGCGTGGCCCCCTCCTCTGGCCATTTTAAGGCCCGGGGACCCCATCCCCGGGGCGGCCTTTCCATTTTTTTTATTATTTTTTTCATTTTTTGGGGAGGGGGCGCGTGGCCTCCTCCAGGCCCTCTGCCCCGGGGACCCCATCCCCCGGGGCTGGCCCTCCGTTGGGGACTGTGGGGGTCCCCAATCCCCCACAGTCCCGCCGGCTCCCCGTGTCCTACGGGAGCCGGCATTGCTTACACATGGGGAGCAGCTAACATGCTGCTCCCCATGTGGAAAAGCAATCTGCTGGATATTGGAAGAGAGAGCAGGTTTCCCTGCTCTCTCTTCCAATATCCAAAGCAGTTTGCTATGGCAGGACGGGAGCCGCGAGGCTCCCGTCCTGCCATAGCAAACTACAGTGTCCCGGGGTAGGCACCCGGGACACTGCAGGAGTCCGGCCCTGGGGGTGGCGGTCCCCAGGGCCATCAAGGGCTCCAGGAGGGGCCGCGCGGCCCCCTCCCATTCAGTACACAGCCCGGGGAGGTGGTGGTCCCGGGGCTCTGGGAGTCCGTAACGGACCCCCATATTAAATGTTTAGTGCCCGGGGAGGTGGCGGTCCCGGGGCGTGTGGGGGCTGGAGCCCCCACACAGGTTTTACAATTTAATAAAAAAAGCCCGGGGAGGTGGTGGTCCCCGGGGCTGCGGGAGGGCTCAGAGCCCTCCCGCACCATTTTCAAAAAAAGCCCCGGGGGTTGCGGTCCCCGGGGCTTGAGGGCCCTTGAGGCCCCCATACGTAAATTATCCCCCCCACCATGCCCCCGGGACTTGGGCCACCCGGGGCCAATGTATCATCGAGCGCGGGAGACCGCGCTTCGATTTTCGGCAGGATTCGCGCACCCTGAGCGCATCCTGCCGATTTTTAAAAAATGTTTTTATTTTTTTTGCCCAGGGGGTCCTTGTGGGACCCCTGAGCAAACCTAGGGGTCAGGGTGTTTCTACCCTGCCCCCTTTGTGCGCTTTGCGCACTTGTTTCTGTCCCTCGGTTCTACCGAGGGACAAAATGGCTGCCAACATTTCCTGAATCGGAATGTTGACAGCCAGCTGACAACCAATTAACATGCAGCTCGTGATCGGGACGGTGCGCGCAGAGGTGCGCTGAGGTGCGCGGACCCTACTCGGCCATAGATATCACTAACTTTTTACTTTTCATTTTCTCAGCAACTACTGAACGGATTTACACCATTTAACAAAAAGGGTTCTTTCTGAACCAAGAACTACCTCTTTGCCAAATTTGGTGTAATTCCGTTCAGCAGTTCGGGCTGTAGCCGTGTCTAAAGTTTCCTATGGAAAAGTGCATGGGAAAACACGTTTTGGGACCCCCTTTTTCTCGGCCCCGCTTGGCGAATCCCCGAGACTTTCAGGGTAGGAGCGGACCGGAGCGGGCCACAAAGTTTGAAAATTTCGCGAAGATACGTCAACCGGCAAGAGAGTTATTTCAAATAGAATGTCGCGGATTTCCTATGGATAATAGGTTGTAACTATAACTATCTACTGGCGACCGCCAGTAGATAATATATATGTATATATACATATATATGTATATATATATATATATTCCAAGTCGTCAGTTCGCAAAAAGACCCGAGCCACTTCCTGACAGCGGGCTGAGGCGGGGTTGCGAGCCCCCAGTATTCCAACAAATGTTCGTTCGTGGTAAAGAAATAACAAACACGCCAGAGCCCTTCGTTCTGCTGCACTCGTGATTTTATTGGCAAGTTACCCTTCGCGTTTCGGAGCAGCGCTCCTTGCTCACGGGTAGTTAGGTATGCCCCCAATGACTTCCTTAAAACATAGTCATGTGACCTTGACAAAATCATAAACATAGAGAAAATACTCCCGAAATTGATTACATTTCAAATGGCAAGTTATATATTAATAATGTTTCAGCTATCATCACACTAAATTGTATTCTATTTACATACAAGAAATATATTGTATATTATTTGTATTGTTCGTTAAGCACCTCATATTATTGAAACAATCAATTACAACTTTATGTAATCGGCGGTAACATACATGAACAATTCAGCCCCAGTGGAGCTTCCATTATAAAAGCAGTATCATTGATACATCATGTTGTGCATATTCACGAGCACTAATTATTGTTTTGTGCTAATAAGATACATTCAGTTACTATGTTTATTACTTGTACCACATTTAAAGAGTATTTAAATACACATTTAAAGTTATTTGAAATGACAATACGGTGAAAATTGTGTGCCTAAGCAATTCAGCCCTAGTGGGCTTAAAGTCCCGCCCTGTGGGCATACATAGAATTACAATGGCTACAACAGTAGCTATAACACACCAAAAAATGTAATAAATCGATCCTTGAAACCTGCATAATTAATGCTTTTAGTAAAAAGATATTTTAGCTTCTTTTGCTTTCCACTTGCCAGAAGTTCATTACTTCGGGACCTATATTAAAACAAATCAAAAAAACATGGTCACAGATTGTACTAGTGTATTATAAACATACCCTATATACAATATTTAAAAAACAGTGAAAATAGTGATAATACATATTTAAAAACAGGCTATTATTAATACTCCTGTGCTGCCTATTACATTTTGTTAGGCCTTAAAAAGCTGATTCTTTCAACCCAAGTGTACTGAGAGCGCCTCATCATTGTTGTGTCCAACTGGGTACATGGTGCCGTATTTTATAATCATTTTGGACTCTCGTCTCCTTAGTTCCTGCACCCTGTCATCTCCCCTTTCCCGTATAGGGAATTCACGATGATGGCCCAGGGGCGCATGTTGGCACAAAGCAAACAAGGGGCCACAACAACAAAAGGACGAGGTCGTGGTCGAGGAGGAAGCGGCGACACACGACAAGACACAAGATGGAGAGAAGAAACCAGCAGCCCAGTGGGAAGCAGAACGCGGGGACAACGCAAGGTAAAATAATGGATACCAATACGGTCATTAATTTATCCAATCGTAATTTGACTGACACTGAGACCGAGGTACTATCTATGGGGCTATCCTTCTGCCCCACATTGAATTTCGACTACACACAGGGAGGATAGATTTGTTCCAATTTACCCGTAAATTAAGGCTAAAGAAATGGTTTGAAACCAGGGCCAATACTACTTGTGAAGTAGTCGACCAACTTCCCAGTAACATAACTATAGGGGACATTGATGTTTTACATACGTTACATGAACTGCAAGGTGAGCCTGATTTTATCCATGATCCATACTTGAACTTGATTAACGAAAATATTTGCCTTGATTTGTGCCATAGCAGTGGCTTTAAACCTAAGTCCATATTTTTACCTATGATAGCCAATGAAGCTATTGATGTGTTTGAAACAGGAGTCATAAATGAATTTAAGAAACTTGCAAAAGTTAAAAGTATAAGAATTATAACATGTCATATCAGCACATGAAAGCTATTGATAGTTTGAGAAATGACACTGAAATCGTTGTGAAAAAATCAGACAAAGGAGGCAACGTGGTTGTAATGTCTAAAGATAGGTACATTGAGGAAGGCATGAAACAACTACAAGATATCACCAAGTATGTAAAAAGCTCTAAAGTTGAGTATGAGAGAGCGAATCAAGCCTATCAGAATCAATTGTGGGATTGGAAGGAGAGAGGCCTACTGGAGCTTGAGGAGTTTCATTTTCTTAAATGTAAATTCCCCAAATTACCAGCGTTGTATTTATTGCCAAAATTACACAAGGATGACAAAAATCCTCCTGGGAGGCCTATTGTTTCCTCTCGTGGGAGTTGCCTTGAAAATACCTCACGTTACGTTGATCATTTTTTACAACCTTACGTACAAGATTTACCCTCGTTTGTAAAAGATACAGGACATTTCTTAAAAATTATAAAAGGTGTTGAGTGGAAGAAACAATATCTACTACTTAGTTTAGATGTTAATAGCCTCTATACTAATGTTCCTCATGACCAAGGTATACAAGCTTGCAAACACTTTCTTAAAGCGAGGTCTATCTCTTACTTTTTTCATACAGAAATGCTGGCAGAGATGATGCTCACATGTTTAACACAGAATTATTTTACATTTAACAGCCAGGTTTTTAGACAAATACTTGGGACTTCAATGGGTACTTGCTTCGCCCCAGTTTTGCGTGTCTCTACCTGGGCTGGTGGGAGGAGCAATTGTCAGTTAACCTCGACATGTTTAAAACACATGTGAAGATATGGGCTAGGTACATAGACGATATCTTCTGTATCTGGGATGGCAGTTCAGAAGATGCTATCAGATTTGTTGAGGAACTAAATAACAATACGTTCAATCTTTCCTTTACATGCCATATTCATCAGGAAGAAATTGAATTCCTTGATTTGAAAATTATGGCGAAAGACGATAGATTGGAGACTATCTTGTACAGAAAGAAGACAGCTGGGAACAGTCTGTTACATGCCGAAAGCTGTCATCCTCACAGTCTGATAAATAGTATCCCTTTGGGAGAACTTATTAGGGCCAAACGTAACTGTAGTACCAATGAAGGATTTGAAGCTGAGAAAAAGGAGATGACCAAACGCTTCCTGACTAGAGGCTACACGGTTAAAAATATTAATCAAGCTTGTAAGATAGCCACTGAAAGAGATAGAGACAGTCTGCTCATGCCTGAAGATAATAATTCATCCACTGAAACTAATGTGAGATTTATTACTACCTTTCATAATCAGTCTAATGAGGTCCGAGATGCATTAAAGAAATACTGGAATGCACTTAGAACGGATGTTGATCTTAAAAAACATATCAGTGATTATCCTCAGATTACATTTCGTAAGGCTAGATCCTTGAGAGATAATATCTGCAGTACCCTGATTAATAATGAGGTGACTCGCAGTACGATACAAGGATTTTTCACGTGCCGTAGCTGCAAGGCATGCAAGCACAGCACAAATTGTAAAGAGGTTAAGTTATCTAAAGATCTGGCCCCTTTCATAATTAAGAAACATTTGTCTTGCAATTCGGATCATGTTGTTTACGCCCTCAGGTGCCCATGTGATAAATATTATATTGGTAGTACCATCCATAAAGCCAAAAAGCGGGTATTGGAGCACCTGAGGGCGATTAAACATAATGATAAACAATATCCAATTGCAAGACATTTTAAAGTTGCACACAACCAGAATAGCGACCTGCTGTCATTCTGTGTGTTAGAGAGGATCCCTATACGGGAAAGGGGAGGTGACAGGGTGCAGGAACTAAGGAGACGGAGTCCAAAATGATTATAAAATACGGCACCATGTGCCCAGTTGGACACAACAATGATGAGGCGCTCTCAGTACACTTGGGTTGAAAGAATCAGCTTTTTAAGGCCTAACAAAATGTAATAGGCAGCACAGGAGTATTAATAATAGCCTGTTTTTAAATATGTATTATCACTATTTTCACTGTTTTTTAAATATTGTATATAGGGTATGTTTATAATACACTAGTACAATCTGTGACCATGTTTTTTTGATTTGTTTTAATATAGGTCCCGAAGTAATGAACTTCTGGCAAGTGGAAAGCAAAAAGAAGCTAAAATATCTTTTTACTAAAAGCATTAATTATGCAGGTTTCAAGGATCGATTTATTACATTTTTTGGGTGTGTTATAGCTACTGTTGTAGCCATTGTAATTCTATGTATGCCCACAGGGGCGGGACTTTAAGCCCACTAGGGCTGAATTGCTTATGCACACAATTTTCACCGTATTGTCATTTCAAATAACTTTAAATGTGTATTTAAATACTCTTTAAATGTGGTACAAGTAATAAACATAGTAACTGAATGTATCTTATTAGCACAAAACAATAATTAGTGCTCGTGAATATGCACAACATGATGTATCAATGATACTGCTTTTATAATGGAAGCCCACTGGGGCTGAATTTTTCATGTATGTTACCGCCGATTACATAAAGTTGTAATTGATTGTTTCAATAATATGAGGTGCTTAACGAACAATACAAATAATATACAATATATTTCTTGTATGTAAATAGAATACAATTTAGTGTGATGATAGCTGAAACATTATTAATATATAACTTGCCATTTGAAATGTAATCAATTTCGGGAGTATTTTCTCTATGTTTATGATTTTGTCAAGGTCACATGACTATGTTTTAAGGAAGTCATTGGGGGCATACCTAACTACCCGTGAGCAAGGAGCGCTGCTCCAGCAACGCAGGAGTAACTTGCCAATAAAATCACGAGTGCAGCAGAACGAAGGGCTCTGGCGTGTTTGTTATTTCTTTACCACGAACGAACATTTGTTGGAATATATATATATATATATATATATATATATATATATATACTTATATATGCATATATACATACATATATACATATATATATATCCACAAGAAAGGTTGTCCCAGAAAGAAAACGCCGCACAGGTACTTGCTTCTCCATCAATTTACTGTAGGCTACAGGGGTGCGACTCAAGGATGTCTCGTTATCAATATTTTACATTAAAAATGCATTAGCCCCAATGGATAGGTGTGTAAGTTCCAAATCACAACGGCTGCATTCTTACGCCTAACAGTATGGAATACCTCCAGTTCCATTCGGTGATTGTACCTCTTTCACCGCGGGTCCACTGGGATTTGGGACTTACACACCTACCCATTGGGGCTAATGCATTTTTAATGTAAAATATTGATAACGAGACATGCTCACTGAAGCTATATGCTAATAGAACTACGAGGACCAAAGGATGTGAAATCCTTGAGTTGCAAGCCTGTAACCTACAGTAAATTGATAGAGAAGCAAGTACCTGTGTGGCGCTTTCTTTCTGGGACAACCTTTCTTGTGGATTTGTGGCGGACGGTCCCGGCCGCGGAAGTGCCCCGCCATGAAAAGTGGACCGGCGGTGAAAGAGGTACAATTACCGAATGGAACGGGAGGTATTCCATACTGTTAGGCGTAAGAATGCAGCCGTTGTGATTTGGGACTTACACACCTACCCATTGGGGCTAATGCATTTTTAATGTAAAATATTGATAACGAGACATGCTCACTGAAGCTATATGCCAATAGAACTACGAGGACCAGAGGGCCAAGTAGACCACGCCCACTGTGGCAAACATCGATATTAATGGACTAAGAACTGTCTCACGTGTAATTTGAACGCCATTGAGAAAGGGAATGAACCTGAAACGCGTCTGGTGTAATGATCAAAGGATGTGAAATCCTCGAGTTACACGCCTGTAGCCTACAGTAAATTGATGGAGAAGGAAGTACCTGTGTGGCGCTTTCTTTCTGGGACAACTTTTCTTGTGGATTTGTGGCGGCCGGTCCCGGCCGCGGATGTGCCCCGCCATGAAAAGTGGACCAGCGGTGAAAGAGGTACAATCACCGAATGGAATGGGAGATATTCCATACTGTTAGGCGTAAGAATGCAGCCGTTGTGATTTGGGACTTACACACCTACCGATTGGGGCTAATGCATTTTTAATATAAAATATTGATAACGAGACATGCTCACTGAAGCTATATGCTAATAGAACTACGAGGACCAGAGGGCCAAGTAGACCACGCCCACTGTGGCAAACATCGATATTAATGGACTAAGAACTGTCTCACGTGTAATTTGAATGCCATTGAGAAAGGGAATGAACCTGAAATGCGTCTGGCGAAATGATCAAAGGATGTGAAATCCTCGAGCTGCACGCCTGTAGCCTACAGTAAATTGATGGAGAAGCAAGTACCTGTGTGGCGCTTTCTTTCTGGGACAACCTTTCTTGTGGATATATATATATATATATATATCACAAAAGAACCAGGAAACACCTGGAGTCCTGGAATCACCCGGAGGACAGGTAGGCGAAGCAGCTGTTGCAATGGGACCAAATGGACGAAGAATCATGGAGCACAGGGATCTAGCCGAAATTTTTCAAAGAAAGTGTCAAAGTGATGCTTGTTCTACATGGAAAGTTTCAGGGTGAGCCGTGAAGTGGGGGGCTGCGAAAAAGGGGGGGGGGGCGTCAAAAAAGTATGTTTCCCATGTTAATTCCCATAGAAACTTTAGACAAGCCTGCAACGCAAACCACTGGACGGCATTACACCGAATTTGCCAGGAAGGTAGATTTTGGTTCACAGACCACACGTTCCATTATCTGGGGTAAATCCGTTTAGTATTTTTAAAAAGAAGCATATCTGGGATAGCAGCTTATTCGCAATGATTTTGCAACTAATTACAAATGTGTGCACAAACAGGAATACCGTGATTGGCTGGCGGCAACCTGAGCAGAGAGTTGCGGCCGTCCTTTTACCTCATCGCAACAGTACCCAGGGCTATAACCAAATAGCAGAAAGGGGCAAAAGGGCCAGGTTGCATGTGCCCTGATCCCATGATAGGAATATAGGGGTGTTTGAGGAACTCCTTATGAGTATAATATGTCGAAAACATTTTTTTTCCCACTCTTGATATTCGCGAATTCGCCATGGCCGTCAGCGCACCACCTGTGTAACGTTGCAGTGACTTCGGCTCTGTGGATGAGTAAGTGGGTGTGTGAGTGGTTATATGGGTAAGTCAGTGGGTATATGAGAAGTTGTATGGGGGTGTAAGTGGGGGTGTGAGTGGTTCTGTGGATGATGTCATCAGTGATGTCATTTGAGATGTCATGAGTGATGTCACTGCCCATGTCATGAGTGATGTAATATGTGAGGTCATAAGCAGTGCATTGCGGGGGCGTAAGTTATAGTTTGCTCAGCTAACTCTATCTGCTGAATTTCACTGGTTTTGTACGAGTGAAATTGGAGCCTAACTATGACGTCCCTGTAACCTTTAGTTTTATTCAGTGGATTTCTAAGTTTTTTTAATTCTGTTTCTTAACTATACTGTTCCTGTAACCTTTGGTTTTTTAAGTGAATTTCTGAGGTTTTTAAATTTTATTTCCTACCTGTAACCTTTGAGAGTGAGTGTGTGAGTAAGTACATGAGTGTCTAAGTGGGTGTGTGAGGGAGTGCGTGAGTGTCTCAATGGGTGTGTGAGTGTCTGTATGGGCCTGGGAATAGCTGCATAAGTGTCTCACTGGCTGTGTGAGTGGGTGTTTGTGCATCTTAGTAGGTCTGTGAGTGTGTGTGTAAGTGTCTCAGTGGGTCTGTGAGTAGGTGTGAGAATGTCACGGTGGGTTTGTGAGTGCCTTTGGGAGTGTTTAATTTAGTCTGTGAGTGAGTGCATGGGTGTCTGAGTCAGTCTGTGAGTGGGTGTGTTAGTCTTTGAGTGGGTCTGTGAGTGGGTCTGTGAGTAGGTGCGAGTCTCTGAGTGGGTGTGTAAGTGGATGCACGAGTCTCTGAGTGGGTTTGTGAGTGGGTGCATGAGTATTTGAGGTGGTCCATGAGCAAGTGTATGAGTCTTTGAGTAGATCAGTGAGTGGGTGCTTGAGACTATGAGTGGGTCTGTGAGTAGATGCAAGAGTCTCTGGGTGGGTCTGTGAGGGGGTGCTTGAGACTCTGAGTGGGTCTGTGAGTGGATGCATGACTCTCTGAATGGATGTTTGAGTGGGTGCATGAGTCTCTGAGTGAGTCTGTGAGTGGGTGGGAGAGATTCTGAGTGGGTGCATGAGTCTCTGTGTGGGTCTGTGAGTGGGTGCGTGCATGCCTGAGTGGGTGTGTGAGAGGGTGCATAAGTCTCTAAGTGAGTCTGTGAGTGGGTGTGTGAATCTCTGAGTGAGTGTGTGAGTGGGTGCATGAGTTTCTGAGTGAGTGTTTGTATAAGTCTTTGAGTGGGTCTATGAGTGGGCATGAGTCTCTGAGTGGGTGTGTGAGTGGATGCATGAGTCTCTGAGTGGGTCTGTGAGTGGGTGTATGAGTATCTGAGTTGGTGCATGAGTGAGTGTATGAGTCTTTAAGTGGATCTGTGAGTGGGTGCTTGAGACTCTAAGTGGGTCTGTGAGTGGGTGCATGACTCTCTGAGTGGATGTGTGAGTAGGTGCATGAGTCTCTGTGTGTGTCTGTGAGTGGGCGTGTGAGTGTCTGAGTGGGTGTGTGAGTGGCTGCATGAGTCTCTGAGTGGGTCTATGAGTGGATGTGTGAGTCTCTGAGTGGATGTGTGAGTGGATGCATGAGTCTCCGAGTGGGGTCTGGGAGTGGGTGTGTGAATGTCTCAGTGGGTGTTTGAGTGGGTGCATGAGTGTCTCAGTGTCCCTGTGACTGGCTGCATGAGTCTCTGAGTGGGTGTGAGTCTCTGAGTGGGTATCTGAGTGGGTGCATGAGTCTCTGAGTGGGTGTGTGAGTGGGTGCATGGGTGTCTAAGTGGCTGTGTAAGTGGGCACACAAGTCTCTGAGCGACCTTACCAGGTAGGTCGCTCCCCCGCCACACAGCTCCGCCTGTGGTGTCCTGCCCGCTGCTGCTGCTGGTAAGCTCGCCCCTCTGCTTGTGGCCTCGGTGCCCGTTTTCCGTCTGTTTCCCCTCGCTGCCCCCATTCTCCCTGCATCCATTTTCCTTTCTGTTTCCCTCGCTGCCCCCATTGCATTGTGCCCATTTTTCTTTCTGTTTCCCTCGCTGCCCCCATTGCATTGTGCCCATTTTGCCTTCTGTTTCCCTCGCTGCTCCCATTCTCCCTGTGTCCATTTTTCTTTCTGTTTCCCTCGCTGCCCCCATTGCATTGTGCCCATTTTTCTTTCTGTTTCCCTCACTGCCCCCATTGCATTGTGCCCATTTTGCCTTCTGTTTCCCTCGCTGCCCCCATTGCATTGTGCCCATTTTGCCTTCTGTTTCCCTCGCTGCCCCCATTCTCCCTGCGTCCATTTTCCTTTGTTTCCCTCGCTGCCCCCATTGCATTGTGCCCATTTTTCTTTCTGTTTCCCTCGCTGCCCCCATTTCCCTGTGTCCTTTTTGCCTTCTGTACCCCTCGCTGCCTCTCTCCACTCCCGCCGCTGCGTCCCCTGCGGCCCCGCTCCCCTGACTGCCCATTCGCTGCCCCTGCCTCCCAGCTGCTCCTCCCTCCCACCTCCCCATATATGGCGGCCGCTGCGCGGTGAGGAGAGCGACCCTTGACCTTACCAGGTAGGTCGCTCCCCCGCCACACAGCTCCGCCTGTGGTGTCCTGCCCGCTGCTGCTGCTGGTAAGCTCGCCCCTCTGCTTGTGGCCTCGGTGCCCGTTTTCCGTCTGTTTCCCCTCGCTGCCCCCATTCTCCCTGCGTCCATTTTCCTTTCTGTTTCCCTCGCTGCCCCCATTGCATTGTGCCCATTTTTCTTTCTGTTTCCCTTGCTGCCCCCATTGCATTGTGCCCATTTTGCCTTCTGTTTCCCTCGCTGCCCCCATTGCATTGTGCCCATTTTGCCTTCTGTTTCCCTCGCTGCCCCCATTCTCCCTGCGTCCATTTTCCTTTCTGTTTCCCTCGCTGCCCCCATTGCATTGTGCCCATTTTTCTTTCTGTTTCCCTCGCTGCCCCCATTTCTCTGTGTCCTTTTTGCCTTCTGTACCCCTCGCTGCCTCTCTCCACTCCCGCCGCTGCGTCCCCTGCGGCCCCGCCCCCCTGACTGCCCATTCGCTGCCCCTGCCTCCCAGCTGCTCCTCCCTCCCACCTCCCCATATTTGGCGGCCGCTGCGCGGCCACGCCGCTGGCGCACCGAAGGCGCGCCTAAGGCAAGCCCGTCTGCGCCCGTCCGCGCCTGGACTGCACCCAGCGCCAGACCCCC
Organism: Calotriton arnoldi; assembly: GCA_963921515.1. Classification (NCBI taxonomy): domain Eukaryota; kingdom Metazoa; phylum Chordata; class Amphibia; order Caudata; family Salamandridae; genus Calotriton; species Calotriton arnoldi. The sequence goes on from CAWUFW010007961.1 coordinate 408,523, forward strand.
TGGGCCGTGCGCCCCCCGCACCATCCTCGAGGACCGACGCCGATACGATGCCACCACACTCCACGCTCTCAACCCCGGACAAACGCACAACTGCTTCAAGGCCGCACCGAAACGCACCCATGGTCCCTTCACCTGCCGGAACTGCAGCTACACCAGCCTCAGAGCCACCGGGCGCCCGCCAGAAGGACCTCAACCACCTCCGATGCATCCTATTGAACACCCGCTCCGCACGCAAACACGCCGTCGAGCTCTGGGACCTGCTCGACACATCATCACCAGACGTCGCCTTCCTGACAGAGACCTGGATGAACGACTCCTCCGCCCCCGACATCACCATAGCCATCCCAGACGGCTATAAGATCACCCGCAGAGACCGCGTCAACGCAGTAGGAGGAGGAATCGCCATCGTCCACAAGAACACCATCAGGGTCTCGACCAGCACCGACAACACTCTCAGCACCGCCGAACACATGCACTTCCAGATCCACACGGACCCCAACACCACCCTTAGAGGCACCCTTGTCTACAGACCCCTGGGCCCCGACCCCAGTTCAGCGACTCCATCGCCGACTTCATCAGCACGCACGCCCTGACCTCTACCGACTACATCCTCCTCGGAGACCTGAACTTTCACCTGGAGAACAACAACGACAGCAACTCCACCACCCTGATCGACAACCTCGCCAACCTCGGTCTGAGCCAGCTCGTCACAACACCGACCCATTCCGCCGGCCACACGCTTGACCCCATCTTCTCCTCAAGCTCCCACGTCTCCTTCAGCCACACCACGGAACTCCTCTGGACCGACCACCGCTGCATCCATTTCACCTTCCAGAAACCCACCACACACCACCGCACCCAACAGATCCCACGCCGCTGCTGGAGCAAAGTCACCGAAGACCAACTACGGGCAACCCTCGCTCTCAGCCCTCCCTCCGACCCATCCAACACCGACGACGCTGCCTGCAACCTCATACGATGGATGGACGACTGTGCCAACACCCTCGCCCCTCTGAAAAAACTCAACTACAGTGACACCACCAAAAGAGCCAGCTGGTTCACCTCGGAACTCCTAGCTTCCAAGCGTACCTGCCGGAAACTAGAGAAAAAATGGCACAGTGATAAGACACCGGACAGCCACGCAGCCCACAAAGACGCCATCCGTAACCACCACCACCTCATCAAGTCCGCCAAGAGAATCTCCTTCAAAGACCGCCTCGACAACAACGCACACAACAGCAAGGAGCTTTTCAACATCGTGAAGGAACTCTCCAACCCCAGCTCCAACACCAACGACATCCCGCCGTCGCAACCCCTGTGCGATTCCTTGCCACCTTCTTCCACCGCAAGATCACCGACATCCACGACAGCTTCAACACCCAGACAGCCCCAACTAAGATCGATGCACCAGACCCGCCGCACACCATCGACCACGACCCCCTGCCAGCCTGGGCCAGCGTGAACATCGAGGACACCATCAAGACCATGAGCACAATACACTCCGGCTCCCCGTCAGACCCTTTCCCGCACCACATCTTCAACAAAGCCAGCAGCTCCATCGCACCCCACCTGTGCAACGTCATCAATCTCTCCTTCGAGACCGCGACCTTCCCAGAGAGCTGGAAACACGCAGAGATCAACGCCCTACTCAAAAACCCAAGGCAGACCCGAGAGACCTCAAGAACTTCCGGCCCATCTCCCTGCTTCCGTTCCCAGCCAAGGTCATCGAGAAGATCGTCAACAAACAGCTAACCCGATACCTCGAAGAAAACAGCATCCTGGACCCATCCCAATCGGGGTTCCGCAGCAACCACAGCACTGAGACTGCCCTCATCGCCGCCACCGACGACATCAGGATCCTGCTGGACAACGGTGAGACCGCAGCCCTCATCCTGCTGGACCTCTCCGCCGCCTTCGACACTGTCTGCCACCGCACTCTACGCGCACGCCTCCACGACGCAGGGATCCCGAGACAAGGCCCTGGAATGGGCCACCTCCTTCCTCGCCGGCAGAACCCAGAGAGTCCGCCTCCCACCATTCCGATCCGAAGCCTCCAAGATCACCTGCGGCGTACCCCAGGGATCGTCCCTCAGCCCAACACTGTTCAACATCTACATGGCCCCGCTCGCATGCATCGCCAGACAGCACGACCTCAACATAATCTCCTACACCGACGACACTCAACTGATCCTCTCCCTCACCAAGGACCCCCTCACCGCCAAATCCAACCTCCATGAAGGAATGAAGGCCGTCGCCGATTGGATGAAGATCAGCCGACTAAAACTGAACATGGAGAAGACAGAGGTCCTCATCCTCGGCTCCAACCCCTCAGCCTGGGATGACTCCTGGTGGCCAACGACGCTGGGAGCAGCCCCGACACCCACCGACCACGCACGCAACCTGGGAGTCATCCTCGACTCAACGCTCTCCATGGCCAAGCAAGTCAACGCAGTCTCATCCTCCTGCTTCAACACCCTCCGCATGCTTCGCAAGATCTACAGGTGGATCCCGACAGACACAAGAAGAACAGTCACCCAGGCCCTTGTCAGCAGCAGACTTGACTATGGGAACGCCCTCTACGCGGGAGCCCGGCCAAGCTCATCAAGCGACTGCAACGCATACAAAACGCCTCCGCACGCCTGTTCCTCGATGTACCACGCCACAGCCACATCACCCCCACCTGAGGAACCTGCACTGGCTCCCCGTCGACAGGAGAATCTCCTTCCAAACTCCTCATCCACGCACACAAGGCACTCCACAAGACTGGCCCAGCCTACCTCAACAGACGACTCCTCTTCTACGTCTCCAACCGCCAACTCCGCTCCGCCGACCTCTCCCTCGCCACCGTCCCTCGCATTTGAAGAACCACCACCGGCGGCAGATCCTTCTCCCACCTCGCCGCCAAGACTTGGAACACCCTTCCACTAAGCCTACGACAGACCCAAGACCTGCTGACCTTCAGGAGGCTACTCAAGACCTGGTTGTTCGACCAGTAGCAGCAACCCCCCCCTTTTTTTTCCCCAGCGCCTTGAGACCCTCGCGGGTAAGTAGTGCGCTTTACAAATTCTGTGATTGATTGATTGATTGAATGCACTAGTGTCTGAATGAGTCTGTGAATGTATTTTGTTTTTCAGCGAAATTCGCAAATTGTGATGTTACACGGGGTGCCTTGCTGACAGTCGCGGTGAATTCGCGAATATCGTGCATGGAAGACCCCTATATTCATGCCAGAGGGCCAGAGGACACCCAACCTGACCCTTTATTCCACTTTCAACCCTTTTGTTTGAGTCCCGGGGACTGTTCCGATGGGCAAAAATAGTGGCCGCAACTCTCGGCTCAGGTTGTGGCCTGCCAATCACAGCATTCCTGTTGGCGTGCGCATTCGTGATTCATTGAAAAATAGTCCCAAATTATTTGCTGCCCCAGATTTTCAAATTTTGATTTCCTTTAATATCTCGTAAACTACTGAACGGATTTACACCAAATAACAAAAAGCACAATCTACTGAACAAAGGCTATCTTTCTGCAAACTTTGGTGTAATCCATTCCAGCGGCTCAGGCTGCAGGTGTGTCTAAAGAGTCTATGGGAATTAACATAAGGAAATACACTTTTTTTGACCCCCCCCCATTTTTCTCGCCCCGTTTAACGTACCGCCTGGAAACTTTCCATACACAATAAGAATCACTGGCACACTTTTTTGGGACAATTTTGTGAAGATAAGTCAAACAGCAGCAAAAATATAGGCAAGTCAAAAAGCGCTTTACCTATGGAAACACGGTCCTAAATATATATATATTGGTGTGAGCAAGCCTGTGGATACAGGCGAAACGCGTTACCAAGACCGTAATAAAAGAATCTTTCTTTTTGAATATAACCGGAGTCCTCGTGTTGGTGTCCAGGGACCGGACGGAAACTGGAGTTGGTGGTTATATATATATATATATATAGATATATATATATATAGTCAATGTGCCTCTTGTTCTTTCATGGCCTTCAGCTTGATCTGACATTGCTTATTATAATTGCATCAATTTCTGGCACGCAGAGGGATTCTCCTATGACGGACCCTCGCTGATGTGGTGTGTTTCTCGCTTGCTTTCACTTACCACCCCTCTTTCCCTGTTTCGACTGATCTGGGAGGTTGTATTACCATTCCACCTCTCAGGAAGCCCTAGGAGGCAGATTGGTGAATTATTGTCTGAGTCTAGAGCCTGACTCTCCTTCTTGGGAACAGTCACAGTCCTGACAGTGATAGGATATATATTTAAGAACTGTAGGCGTCGAGTAAGATAAGCAACAGTCTGGTCAATGGTAAGCTGAATGAATAGGAAGCGCAACCTAATATATAAGAAATAATTAAATAAAAGAAGCAGTCGTTCTTAAACCTGTGCTCTGGGGACCTCTGGGGGTCCGCGACACCTACTCAGGGGATGCTCAGAAAATAAAAAAAATACATATTAACTGATTAATAAAGTGTATGTACACAAAGAAGTAAAATGTGCATTTGTTTGATGAATGCTTGTTTCTGTAATTTTGTGTATTGTTTTGCTGTTCAACTCCACAGAATTGCTTAGGCCGGGGTCCCTAGATCCCAGTTATCACCCAATGGGTTCTCCAAATTCCAATTCCAATAGTAATATAGTGGCAGAGAGTCCCTGGGTTCAATTAATGAATAAGTGGGGGCCCACAGAAATAGAAAAATTGCAATGGCTTATCAGGAAAAGGAATCAAGAAAGCGGTATAGAAGTCAAAAGTATGCGCTTGCGTGAAATCTTTATAAAGGTATGACAGTAGTAGAAACAGTACGGGCTAAGGTAGAGCCCATTTTTTTAGAAGGGGCATGAAAACTGAGACTGTGGACAAAATATTGGTTCCAAAATATTGTGTGACATGAATATTGTATTAAAAACATTGAGACAACCAAAATATTGTGGAGCAGAATTTCAAAGGTATGAACATTGTTTTTGGTCCATAATATTTTGTAATAATATTGCCTTATTTAACCCCTTCGCTGCTAGGGCTTCCCTCCATACCACCCCCTTGCGTAGCCTTTTTTTGGCTATTATAAGTTGTAGTTCCAGGTCATTTTTGCCGGAGCGGTGATCCCACACAAAAGTGTAAGGAAAATGTGATTCTTTTAGCTAAATTTGAGGTTTGCAGGGGATTTTGGGTAGGAAAACGTTGGGGGATCCATGCAAGCCACACATACCTGGACTCCTCCGGGTGTCTAGTTTTCAGAAGCGTCTGGGTTTGGAAGGTTTCCCTAGATGGCTGCCGAGCCCGGGACCAAAAACAAATGACCCTTTGCAAAACCAGGTTGTTTTGTGATAGATAATTTTGATGTCTCCACAATACATTTTAGGCCCTTGCCTGTCGCAGGCACTTAGCCCACCCACACAAATGAGGGACCATTTTTATCGGGGGACCTGGGGAAACATGGGGTGCTAGGAAATTTGTGTCAGCCCGGTGATCCCACCACTTTCCCACCCAGAAATGTGAGAAAAATTTGATTTTCTTTAGCTAAATTTGAGGTTTGCAGGGGATTCTGGGTAGGAAAACATTGGGTAATCCTCGCAAGTCACACCTCCCTGGACTTACCTGAGTGTCTAGTTTTCAGAAATGTCTGGGATTGGTAGGTTTCCCTAGATGGCGGCCGAGCCCGAGATCAAAAACGCAGGTGACTCCCTTGCAAAACAAGGTCTTTTTGTAATCGATAATTTTGAAGTCTCCAAAGTACATTGTGGGCCGTTTCCTGTCACGGGCACTAGGCCTACCCACACAAGTGAGGTACCATTATTATCGGGAAACTTTGGGGAATGCTGGGTTAGTGAAAGTTTGTTGCTCCCCTTAGATTCCAGAACTTTCCATCACAGGAATGTGAGGAAAATGTGTTTTTATTACCAAAGTTTGAGGTTTGCAAGGGATTCTGGGTAACAGAACCTGGTGAGAGCTACACAAGTCACCCCATACTGGATTCATCAGGGTGACTAGTTTTAAAAAATGTACAGGTTTGCTAGGTTTACCTCTGTGCCGGCTGAGCTAGAGCCCAAAATCCACATCTAGGCACATTGCTAAAAAAGGGTCAGTTTTCTGTGGAAAAATGTGATGTGTCCATGTTGCATTTTGGGCCATTTCCTGTCACGGGCCCTAAGCCTACCCACACAAGAGAGGTAACATTTTTATCGGGAGACGTGGGGGAATGCTGTGTGGGTGGAAGTTTGTGGATCTGCACAGATTCCAGAACTTTCCATCACAAAAATGTGAGGAAAATGTGTTTTTTTTTACAAAGTTTAAGGTTTACAAGGGATTCTGGGTACTAGAACCTGGTGAGAGCCACAAAAGTCACCACATGTTGGATTCCCCTGAGTGTCTGGTTTTCAAAAATGTATAGGTTTGCTAGGTTTCCTTTGGCCGGCTGAGCTAGGGTCCAAAATCCACAGCTAGGCACATTGCCAAAAAAGGGTCAGTTTTCACTGGAAAAATGTGATGTGTCCGCGTTGTGTTTTGGCCCGTTTCCTGTCGCTGGCACTAGGCCTACCCACACAAGTGAAGTACCATTTTTATCGGGAGACTTGGGGGAATGCTAGGTTGGTGGCAGTTTGTTGCTACCCTTAGATTCCAGAACTATCTATCACAGAAATTTGAGGAAAATGTTTTTTTTTTGCTAAGTTGGAGGTTTGCAAGGGATTCTGGGTAACAGAACCTGGTCAGAGGCACACAAAAGTCACCTCATCATGGATTCCCCTTGGAGTCTAGTTTTAAAAAATGTACAGGTTTGCTAGGTTTCCCTAGGTGCCGGCTGCGCTAGAGCCCAAAATCCACAGCTAGGCACATTGCGGAAAAAGGTCAGTGCCTAGTAGGCTTTCTGCCGCCCTGGGGGGGGCAGATCGGGGGCTATTGCCTCAATATACCTCCAAAGGGGGCAAAAGGACTGTGGCTAATTTTTTTGGGTGGGGTGGGGGCATTGGTGTGCCCATTCTGTGGAGCCCCCACCCCTATGTTTAAAAAAGCCTGCGTAATCCCTGGCGCCTAGTGGGCTCTCTGCCCCCCGGGGGGCAGATCAGGGGCTATTGCCCCCATATGCCTCCTGGGGGGCAGACAGGCTGTGGCAATTTTGGAGGGGTGTAGTCGCATGTTCATTCTGGGCAGCCCCCACCCCTGAACTTTGAAAAAAAAGAATACCTGATGCCTAGTAGGCCTTCTGCCTCTCCGGGGCGGGGGGCAGTTAAGGGGCTATTGCCCCCATCTGCCTCCCGGGGGGGCAGAAAGGCTGTTGCAATTTGTTTTGGGGTGGGGGCATTGGCATGCCCATTCTGGGCAGCACCCACCCCCTATGTATCAAAAAAATAATAATCCCTGATGCCTAGTGGGCTTTCTGCCCGGCTACTGCCCCCATCTGCCTCCTCAGGGGCAGAAAGACTATGGCATTTTTTTTGGGGGGTGGGGGCATTGGCATACCCATTCTGGGCAGCCCCCACCCCTGAACTTTGGAAAAAATGTCTCCCTGGTGCCTAGTGGGCTTTCTGCCCCCAGGGGTGGCAGATAAGGGGCGATTGCCCCCATATGCCTTTCGGGAGGGGGGCAGAAAGACTGTGGTAATTTATTGGGGTGGGGGCATTGGCAAGCCCATTCTGGGCAGCCCCCGCCCCTACATATAAAGAATAAGAATAATCCCTGATGCCTAGTGGGCCTTCGCCCCCCCCCCCTGGGGGCAGATCAGGGGCTACTGCCCCCATCTGGGCATCCCCCACCCCTGAATTTTGGGGGGGAAATTCCTTGTGCTTAGTGGGCTTTCTGCCCACGGGGGGCAGAAAGACTGTGGCAATTTTTTTTGGGTTGGGGCATTGGCAGGCCCATTATGGGCAGCCCCCACTCCTCGGTACAAATAAAAAAAAATGAATCCCTGGTGCCTAGTGGGCTTTCTGCCCCCACTGGGGGGAAGATTAGGGGCTATTGCCCCCATCTGCCTCCTGGGGAGGCAGAAAGACTTTTGTGTTTTTTGGGGGGGAAGGGTGGGGGCATTGGCATGCCCATTCTAGGCAGCTCCCACCCCTGACCTAAAATAAATAATCCCTGGCGTCTAGGGTGCTTTCTGCCCCCCCTCCCGGGAAGGCAAATTGGGGGCGCAGAAAGACTGATCATGCCAGTTTTTCTGGGGGGGAGCATAGGCCCTTGCCCAAGGGGCCGCTGCCCCCTCCCTGGTGCCTATGTTATGTTATGTTAATTGGGATTTATATAGCGCGTAATCACCAGCAGGTCTCTTAGCGCTTAAGAGAGAGTAGCTGAACCCCCACCATCGCTATCTGTCAGTACACCCGGCCAGAGCGTAGGTTGTTCCCAGGCCTCTGTGAATAATAAGGTCTTAAGCTTCTTCCTGAATGGAATAAGAGCGGTTTCCTTGCGCAGTCTTTCTGGTAGCTTGTTCCATAGGTGGGGGATCAGAACAGAGAAAGCTCGCCCGCCCCTGGTAGTTTTGTTGAACTGCGGACAGGACAATAGGCCTGCCTCGGACGAGCGGAGGGTAAGTCCTGGCACGTAGCTCCCAAGGCGCTCCTTGATGTATTCTGGGGCCTGTCCATGAAGGGCTTTGTGAGCGATGCAGAGGCCCTTAAACCTGGCTCGCTGCTTGACGGGGAGCCAGGTGCGGCATGTGAGCGTCTTGGGAGTTTGAAAATCAACCTAGCTGCATCGTTCATTGTTACTTGCAGCTTGCCTAACAGCTTCTCTGGTAGTCCAATATACAGGGCATTGCCGTAGTCCAGCCGAGACACGATCATTGCCGACACCACCATCCGCAGGGTTGAGAATGATAGGAGAGGTGCCAGTTTCCTCAGTTGTCTCATCAGGCCCACACAGGTCCCGACCACAGTGGACACTTGGTTCGACAGGGTGAGCTTGGCATCTATTTTGATGCCTAAGCTCTTTACAACCGGCACTGGTGTGGGTGTGGCACCTAACTCCTGTGGCCAGAAGAGGTCAGTCCAAGGGCTACTTCCCGTGGTAATAGTTAGAACCTCTGTTTTGTCAAGATTAACTTTGAGGGAGTTGGTTTTCATCCAGTTGACTGTGTATCTGAGAATACTTTGAGCACATGAATGAGCTTGAGAGGAACTGTCGATTTGAAGGATCAATTGGGTGTCATCCGCATAGTTGAACACCTGACAGTCCATTTGGGCCAGTGCTGCCACCAATGGCTGGAGATAGGTGTTGAAAAGCAGTGGGGACAGAGCCGAGCCTTGCGGGACTCCGCAAGTCAGTGCCCCTTTGTTGGACACGCGGTCTGCTAGATGGATCCTTTGTGTCCGATCTGTCAGAAAGGAGGAGATCCATTGATGCACCACCCCACAGATACCCATATCATAAATGCGGGCCAGTAGTTGGTCATGATTCACCGTGTCAAACCCAGCTGTGAGGTCTAGCAGAATTAAGGCACAAGGCTTCTTCCTGTCGGCCGTAAGCCTGAGCTCATCCAACACCGATAGCATCACCAACTCTGTGCTATGGTGGGCCCTAAAGCCTGCCTGCCGTACCTGGAGTACCTGCTATTTCTTGATGAATAGTGAGAGGGTTCTAAGGACGTGTTGTTCCATTACTTTGGCCAGAAAGGGGAGCTGAGATATGGGTGATAGTTCCTCAGGTTGGCGACATCTGCCCCTTCTTTTTTTAGCAGCGGGGTTACCCTGGCTTCCTTGAGGCTAGGTGGGACCCTCCCAGTAGTCAGAGATTGATTAATCAGGGAGAGAATCTCTCTCTCCATCACTGGGAGAGCCATTTTGAACACTCTTGGTGGGCAGATGTCCGTTGGCGACCCTGACTTGATTCTAGTCATAATGTGGGACAGAGAGTCTCAGTCTAGCATCGGAAAGGTTGAGACTATCTCGCTGTGGTCGCGTGGCGGTGCTTCCATAGCCAGGGGGTTCTGTATGGTGTGGGTATTGTTTATGTCAATTAAAATGCCCCTGACCTTGTGTAAGAAAAAGGTCTGGAACCTATTGCAGTCTTCTGAGCTGGCAATTGTTTCCTGCTCCTGGTTTTGACTTAGTTCCTTCAATACTCTAAATGTTTCCTTCTGCGTGTTATCCGCCTCCCTAATCCTGGTCTCATAGTACTCGGCCTTTCTTGCAATGATGGCTTTTTTGTATATGGCTGCCCTGGCTTTATAGTCCTTGAGCGCCTCTGGGTCGTATGATTTACGCCACTGTCTTTAGTGTTGGCGTAGGGTTTGTTTCTTTCCCCTTAGTTCCTCGGGGAACCCTTGTTCCTCACCCTTTCCTTCCGGGCAGGTGCCACCTTATTGAAGGCTTCTCTCAGCCTGTTAGTAAGAGACTCACTTTCCTGATCAAGGTCATCAGGCTGTATCCTCCTAGACAGGTTATCTCTCAAAGCTTCCCCTAGGCTGCCTGCCTCAATTTTGCTCCACCTTCGTACTACCCTCCATTCCGGGGGTGGTTGCATGGGCCGTCTAGCCAAAGGGACCAAGAAGCTGATCAGATAGTGGTCTGACCAGCTGCAGGGTCTGATGTCTGTCAGAATGGCCGGTGGCTGAGTGGACCAAATGAGATCTAGGGTGTGTCCCTATCGTGGGTGGGGGACTCCACAAGTTGTTGTAGCCCCATTGTGGTCATGGCCTCCTCCAACTTACTGGCCTGTGACTCTCTAGGCATCTGGTCCCAGTGGTAGTTGAAATCCCCCACCACCAGGAGTTGTTGATACCGTGAGCGTAGGTCACTGACCATTTCGTTGAGTAGCTCGTTGAACAAGGGGGTCGACAGGGGTGGGCGGTACACCACCATTATTGCCAGGCAGGAAGATTTGAAGCTTATTTTTGCCCTTAAAAGTTCTGCGCCATCTAGGCTCTCTGCAATGAGCCTTTCTACTACTAGCTGCTTGTTGTAAAACAGTGCTACACCCCCCCCCCCCTTTTCCCGTCCTGCCTGTTATGCATCAAGACATCATAGTCCATGGGAAGGGCTGCTACAAAATCTGGCCCTGAACCTCCTTTCAGCCAGGTTTCTATTACTGCTAGGATGTCTGGGGTTTCATCATGTAGGAGCGAGAAGATCTCTAGGTTATGTTTCTGGAGGGACCAGGTATTTAGTACTACTGCCCTTAATCCTGAGGGTTCTCAGTTCCCCACACCCTTAGGAATATGGGACTGCATAGCAGTTCTGTCTCCCATCCCATGTTTAACAAGAAGGTTCTCTGACCTCTATTTTTCTTCCACCAACTTGTTCAGAGGGTAATCCCTGTGCTCTAGTGCCCGTAGTTCCTCCGCTGAATAGGCCTGGATTTGACCTGGGGTCCTGGCCCCAGTCGGACGCGTACGGGCGCATATGGGCTTGCCTTAGGCGCACCTTTGGCACGCCCGCTGAGCGCGTCCGCTCCAGCCTGGCTAAAGAACACTCCCTCACCCCACCCCACCAATCAGCCCTGCTGTGCAGCAGCTGAGGTCCCAGCAACAACTAGACCGCGTAGCGGCGGAAGTGAGTAGGTGTTGGTGCCCTATGTGTCGGCACAAGTACGTAAAATGACGGTGAGAGATTAAAAGATAGCCACATCCCTGCTTGGGGATCGCACTCCACGGGCGATACCCAAGCAGGAATCCACTAGGGAAGGGTACCATTGGAAAGGGGAGATTCTCCCCTTTCTAACGATACCTCTCCCATGTAATTCAGTGCTCGGGGGTGGGCTGAGATAGCCCCACGAGCACCGAAATAATGAAACTGAAATTAAGTTTCAGTTTAATTATTTCAATGTCATGACGTCAGCGCGCCATGCGCGTGACCGTCACCACATTGAAACATAAAAAAAGGCTTGGGAGGTTGAGGAAGCTCTTCCCCACCTCCCGAGGCACAACTAAAAGAAAAGGAAATCCCTCTTCTGTCTGCAGCAGAGGGATTTTGTGCGCCTGTGCACATGACGGAATGGTCATCCGAAGGGGTTAATATAGCTCACTTTAATATAGTTGTACTAAATATATTTATTTAATTAGTTTATTATATTTTACTTTATATATTAATTTTAGGTGCTAGTATTGTTAGTACAATTGTTAATAGCTTTTTAAAACATACCTTTTAATTTTAAATGTTTAATTTTGTTTTATATTTAATTTGTCGTTTATAAAATAATAGTTGTTCGGTGTTAGGGGAATAGGGTTGGACATTAATCAAACTATAGCTAAACAAAAATACCTAACAGTGGTACCTTCTAACTACCAGCACCTAACCTACATTTACTCCAACAGTCTTATCCCTTCAATACTACCTGGGATCTGTGTGCACACTGAATAGCACCCACCGTCACAGTGCTTATTCCTTACAATTCAAAATTAAAGCACAGGTGCACCACACAGCAAAATCTAATCAATAAGAAAAGTCCATATCCAGACACAAGAGTTCTTCAAGTTTTTCTTTCCTTCATTTTATTCCATTTTCATTTAGTGTGGATAAAACACAGAGTCCAGCTCTAATCATTCAATACACAGTACAGCCGACGCGTTTCGTCCTAATATAGGACTTCTTCAGGGCACTAGAAGAAGGTAAGACCCAGCGCTTCCATGGAATGAACGGTCATAGGATTCCCTGCTAGTGAGCTATTCCCCTTCCGGTATATTTCTAAAATGTATCCAAGCAGAGAGGACATCCCATTTCAAAACAAAACTTAATTTGCAAAACCAAATCGGCAGAAAACCAACAGCCAAGATAGAACTGTCGTGGTTAACGGAGACGCTAGGGAACGTAGCAACAGGCAAAGAGCTAATCTAAATGTAATGTTAATTAATATTTGTATTTTTATTTAAATATTTAATACATTATTAATTATGTAAATTGTTTGTTTAGTTGTTATGTATTGAATTGCAATGTGTTATTTCTACTATATTATTTAATCAAGATATATGAATCAATGAATTTGGATTTATAAAGCACCTGGTTACTCCGAAGGAGTGTCCCCACGCTAATCAGTAGCAACCTATCAGGGTCAGGAAAGTCAAGAGCCAGATGGCTATATATATTATAATTTATATTTATTTAGCCGGTTTATGGGTTTGTCGGGGCAAAGGGTGGGAATTTAATTAAAGTACAACTAATTTGAATTTGCTGGTAATTTTTTTTTATTATAAATGAAATATTTAATTGATTATTAATCATGTTAATTGTTTAAATGCTTGTTTGTTATTTATTTTCGGAGTTTTATATAGCGCAAACTTGACCCGAAGGTATCAGGTATCAGAACGCTTTACATGAGCACCAATTACTTGCAGACGGACACATTCATTTTTTTTTATGTATTTTGGTTTAATTTGCAAATTTCAATGAATATTTGAACATTAATTTTTTGGATAATAGTTTATATTTTAGTAGTGAGTTGTTGGCTTTGATGGTAAAAAGGGCGGGATATTTGAATTACTATTTATTTATTTTAAGGTTAATTTTTAATGTTAATTAAGAAAACCATTTAATTGGTCATTTATCATGTAAATTGTTTAATTTGTAATGGATGTTTACTATAATATTTTTTCTTAAAAGTTTTGTTGTGTTTTTTTAATTTTCTAACTTCCAAAAAGATATATATTTTTAGGAGACAGATTTTTTTTGTCAAATCTGTTTATTGGTAGCACAGTCGGCAATGTACAGCAAATCTCAGAGGAACTCGCTGCATAGTATAGTTTTAAACAGTGTGATTGCAAAGTGAGTATTGAGCATGAATCTGTCAAAGCCATAATTACAGTCACAAAAGGAAGTATAGGATACACTCTGCAGCCTTCAATCAGTTGAACAAACTGGGGATGGGAATAAGAACTGGGGAATAAGGGAGAAGGTAGACAGATGTTGGTTTTGTAGGGAAATAGGGTGGTTAGTTATTGAAGCTGTAATACTTTTTAAATGAATCTTTAATCATATTTCATTAGTTAATTTATAATTAGTTACATTTTTTAAAGTTTGTTTTTATTAAATAGTTAGTAAATGATTTTAATAATAATGTAAGTGATTTTTTATTTTATTTTTGTTTAGCTAATGTTTGAAACTACATATTGATGTATTTATCTTTTTTATTGTACATTTTTGTTTTTTTATTTAGGTTCTTAAGTGAATTTCTTCTTTCTTACATTGTATTTTCTGTTTTAGACTATTTCATATTGGTTTGAATTATAAGTAATTATTTTTAATATATAGTATGATTTAATAGTTTTCTAATCTTAGGTATTTAAGTGTTTTTAGGAAATAAATAGGAGTTGGAATATTACATGTAATCTTTCCTAAGTCCAACACTTTCCTTACTGTTGCTTAGACTGGAGTGGGAATAGTCAATCTAATCCATCCGAAACACAACACTTTCTCCACTATTGCATAGACTGTAGTGAGAATAGTACAACTAACTCCCACCAAAAATCCAAAACTTTCCCTACTGTTGCTTAGACTGTAGTGGGAATAGTAAATCTAATCCCACTGAAGTCCAACTCTTTTCCTACTTGTGTTTAGATTGGAATGAAAATAATAAATCTAACCCCTCCAAAATCCAAAACTTTCCCTATTGTTACTTAGACTGGTGTGGGAATAGTAAATCTAATGCCTCTGATGTACACCACTTTCCTTATTGATGCTTAGACTGGAGTGTGAATAGTAAATCTAACCCCTCCAAAGTCCATAATTTTCCTACTTTTGCTTAGGCTGGAGAGGGAATATTAATCTAACCCTCCTGAAGTACAGCACTTTCCCTATTGTTGCTTAAAATAGATTGGGAATAACAAATCTAACCCCTACAAAGTCTAACACTTTCTCTACTGAGACTGGAGAGGGTACGTAAATCTTACCCCTCTGAAGTCCAACATTTTTCATACTGTTGCTTAGGTGGGAGTTGGAATAGACAATGTAACCACTCCGAAGTCTATGTATTTTTCCTAATGTTGGCTAAATTATATTGACATTAATTATTGTTTACATTGCTGTTAAATCTTGTTTTTACATTTTAAAAATGTGTCTTTTAGGAATGTATATATTATTTGTTTAGGATTTTTTATTGGTATTTAATTTTGTATATATTATATACTATTTTAGTTAATTGTGCAATTTTGTAGCATATGTTTTTATATTTTATTTGAATTACTGGTAATATTATTCTAGTTTTTTTAATAGTAAATATATTGTTTATATTTTTCTTAATAGTCATACACACACACGCATATATATATATATTATTTTTTTATTTTGTATATTTAATTTAAAATGTTAAATAAAATTGTGCTATATCTTTCTATTTATATTTAAATTCATTTTATTATATATATGTTTAGTAATTCAAAATTTATACTACTCTTAATATTTTAAATTACATTTATAAAAAATAGTTTAATTGTTGTAGTTTGATAACTATAATGATACATAGATATACATATACACATATACTTGTGTGTGTTTGTGTGTGAAATTAAATAATTGATTAATAGTACGTATTTTAAATGCTATTAGTTTTATCTATTTAAATATATTAATTTATGGTCTATATTTATTAAAAAAATTATGTTCTTTTCTGTGTTTGGGTGATATTCCCTTACACGATATAATAACTATAGCATCACAATATTATGGTTAACGATGTTTTTGAGACAATATTCTCATGTCTCTCGATATGTGTGCTGACAATATTTCATCAGAAATATGGTATGTGAAAAGCATGAATTGAAAATGTCTTAATATTAACAAAAACAAATGAGTAAGAAAAGGAAGGTCCATATTTTATTGTGCATATGAGACATGTGTTAATGTTGTCCAACGTCCTGATATTATTTTTGTATAGGTCTTAAATATAGATAGGACAAAGGAAAATTGAAAGATATATTGGCTGTACGGTCAAACAGACATTCCCAAAAAAGTGAAACATAAATGTTGGAAATATTAGATTACATTTTTTTTATTGTAAATACCATTACTTATTTATAAATATGCAGTCATTTATTCAAAGTATTGAGAAAAGTCCACAGGGTGAAACATGTTTTGGCTGTTTTTGCTTTAAATCATTGGGTAATCTGAAATGGGTTGATTAAATCACCATGAATAAAAACCACTGACGACAATTTCTACACTCATTTAGGAACACTTATGATTGAGACATAGGGCTTTATTTAGAGTTTGGTAGATGGAATATTCTGTGTACTGGAATGCTCTCATCATTCTGGATATCAGTAGGTCAACCCTGGCACTATTTATGGGGGAAATGTTAAGAAAATGTTCAGTAAGCCTAAAAAACCCTCATGATATGCCCCGTTTTGAGGAGCTTAACTTGGAATATGTGTTTTTTATCGCACATGCTGAAAAATGAAAACAGGGGCATTTTTTTGGGGGGGTGCAATAAATATTGCTTTTTTCACTGGGGCACGTGTAACCTCAGGTCGTAGGGTATGATATAGAATGGAGGGTAACAGAAAATCCTCTGATTTGTTGATAAAGTGTAAATTCTCTCATGGAGAATCCTCTGGCATTATTATCTCTGCCATATTATCTCGGTGGCGGAGATAATTGTGTTGAAGGCTTCTCCACCAGCAAAGCGAGGATTTACTTCATCCTTCCTAAATCAAAGGCTTTTCCATGAGCACTTAAATCTAAATCAGACCTATTATCATAAAAGGCACATAAAGGGGTAGCATAAGAGTAAACAGGAACCGACAACAGAGTACTCAGTTTGTTTAGACTAGGTGATAAGGGAGTTCTGTGGTAGATTATGCTGCCTATTGATAGCGCCTTGTGACATTATACAAGATGGGCTCAATGGGCTTGAATGATAGTCGTGGATTCTATGCCACGTCTCTGTGGGAGAGACCAGATGTTGTGAATAAAAATGAATATTTTCTAAACACTCTCCCTGTATAATTAGAAGTAGTTGTGGTGAGTCGCCTTAAATGAGGGCTTGGAGTGGTGTGGTATGAGCTAGCATAAAATAAGGCAGAGGAGGAGCTTTGAGTGAGAAAAGGTGCCATAATTCTGAAAATATGTACTCTGGGGGAGGTGTCAACCCATAACCTATTAGACAAAGGGCTTGTGATAAAGGAAGAGGGATTGTTTATCCTGAAAGTGTAGAAAAGGGCCTCTTGAGTGAGAAGACTAGAGAGTAAGAATGAGCCACGAATAAGTAAGGTATTGTCTGAAGTAGGAAAAGAATACATAATTAAGTCAAACATGTGTCCGTAGGTAGCCATAAGCGACACTTTAGAGGAGAAGGGGCATGGAATCACCTGTTGGAAGGTAGTGTTGGAGTGAAAAGAAGAACCATAACACATGACAGAAGGCACTATAACTAAGAAGAGAAGCAATAACCTAGAGGATGTGGGAGGTGGACTTAGACAATGAATCTTAATTCAAGCTGAAGTGAGAGGAGAAGTCATAAACCTTTAAATTTCAAGCCTGGAGTGAGAAAAGGAGATATGGATCTTGGAGAAATGAAGGGACTTAACTCAGAACAGGTTTATCCTGGAGCCGCCAGAGGAAAAGGAGCTCAAAAGGGTAAGTGGGTGAGACTCCTGGAAGGAGAGGTGAAACTTGGCATTTAAGCAGAGACATAATTCAGAAGACGTGAGCTCTCAACGATGAGAGAAAACATAACTCTGGTCCTTAATTATGGTGGATGCATACTTCAGGAGAAGGAGGAGTTGGTGTTTTTGCAGAGAAATACTGAACTGGAGCAGCAGAGCTCCAAGGCTATAACTACCAGTGATGCCGCTTATACAGTGGTAGCAGGGATGATTGGTGGGAGGGGACCCCACTGCACCAGCTGCATGAATAATCAGAATACAATTAAAATAGGCATAGTAACTTGTGCCTGGTCTTCTAGTGCTGAACTTCAGACATGGTAGCTGGCTGCTAGATACCAACCCCTCTGCTGCCTGAGTCAGGACTCACAATAGCAGAATAGATTGGAGCAACCCAGGAGGCATAGCCAAAGGAGGCATTTCACCCACGCATTGAGTGGCCAGATAACACTAGTCTGCAACAGTGCACATATTCATCTATGTAATTATAGAGCACTACTCAGCACTTGCTGACTATCCCAGGTAAGGTAAAGAAATAAGCTGTGCCAGTGGTTGCATGGCTTCTGCTCTTTGTCAGAGTTCAGCCTTGCAAGTGGACAGGTGGAGGCTGATGAGATGGTTAGTTGAAGAAAGTGGGGATTCTAAGCTGTGTATAGGAAATTTGAAAATGAATTATTTGAGGGGTGTTTATGCTAGAAGTTGCAATACAGGTAACTTCTCTACAATGGTTTGTGATTGTAAATGTCACCATTATTGATTATTACACCCAGAAGTAGGAATAGTCATACTTCTAAGACCATGGAAAAGTGTGAGAAACTCAGAAAATGAGAAGTTGCTCCCCAGAGCAAGATTCTGATGGAGTAAAAGCTTTACATACCTCTCTCAAAATCGACTGGTTTTTGAGGATATGTCCATTAAAATCAATGGATATGAAACATGTTTGGAGGGTGATGGACTCTGTTCAGGGGGGCCACGTAGCAATCAGAGCCTGAGGTTGTTTGGCTCTGATGTTCTAGAGCTCATCCAAGTATGGATCTGCAAACTGGACCAAGTACAACCCCTGATGTTGCAGTCGCACAGTCCACTTAGGCACAACTTCATGATGTTGCAGCGGTACAGTTCACTTAGGCACACCTTCACAATATTGTAGCATTATAGTCCACTTGGGCACATCTTCACAAGATTGCTTCTGTGCCGGCCACTATTCAGGAGAGATTGTGCTTCGGTCCCTGGAGCACACACGCCACTCGCCACTCTCTCCTTTCTCTTCCTTGGAGGACAGACCTTTAAGCTTCAAGGTTAGCTCCTTCTGGTGTGCTCTGGATAATCGCAAATCCTGCATAGTTGGCACACTTCTTTTACAGCTCATCAGATAGGGTGAGCACCACCAGGACAGGGGGACAGCTTAGGTCAGTCTCCAGGTCATGTCCTCTCACCTCTTTAAAACTGGCTATCAGACAGACACCAGCTCTGGTTGTACAGCAGTCTCCTGAGTACCCTGCGGAGCACTCCCTTCCTTGGGCAAAGAGAACCTGAAACTGGAACAGGAAGTGGGTCAGTTGGCCGCACTTTTATACAGTCCCAGCAGACAGAGGATGTTGATTCTCTGCTTGTACCTCTTTAACCGGTTTTGATTGGTTCTCCTTTCATCTGACTCCTCCAGGCTGTTCTCCAGACATAGCTTTTGTGCAGACTGATGCTCCTCATAGCAGGGGAGTCTCCAGTCTGCAGAACCAACACCAGAGACACATTTTGCACTGGGCTATCAACACCCGCACTGAATAGTGATCAAGAAAAGAAAAAATGGCTGGCCATATCTAAAGGACCCTTCACACACTGAACAACAGAGACTGCAGTCCCACCCTTCACTCCCTCTCCCCATATACCAAATGGTCAATGCTCAGGAAGACTAATCAGCAGCCCATATCAGAAAAATAACCTAATCTAATTTCTAAAGGAAGCCCTGCCTCATCTTTCTCCACTTCAGTATCTGGGTTACCTTCCTTCAGCTTCAGGTATGTCAGCAATACACTTTCACTGTCTTGGAAAATCCCTCACAGCCATCTTGTGCATATTAAAAGGTCACTTATTTGCAAAATGAACCTTGCATGCCTTCATAACTCTGGTTCACTTATACAAATAACGTATGTACCACATAGGCCACACACAAAACATACACTTGGGATTTTAGAGCTAGAATTTGTGTTGGAGATGAAAAACAGTATGAGTAGGCCTTGAATCCAGTGACACATATAAAAAGATCTAGTCAGAACTACTGATTTACAAAACATTGTATGCTTCCACTTCCACTCTACATGCTAAACCCAGGACAAGGACAGTAGTACACTGTTGGTCAAATGAGGACACTGCCACTTTCACAGGACAGGTACAGGACCTCACTAATCAAAGGACAGGCCAAGGCCATCAGGCACACAGTAAATTTGCATTCGACTAGGGTACCAAATACTCACATTCGGGCACTCAAAGGAGGGTAACACAAATGTACACCATGAGCTCTCACCAGTTTGGTACCTGATTTGTATCTGGGGGAATTTTAGCTTGAATTGTTGCTCACCCTGTCCTTTGTTTGAGGGGATATTACACTGCTGCAGAATACTGCAGATAATGAGTGCGCACACACATACACACACACACACACACACTCTCTCTCTACTTTGACCGCTCTTACAGATTCTGTCCCTGTTCTATGTGACAAAAGCTTGCATTGCTGTTGGCCAGATCTATATGTGTTCTTTTTGTATGTGAGGGAAGCTTCCACTATTGCCCTGGGCTGGGCCTTTTTTGTCTGAGGAAATCTTGCTCTGCTTCTGCTCATTGGCACACCTTCTCAATGCATAGATGGGAAACTAGCATCACAACAGCCCACAATTGCATTTGTTATCTGTTTGTGTGCAAGTCCTTGCATTGCTGACAATAACAATCCATCCACAGAAAGAAAAGAAAATGGAGCATAAAGTGAACTCCAGATGATCTCATAATACTAAAGTCCCTCTGTGCAACACGCAGACAGCTCATCACATCAGCCAAAGCAAAGTACTATACCAACACCATCAATGAAGCCACCAACAGAAGCAGAATGCTTTTCATGACAATCAAGCACTGCATCAACCCCCTGCTCAATGCACCTATTCCTCACTCCATAGAAAAGTGCAACGCAGTAACCTCTTCTTCAATGAAAAAATAAAGAAGATCCAACAGCATATCAACAATACCAAACCTGCTTCTATCTTATGTGAACCCCTTCACATAGAATCCTGCAATAGTCAGCCTTTTTTAGCCCTATCGCTCACGGACCTCAATGACAAACACAACTGCCTCAAAGCAACTTTTTTATGAAGATTATACAGTGGACCATCCCACCCTCATATGCACACTGTCGTCTTGAATTGGATTCATCTGCAATGTCCTTCACTTGATCTCCTCCTGTCTTTTCAAGCAGCACCAATTTGTCTAAATGGGTACCTCCAGGTCCCAAAAGATCTCTATACCTGAGGAGTATGCCAGGGTTCCATACTGTCTTCTGCCATTTTCAGCACCAACACTGAACCGCTGGGTGCTCTACTCACAGATAACAGCAAAAAGATTCACTAATATGCATATGAAAAACACCTCTACTTGAAAGTCTTCTCTGCTTCAGACAACCAGTGCCTCAAACAGTGCATGCACATTATCCGGACCTGTATGTCTAGTGGCTGCCTGAAGCTCAACCCAACCAAAGTAATATGTTACTGACCCTGTAAGCACCTGTTCGTTCCATGTAGTGCTGTAGATTCACATGCTGTGCATGCTCCTGACATCTAGTGTTGGACTCGGATGGTGCAAGTTGTTTTTCTATGAAGAAGTCTTTCAAGTCACAAGGTCTCGGTGACTCCTCTTCTAGTTGTAGATGTGCATGGCCACCAACTTCATTGTTAGGTTGCTTTCTCCACCGTCGGGTTTGAATGTGATCCAGTGTCCTCCCGGTCTCGATAAGTTCCTTAGTTCCCGCCGTGGCCTTGAATGTGCTGACTTTCACCGCATCGTGAGTACAGTCTTCCACGCATCACTCTTGCACGTCCGTTCCATCTGCCGGTTCCTCTGACAACCTGCATCCGGTCCTTGGGGCTGTTCAGGCCATCACCTGCTCCAGCCTCCCTTCAAAAAATGACGACACTCACGCTAAATATCCCTGTTATTTGCAAAGAACAACAAACCATAAACAGTACAAATCTGGCTCAATGACACAAACCCCAACTTTCACAAAATGCCAAGTCATCGACACCAACCTCACCCTCAAGGAACACATTGCCAAAAATCCAAAGACGGCCTGGTACCAGCTCTCTCGTCTAAGGAAAGTGAACCTGTTTCTTACGGAAAACAAATTCAGAACTGCCATTCAAGCCCTCAAATTCTTACTTCTCGATGGTTGTAATGGCCGCTATATGGCCTCCCAGACTCCACACGAGCACACCTTAATGGCATCCTACATGCCGCAACACGTCTCATCCACGGCCAGAAAACATATGATCACATCACCTCCATCCTGATGGAACTCCATTGGCTCTCCTTGGCAGCTCGCACCATCTTCAAAACCTTCTGCATCATTTACAAAACCATCACGACCAGCACCAGCCCTGCCAAGTACCACGCATCAGGGGTTAGACTAACGCATTTCAGTGTGGTGGTCCGCATCACCGCACTGAAATGGAAAGTCATGCATAATAGCGCCTCCTCTGCTGTCAAGTGGAGAAGCGCTAGTAATTATGCAGCATACAGTGAAAGTAAAGCTTGAGTGGCAAGCGCCATGCGCGCTGCTCAAGGGAGGCTTTGGGGCTAGCTCAGAGTCGCAAGCCTAAGCCGCTAGGATTCACCAGACTGTGGCACTTTGGCAAAACCATATGAAGCACTGCTCGCACCGTGTTGTTGTGCTGCGGGCCGTTATTTTATCTAAATAGTTGCTGCGATGGGACCTGCCCCACCGGCGGCTGAGACGAATACCCCATGGACCACTGCAGCGGCTGCAGGGAGAGGTTCAGCAGCCCACCGCGCACCAATCAGAGTCCCTGTGCAGCTACTGCTGAGCCTAATCATGCCCGGGCCGGCATTTGCCGAGGGAGTAATCGCGAAGTAAGTGAGTGCCTGTGAGGTATCTCTCACTCTGCTTAATTAGTTTTATAGCGCTAGTCTAGCGCCGGTGTCGCCTCAAAGGAACACGTGTATATATCAGTGGTGGTGAGGGATGAGCGGCATCAGGCATGGATCTACTATGTGAAGCTATTATTCGCCAATCCTGTCAGCCATAGTTAACTTCCAATCCTTTCTGCTGACGATTATTGAGGCCGAGAGCTCGCTGTGTGTCATTAATAGCAGACTGTGCCCCTCGTGAATCCTGTGGTCTCGCCTTGTCTGCCGATGACCATGCATGATCTGATTGGCCAGGGGCAGACGCAGTTGGGTGGCAGTTCTGTTTTTCCTAGCAACGCACGCAGGAGTCAAAGTGGCACCTTTCCTCCTGGTTTCAGCTTCTGTTAGCCGGGGCCTGTCCCTGTTTGGAGCCAGTGTTTGCCCGGCCTCCTCCTCCCACGTACTGGTCACCAGCTCACTAGGCATCAAAAGATTCATGCAATGTGAGTGTTGGTAATACGGCCCTCCTATCCCTGACCCCAGGCAGTATTTCATCATGGGAAGTGCTGTGTGGTGAGTACAGTGCTGCTCAGATCACCTGATACAATGGACAACTGTGGGACTCATGACCCTTTAAACGTTCACTTTAGCTACAAATATATTTTGTATTGAGGTGCATTCCCAGAGTCTGTGTGACCCCCAGCCACCATGAGTTGCTCCGCTGCAAGACTGTGGAGTATTAATAAAATGAGGGTGTGGAAGAAACTTTAATAAAGGTCTTGGCATGAGTTCTGCAATGGACCATAGCTGAAGCAGTTTACTTTATGAAATATTGTTTTGCCTATAAAGCTTAGATTACTTTCAGATTAGTAAATTGAGTTGGTGTCAATAGTCTGTGCAGCTGGACTGCAAGGAGGAGTCTCCGGTTAGTGCCTTTTCATTTTTGGTGCTTTGCAGCAATTTTAAGATCTTCCTCAAGTTTTTCATTGCTCATATGGGTGTCATTTGTCATATTTTTATGTTTCCCTCGTCTTCATTGCTTGATTTTGCTCGCGAGAAAGTGTCACTCATAGTCGTTGAAATGTCACTCATAATTACACTGAAATTATGAAAATGTCACACATAGCTATCTGAAACCTTGGCAGCTATGCAGCACATCTGGTTATCTTGCATACAAGCTAACCATCCCTGTCGGTTCTTCGTACACCAGCCACCAGGACCCTATCATACTGCAGACTAAAAAACATAAAAAGAAACAAGGCAGTTGTCCTTTTCCGTCTATGCACCAGGAACAATATCCCTGTTTCCATTAGGACTGCCCCAACACTGCTCCAATTTAGGAAAGAGTTAAAGAGTCACCTCTTTGAAGAGTACTACATCACAATGAATTAACTGTCCACGACCCAGCTACCTCTCCTATCACTCGCATATTTTATGCCTGTCTTTGCCCCTCTACGGCGAGCTATAGTAATACTGTATTCATACATACATGCGAGTCAAGTCTGCGCTGGTGCGTTCCAGTGCTGTGACTATTCTTGTGCTTCACTCAAACCAGTAATGCTGCTTATTGTTTAAGGGAGGCATTATCTGGTGCTGCTGCCTGTGCTGTGTCTGTTTCTGTGTCAACAAAGTTTACAGTATCATTTGCTTCGCCATGTCCTCTTCTTAACAAGTATGTTAATAAATCATCAAAAGCACACTGATTTGCTGTGTGCTAGAATCTCATTGGGTAAAGTATTGTCCAGATCTGTCTCAATAGAATGGGCTGTTATCGCACAGTGCCTGAGGCCAGTATTAGGTGGTTTTATAACACTGCACTTCTTAAGTGTTACTACTACTCAGTTCAACAGTTCTAATGTTATAGGTATTTTAAGGATGGAAGACAGTGCCATCTCTTCAATTTTTTGAACATGTAACCTGCAGATTGCGCAGTGATTTCAACATCAGGCACTTTAACCTACTCCGCTGCCAAACCAGACAGTCTTGAGGTCCTTATTAGGATGCAATCAGAAAGGTAAAATAGCTTCAAACTTAGGGGCATATTATCAACGTGATTATCGCCGCTTTAGCGGGACTTTTTCCCGCTAAAGCGGCGATAATTCAATCGCCCTATTAGCAAGCTGTCGCTAACTGCTGTTAGCGACAGCTTCTAGGCAATAGCGACCGGGTTGGGTGCCGCTTTGCATGCCAGCGATATTTATCGCTAATGGCATGCAAAGTAGGCGTTCCCAACCTAAAGCGACTGGAAACAGTCGCTAAGGTCGCTATCGCCTATTAGCGAGGCAGGGGAGGTGATTAACGAACCAGCGCTAAACACGTTTAGCGCTGGTTTGTTAACGCCTGGTCCAAACCTGACTTAGCCATGTAATCCAATGGGAGGTGGATTACATGGCTAAATCCCCTCGCCCTATCACCAAGCTAACACTGGTCACAGTGTGAATATCGCTTGTTTTCAAGCGATATTCACACTGTTCTCCAGGGTTTCTATCGCATTGGAGATGAGTGTTGCTGATAGCACGCTATCTCCGCGATAGAAACCTGCGATAGCCGGCGATAATTATCCTAGCGCTAAGTGCGCTTAGCGATAATTATCGCCGGTTATTGCTAATAGGCCCCTTAGTTGTTAAGAAATAATGGGGCCTATTAGCAATAACCGGCGATAATTATCGCTAAGCGCACTTAGCGCTAGGATAATTATCGCCGGCTATCGCAGGTTTCTATCGCGGAGATAGCGTGCTATCAGCAACGCTCATCTCCAATGCGATAGAAACCCTGGAGAACAGTGTGAATATCGCTTGAAAACAAGCGATATTCACACTGTGACCAGTGTTAGCTGGTGATAGGGCGAGGGGATTTAGCCATGTAATCCACCTCCATTGGATTACATGGCTAAGTCAGGTTTGGACCAGGCGTTAACAAACCAGCGCTAAACGTGTTTAGCGCTGGTTCGTTAATCACCTCCCTGCCTCGCTAATAGGCGATAGCGACCTTAGCGACTGTTCCAGTCGCTTTTAGGTTGGGAACGCCTACTTTGCATGCCATTAGCGATAAATATCGCTGGCATGCAAAGCGGCACCCAACCCGGTCGCTATCGCCTAGAAGCTGTCGCTAACGATTACATGGCTAAATCCCCCTCGCCCTATCACCAAGCTAACACTGGTCACAGTGTGAATATCGCTTGTTTTCAAGCGATATTCACACTGTTCTCCAGGGTTTCTATCGCATTGGAGATGAGCGTTGCTGATAGCACGCTATCTCCGCGATAGAAACCTGCGATAACCGGCGATAATTATCCTAGCGCTAAGTGCGCTTAGCGATAATTATCGCCGGTTATTGCTAATAGGCCCCTTAGTTGTTAAGAAATAATGGGGCCTATTAGCAATAACCGGCGATAATTATCGCTAAGCGCACTTAGCGCTAGGATAATTATCGCCGGCTATCGCAGGTTTCTATCGCGGAGATAGCGTGCTATCAGCAACGCTCATCTCCAATGCGATAGAAACCCTGGAGAACAGTGTGAATATCACTTGAAAACAAGCGATATTCACACTGTGACCAGTGTTAGCTTGGTGATAGGGCGAGGGGGATTTAGCCATGTAATCCACCTCCCATTGGATTACATGGCTAAGTCAGGTTTGGACCAGGCGTTAACAAACCAGCGCTAAACGTGTTTAGCGCTGGTTCGTTAATCACCTCCCCTGCCTCGTTAATAGGCGATAGCGACCTTAGCGACTGTTTCCAGTCGCTTTTAGGTTGGGAACGCCTACTTTGCATGCCATTAGCGATAAATATCGCTGGCATGCAAGCGGCACCCAACCCGGTCGCTATCGCCTAGAAGCTGTCGCTAACAGCAGTTAGCGACAGCTTGCTAATAGGGCGATTGAATTATCGCCGCTTTAGCGGGAAAAAGTCCCGCTAAAGCGGCGATAATCACGTGGATAATATGCCCCAATGTGAGTATGAAGAACTTGTTTTTGCTTTGTAGTTAATAATATAAAAGGTTAGGCAGAGTAAATCTCAAAATTTGCAGTTACCAAAATAATCATACTTTTTCTTAGCAAATATATTTCTATTGTCCATCATTATTCCTAGTGTTACAGTTAGTGTTCCTGCCTGTAATTGTAGTCGGGGAGAGCAAGTGTGTGACTGCAGAATGTGTTTTCCCACTTCAAAGCTGCTGACAGAGAAGTGCAATAATGTAGGTAGCAATAAAATAACCGTTGTGGAAATTATCTCTTATTAGCAAGTGTTAATGCAAAAGAAACATGCTAACCGAAATGTGTTGGCTCTCCACGTGCCCGCTCTCTTTTTGGGTTATAGCTTTGGGTTATAAAACTGTAATGTAGTGAGAGGAAGTACATAATTTGTGAAGGGAAAGGGTGATTAGTTTTGACGTGGCAAGTACAGACTAAGTAAAAAGAGGTTATGAAGTGGCAGAGACAGTGGCGTAGCTAGACCTTTGGCTGCCCTTGGCGGTCCCTGCGTTTGCGACTCCGTGACGGCCACAGGTAAGAGTGGGAGAGGGGGTGCCTGGCGATTCCTGTGTTTGCTGCCCCGTGATGGCAGGTAGGAGTGGGAGGGAGGCCACCGCCCCCAAAACTCTTGCCACCCGGGGTGGACTACCCTTCCCACCACCCTCCTTGCTACGCCACTGGGCAGAGACACCAGACAGGTTGGGGAGTCATCCAATGGGAGATGGGAGAGGGGGGAATTTCTTTGCTTGCATTAGAGCCGATAGGCAAACTGCTACAACCCTGTGGAGTTCAGAATAATAGGAGAAGTCACAATTCAGAAATGTTTGGACATAGAGTGAAATGGAATGAAATAGCAGCACATGTGAGAACTGCCCTGGAGCATGCAAACTTGACACGTCACACACGGAGCTCGTAACTGACATCTTTATTCACCAGCTTACAGGGCCAGACTGGGAACCCAAAGCAGCCCTGGCAAGTTTCTTGGACCAGCCCCTGGGGAGGCACTGCCTGGCCCCAGGAGGCTGGAAACGCTTGCTTCCTGCTTTTGTTAAGGGAGGCCGATATTGCAGCACTGCAGCAAAATCGGCCCCCAGTAACAAAACCAGCCCACACCGATGCAAAGCCGGTCCCCACCCTTCCAGCCTCCTGGGGAAATGCCCGATGCCTGGTGCCACCAGTCCGGCCCTGCCACCGTACAACATTCAACTGAACTTCTCGTTATCTCCTAACTATTAATGACCACACTTTAATACCACCCCAAATGGTTACGTAATTCTCTCATTGAGTCCATCCAGAAGCGTGGGGTCTTAAGACAATGCATCTTTCCTCTTGTTAAATAAAAAGGTGTCAACAACAGCAGCATTTTATATTTCTTCGATAAGTTGTCTCGGTACTCCCACTCTTCAGTCAGATTGATTGGTCTGAGGTAGTTGAGATGCATCCTGAGTGGACACTGAGGGTACAGGAGCCAATGTTTGATCTGGGCCATCAGGTGGGGCAGCCCCATCTGGCATTACAAGGGCCAATGAATGTCAAGATAGATGTCTGAAATGTGACAAATCCCTTGTATTGGATTTTCCAGTTATCATATGTCCTTTACGCGTCACAACTGTCAGAGGCTCAGCAGCAAATGAAGGATCTGTTTTCCGCTTATCTTTTTTGTTTTACAAGAACCCAGTCTCCTTCATTGAACACACGTTCCTGAGTTCTCTGACATTGATCAGCATATGTCTTCATTGACGTTTTCGAGCAGTGTCAGTGGGACATACCTCGTCAGCACTCTGAGGTTGTTCAGTGGTCCATTGTGGTTTGTTGGTTCTTACAGCTCTCCCAAACAGCAAGGTGTCAGAATTTTCATTGATGGTGGAATGAGGAGTCGAATGATAGACATGGAGGGCTTGACATCAGGCCTGACTCAGCTCGATTCCCTCCATCGATGCACATTGAATCACTCTCTTTAGGGTATAAACCGTACCACAACATTGTTGGCTTTGGGCCACAAGGTTGTACTCTTTTGGTACTTTTTTTAAATTTATTTTTTATTAAAGGTTTTGTTTATTGAGGATGTAAATGAACATATACAATATATGCAAATATCATCGATGAGCATACATAAAGCGACCAAATAAAACAATCCCACCAAGCCGTGGGTGGGGAAAAACAGTTCTGCATCACGTGGTTTTGCTGCAACAAACAAAGTATCATGCATTGGGTTATGTGCATTAAATAGCTAAGGTGTCAGTCAGTCAGTCAGAATAACTTTATTTCGCCAACACAATGTAGGCATAAAAAGTATACTACATATAAGAGAAAAGAAAACATTTCACAGCATTACAACACAGTTAAAATATTAACAATATTAAAAAGCTATTACATTTAAAAGACAAATTCATATTTATTTACACAATAATAGGTTCATTTCATTTGTAGATATAGAATTTTAGCCGGTTATAGATCTCTTTTTTAGTGCCAGTAATAAAAAAGACGCTAGAGAAAAACAAATAAAAGGATCAGGTAGTAGCTGGAGATAGTAAAGGGCTACACGACACTGGTTAAAATTCATTTTACGCATAATAGGGATAATAAAACGCTTCCTTTCATCATGATAAAATTTACAGAAAAACAAAAAATGTATATCATCCTGTGCAGATCGATTATCACAGGTACAAAGTGGGAGTTCAGAAACAGCATAAACATTACGGGGAGAACCCAACATTAGCGAGATGTAATTTAGTCGAAACCTCACCAGAATGTACCTATGTCGCAGATTAGTAACAAAGGATAGATATGTTAAATTTGGGTTCATTACGTTTATACTAGGGCCATTCAAGTAGGATTTAACTGTTGACAGAGTAATGTTTTTAGTCTCCCTTCTTATCTGTCGATTAGAAAGTAGTCGGGTTTTTAAGTCAGTTTTTGATATAGAACTACAAGTGGTAGGATCCAAAAAAGATAATGTAGCCCAGCCGCCTTCAGTGTTGATTCAACATAAGTTAGCCAAATGATGTTACCCGCTCCATCTAGTTTCAAAACATCTTTGATAATGTCTCTTGTCAGAGCAAGGGTCTCCTTTCGCCATATTGAGTGCCACATTAGAATCGGGGCCATTGCAATTATATCAGTAATATAAGGAGTCCTCAGTTCCATGTGACACTTATAATTGGCACATGACTTTGGTAGCGAGAGGACCCTTTTCAAGAAATTATCTTCAATAATCTGCAATTTTGTACAGTCTTTCATGCCCCAGACAGCTGCCCCATAAGTGGCGGTAGATACAGTCTTGGCTTGATACACTGTTTTTATTAAGTCTATTGGTTTTAAACCAGTTTTTTATAAACTTACTTAAGGCCCCAATGTTTTTTTCCATCTGAATTCCTCTGTTAACAATCATTGTTTGCCACTTTGATTGAGAGTCAAACGTAATCCCTAAAGAGTTAAAAGAATCAACAACCCCCAATTTTCCCCCTTCAGTAGCGATTTGCGGATAATTTCGATGTTTTGAACCTGCTACTAAAATAAATGACTTTGAGTAATTAGCTTTCATGCCTAGATTGTAAATAAATTGAGTATAATCCTGGACTAGGCAACGCAGTGCATTACTGGTACGAGCTAAAAGAACAGCGTCGTCCGCATATAATAAAATTGGGACCTGCACTGAATTAATATACGGGACATCTGGTGTAGAGCCCAACAGTGCAGATTCCACACCATTCGTGTAGAGTGCGAACAGGAAGGGAGCAAGAACGCACCCCTGCCTCACACCTCTTACAATTTTAAAAGACCTGGTGCACTCACCATTCCTCCCATAGCGAACGCAGGCTGAGGCATCTGTATATAGATCACGAATGATATTAATAATCTTCAGGTCAATACCCATTGCCTCCATGATCTGCCACAGCCTAGGCTGTGCCACGCAGTCGAAGGCTGCGGACAGATCCATGAAGGCTAAATGGAGATGACCTTTTTTGCAACCGTGTATTTAGCTATGATTAGACTCAGGTTAAGACACTGATCTACAGTGCCTTTCCCTTTTCTGAAGCCAAACTGGCATGGGATAATAATCTTCTTCTCTAGTGCCCAATCCTCTAGTCTGTTTAAAATCAATCTCCCCATTAGCTTTGCAGTAGAGTCAATTAAGGAGATAGGTCTATAGTTTTTCGGAATCGACCTATCCCCTTTTTTATATATGGGGACGATTACAGTTGTTTTCCATGATGGCGGTGCATTTGTTTGAGCAACTTTATTAAAAACATTTGTTAAAAGTGGAGCCCATAGATCTTGGTTATCTAGGAATAAATCTATAGGGACTCCGTCTGGACCTGGAGCCTTTGCTCGTTTGCATTGATTTAAAGCATATTTCGTTTCAGCGAGTGTAAAACTAACAGGAGGCTCATCAATCTCCAAAGCATGGGAAAAGGATTGAGGAATTGTCATGTCGTCCACTCCGAAAAGAGCTTCAAAGTGAATCACCCATGCCTCCTGGCCGACATTGCTATCTATAGTCATAGCCTGCTCATCCTTTAAGAACGGGGCATTAAATAGCTAAGGTGTATAATTGTCTCAGGGCTCTTCAGTTGATACAGTCCGCAAGTATTGTAAAAACGGTTCCCAGATGTCCGTAGGCCTAGATGAGGAAGGGAGCTCCTCCGCATGAAGAACGAACCTGTCCCTACAACTCGCCAGGTCGTGGAGCCAGCGCGCAGTCGTTGGTGCTGCTGTGCTCTCCCAAGTCATTGCCACCCGCCTTTTGGCCATTAAGAGAGCCACCTTCACTAGTTTCCCCGTGACCCCCTTGACAAAGGGCACCAGTCCCAGCAAGCAAACGTGTGGGGAGCATTATAGATCCAACGCCACCATTTTGGATAATGTGCGGATTACCTCCACCCAAAATTGTGCAATCTTGGGACATTCCCAGGACAGGTGCCAAAAGTCAGCGCCAGTCGCACCACATCGCTTACATAGGTCAGTGTCCCGCAGCCCGTGTTTAAATAACCTACTGGGAGTATGGTACACTTGGTGCAAATATTTATAATGAATTATCCGGAGATTCCCGTTTGAAGTTAGGGCCCCCGTGAGCTTGCAGCAATATTCCCAGTCAGGTAGCGTTAAGGGCGGATCTAGCCGAGCATTCCAGGATTCGAAGCTGCGGTTATGAGATCGTGGCTTCTCTTCCCTTGCGGTGCGATAGAGCTTAGTGAGAAGATGGCGTCTGGATGGGCTGGTGAGTAGGGTGTGTAGTGTTTGTAATGGGGTGGGTTCTGCGGGGTAAGTGTGGTAATGAGTTTGTAGCGCTTTTTTCAACCTGTGAAAGTAGAACATAAATAGTGGCGTTTTGTTCTGTACATAATCGAGATCGTCATGCGATAGACAAACGCCGTCCGGGAACAGATCGTGCATCTTAACTAGTCCTATCTGCTGAAAGACCCGCAGGGCACCTGTCTCATGTGTCACCGACAGATCCGAATGGAATGCGATGGGTAAGAGAGGGGAGTACAGTGGTAGCTTACCAGCCATGCGGCCCAATGCCTGCCATGCCTGTATCGTGGCGTCAAGTGTGTTAATCTCCGTGCGAGGGATGTGCCTCTTAACGTGTGTCAGCATGGATCCCAGGGGGACAGGGTGGGCATCCCCATCTTCCACCGCTACGTGTGGGACAAATTCATGGGCGCCGATCCAATAATGTGCATACTGTGCGTGCGCGCATAAATAATACAAATGCAAGTCAGGGACGCTAAAACCCCCGTGTTTGTAGTCCATGACCAGTGTGTTCCACGACACCCAGGCCTGCTTTCCCCCCCAAATGAGCTTAAGGAGCGAAGAGCGCACAGTAGTGAAAAAGTGTCGGGTTAGTGGGATCGGTACGTTGCTAAATAAATATAAAAATTGTGGCAGTACCACCATTTTAATTAACGCAATACGGTCAGCCAAAGACAGCGGGAGTCCCACCCAGCGTTCCACCTGCTGCTCCAGTTTGACGCATGCAGGGCCGTAATTTTCGCGTATCACCGTGTCAGGGTCTCTGTGCACCCATATCCCCAAGTATTTCACGGGGCCTAGTGACCATTCTAATGGATACTCCAGGTCATGAGGCGTGGTGCATTCCGTGAGCGAAACTATCACCGATTTGGACCAGTTTATCTGTAGGCCAGAGAACAAACCAAACCTGACAAATTCTCGCAGTACCGACGCTAGATAAGTGCGGGGCTCTCGTATGAATAACAGCATGTCATCTGCATATAACAAGATGCTAAGTGGGCGGTGGGCGAAGCGAAGGGCCGTGTCCCGGTATTGTTGCCTAATGACACAGGCAATAGGTTCGACAGTGAGTGCAAATAGTAGAGGAGACAGAGGGCATCCCTGCCTCGTGCCCCTGGAGATACGGATGGGGTCAGGTGTAGTGCCCTCTACCCTCACCCGCGCCGTGGGGTTAGTGTACAGCAGTGTGATCCGGGTTGATGAACATAGGTGGAAAGCCCATACGGCGTAGTATGTAAAACAGATAACTCCACTCAATGGAGTCGAATGCTTTGGTAGCATCCAGCATCACAGCTGCAGCCTGCAGCCCAGGGTCCAGTATGTGAAATGTAGCAAACAGAGTCCGCAAATTCTGAGATGTAGAGCGAGTGGGGATGAAGCCAGATTGGTCCGGGAGGACCAATCCTTGCATTAATGGCTGGAGTCTAGTGGCCAATATTTTGGCCAATATCTTGGCGTCAGTATTTATGAGTGAGAGCGGGCGATATGAGTCACAAGAGTGAGGCGGCTTGTCTTTCTTGAGCAGAGTGATAATCAGAGCTTCCCGTAATGTGGGCGGCAGTGTACCGGTGTCATATGCCTCGGCGTACATTTCTAGCATGTAAGGCGAGAGCTCTTCCACGTACTCTTTGTAGAATTCGCTGGGGAAGCCATCTGGCCCTGGTGCTTTATTGTTCGGGAGATCTTTAATAGCCGCGTGTACTTCCTCAATAGTAATCGGCCGACTGAGAAACTCCCGCTGCCCATCCGACAACCACGCAATGGCTATGTCAGAAAGGTAGGCATCGAGATCATCAGTGGTAGCCGCCTCCTGTGTTGTGTATAGAGTCTCGTATGTGAGTCTGAATTGATCCACAATATCTGTGATAGTATAGTGGTCCTGACCGTCCTCGTCAGTGATTTTGGTAACAGTGTGACGGGTCATACGATCCTTAATCTTACGAGCCAGGTGCCGCCCCGGTCGCCCACCTTTTCCGTACGCACGGGCCACATGCCGCCGAGAGATATATTTAGTCTCCCGCTCAGCTAGTTCGGTGTACTCCAGCGTGGTCTCTTTAATGGCCGCTAAAGTTCGGGCACAAGGTGAGGATTCATTCTCCCGCTCGAGATCATGTATCTTGGCTTCGAGCTTACTAAGCTGCCCTCGCAGATCCTGTAGGATACCAGCGGAAGTGCTAATACATGTGCCACGAATAGTGCCCTTGAAGGCCTCCCAGAGAGTCAGTGCATTATCCACTGATCCTTGATTGTCAGCAAAATAATGTGTAA
Organism: Calotriton arnoldi; assembly: GCA_963921515.1. Taxonomy (NCBI): domain Eukaryota; kingdom Metazoa; phylum Chordata; class Amphibia; order Caudata; family Salamandridae; genus Calotriton; species Calotriton arnoldi. The sequence goes on from CAWUFW010007961.1 coordinate 442,667, forward strand.
TTGCGTCTCGAATGGTAGTGGCGTAGAGAGGGTCAAGGAGAGCTTCCATGCGGAGACGCCAGGTGAATGCGTGGGGTGTAGTGCGGGGGATGCGTAGTGTCAGGGATACGGGGTTGTGATCAGAAAGTGTGCGAGGTAACCTAGTGGTTCCGGATACCCAACCACTCGCCGACTCGCTCAGTAGCCAGTAGTCGAGGCGAGACCAGCTGTTGTGCGCAGTGGAAATATGTGTGCCCTCTCGAGTCTGTGTATGCCGCTGTCTCCACACGTCGATTAGCCCCAGCTCAGCCATGCTATCATTAATGACCCGGGCAGCTCCAGGGGACTGACCGCCTCTGCCACTTGCCTTGTCCCAGACTGGATCTAAATGCGTATTGAAGTCGCCCCCCCACATTATCACAGCATCAGGCCAGACGCGCAAAATAGATATTATGCGTTCGAAAAACCCCGGGTCATCTATATTCGGGCCGCATGTGTTCACTATGGTGATTAAAACTCCTGCTAACTTCCCATGAACTATGGCGTATCTCCCAGCATCGTCAATGCAGGGGTGGAGCATGGTGAACGACAGTTGTTTCTAACTAGAGTGAGAACACCCCGTGAATAGGAGGAGTATGAGGATGCCAAACGGTAGCCAGCCCATTGAGCCCCAGCCCGCCCATCCGAGTGGGGTGGGAGATGTGTCTCCTGTAATAGTGCAATCGCGACGTCGTGCCTGTCAAGGAACGCCAGGACCTGGCGAATCTTTTTTGGGGAATTAAGTCCCCGGACATTCCAAGTGAGACAGTTAATTACAGTGTGCATAGGATGTAGATCAGAGACATAGCATATCTGGAGCATGATACCACAATAAGGTGTAACAATACGTGTGCAGCATTCACAAGATCAACATTAAGAATAGTCAGGTGTGTAAAACCAATCCCTCCTAACTTCCCCCTCCCCCCATCACTCCCCACCCACTTCAGCAACCCCAACATGCCAAAGCCATCCCGAACCTCCCATTGTGTCCCAGTAGTACGAGTCAAAGGGAGAATAAAGCAACGGGGAATACCCATGGGGGGGGGCGCAGGAACACAGTACCCCTCCCAGTGAAATGGGAGGTGGCCGAGTTTTCTCAATAACGTTATCTGGCTAATACCATACGATACGTCAGTAACAATAAACAGTTCACCCCATCTGAAACGTGCATGCCCGTAATAGGCGAGACAGTGATAATGAGTCTTAACAATACCCTGTAAGTCCCCTTAAGCCTATCACTCAGAGACATCACAGAAACCAACTAGGGGTGTACCCCAATCAGTAGAAGGCAGTGTAGGGGAGTGAAGCCACAGTCGGTAGCACATATAGTTCAACAGTCTCCTCATTCATCTGCTGGGTCTTCAGTAGTTCCCGTAGCACCACCCGTTGTCGTGGAGGAAGAGCGGCTGCGCCTCGTCAACGTCTTTGCAAATTCCATTGCAGATTTCGGAGTGGTAAAGATCCTAGGCTTGCCGTTGTCGTCAATGCACAGCCGCGCAGGGTAGAGCATGGCGTAGGAAATCTTTGCGGACATGAGGAGCTTTTTGACATGTAAGTATTCTCTTTGTGCCTCCTGTACAGCCGCCGTGAAGTCAGGGTAAAATGCTAGCTAGTTACCCTCATGAGTGATGTCACCTTTCTCGCGGGCCATGCGAAGGATAGTGTCCCGGTCGCGGTAATTCAAAAGGCGGGCAATAATGGGACGTGGTGGCGCCCCCGGCGGGGGTCGAGCAGCCAGGGATCTGTGAGCTCGTTCAACAATTAGCACTTGAGAGAAATGTTCAGCACCAAATATGTCACGTAGCAGCCTCTCAATGTACGTCTCCAGGCGGCCCGTATTGGTGGATTCCGCCAGCCCGGTAAGGCGCACATTGTTGCGCCTAGATCTGGCCTCCAAATCCTCATTGCGTGCCTGTATTACAGCCAGTATCTTTTCCATGGACGCCACTTTTGTAGTCACTTGTTGGAGGCCATCTTCAGCATCTGATATTCGAGTTTCAGCCTCACCTAGCCATAAGGCGTGCTTATCCAATTTCTGTGACATGTGGTCCATGCGGAGATTCAGAGTATCAATCTTCCCATCAATGGACTGCAGGCTAGCTTGAACCACTAGGAGAGTTTTGTCTATGTTGGATAGTCGGTCGCCAGGGGCCTCGAGCTCTGAGTCGGAGGCGGCTTGTTGAGAGGCCTTGGTTCGAATGTGAGGCGTGGCTGACTGCGCTCGGACTTCCCCATATTGATGCACCCCGAGTAGTAAACAGTGCAGAGCAGACAATGTCCAGAATTGGTGCACACCAGAGGGAGAGCGAACAGCAGCAGTGGGGGGCAGGTTATGCTGTGTAAAATACTCTGCAGTGGTGCTGCGAACTGTCAATGGAGCCACACGCAAGTGGCCGCCATGCTCAAGCGCCGCCAGGGATCACCAACCACATGCAAAGCAGGGGGCCAAGCACAACCACAATCCCTCAGTGTCAGATACGCAACAATCCAAATAGCACGGCAGCAAGGAGAGCGGGCACCGGAGAGAGGTATTGCCGCACAACGTGTCCGTTAGTCATAAGCCACTGAGGGGCCTAGAAGTGGAGGGCAACAGCAGCCAGCCGGAGGCACTACCAAAGGCGCCAACCGCCATCAGAAAGGGGGAATCGCCGCCGAGGCTCGGGCCCCACCGTATATCATTTCACAGCGCCCAGAAGCCTCCAGGCCCACAGCAGAATCGGGGCAGTGTCGTCGCACCCAAGCCAGAGCTCCTATAGCCACAGTCCACAGGTGCGCCACAAGTCCAGCACCTCAGAGGGCCCCACCAGTCCACTGACAAGAGCCCGACAGGACAGCAGCGCTGAGGATCCAGACAGTTCGCAGATGCATGAGGGAGCCGCAGTTCACACCAAATTCAGGGACACATGTCAGGGGGAACCCACCCCGTGGAGTGCAGCAGCGCACCAGCACAGCGACGGCTGTCCGCCGCGAGCGCAACACCACAAGTCAGCCAGCGAACCCCCGAGCCGTGGGGGGGAAGCGCTGATGCTCCCGCCTGAAACCAGAGCACCACACAGGGCCTGGCAAGACGCGGCATAGCTCCGGCATGCAGAGTAACTACTGCCGGGTCTCCACTCCCACCAGCGCCGTCCGCATAGCCCACCGGGCACCAGCCGGGAATCAGCAGCCCCCCCACAGGCACAAGTCGCGGCCGCAGCGGCCCAGCACTCACCGCAGGTCCGTCACTAGGGCACGTCCCGGAGCTCCACGCCGGTGCAGTAGGCCCTTTATTGTCCCCGCTCCTTTCTCGACGTGCGTGGCACCTACAGGGCGACTCCGCACACCAAATTGTAGCCCCCACTCTCCGCTACTCAGTCACCGCTTTTGGGGGGTCGATGTCGCCAAACAAACAGGATGCTGGTCGGATTAATGTCTCGGCCGGCGGAGCTGTTCTACAGAGCGGCCATCTTGCTCTGCGCCCTCTAGCACCCCCCTACTCTTTTGGTACTTGACATTGAGTCTAGTTAGAAACTGTGTGAACTCCTTACTATTGAACGGTGGGCCATTGTCAGATTTAAGGTTGTCTGGGATGCCCCATGCTGCAAAGATGTCGTTTAACCACTTAATAACCTTTTCATGTGTTGTTGATATTTCCTCCACTAGAGGAAAATGGGAATGAGAATGGGAATACACGTGAGTAACTACCATGAGATGGTGTCCATTCGTTAAGGGCCCAAAGAAATCAATAGCTACTCTTTCCCATGCATGTGCAGGAAGATCCACATTGGTTAGTGGATGTTGAGTCACTTTAGGGGAAAAGCAGCTACATAGGTGCCACTCCTTTAGTTCACTTTCAACTCGCGGGCTCCACACTCAATCTCTCAGGGCTCTTTTGGTGGCACCAATGCCACGATGTCCTTTATGAGCGAGCTTAATGACTTGCTGTCGGAGACTCTCGGGTATGATGATTCCTGAGCCTCTCAACACAATGCCTTCTTTAGTGACAGACAGTTTATCCTGTACATTCTTGAACTTTTGAAATTCAGCATCATCACTTAGAGATCGAACACTTTGTCTCCATGACTGCGCTGAAATAATGTCTTTAAGGGCAAGCATGTCTTTATAAGCATCTGTAGCAGCAACAATCTCTTCAATAGACAAGGCCGCTGGCGTGCTGGACCTTACAATGAAGTTGATGTACTCTTTAGCTGTTTTCGATGCTGTGCCGATGTAAGGGTACTTGTGAGACGCAATCTGCAGGGTTTTGGTTCTTACCTAGCTTATGCACAATTGTATAGTCATATTCCTAAAAACACAAATCCCACCTCTCAATGGTTCGTGGGAATCTTAGCTTTTGGGTTTCCGAATATGGTGAGCAGTGCTTGGTGGTCTCTCACAATCGTGAAATGGTTTCCATAAAGAAACACATGAAAGTGTTTGCAGGTCCACACCAGAGCCAGACTCTCCTTTTCTAGCTGGGAATAGGCACATTCTGTGTGAGACAGATTTCGGCTGGAATGTTCCACAATGCGTCTCTGTGCATTTGTATGGCCATTATGCTGAGCAAGGATTGCTCCCAGCCCTACCAGGCTCGCATTTCAGTGTGCAATTTAGGATCCAAGTAAGCCATCTCAGTGGCATTTTCAATCGCATGCTTTATACTTTTGAAGCTTTGGTCTCATTCAGAGAACCATCGGAACAGGGCATTTTGTTTAGTCAGGTCTCTGAGTGGGGAACTCACTGTGGCAAAGTCATGAATGTACCTTGAACAATATAGCTGGCCATTCCCAAGAAGGATCGTATGGTGGCTGACAGTGTTTTTACTTTATCTATGTCAGGAGTCATTCCCCCATCAGAGAATATGTGACCAAAGAACTTGAGCTTGGTCTAATAAAATTCACACTTTTCTGCATTTAGAGTGAGATCTGCATCTGTAAGTAACTAGCACTCTTGTAAAAGAGCCTTATCATGCTCCCTCTGTGTTGTCCCAAGTGCTAATATATCATCACTGTAATTGAAAGCATGCGTAACAGGTTGAATTACTCTATGTATTATTATTATTATTATTAATTCATTCTTGATATAGCGCATGGCTACCCTTAGGCTTCTTGGAATATTTCTGCAGTTGATCACTGCAGATGACACTCCAAAACTCAATGTTTTATATCTGAACAAACCAACATGAGTCAAAAAAGTGGTAATGTATCTACAGTTTTCTTCCAATTTGAGTTGATGGTATCCCTTGTTCAGGTCAAGACGGAAGAAAACTTTGGTTCTCTTCAGCTGCATGATCAAGTCTGCAATGTGCGGACCTGGATGTCTTTCTCTCTCGATTGCCTTGTTGGCCTTGTGCAAATCAACGCACATATGCACTGCACCTCCACTATCCTTTTTTGACACTACCACTATGGGCGACACCCATGGTGTGGGACCAGTAGAGCACTCCATTATGTCATGCTTCAAGAGCATTTCTAGTTCCTTTTTGACCGCTTCTTGTAGGTAAAATGCTATTCTGCTGTGTCGCTGTGCAACAGGCCGGATGTCTTTGTTGGTGTGAAGTTGGAGCTTCATTGTCTTGAGCTTTCCTAGGCCATGAAATAACGACGGGAACTGACTCACAATTTCAGATTGTGTATGTAGGTTACAATTGATCAATATTAGTCCCATTTCAGGAGCAATTGCAAAACTGAGTGGACATGCACTGGACAAAATACACTGAAGAACATGAATTGGGGCTTGCACAAACGTCTTTTTATGTTGTAAAGTTGCAGTGAATGATCCTTCTCTGCAACTGTTTTGAAGCAGCCCGTGTGTACACCTTTGTGTTTGATGCATTGAGTCACGATACGGGTGACAAATTGTTAAACTGTTCGATTGGCATGATGTTGATCGATGCATCACTGTCTATTACAATGATTGTGGGACAACCATTGACCTGCAGTGTGATCTTGGGGCAGTGTCCATATTAATTCTTTTGTTTCTTTGACTCACTTGTTTTTGTCGTTCGTTAGTCTTATTTATAAGCAGCAAAACCCACATGTGCATGTTGCTTTTTGGAGGATATGATCATCGCACATTCACCCTCTTCACTGTTGCTCAATTGTGATGTTGAAGAACTTTTGTTGGATAAACTTGATGATGATCGACTTCGTTCAGTTTCCACCGGTTGCAACTGAGGTTGCTTTTCGTCTTTGTAGCTGTCGCAAAAATGCTACTGGAACATTCTGGCATCCATTTTCTCATTTAACCATGATGCATGTGGTTTCTCTTTTGCCTTGCAAACCGTTATGAAGTTGTTTTCCTATCCGCAACCTTTGCACGTCAGTCCGATGGTTGGATATCTGCTCTCATGTGGAAATGAAAAACCACATCAGAAACATAGCTTTCCTTTCTTTGAGGATGGGGACTTACGTGTATCTTCTTTGGGCTTGTGTCTGCTCTTCATGATTAGTGCTGATTCACTCTTTGCTGTTCCAGCTTCCATGTTGGCAGCTTGCCAATCTGCTCTTTCCTCAGCTCTTGCAGCCATTAGCACTATTTCTAAACTGAGAACTCAGCCTACATCTTCTGAACGAGTCTGAAAAACAACCATCAATGACTCTGAGGCGCATTGCTTCTTTGTCATTAAATATATTTCATTTACAATGTTTGATAAGCACATCAAGTCTCTCAGCAAACTCATCCATCTTTTCACCAACTTGTTGTCTTGCTGAATTGAAAATGTACCTTTCATAGTCGACAATTGGCATCGGATTGTACTTGACTCCTAATGCTTCTTTGATTTGACGGTACGAGATTGTCTCAGTCTGCGAGATTTTCTTTATCCCTTCTGTTACTCCATCACCAGCAAGATTCTTTAAATATTTAATGATTTTCTCATCATTTACTTCTTCCAGAGCATCTACGAAGTCATCAAAGACCTCGATCCATGTGGTCTATCTGGTGCCAATATTCGACTTTTTGGCTGTGTTGAATGGAGGTGGTGGTTTCAGGAACGCAGCTGCGCCATATTTCAAGCTCCCGTCAGCAGCCATTGAAACTTTTCGCAATCCTGAAGGCCTTCCTGGTGTCTAAAGGAACGGTACCTTCTGCAAGCACAACCCCTGTGCTTGCACTTGGGTTGTTTTGCCTGATCTTGAGGTCGTAGAGCACTTTGCCTGTTCTCGCCGGTAAGTGACTCGCCATCTTCTGTACCTGGTTATAAATACGTTGAGCGCTTGCTTGATACTTTGTTGCAGCTGCTTTTATTGTTTGTCGCGTTGTATCGATGATGGCTCTGTGTTGTTGTGCAGTATCTCTTCTTTCAGCCTTACCAATGAGTTTCTGGCGGGCTTTCGAGGATATTCCTCAGCAGGGCCTTCAACTTCTTTGCGGGCTGTATTAGGGATGGAGCTGCGCTTCGATTCCACACACGCCAACTTCAAACTGCTTCTCATCGAAGAGGTGAACGTGGCACATATGAGCAGTTTGCTGTAGCATTGCAAACTCTCAGGGAGAACAGTCTTTTTCTTTGGGGCACTGTTAGAAATGGTATTCTTGGTAGGCTAGGGCGCAGGCCAAAGCCAGGCAAAAACCACCACTCTAGTCAGGATAAGGGAGTTACACTTCTAAAATAACTCCTGCTCACCCCCTTGGTAGCTTGGCACGAGCAGCCAGGCCTATCTTAGAGGCAGTGTGTAAAGCATTTGCACATAACCAACAGTAATACAGTGTACGCACTACAAAAGGACACCACACCAGTTTAGAAAAATATCCAATATTTTTATATAATTAAAACAAGACCAAAAACGATAAAGAACCACAATACTATACTTAACAGTTCACAATTCAAAAATACACTGATTAAAAAGAGTTCCTTGTGTGGATAGCGCCGTCTGGGCTACCACGGCGTCGTGAACACACAAATTCAAAACAGTTCTGGCTGACCGCGGGGTCGCAGGCCAGCTATGGTGTCGGGAAGACCCGCAAACAGTACCTTTCAGAGATGCAGGGCGATGGGGCCCTCGAAGTCACACGCGTTGCAGGTCGATTTCCTCTCTGATGGAGTCAGGAGCGCTGGCGTCAGCAGGCGTCGGGTGCTGCGGTGCGAAGTGCAGCGGTGCGGCGTGCGGTGCCCTCAGGTCGCAGTGCGAGCAGCGGGTCGGTGGCGGCGTCAGATGGCGTAGTCGGTGAGACCAGGGTCGCGGTGTGAGATGAAGGCGGTGCTCGTGTAACTTACGAGCGGTGCCCCCGAACCATGGTGCAAGCAGCGGCGTCGATCTCGGCGGGAAGTGGCGGCGTCAGGCAGGCCAAGGCGTCCTCGTGAAGCCAGGCGGTGCGGAGTGCGATGCCCACTGGTCACGGTGCGAGCAGCGGCTCGGTGGTGGCGTCAACAGGCGTCGACGGTGAGACCAGGGTCGCGGTGCGGCATTGCGGCGGTGCCCTCTACGGTGCCAAAGCTTTGGCGTGAAGCGAGGCGGTGCGGAGTGCGGTGCCCACAGGTCACGGTGCAAGCAGCGGCTCGGTGGCGGCGTCAACAGGCGTCGTCGGTGAGACCAGGGTTGCGGTGCGGCGTTGCGGCAGTGCCCTCTGCGTTGCCTTCAGGACACGGAGTTGGCAGTGGCGTCGTAGACGTCGTCGAGTTGGTGTTCTTTGGGTTGCAGCACAAAACACACAGTCCCCAGTGCTGCGGGTCGAAGAACTTGAAGTCTTAGCTGTTCCTGAGACTTCGTGAACAGGGGGCAAGCTCTACCTCAAGCCCTTGGAGAGACTCACAAATTTAGGTTGCAGGAAGTCCAGTCCAGGCCTTTCACTACCCAAGACAAAAGCAGCCACTGCAGGTCAGCCCAGCAAAGCACCCAGCAAAGCAGTTGTTCCTATCCGCAGCTTCTCCGGCTCTTCTTCTTGGCAGTCTTCTTGTCCAGATGAGTTCTAAAGTTCAGGGGTCTGGGACCCAGCATTTATGTCCAAAAATCCTTTGATCTCTTAGGCAGAGAGGGCCTGTGCCCGGTGAGGACCAGTTCTGCCTTCTCTGGTGTGAATTCCTGGCAGGAGGTGGAGACGGCATTTGTCAGAGGCAGAGCAGGCCTTTTGAGGTGCAAGGAAATCTCCCCCCCTTCCCCCATCGTAACCCAGGTCTCTTCAGCCCTTTCCTGACCTACCTAGACCATCTGATGCCCCTCCTGCTCCCCCAGCCTTCTGTCATCCGAAACCCAGACAGGCAAGCCACATTCCAGCAGAGGCACACGGGATGACTGAGCAAGAAAATACCCACTTTCCAAAAGTGGTATTTTCAAACACAGAATGTAAAAATCACCTTCACTAAAAGAGGCATCTTTAGATTCTGAGTTCAGGCATACGAAACTTCATTTTCTTACCGAATTCCCTGGGCCAGTTATGTTCATAAGATGTTATGAACAAACCTCCCATTCTGTCCTATGGGTAACTGGTAGCCTTGCAATAGTGAAAAACGAAATTGGCTGTAATTCACTATTAGGACATGCCACACACACCGGGGCATGTCCTACCTTTCACATACATTGCACCCTGCCCACAGGGGTACCTTGGGCCTACCTGAGGGGTGCCTGACATGTAAGAAAAGGGAAGGTTAGGGACCGGCCAGTGTGTGCACTGGCAAAGTCGATATGGCAGTTACAAACTGCGCGCAGACTCTGCAATGGCAGGTCTGAGTTACCGTTTTCAGGGCTACTCACGGGGTGGCACAACCAGTGCTGCAGGCCCCGGGTAGCATTTGATTCACCGGGCCTGGCACACGCAGTGCACTTTACTAGGGGCTAACAGGTAAATCAAATATCCAATCATGGAAACCCCAATCCATAACACAATTTACCATAGGAGCACCTGCGCTTTACCACTGATCAGCAGTGCGAAAAGTGCGCAGAACCTTTACACCAGCAAAACAGAGTCAAAACCGGGAGGTCAGAAAGCAAAAACTCAGGGGAAACACGCCAAAAGATGCCAAGTCTAACAGGCACCGATACCGCACTTTGCAAGTTGTAGCAGCTTCCCCAGCCCTGGAGTACTTAAAATGAACACGCCACACACGGAGCTCGTAACTGATGTCTTTATTCAGCAGCGTACAACATTCAACTCAACTTCTCATTATCTCCTAACTGTTAATGACCACACCTTAATACCTCCCCAAATGGTTACGTAATTCTCTCATTGAGTCTGCCCAGAACCTCAGGGTTCTGGTGCTCACAGTCTTAAGACACTACAAAAACCAAAGAGAAATTGTGCAGTCTCATGTTCATGTGAGAGACAGAGGACAGGGTGAGTAAGAGTGTGTATGTGTCAGCCTGCATGCACTTGCACGAGCATGTACGTGTCCACATGTTTGTGTGTTTGTTTGTGCATGTGTGTTCAAAAACAAGAACATATAATTGTAAAGTAAGATACCCTACAGCTCCTGACCCTATAAAAGGATGATTTGGATGAAAAGATTTTTAAGCGCAGAATCTACCATTAACCCTATAAATTTGTATTTCAATATTTCATCTTCCTCCGCAGGGAATTTACTCCCTTATTTGACAGGACCAACTCCTCCATCTTGTAACCAACCGAGGCCACGCCACAGTTAACGGCACTAGTATCTGAATCCCTATGAGTAGGGATGTGTAAAACTTGCATAATTTCTTTTTGTCTGACTGCAAAATTTCAGAAAAATTATGCAAAATTATGTGAAATGCAAATCTGACATTTACCGCTATTTTAGTGTAAAATGCATCCTTGCAAGGAACATTTTGAAATAAAAATAGCACAAAAAATACAAGTGGTGCGAACAACAGCCATTCACGCTTGCTCATTGTCGTTCCTGTGCTTCTGCAATAAGATTTCTAACTGAACGGACTTAAAACTGCGCAAAATGGGCAGAATGGCATAATTTCTGAAATTTTGTGTAACAAGGGTAACAGAAAATGCCATAAATTGTACAAGATGATGCTGGTGAAATGAAAATTTCACCCAGGCCTACATATGGGTCAGAAAAGCCAGGGTTCCAAAGCGTAAACTTTACTAGAGAATGAAGGTCACAACGTACAAAACTGCTGGACAAGATTTGCTAGGGCATAAATCTGAGAGTGTAGGAGATCCTGCTCGCCCAAGTAGAGGGAGGTAATAACTCACATCCACAGACAACGTTTGACCTCCTGGGATCACGACGCTGGCTCTAAATTAGGGAAAACACAATTGTCGAGCCTCCGGCTAAGCTCTTGTTTCCAGAAGCAGATACGGGAGGCAGGAAATGCAATCATATGGTAAACGGATGGAGAGACGAGAACAGTACACCCAGGGGAACGACTGACATCCTTTCTTTGCTTGCCAAAAAGATTTACAAAAACACCACAATCCATTCACAGCTTCTGTGCATGGCTCCAGAGAGACCGAGGAATGAATCTACTGGTGCTCTGCCATACATTGCATGCTCAGGTCCCGGAGAGACCCGTAATAACAGTTTTCAAAAAAGAAAAATGAAGAGGATGCGCCAGAGAAAGAAAACTCGATTGCATTCTACGGATGTAGGATTAGGAAATAAAAATGTAATATTGTAAACAGGGCACAGTATGAGAAAACTGGCAGCAAAGGTAAAGGACTACAGGGAAGAGATGATGTCTTGGACACAGTCTTAAGATAATAACAATTAAACAACAATCTGCTTGGTCTACTAGGAATGTCCTTTCTCACACTGCTGCGGCCCACCTCTCATGCAGAGACGTTTTAAGACATTGGAAAAGTAGGCAATTGCCCACCTTCCAAGGGGCCCCTGAAAAGTTCCCTTTCGCCTTCTCTTTCACACATTTGCATATTTCTTTATCAGAATCTCTCTTATCTCTACCCTGAGTCATTTTTAGGAATGTTGCGGTCCAAGTATAGACTCTCAGCTGTTTTTGAGTGAAAGTTAAAGTATAAGTCAATGTTGTTTGGAATCATGTAGGCTTGAATTAGGAGAAAATAGATAATACATTTCAAATTTGATCCGAACACGGGGGCCCAAAATATTCCTTGCCCAGGGCCCCAAAAGTCCTTAAGATGACAATGCGCTCACGACACTTCATGCCAGAGGACCGCTTTTCTCTGGTAGAAGGATCTTCATTTACTACTGCTCATCAGGAGTCCACTTCCACTCCTCATTCCTAGTCCTGCACTACGAGCGTCCCAGAAGGGGGATTAGATATTTACAGCACCTGTGCAAACACAATACCCTGGTGTTCAGAATTTAACGGTTAAGAGAAATGTCACTTATCACAAGTTTACCCTCAAAAATGGGGCATAACTTGAGAATTGTTGGTGCTTTCCACACCCAAAATCCTGTAATTTACTGGGCCTTCCCCCGTATATAGCACCTGGTTTGACCTTTATCACGCCCTTGATTACAAGGTGGGGTAAACTCTGCACCACTCTTAATTCTGACCGCTTTGATTACATAGGTTCGCGCAGGGGTTGGAATAACCTCTCATCTTATAACAAGAGTAATAGATTTTAGACAACCTGCTTTTTACAGAGCCCTTCATCCCTCCATCAACAGCTGTTTTGGAAATCCTTTCAGACACTGCACAGCACCTCCACCCTGCTCTTCCCATTGAGACAAATTAGTTACCCCCTAGCAGAAACACACAGTGTCCACACCGAGTTAATGTGAGCCACCAAGCTGATTTATTTGGCCCCAGATTTGCAGCGCATAAACAGTTCTTCCACATCACAAGCACTAGCCTAGCTGGGCATATCATGAACTGTTAAATTACCTGTATTCTTCATTGCTACAAGCTCTCCTCTTCCTCATGACATCCTTACTTATGAGGTGGATTTACCTCGAAGTCAGGACCTATAGATTTGATTTCAGCTCATAGACACCAGTTACCATTCCCATAATAGTCTTGTTCATTTTCATAAACTCCCAATGTTCCTTAATAAACAAGCTTTGGCAAAGCCAATAGGTCTCTTACTTGGGACGTATTGGCTTTGTCAGTAGCTTTCAGCAGAGCTCTGCAGTACGGCTAAAGAGGAAACAAACAGTGTAGATTGTGGTAACATATTGTTATGGGTAGAGGAAGGGGACTTTATTATAAGCTTTTGGCTGGCAGTAAGTAGGGCTACAGCTGAGAGGGGGTTCCTGCTCCATATCTGCTGTCAGGCTGGTGAGTCGGGCTTTACTCACATGCCATGTCAATCAGGACTCAGTCTTACAGTGCTCGCATAAATAAATAAGTACCCATTTGGCATTGCATGGCCAAGCAGTAAAATGCCATAAACCACCCAAAATAAAATCCGAATTTTAGTCTTGTCTTCAGTGATGTATCCAGGGAGCACCAGTCACTCTCCCTGAGACTGACTTTTACATAGGGTGGTCCCAGGGCAGCACATCCTCCCTTGAGGTTGTCCTATTCTTGTGTAGAGGTGCCACAAAAATCCCCTCCACCCAAATTTATTTACATCCTGCAGTCCACTCAACTATGACAGTCCAGGCCAGCAATAATACTGTTTTCATCGCATTTCCTTCATAAATTACCACTTAGGGGCCGATTCCGATCTCGTTTGGAAAGCATTCCTACCGACTCTGTTCCGGAATGCTTTCCAAACGAGTCGACCGCGAACTGTCCGAATGATGGAGTACGATGCAATGCATGTAAACTCCAACCGACACGTTCAGAGTCCGATTCGTCCGACCAATTCGTCCGGAAACAAGCCCGACTTGTGCGTAGTGGCGACGGATTCAGCGCATGGGAAGTACCCATTGTACTTGGCAGGCCGTAATCGGGCTGGGAATATGCCTCCGCACGACTCCATTCAGCGTTTACGAAGGCATCTCGTTGGGAAAATGGAGACAGATTCGAAGTGACCGAGTCGTTCGGTAAGTAAGGGATTTTGAGCATCGTACTTGGTCGTTTGGAAGAAGCGGCTTCCAGTACGAGTCGGTTGGAGGCTACAGCTCCGGACGGCTCTGGGAAGGCCTTCCTGACGGGATTGTACTCGACCCCTTAATGGAAAAGAATACCATTCATTAACTGAAATGGCTATGTATTTATTATATAATAAGGCCAAAATGGGGCTCATCGTACCAAGTGGGTGCTTCCACCCAATGGTAGGTTTGGAGTGCATAAAGGTAAAAAGTACCATCCAACTGCACAAATGCCCACTGTGGCAGAATCCACCGCCTGCGGCAGAACACACCTGCTCACGCTGCCAGACGAGGCCCCAAGTTTCTATGGGGACATGACCATGTAATTTGATTCTATCCCGTCACTGCTGGCATTAAATGCTAGTTTGGTGTTACTATACCATTAGTGACAAGGGAGCTTAAACACTGTCCAAGCTAAGATCATCTTTTTACTACTTTTGTACTGGAAGGTGTAGGCAGGGAGCACTAGTTGGCCCTCCTGCCTGGGACATGCCTCCATAGGGGTGAGTCAAAGTGATAGGCATAATTTAGTTTGATAATACATAGGAAGAGCAGCAAGGCTGTAGTTGTGATAAAGTGATTTGACTGAGAGGCATTTGAAGTGTTTTTTACAGTGACCAAGATGGTCAGGGATAGTTTTAGAAAAACTGAGTGGATGAAAGAATTTTTAGTAGGTATAAAAATGATATAGATTGATTGAGAGAGGCAGAGGTCGTAGTACATTGAATCAGAAGGAAAGACGTGAGACTAGAAACATTTGAATTTATTTACAGAGGTAGAGTGTGCTAGGGTGCTTGAATATGTGAAGGATACTTGTAGAGTGATTGTGAGGGGTAACAATTGTATTGCTAATGAGAGGTGTTGGGATGCCAACAACATGACTTTAGAGGCACGTATTGTCATTAGAAAGGCAGATACAGTGGTAGACCATGCTGTATACACACTAGGTGACATACGGCAGAGTGAGTCAAAGGACTCTGACTAGCTTAAGATGGGTAGAAAAGATCATGTTTGTTGGTAATGAAACCTTCTTAGCAGCCAGAATGAGTGCAAACAGCCACTCCAGACTTTCTCTAATTTAAGAAAGTTGTGTGAAACATATTTTACCCTACATGTTTGAGATCTGGCAACACTATGTTGAAGGGAAATGTACAACATCATGTTTTTTTTATACAGGATGGCCTGGGATGTTTCACTGTTCTCATTGACAGATGTTAAGCAGCTCCTGCAAACTGCCTGAGAGCGAATTGCACCCACAGAATGTACTGATAACAAGAGCAGCCAGGAATGAGCAACAACCATTGGCATAGCCAATAGGTCTCGCCTTTGGGACCTTATAAGTGTTTAGTCAGAGCTATTGGCTTTGCCAATGTTTTTGCTTAAAGAGAATATGTTATGTAGACAAACAGTGACCAAAAGGTGACTTGTTGCCATTTGCTTCAGCGACGTTAATTCCTCAATCCCGTCCTGGGCTGCTCTGAGATGAGATGCAGAGTGAAAAGGGACAAGCAACCAGCGCAAAACTGACAGGCACTGCAGTGATGTGATTGTGAGTACAGTACGTTTCCTGCATAATTACCATTGCGTTCGCTTGCCGCATATTTAACCATATGCAGCATAATGAATAGAGCTCAACCAAAACGTTTCAAGATTTAATTGAACAGATGTTAGAAAACCAAGCATTGGGAAAGCCAACAGGTCTGGCTTTCGGTTCATGTCTGCTTTTACTCTGTCCACGAGAGAGAGAAAACAAGGGAGACAGGCGGAGGAAGAGCACAGGGTGAAAGAGAGCAAGTGGACGAGAAAGACCGAGAGACCCAGAGAGAGAGAGAGAGAGAGAGCGAGAGATAGGAGAAAGATGGAGAGAAAGGAGAATGAGAGGGAGAAGGGACCAACAGATGAGAGGGGGGCCGGAGGGAAGAAAGATAGGCGAGAGATGGCGCGAGAGTCACAGAGCATGAGACAGACAGAGGAGAGAGCGAGAGAGTGAGACAGAGGGGAGAGAATGAGAGAGATGATCAGCCTACCAGAGAGAGAGGGTCAGGGGGATAGAGTAACAGATGGCGAGAGAGAGAAATAGGGAGGAGTAATGGCAGCTGTAAAGAAAGCTGGCGAGAGGGGAAGGTGGAGAGAAGTGAGAGGGGCAGGAGAGAGTGATGGTGAGAGAGAGAGGAGTGTGAGAGGGAGGGAGAGGAGAGAGTAAGTTGGTCTCTCCCTAGCCCTTCGGAGTCTGGCCTAGACTGAAGCTGTGCACACAGGCTCGTTGCGCCTTCCTCACCCCCTCGGTCTGCGGGGCACGTGGTGAGAACCCAGAGGGTCCTGAAAGAATGGGCCTTTGTGCTCTCAGCACCGTGAACACCTACGCAAACGCCATCACACATCATCATCTGAGAAATCTCATCAGGCGAAGAAACAGGACGCGAGGGAGCAAGAAACACAGAGAGGTCAAGAGGAATGCAAAGAGGCGCTTTATGCCTAAAGTCACACTGTCCCTTCTTCTTTAAGCCAAGAACTAATTAAAGTGCGAACCCCGACTGCCCCAGTCTTCACTTCAATCACAACACTACACGGGGAAACACGGCAGAGGCATACAGCACGCAGACCACAGCTACGAGTGAATGTTTAACTGAAAACGTCCACAGCTGCAGACAACGCAAGCAAACGAGGGGTGCTCAGAGGAGGCAACACGTGGTGAGAGCACCAAATGACAACACAAACTCCCAAATAAAGACGGATTGTTTGCCCAGAAGACACGCATTTCAGCATGCTATTTAACAAGCCCACACAAAACAACAAGCGCGGCCGCTAAAGTGAAAGCGACCGTGCTGTGTTTAATTAGTAACCTGATCCACGACATCCACGACGAGGAATGCAGCTGCCACCCTGCGCGCCGCTGCTCGCTCCCGAGAGCAAAACGCTGTGGGAGTTAACCTTTGGAGAAGAAGTGGGACATGCACCCGCCTTTGGCCATTTGCGTGCTTTCATTATTGAAAGACACACGCAAAGGCCAATCCAATGTGTGGGGGGAGTCAGACCCACACGGAGAAGTTTGGAGTAAGTTTGGAGTGCTCACAAGAAGCCTCCCATAGAGCAGCGCATGCGCGCTGCGCTAGGCTCGACCTAAAAAAGCCAAGTGTTTAACACACTAATGCTGTAAGTTATATATTCATCCTGACTCAGCTGCAAGCAAAGAATAAAAGTGAATGCATGAATCATTTGCTAAAAGTAAAACAGTACGGTTCAAGATATTAGCTTTAACATCAAGCTAAAAATATCCAACAATTCTTTTAAAATATCTCAAACTGGCTTAGGGCCTTATTACGAGTCTGTTGGTCCGACTCACGGGGGTGCAAAGGTGGCAGTTTTCAGACCACCCTATTACAACCAGGGCGGTCGGGCCGCCCTGGTACCACAACAACCACCAGGGTTCAGGGATTCCAGGCTGTGTTGTGGCGGTCTTGAGGCCGCAATATGCTTGGGTGGACTACCACCCTCCTGCCAAGCATATCACGAGTTTCCTCACTGCCACACTTTTCATGGTGGTGTGACTGCCATGAAAAGTGTGGTGGTGAGGAAACAAATGGGGCCCTACAGGGCTCCGATGTGCCTCTGTGCCATGGGTTGCATGCGGGGGGGGGCACAACATGTGCCCCCCTGTGTGCAAGCACCCCAGTACCTGCACAGCATGGACTGCAGCAGTCCATGTCGAGCAGGTGCGGATTTTGATGTTCCCATTGCGGTGCCTATTTATAGGCTCCGCAGTGGGAACGCCAAAGAACCGCCTGCGAGGCAGGAGAAAACTCCTGGGTTTGGAGGTGCGGGAGCGGGGAAGTCCTACTCCTGAAACGCCAAACTCGGAATAAGGCCCTTAGGCATTTCTGCATTTTCCACCAGACTGTTTTAGTGTGGAGTATGTGCTACTGTTGAGTTGTACCCTTGCGTCAATATGTATCCTTTAGACATTAACTCATAAATGGGATCACTGATACAATATCAGGGTAAACAATATTGTTGACAAAAATATTGTGTCAAAAATTTCGTTTACCACAATATTGTGCTCCCATTCTTAAAATAGTAAATACAAAAATATCAGGAAAAAACATTGATAAAACTAATTCGTCCAAAAATATACAAAAATATCGATTTTATTATTACAAATAGAGTTTAAAGTAGTATTATGTTAAATATTTTAATATATAACTAATATAAATAAATTCCGCTATGATTTAATACTATATATAAATATATACTTATATAAAAACACAAACATACATTTGTGTGTGTGTGTTAATGTTTATATACATATTTATATATGGTGAGAGAAAGTGTAACATAATTAATAGAAAATATTTACTTTACATTATAATCATTTTTTTAACATTTTAATTGTAATACTATGAAAACAAATCTATAGATAATAAATAAAATATTACAAATTTAAAATCCCCAAAAAAACACATTTACCAAAAATACTATAAACATTAAAATAAATATAAAAAAATAGTATAAAATATCAAAAAAACAATTAATGCTATAAAATCTATTTAACCAATATTATGAAAACTATTGGACTCCAGTAACATTAAATATACTGTTCCCATTCTATCGTAAGAAAAAGCGTAAAGTATTTATAAGTACCAAAACAGTTAAGAAGTCGAAAACACAAAATATATATCCCACTCCAATTTATACAAACACAGACTAATGTAATTAATAAAATCACACCAAAACAACAGAAATCCAAAAAGGGGAACCAGAGATATGAAATTTTAAAGTTTAAATTAAAATAGCTTCAAAAAGAGTTAAGCGCCAACCACAGTCATCTGGATGGCTTGACCAGTACCTAGGCACAATTTAACCACGTAGCTGCTAGGCCTTTTCTTCACAAGTACTAAGCCCATTTTTGGCTATTTTGGGTAGTTCACGCTTATGACTCCCTGACATTTTTTGCACATAAGGTATCCACACCAAATTTGTGTCCTTTTTCCAACATCCTAGGGATTCTAAAAGTACCCAGGGTTAGTAAATTTCCCCTGGAAGGGATGGAGAAAATAGGCAAATAATAGCTACATTTTGAGTTTTTGGGGAAAAATAGGCAAAAGGTGCTCTGGATATAAGTGTCTGTTTTTTCTAAAAATGGCATTAACAAACTGGTTACTGTGCTAAAGTCACAATTTTCCCAACTTTCAGGAACATGCAGAGCTGAATAAAAAACGTTTTTACCACAGTTTTGGCATTTTTCAAAGAGGTAGCCCATTTTTCCAATTTTTGTGCTCTCAACCTACTTTCAGTTTGGTGGAAACCAGCGTAAAACCCATGGGTGATCAGGAAAAGCTACAGATTTCTGAAAAGTAGACAAAATTCCGAATTCAGCAAGGGGTCATATGTGTCTATCCCTCAAGGGTTTACCATAGAAACTAACTGTTAAAATAAAGAAATACTGAAAATTAGTAGCAAAAAACGGCCATTTGTGACAACGTTTTCATCAGTCCCCTTTAGTCACAATGGTTAATTTACAAAAGCAATATACCATTACGTCAGCTAGTCCCTTCTGGTTGCAGAGATATATAGGGTTTATAGGTTTTCCTAGAACCCAAGGTACGGAGAGCCAACAATTGAGCTGCACCGTACAATGGTTTTTCATTGTGTAACGAGTATAGACCAATTCATACGGTGAAATATGTAGAGTGAAAATAGGTATCAAGGAAACCTATGTATTTCTGAAATGGGCTCAAGATATATAGAGTATATGAGCAGTGGTTATTTGTAAATCTCTGAATTTGTGGGTACCCGTACTAGCATATGATCTAGAGAGTAGTTTTCAAAATGTCTTCATTCTTACACACTGGCTTACATTTTGATGGTACAAATGCAGTGAAATACAATTGGTAATAATAAATATCCAACTATTATATGCTCCCACATGTCTTCTGATACAAATGGCACCTCACTTGTGCAGGTAAACCTAGTGCCCATGCCAGGAAATGGCCCAAAACACAACTTGGATACATCATATTTTTCCACTCATAACTGACCCGATTTTTGCAAAGTGGGTAGCTGTGGATTTTGAGCTCTAGCTCAGCCGGCACCTAGGTTAACCTAGCAAACCTGTACTTTTTTGACAACTAGACACCCAGGAAAACCGAGGGTAGGGTGGGTTGCATGGATTTCACCCCATTTTCATATTCAGAATTCCTTGCAAACCTCAAACCTTGACTAAAAAAACACATTTTCTTCACATTTCTGTGATAGAAAGTTCTGGAATCTGAGGAGAACCACAAACTTTCTTCCACCTAGCATTCCCCTAAGTCTTTGGATAAAAATAGAACCTCGCTTGTGTGGGTAGGCCTAGTGCCTGCAACAGGGAACGGCCCAAAACGCAACATGCATACATCACATTTTTCCACTCAAAACTGACACATTTTTTGCAAAGTGGATAGCTGTGGATTTGGGGCCTTAGCTCAGTCGGCAACTAGGGGACCCTAGCAAACCTGTACATTTATTAAAACTAGACACCTACAGAAATACAGGATGGGGTGACTTGCGTGGCTCTCACCAGGTTGTTTTACCCAGAATCCAATGCAAACCTCATACTGTGACTAAAAAAACACATTTTCATCACATTTCTGTGATGGAAAGTTCTGGAATCTGCGGGGAGCCACAAACTTCCTTCCACTCAGCATTCTCCTAAGTCTTTTGATAAACTGGTGCCTTACTTGTATGGGTAGGCTTGGTGCACATGGCAGGAAACGACCCAAAACGCAAAATGGATACATCATACGCAAGTGAGGTACCATTTTTATCGGGAAACTTGGGGTAATGGTGTGTGGTAGGAAATTTGTGTCTTTCTGCAGATTTCAGAAGTTTTCCTCACTGAAATGTGGGGGAAATGTGTTTTAGTCAACATTTGAGGTTTGCAAGGCATTGTGGGTAAGAAAATGGTGTGCAATGCATGCGAAGCACATCACCCTAGACTCCCCTAGATGTCTAGTTTTCAAAACTGCCTGGGTCTGGTAGCTTTTTCCAGATGGCAGCCTACCCACGCCCAAATAGTGTAGCCGTTCACCATTTCAAGTGGGATGATATTGGGAGTTTTGGCCCATGCGTAAAAACAACACCCAAAATAATCAAATGTCTTCTTGCTTGCCATTGGGATGGGATATTTTAGTCTGCAAGGGGAAAGAAAGACTGTTGAGGTTTCAGGGGTGAGTGTGGGACCTGATGTTTGGAGTGGAAAGGGCCACCCCATTATTTTATAAAAAAATTATATTGCTGCCATACAGTGGGCTTTCTGCAGAAAGACTTCTGCCCCCTTTAGTTGGGATGGAGGAATAACCATGCCAATGGTGAGCAGCTCCCTCCAATATATATAAAAAAAAAAAAAACTTTACCTGGAGTCTAGTCGGATTTCTGCCCCCCTTGGCAAATCTGGGGTAATTATCTGCCCCCTGGGGGCAGAAAGACTGTTTCTCCATACACTTGGAGTAGGGGAATAGCCATGCACATGCTGGGCATCCCCCATCCTTATATTTAATATAATAACATTCCCTGGCTTCTAATGGGCTTTCTGCCCTGCGGGCGGGGGGGGCAGATCAGACGTAATTATCCCCATCAAACCCGCCGGGGGCAGAAAGACTAGGGGGTCGATTCCGATCTCGGCCGGAAGCGCACCTAACACTATTCGTCCGGAAAAAACCCAAGCCGAACGCGTGTTTCCTGACTGATTCGAACAGTCGTCCGAACGAGCAAGTACGATGCGCATAACTGCTCAGATTCCGACCCAGCCATACGTACCCATTCCAGCTCCTGTCCCCGCCCGAGCCGGATCCGTAAACGCCGAATCGAGTCGCACGGAAGGAAATATACAGCACCTTCCGGCCGGACTAGTACGATGCGCCTGCCGTACGCACCGAACCCGTCGCTACGTCCGGCACGTCAGAGCATCCGGGAGAGCTGCACATAAGCTCCGATTCGCGCCACAAGACGATCCACGGCTACGAGACGAACAAGCCAGCGACGAGTACGAGTCGAAGCCACAAGAAACCCGAACGAGACGACCCAACCATGAATCCCATCGCGCAGGTCCTACCAATACTCTACATCTATTACCGGAACAGGTACGGACGCGTACGGCGCAGACGGTAAGTCAAACACCCACTACACAAACAAACGACACGTACCCGACATATGTCACACACACATAGGGATGCAGAAATGACGTACACTAGCAACAGCCGAACCATAGGGGCGGGATGGCTATCACCAATGCCATACACACCCATAGGGGCCTGATGGCTACCACTACCACCACCCCTACTCATGTGGGCCTGGATGCCTGTCACTACTACCATCCCCACTCATAGGGGGATGGATGCCTACCACTAACACCACCCCTTCTCATGGGGGCCTTGATGCCTACCACCAACACCACCCTACTCATGGGGGCCTGGATGCCTACCACTACCACCACCCCTACTCAGGGGGGTCTGGATGCCTGTCACCTCTACCATCCCCACTCATAGGGGGATGGATGCCTACCACTACCACCACCCCTACTCATGGGGGCCTGGATGCCTGTCACTACTACCATCCCCACTCATAGGGGGATGGATGCCTACCACTACCACCACCCCTACTCATGGGGGGCTGGATGCCTACCACTACCACCACCCCTACTCATGGGGGGCTGGATGCCTACCACTACCACCACCCCTACTCAGGGGGGCCTGGATGCCTACCACTACCACCACCCCTACTCATGGGGGCCTGGATGCCTACCACTACCACCACCCCTACTCATGTGGGCCTGGATGCCTGTCACTACTACCATCCCCACTCATAGGGGGATGGATGCCTACCACTACCACCACCCTACTCATGGGGGCCTGGATGCCTACCACTACCACCACCCCTACTCATGGGGGCCTGGATGCCTACCACTACCACCACCCTACTCATGGGGGCCTGTATGCCTACCACTACCACCACCCCTACTCATGGGGGCCTGGATGCCTACCACTACCACCACCCTACTCATGGGGGCCTGGATGCCTACCACTACCACCACCCCTACTCATGGGGGCCTGGATGACTGTCACTACTTCCATCCCCACTCATAGGGTATGGATGCCTACCACTACCACCACCCCTATTCATGTGGGCCTGGATGCCTGTCACTACTACCATCCCCACCCATAGGGGGATGGATGCCTACCACTACCACCACCCCTACTCATGGGGGCCTGGATGCCTGTCACTACTACCATCCCCACTCATAGGGGGATGGATGCCTACCACTAACACCACCCCTACTCATGTGGGCCTGGATGCCTGTCACTACTACCATCCCCACTCATAGGGGGATGAATGCCTACCACTACCACCACCCCTACTCATGGGGGCCTGGATGCCTGTCACTACTACCATCCCCACTCATAGGGGGATGGATGCCTACCACTACCACCACCCCTACTCATGGGGGCCTGGATGCCTGTCACTACTACCATCCCCACTCATAGGGGGATCGATGCCTACCACTACCACCACCCTACTCATGGGGGCCTGGATGCCTGTCACTACTACCATCCCCACTCATAGGAGGATGGATGCCCACCACTAACACCACCCCTACTCATGGGGGCCTGGATGCCTACCACTACCATCACCCATACTCATGGGGGCTTGGATGCCTGTCACTACTACCATCCCCACTCATAGGGGGATGGATGCCTACCACTACCACCACCCCTACTCATGGGGGCCTGGATGCCTACCACTACCACCACCCCTACTCATGGGGGCCTGGATGCCTACCACTACCACTACCCCTACTCATGGGGGCCTGGATGCCTACCACTACTACCATCCCCACTCATAGGACGGGTAATGCATGACACAACCAGCATACTCCAACATAAGGAATGTCAGAAAAAGACATCCCCCAACATCATGACAAGAGTGTGTAGTCTGTGTCAAATGCCTACAACACTGAACATGACATTGAACATACAATGTGACCCCCTATCACATGTGTCACACATAAATGTGTGTGGCCTCCACAATGCAAGCAGACCATGACCACTGTGGGACTGGGGTCTAAACCCCCATCATCACAGTGACCAAAATGTAAGTGTGGGGTCCATAACTGAAGCACATTTTGAACATTGTGGCAATGGGGTCTAAACCCCCATCATCACAGTGACCAAAAGGTAAGTGTGGGGTCCATAGCTGAAGCCCAATTGAACATTGTGGCAATGGGGTCTAAACCCCCATCATCACAGTGACCAAAATGTAAGTGTGGGGTCCATAGCTGAAGCACATTTTGAACATTGTGGCAATGGGGTCTAAACCCCCATCATCACAGTGACCAAAATGTAAGTGTGGGGTCCATAGCTGAAGCACATTTTGAACATTGAGGCAATGGGGTCTAAACCCCGATCATCACAGTGACCAAAATGTAAGTGTGGGGTCCATAGCTGAAGCACATTTTGAACATTGTGGCAATGGGGTCTAAACCCCCATCATCACAGTGACCAAAAGGTAAGTGTGGGGTCCATAGCTGAAGCACATTTTGAACATTGTGGCAATGGGGTCTAAACCCCCATCATCACAGTGACCAAAATGTAAGTGTGGGGTCCATAGCTGAAGCACATTTTGAACATTGTGGCAATGGGGTCTAAACCCCCATCATCACAGTGACCAAAATGTAAGTGTGGGGTCCATAGCTGAAGCACATTTTGAACATTGTGGCAATGGGGTCTAAACCCCCATCATCACAGTGACCAAAATGTAAGTATGGGGTCCATCGCTGAAGCACATTTTGAACATTGTGGCAATGGGGTCTAAACCCCCATCATCACAGTGAACAAAAGGTAAGTGTGGGGTCCATAGCTGAAGCCCAATTGAACATTGTGGCAATGGGGTCTAAACCCCCATCATCACAGTGACCAAAAGGTAAGTGTGGGGTCCATAGCTGAAGCCCAATTGAACATTGTGGCAATGGGGTCTAAACCCCCATCATCACAGTGACCAAAAGGTAAGTGTGGGGTCCATAGTTGAAGCACATTTTGAACATTGTGGCAATGGGGTCTAAACCCCATCATCACAGTGACCAAAAGGTAAGTGTGGGGTCCATAGCTGAAGCCCAATTGAACATTGTGGCAATGGGGTCTAAACCCCCATCATCACAGTGACCAAAAGGTAAGTGTGGGGTCCATAGCTGAAGCCCAATTGAACATTGTGGCAATGGGGTCTAAACCCCCATCATCACAGTGACCAAAAGGTAAGTGTGGGGTCCATAGTTGAAGCACATTTTGAACATTGTGGCAATGGGGTCTAAACCCCCATCATCACAGTGACCAAAAGGTAAGTGTGGGGTCCATAGCTGAAGCCCAATTGAACATTGTGGCAATGGGGTCTAAACCCCCATCATCACAGTGACCAAAAGGTAAGTGTGGGGTCCATAGCTGAAGCACATTTTGAACATTGTGGCAATGGGGTCTAAACCCCCATCATCACAGTGACCAAAATGTAAGTGTGGGGTCCATAGCTGAAGCACATTTTGAACATTGTGGCAATGGGGTCTAAACCCCCATCATCACAGTGACCAAAATGTAAGTGTGGGGTCCATAGCTGAAGCACATTTTGAACATTGTGGCAATGGGGTCTAAACCCCCATCATCACAGTGAACAAAAGGTAAGTGTGGGGTCCATAGCTGAAGCCCAATTGAACATTGTGGCAATGGGGTCTAAACCCCCATCATCACAGTGACCAAAAGGTAAGTGTGGGGTCCATAGCTGAAGCCCAATTGAACATTGTGGCAATGGGGTCTAAACCCCCATCATCACAGTGACCAAAAGGTAAGTGTGGGGTCCATAGTTGAAGCACATTTTGAACATTGTGGCAATGGGGTCTAAACCCCATCATCACAGTGACCAAAAGGTAAGTGTTGTCATGGAAAAAGCTGCAACTGCCAAACAGCATGCATGATTCCTGGTCACACAACAACAAACACATCAGTGGCAAAGTAGTGGTTGTGTCCCATAGCAACATAGATTGGGTGAGGCAAACAGTGCAGTGCAAATAAAACATACCTTTGGCCATGTGCAGACAAACATCACCCATAGGGGCTGACATTGTCAACATTTATCAATTACACAATGACAGAAGTGACCATCATAATGCAGACCCACATATCTGCACCAATGGACACACAAATGTAGATATCCTGTGGAGACTGTAGATGTGAGGTGAACAAATACCATACCATGGCAGCAATGGGACATACAAACCATGATTATTGTGCTGACTGATGACCTAGGAGTCCCAGGGACAGCAAGGGAAATCCACCAAACAACATACAGCCAATGGCACAATAAAGATTTGCCAATGCAGTGGTGAGGATGCACAAACACAAACAGGCAGCCTCACACTGCATATCAAACACAACAGGTGATGGGGGGGGTGTGCCAGTGTCCCCAGGCAACCACACAACACATGAGGAGGCCTGAATCCCAATTACACAGATGTGTATACAGTGCCATACAAAAGTAACTCATGGATCGGATTCCCCTATGTGGGCAATCAGGCATTGTTAGATGAGAGGGAGCCCAAATTACACATGTCACACAAGCTTGTAGGAACAGCAACTAACACAGCAAGAGACAGACCCACCACAGCACTACCCACAGGGACCCCACATTGTGGTGACACTAGCCTGCATGATAATCCCACTGTGATGACAAAGGTAGATGTCGTTCACACTGTGAACCACAGCCATGTGTCCTGAGCAACTAACTACCATCACACCTACACAAGCACAAATCAATCAGCACGGCCTGTCAGCCAAGGCCAATATGGAGGTAGGGGTCTAGCCGTGCAATAACTCACATTTGCACACACTCAACACCACGCACCTTGATCTCCACCAATGTGCAGCAGTGAAGCTCACATGGACTGGTGACATTGCACATGCACCCATGACAATCCCAGGGGTGGTGGTGGGAACTAAGGTCCAGAAACCCATCACACATGGCCAGTCAACAAGACTCGTGAATGTCTGACACACTGCACAGTACGCCGTACATGGGCATGACGTGAAATCCACCCCAATCAATGGGATCCCGGCCACAGTCACACACCAATGAAGAAGCCAAGGTGACCCACAAAGAACACACATAGACAACTTCCAACATTGCAGCTCCGACCCTGAGGAGTGGCAGCAGTCACACACACAACGTGTCACAATCACTGAAAGCTACCACAAACTGTAAATTACATGACTTGTGTAACCAACAAGTGCCAAGGGAAATCCTGACTGTGTCCCATCTGCGTTTGCCCACATCCCCAGCCCTGACAACAAAGACAACTAGGGATGACAACCTGATGAACATTAGTTTGCCATGCACCCACATCCCGGAGAAACCAGGTCCAAGATGCTGGATGAACACAGGACAACTCAGCAAGCATCACAAACAGGAACATCCCTAGGGACACAGCCTGTCTAGGAAAATGGAAGGGAACACACACAGACATGCTCACACAACACACAACACGGGCCCAGGCAATGTCACAGGATTACACACTGCCACGAGGGCACTCCACTCCTGTGGAAGGTCCGCTGTGCCAAACCTTGTCTGTGCACGACTCAAACATGTCAACAGAACACTCGGTCAGTGAGTCAACAACTACAACACACTGAAGGCTCTGCTCACATCAGCCTGGGTACGGGAGTGTCACGTCAGTCATCTGCATACACCCAAAACACGTGTCAAGCAAGTTGCACTGTATACACAGATGAGTCCTTCAACATTGATGTGCTAAACTGCATGTCCAGTGGAGATGGGCACACAGTCAGGGAAATAGAAACATTGAACAGTGGTAAGCGCACCAGATGTGCATCAGTGTAAGCCAAAGATGTTAATTTACAAATGCAAAACGTACATCCCTGTGTCAAATGCTGAACATTACACCCTCAGACTGCAGCAAAGGATGCTATAGATCCAGACTACATTAGGACACATATCCCATGGACCACATGGAGTCCATCACAGCAACACTTCATTTTCCTGATCTGAACACTATTACAACTGCAAATGCATGATGATACTCATCTACATCGTGTACATCCAAAGAAAAACCACAAGTAAACAAAAAGAGGCTTTATTCAGCAAAAGTTAAACCAACATTTTAAGTCCAAAAGAAACTAAGGCCAATGGTCAGTCCAAATACACAGTCCCAACAGGGTGATATGTGACAACTTGTCACCCATTGCTTGCCTGCACTGGTACGGCCAGGGGACATCCCCCTCGGAGGGGCATACAAGGGGCAGGCCAGGCACTGCAGGGACAGGATCAGGGGATGCCAGAAGGAGGCAGTGAAGGGGTGGTGGGTGCAGGAGTGTCACCGGCAACTGCAGTGGAGGTGTCTGACTCAGTGGGGGCCGGCACCACTGTAGGGCACAAGTCAAATGGTGTGGGTGCTGCAACCACTGCAGTGGGCCGGTCAGATGTAGTGGACTGGGTCCCCACTGCAGTGCCCGAGTCAGACGGGGTGGTTGTGGACTCCACTGCAGTGCATAACTCCAAGGGAGTGGAAGGGGGGCAGATGAGGTGGGCAGGACAGAGGGGGGACCTGGTCTCCACACCAGTGGCACAAACAGGCAGAGCGTCTGGTTTGGGGGTGGAAGAGCAAGTGGTAGGGGGAGGGCCTAAGCAGTTTGGGGATGCGGTATCGGTGTGTGGGGGAACCTGGGGCAGGGTGTGGCGGTGGAACCTGTGGAGTGGTGGCCTGGGGGATGGAGGAGAGAGACTGTGTGGTGGAGCTGCATGGTGGTGGTGGTGGGGTCTTGCCCTTCCTGGTCCGGGGGGACTTTCGAATGGGGTCCTCAGTCTGCCTGTGCCTGGGGGAGGGTGTCCGGGTGTGAGGGGCACTCCCCTCTGTGTGTGGTGGTCGCCTCTTCCGCCTGGACTTCGTGTCAGATGTATCTGTGGGGAAGAGGCCAAGCTCACAGAGGAAGAGCTTCTGGGAGGGGGGTTGCAGGTGAGGCAAGGGAAGGGGTTTTGGAGGGAGAGGTATCTGAGGACTGCGGAGTGCTCGTGGATGCGTGTGTGTGTGTCTGGGCCCCATCCCCTGTGAGTGAGGTATCAGTCCCCTGACTGTGCGTGCGTGTGCGTCTGGATTTTGGCTTGTGTGTCTGTGTGCTGCTTGTGTCTGTGCTGGTGCGTGCTGGTGCCGGTGTGTGTGTGCTTGGGACAGGTAGGGTGCTGGGGATTGTGGATGGGGCAGAGGTAGGAGGGGTGAGGGACTGTTGCAGGAGGGGCACTGCTGCCGTCAGTGAGGAGGCCATGGACTGATTGGTCCGATGTAGGGCAGACATGCCAGATGACATGCCCTCCATGAATGACACCAGTTGGGTCAACAGACCCGTGTGTGCATGGAGGACACTCAGCATTGATGTCTGCCCTACATGGATCTGTTTCAGCAAGTCCACAGACTCCACACTCAGGGCAGCAGGGGGGACAGAGGCAGGGGGTGCGGTGCCTGGCATGAAGGAGACATGCTCCCCTACACGGGAGCCTCCACGGACATGTGGGATGGGAGCAGATGGGAGGGTGGAGATGGTGGTGGTGGCGGGGACAGACTTGCTTGACGTTGCCTCTGGTCTGCTGACACCCGCCTCCACAAGGGAGTCCTCACTGGAAGTGCTGTTTTCCCCAGCCGAGGTGGTCGTAGCTGAGGTCTCCTCAGTGTGGCTCCCCTCATCCTCCGTGCCACTGGGTCCCTCGCTCTCCCCTGCAGTGGACCCAGTCTGGCTCTGCTGCTCCTCTTGGTCCGTGGAGCTGTCTCCTCCTGTGGCCGTGGATGTATCTGCAAACAATCAGGATAAACAGAGCAACATTAGTCACCTGTACTGACCACACACACCACAGTAAGTACAGCACATCACAGAGCAAGCCCTGCCATCATTTGCTAGACATTGCAATAAGTGCTGACACTGATTTGAAGAAGCCCATTGTCTGCCTGACAGTCAGCCATGCCACACATATCCTACCTGTCCATGCACCCATCTGTCTGCTGCCTGTTGTATGCGACTAATCATATGTGCACACATGCACCACATACACAGTTGTTGGACATCCAAGAGAACATATGGAAATGTGTCACTCCAAACACATGCCATCTCCTGCCACTGACTCAGTACATGTGTCAGGAAAAGTGATGGGCAAAGTCTCTGTTGATATGCGGGTTTTGCTTCCATCACCAGACACAATGATGTCCTCATGTCCTGATAGACAATGCGACAATGGTGTGCATGCAGGACATATCACACCACTGCTGGATCACCCTTTGAGATTGGAATGTCATGGCACAGGCCTGTCTGGCAAGTCAGTCATGACTGTCTCCTGTCACAGGGGCAGTGCATACACACAACACCAGTCTGCACTGTGTCACAATCATGGAAGTTTTTGGAATGTAAGCCCTGTAGCTGACAGGTGCACATGTGCACCCCTGGCCACCCACATCATGAGGACTGAGATGATCCCACGTCAATCAAATGAGACATTGGAGTGACTGCAAACACAAATCCGTACACATGAGCACTTCACCGTCTGATGAGAATGAACCAAAGCTGTCTGCACCTCAATGTTTCATACAACATTGTGCACAGTCAAGGGATCAGAGACCTATGCATTAACCTATGTGCAGATCCCATAGTCACAACTCAGATGGCTGGCCACCCCAAATTATTAAACACTCCAGGAGTCCAAAAAGCAAGGCCACACCACGGTGACACAGAGGCATACACCTGAGTGAACTCTTCACAATGCCCAATATGTATGCTGACACACGGGAGTGGGAGAACAGAGTGCCTTCGATGTACGGAGTAGGCATTACAGTCCTGGTCCATGTGCAACATGGTATTACCCTGAACACTAGGCAGGTGGCTATGCATGTGTCACACACATGATGTACATACTTCTGAGGCTCCTACCTTGGTCTCTGCAGCAGCATGGGTGTGTGGCACATACCCCAGACATGTGGTGAGTCAGAGCAGCAATTGGAACACATATTAAAGCCATACCCAGAGTACATGTCAGATCACAGGCATTGTGTGCAATTGTACCACCCATGCAGCCCACCACAAAGTTCCTGTAACTGATGCTGTCCCCAACTTGAACCACAGGTAACTGCAAGTACACAGTACCCAAGTGACCTAAGTCACAGACTGTAAGGGCCACACTTGTGTATCAGATGAGGAGGGGGCATGACACAAGTGAGGGACATGAGTCCAGGATGACATGACAGTTGTACTGTGGAAGTGGAACCAGGCTAAAAGAGTGCATAGAGCATGTTAGTCATAGTACACAGTTAAGGCTAGCACTTACCCCCTCCTTGCTGCTGTCTGGCCTTCAGCTGCCCATCCAGGTCAGGGAAGACCACCGCCAGGATCCGGAGCATGTGGGGGGTCAGGGTCCGGTGTCCACCCCTCCTACGAGGAGGCGACAGCTTCAGCTGGACTCTTGCGATCCTCCGGGTCCATCCCCGAAGGTCCTGCCACCTCTTCTGGCAGTTGCGGATCCTGCGCCTGTAGACCCCCACAGATCGTACTGCCCGGACGATGGTCAGCCAGATCTCCTGCTTCTGGTGGGCATCAACCTGTGAGGATGACAAAGTGAAAAGGCCATTACTACACATGCAACATTTCCGTGCATCACACAGTTGGATATACATGTCTCAATCACAGGGGCATATGATGTACACAGGTAGTGCAACTATCGCTATGAACAGTTTGCCAGCAGTTACTAAATGGTATCATTGCCTGGGAAGTCAAACCTTGTTGGAATGCACTGCTACTGCACTATACCTGTTCAGTGCATGTGACTACACACTTTGGGGGGTGACAACTACTCAGTGAGCATGCTAGCCACTGATGTACACACTGTAAGTCTTGCTAGTCAGACAACATGCACAATTAGTAAGGCAGTGGACAGCACACTCACCTGCTCACCTGGTTTCCCATACAGCTTGCTGTACTGTGGAAGGAGGCTGTCCAGCAGGGCCTGGTTCTCCTCAGTGCTGAAGACTGGGGCTCTATCCACAGTACGTGCCATTGCAGTAGCCAGAGGATGCAGAGACAGCAGCAGTGGTGGTGGCAGATGTCGTCCTGGAACATGTAGTGCAGGCAAGTGAGCTCTCAGGGGAATAGCCAGCATTATATGTGTGCTGCAGAGGCAGATACTGTCCCATGTGTCCAAAGTGATAGGTCCAAGTCGTTTGCATCTTCTGAATCTGGCCAATCCATGGAATTGCACCACTTATACACGCCCACAGCATCCTTCAAAAGTTCAACTTCATGACACCCATGAATTTGCAACATTGTTGTGGCTGGCCAACTGAATTCACTGCATCCGACTCGTTAAAGCTTCGAAAACGCATCCGTTACCATGTCAGGCCATAGCCAGTGCGTGCGCACCGATCGGACCATTGCTGTACAACGCGTATTTCGAAAAACAGCACGCATCCGTCCACATCATATGCAATGGCCAATGCGTGCGCACCGATCGGTCCATTGCTGTACAACGCGTATTTCGGATGACAACACGCATCCGTCCACATCATATGCAATGGCCAATGCGTGCGCACCGATCGGTCCATTGCTGTACAACGCGTATTTCGGATGACAACACGCATCTGTCCACATCATATGCAATGGCCAATGCGTGCGCACCGATCGGTCCATTGCTGTACAACGCGTATTTCGGATGACAACACGCATCCGTCCACATCATATGCAATGGCCAATCCGTGCGCACCGATCGGTCCATTGCTGTACAACAGCGTATTTTGGATGACAACACGCATCCGTCCACATCATATGCAATGGCCAATGCGTGCGCACTGATCGGTCCATTGCTGTACAACGCGTATTTCGGATGACAACACGCATCCGTCCACATCATATACAATGGCCAATCCGTGCGCACCGATCGGTCCATTGCTGTACAACGCGTATTTTGGATGACAACACGCATCCGTCCACATCATATGCAATGGCCAATGCGTGCGCACTGATCGGTCCATTGCTGTACAACGTGTATTTCGGATGACAACACGCATCCGTCCACATCATATGCAATGGCCAATGCGTGCGCACCGATCGGTCCATTGCTGTACAACGCGTATTTCGAAAAACAGCACGCATCCGTCCACATCATATGCAATGGCCAATGCGTGCGCACCGATCGGTCCATTGCTGTACAACGCGTATTTCGGATGACAACACGCATCCGTCCACATCATATGCAATGGCCAATGCGTGCGCACCGATCGGTCCAATGCTGTACAACGCGTATTTTGGATGACAACACGCATCCGTCCACATCATATGCAATGGCCAATGCGTGCGCACTGATCGGTCAATTGCTGTACAACGCGTATTTTGGATGACAACACGCATCCGTCCACATCATATGCAATGGCCAATGCGTGCGCACTGATCGGTCCATTGCTGTACAACGCGTATTTCGGATGACAACACGCATCCGTCCACATCATATACAATGGCCAATCCGTGCGCACCGATCGGTCCATTGCTGTACAACGCGTATTTTGGATGACAACACGCATCCGTCCACATCATATGCAATGGCCAATGCGTGCGCACTGATCGGTCCATTGCTGTACAACGCGTATTTCGGATGACAACACGCATCCGTCCACATCATATGCAATGGCCAATGCGTGCGCACCAATCGGTCCATTGCTGTACAACGCGTATTTCGAAAAACAGCACGCATCCGTCCACATCATATGCAATGGCCAATGCGTGCGCACCGATCGGTCCATTGCTGTACAACGCGTATTTCGGATGACAACACGCATCCGTCCACATCATATGCAATGGCCAATGCGTGCGCACCGATCGGTCCATTGCTGTACAACGCGTATTTTGGATGACAACACGCATCCGTCCACATCATATGCAATGGCCAATGCGTGCGCACCGATCGGTCAATTGCTGTACAACGCGTATTTCGGATGACAACACGCATCCGTCCACATCATATGCAATGGCCAATGCGTGCGCACCGATCGGTCCATTGCGGTACAACGCGTATTTCGGATGACAACACGCATCCGTCCACATCATATGCAATGGCCAATGCGTGCGCACCGATCGGTCCATTGCTGTACAACGCGTATTTCGGATTACAACACGCATCCGTCCACATCATATGCAATGGCCAATGCGTGCACACGGATCAGTCCATTGCTGTACGACGCGTCCCTGTACAAGTTACTCGCATATGTCACCATGGTTGTCACTGGTGAACGTATGCCAGCCACAATTACTTGCCAGGGACTCAGGGGCACACCTACAACACCACAGCCTGTCCACACTGTATCCTAAGGCATGTAAGGCTGCATTACCTGTGTGTGTATGGGGGTCAACATGTGGTTTTTTGGTGGCACTTGGGGGCAGCCACTCCCAGGCTGTGCACGTGTTCATGGGGACAGAATCCTTTGTGTGTTGTGCACATGACCACTGTGATGTGCAACTGTTCAGTTCACAGCATGTGGCATGGTCACATTTCCAGGTTGTGTATGTGTATGTCATGTCACATACACCCTGAGTCCCATGTGGGAAGGTATGTACGTCACAGGGTGACCCATTGCCACAATAGTGATGGCCCTCCACAGTCTGTGTGTATGTTGTGTTTCAGATGTCTCTGATTCCATGTGCACAATGGGAGACAGTCTCCACATCCACGTTGTTTGTGCATCGACTTTGATGTTGTGCGTGTGTGTGTCACAGACGTCCATGTCTGTCCTGCAGAGGCAACAGGGGCCACTACCTGTGGGAGTCATGGTTGTTTTGCTGACGTGTACATGATACGCCATGTCATGGCAGTGTCCATGTGGCAATACAGGGTCCCTGGGAATCTACCTGTCAATGAGCTGTGGTGCCTGTGGCACATCTGTCCTCACTTGTCACTGTGGTGTGTGTTTGGAACGTGACAGCAGTACATGGGTACTGTGACACAGCCTAATGATTTCCCATAGCACAACATGGAACTTGTTGTCAACACATGTTGAACTGTGATGTTAGATGTTGGCCATGTAGGTGCCATACATGTCCATACAGAACGGCACACACATCAAGTACTTGTGTCTCGTAATGATGTATCATGTGATATTGAGTTTGGTCAATGCCACATATGTGGGCTGACTGACAATCTTTCTTTGTTCACCTATGCACTGCAGGGCACCAGCTGTCCATAGACCATTCACTGACCTTGCAACCATGGTTGAACGTGACTGCATCCGACGGTACCGCTTCAACAGGCCGCTGATTGAGGAACTGGCAGTGCGGTTGGCCCCACATTTGCAACCTGGCCGGCCATACCCTACAGCGCTGACCCCCAAGGTGAAGGTGATGGCAGCCCTACACTTCTTTGCCACCGGTACCTTTCAACACACTGTGGCGTCTGCTGGTGGGATGTCACAGACCATGTTCAGCCGTGTGCTACGCGATGTTTTGGAGGCAATGTTGAGATACCTGAACCAGTACATCTATTTCCCTAAACGTCAACAACTCACTGATGTCAAGAGTGACTTCTATGCCCTGGGGAGGATGCCACATGTCATTGGCTCCATTGATGGGACACATGTGGCTTTGGTACCACCACAGGCACATGAGCAGGCATACAGGAACAGGAAACATTACCATTCTATCAATGCTCTGGTGGTATGTCTTGCAGATATGAGCATCTCACATGTGTGTGCACGTTTTCCCGGTTCTGCACATGATGCCTACGTGATGAGGAGTAGTCGCATCCCGAGGATGATGTCACAGATGCAGAACCAAGCGATACCAAAGGGGATGATGGACGAAGCGTTTGAGCTAATCAAACACTCACCCCCAGTCAACTGATCTGGGTTTAATCCATCATCATTCTTTAGCTCACTCCACCACCCCAGTTCAGACATGGCCATATGCAAATGAGTCTGACCCTGTGCCTCATGGGAACAGTCCAGCCAGAAATGCCAAGCCATGTCTTCCCTGGACCGGAAACAAGCATCCTGGGACCGGTTTCTGGCTATTCAGCCGTCATCAGCCAGGCTAGCTTGAATCCAGTGGCAAAGTGAGCAAGGGACCCACGTCTGGGCATACCCTGCCAACTTAGGACGAACAAATCGATACCAAAGGGGATGATGGACGGAGCGTTTGAGCTAATCAAACACTCACCCCCAGTCAACTGATCTGGGTTTAATCCATCATCATTCTTTAGCTCACTCCACCACCCCAGTTCAGACATGGCTATATGCAAATCAGTCTGACCCTGTGCCTCATGGGAACAGTCCAGCCCGAACTGCCAAGCCATGTCTTCCCTGGACCGGAAACAAGCATCCTGGGACCGGTTTCTGGCTATTCAGCCGTCATCAGCCAGGCTAGCTTGAATCCAGTGGCAAAGTGAGCAAGGGACCCACGTCTGGGCATACCCTGCCAACTTAGGGCGAACAAAGTTATGAACCCGAAACCGGTCCCAGGATGCTTGTTTCCGGTCCAGGGAAGACACGGCTTGGCAGTTCGGGCTGGACTGTTCCCATGAGGCACAGGGTCAGACTGATTTGCATATGGCCATGTCTGAACTGGGGTGGTGGAGTGAGCTAAAGAATGATGATGGATTAAACCCAGATCAGTTGACTGGGGTTGAGTGTTTGATTTGCTCTAATGCTCCGTCCATCATCCCCTTTGGTATCGCTTTGTTCGCCCTAAGTTGGCAGGGTATGCCCAGACGTGGGTCCCTTGCTCACTTTGCCACTGGATTCAAGATAGCCTGGCTGATGAGGGATATGAACCCGAAACCGGTCCCAGGATGCTTGTTTCCGGTCCAGGGAAGACATGGCTTGGCAGTTCGGGCTGGACTGTTCCCATGAGGCACAGGGTCAGACTGATTTGCATATGGCCATGTCTGAACTGGGGTGGTGGAGTGAGCTAAAGAATGATGATGGATTAAACCCAGATCAGTTGACTGGGGGTGAGTGTTTGATTTGCTCTAACGCTCCGTCCATCATCCCCTTTGGTATCGCTTTGTTCGCCCTAAGTTGGCAGGGTATGCCCAGACGTGGGTCCCTTGCTCACTTTGCCACTGGATTCAAGTTAGCCTGGCTCATGAGGGTAATGAACCCGAAACCGGTCCCAGGATGCTTGTTTCCGGTCCAGGGAAGACATGGCTTGGCAGTTCGGGCTGGACTGTTCCCATGAGGCACAGGGTCAGACTGATTTGCATATGGCCATGTCTGAACTGGGGTGGTGGAGTGAGCTAAAGAATGATGATGGATTAAACCCAGATCAGTTGACTGGGGGTGAGTGTTTGATTTGCTCTAACGCTCCGTCCATCATCCCCTTTGGTATCGCTTTGTTCGCCCTAAGTTGGCAGGGTATGCCCAGACGTGGGTCCCTTGCTCACTTTGCCACTGGATTCAAGATAGCCTGGCTGATGAGGGTTATGAACCCGAAACCGGTCCCAGGATGCTCGTTTCCGGTCCAGGGAAGAGATGGCTTGGCAGTTCGGGCTGGACTGTTCCCATGAGGCACAGGGTCAGACTGATTTGCATATGGCCATGTCTGAACTGGGGTGGTGGAGTGAGCTAAAGAATGATGATGGATTAAACCCAGATCGGTTGACTGGGGGTGAGTGTTTGATTTGCTCTAACGCTCCGTCCATCATCCCCTTTGGTATCGCTTTGTTCGCCCTAAGTTGGCAGGGTATGCCCAGACGTGGGTCCCTTGCTCACTTTGCCACTGGATTCAAGATAGCCTGGCTGATGAGGGTTATGAACCCGAAACCGGTCCCAGGATGCTTGTTTCCGGTCCAGGGAAGACATGGCTTGGCAGTTCGGGCTGGACTGTTCCCATGAGGCACAGGGTCAGACTGATTTGCATATGGCCATGTCTGAACTGGGGTGGTAGAGTGAGCTAAAGAATGATGATGGATTAAATCCAGATCAGTTGACTGGGGGTGAGTGTTTGATTTGCTCTAACGCTCCGTCCATCATCCCCTTTGGTATCGCACAGATGCAGAACCAGCGTGCCTGGCTTGTCGGTGTGTACTGACTTTGTACCATTGTGTGTGTTCTGCAATGTTGTATTCCACCCTCTTTTCCAACTCAGCTAATGTGCAATTGTCTGTATGTAGGTGACTCCGGATACCCCAACATGCCGTGGTTGCTGACACCCCTCAGGAACCCTGTGACACCAGCCCAGATGAGCTACAATGAGGCACATGGTCGGACCAGGAGAGTGATCGAGCAGACATTTGGTCTCCTGAAGAGCCGCTTTCGCTGCCTGGACAAGACAGGAGGGGCCCTCCCATATGCCCCAGCAAAGGTGTGCAAGATTTTCATCGTCTGCTGCATGCTACACAACCTGGCAGTGCGGAAGGAGTTGCCTCTCATCCTGGATGACGATGACCAACATCCGCCACCTGTGGAGGATCCTGGCCTGGGCCACGATGCCAGTGATGATGATGATGATGAGGGTGATGTCCGCACACAGCTCATCACCAACTTCTTCACCTGAATGTGAGTATACAGAGATGTCATGTCAATGATTTGAGTTTGCATGATATGTGTTGGTGGTGCTCTATTGCTGTTTGAGTGTGGCCATGTGCTACTTGACTGGATGCGTGCAGCGATGTGTCCTTACAGGTAGTCTGTACTCCCCAACAGTGTTGGCATGCTAACTTGGTTTTGTGTAGGTATCTTGTGACATGTATTGGGCATGAGTATTGCAGTTCTGTCCTGTTCTTCAGTGCTTTTGACTGTGTGTCATGTCTGTCCTTCACAGGGTACTTTCAGAGTTGTTTGGTCAACTCGGATCCCCCGACACCATGATTCAGCTTTCAGGGTGGAAGCAGTCGTTTCCCTACAGGTGATGTGCCACACACCCCTGGACTTTATTTCTTCAACACTTGTTGACTGTGTGGCCACTGCCACGTGGGATTACCTTGCATCTGTAGTGGAAACAACATGTTGCAAATGTGTAATTAACCTGTGCTTCACTTTGGGATGTGCGTTGTCTGTGGTCACACATCTGACTGACATTTGCTTACTGCACCTGTGGGCTAGTTAACACAGACTCTGAATAGGTGTGGTGTCTGTGCAATCCACTGTATTTCCTGGCAACATCAGTGTAGGCGATGAGTCAGATGGCCCTGGTGTGTATGTGTTGTGTAGCCCTAGTGGTGTGTCTCCCTCATATGTATCACGTCACCATGACTCACATGACGGTGTTGAACTTGCTGTAGCAGTTAGCATGCACAGTGTCATTTAGCAGATCATCATCTCCATGACAAAAACAACGTTGGGATCACAACAGAGGCAAGTATGGTGTATTAGTGAGTTTATTTACATACATGTGTGAGGATAGTGCACAGGATGGTGGGTGCTGTACATTGGGATTGGAATCCAAAGTTCCCAGATGAGTTGGAAGTGTTGGTAGCAGAAATGTCCTGAGTAAAGTCCACAGTCATCTGATACATTAGTCCAACATAAACTCCCCATGTCATGTGGGAGAGTTGGGTTGCATTCGACAGGGTGAACAGTTTGCACACAAAGGAGAATTTCCAGAACAGGTGTTGGGTTCCTGGGGGATGTACATGGCCATCGGCCTCTCAGTTGTCCTTCCTCGGACGACCCCTCTTCTTTCTGGGGGGACCCTCACGTGCAGGCCGCTGCGGTGCAGAGGACTCTCCACCAGAGTCATCCTCCCTTCCTGTGGCAGTTGCAGTTGTTGCGGCACCAGATGTTGTGGGCACACAGGGAGGTGTGGACATGTTGGTGCTAATCTGGCGGAGGCATGTCAATATGTCCCTCTGCATCGCTGTCAGTTCTTCCAATGTGTCCCACTTGGACTCCATGCCAGACATGTGTGTCTCCACACGGGACATGTGTGTCTCCACACGGGACATGTGGGAGTCCAAGCGGGCATGATGGGCAGCCTGCTGCTGTTGAATGTCCTTGAGGATCCCCACTACCTGGCTGACCTCTCCGGTGCTATTCTGGTACGCATCAGCAATGCGTACCAGTTGTGGGTCATCATGCAGTCCAGACCCCTCTGCAAACAGCGACCTCTGCCTACCACCCCTCCCACCACCCCTGGCCACACGTGCGGGACCTGCGGTGGCACGCACTGGTGACCCTAGGCCCCCTTGGGGGTTGGTACTGGGGTTGTTGTCCGTTGCTTCACGGTGGGCTGGGGTCCCTGTGCTGTTGTCATTCAGTGTCCTTGGTCTGTCCGTGTCGGCGGGGGTGGTCTGTGTGTTGCCAGATGTTGGAGGAATGGGTGCAGGGCGTGCAGATGGTGGTCCTGCTGGTGCTGCATGATGACTCACACCGGAGGTGCCAGGTTGGTCTTCGCCATCCGATGAGGGCAGAGGCTGTTCCACACCAGAGAGCTCAGGGGCCACCGGAGCCTGGGACAGGGACTCCTCCTCATCTGCTGCTGTGTCCCCATCATCACCTGTTTTTGGAAGAGACACACAATGTATGTTATGTTTCTGCAGGCATCAATGGTTCAAACACATGACAGTTGTGACTGTACCTCTGGATGCGGCCCTGTACATTGCATTGTCCTAAGTTGTCACAGTCAGAGGTTGATATTGGTGTGGCTCCTTGTCCTGCCAACCTGATGCATTTCAATGTGGATGTTGAGGTGTGTGCATGACCAGCATTGGTGGTATTTGGTTGACATCCGGACCTCCTTCTCCCCCAGCCCAGTTATCCCACCATGAAGCATGCCACCCTTGCAGTGGGTGCAGGTTAACTCTCAGGATGTCAGTCAGTGGTGTCCTGCTGTTGGTTGGTGCCCAGTTCCCAGCAGGGCCTGGTACTCCCCACAACAGAGCACCATTGTCAGACATCTTAGAAGTGGCTTTTCACTCCCTGTGAGGTATGCATGCTTCAGTGTGACCTTGGTGGGCCATGTGGGTGGGGGATGTTGAGCTGTGACTACCACTCCCATCATGCTATTGCCTACACCCCCCTTCCCAGCATGCCCATACATCCTTCTTTTTGACTCTGCTTCCCTGTGGGGTAGTGTGCCTGTGCTGACAGGATGGCTGACAGTGTTGTCCTGGCGTTTGTTTGGCTACAAGTCCCAAAAGTGTCCCTGTGCTTCACACAGCATAACCCAGTGTGGTTGTTCTTTGTGGGATATTTAATTAGAGTGTGAGGCATTGCATTCTCCCAGGTGAGTTGTGTGGAGTTTGTGTTAAGGGGGGTGTGAGAAAAGCTGCTTGTGACTATGGTCAGAGCTGTCAGTCCTCCTTCCCACCCAGCCAGATATCCCACCATGGAACGTGCTTCCATTGCAGGGAGTGCAAGTTGGCTTTCAGGATGTCAGTCAGTGGTGTCCTGCTGTTGGTTGGTGCACAGTTCCCAGCAGGGCCTTGTGCTCCCCACAGCAGTACCCAGTGTCAGCCATCTTGTCAGTTCTTTTCCACTCCCTGTGATGTGAGCATGGTTCAGAGTGGTGTTGATGGGCCAATTGTGAGGGTGACTAATATCTATGACTACAACTCCCATCATGCTATTGGCTACACTCACTTCACCAGCATACACAGAATTCCTTCCTTTCAGTGAGCTTCCCTGTGAGGTGGTGTTCTAGTGGTGGCAAAATATCTGACTGTGTTTGTTGGTTAGATTTGT
Organism: Calotriton arnoldi; assembly: GCA_963921515.1. Taxonomy (NCBI): domain Eukaryota; kingdom Metazoa; phylum Chordata; class Amphibia; order Caudata; family Salamandridae; genus Calotriton; species Calotriton arnoldi. The sequence goes on from CAWUFW010007961.1 coordinate 484,276, forward strand.
GCCAATGCCTTGCTCTATTTGTTGTTAGGTTTGTACATGTCATGACACAGTTACATATCACTATGAGATGGCATGTATTGTGTTTATCTAACTAACATACACATCTTGGGATGATTATCTTTTGGTTGCTGTGGATTTGCTAAGGGTGCATGGTTTGACTATCCCCTTGACAGTGATGTGTGTGTATTGTCACACAATATTGGGTATATTGGTTGTGTACTCACCAGGCTCTGGGATGTTTGATAGTCCATATACGCTCACTGGTGGTAGGATGGCCCGCACCTTCTCCTCCCAGGGCCTGAGGTATACTGGTTTGGCAGGAAGGCCACTGCCGGTGCGATTACTCAAGGCGTAATCCTTCTTGAGTAGGTCCTTGACCCTCCTGCGCACATCATACCACCTGTTCTGGATGTCTTCCTTTGTGCGCAAACATGCTGATTGTGCGTTCACCCTGTCGACGATCCTCTCCCACATCTTGGTTTTCTGCGACATGGGGGTCTGTTGGACCAATGTACCAAACAACTGTGGCTCTACCCTGAGGATTTCATCTACCAGGACTTCCAATTCACTGTCTCGGAACTTTGGATTCTTCTTTGGGGGCATGGTGATGGGTGGTGGTGGGGATTGATGTGTGTGTGAGTGTGCAAGTGAGGGTGGGTGAGTGTAGGTTTTGCTGGGTGTATGTGAGGGTGCTATTTGGGAGGTGCTAATGGTGTGTGGCTTGTGTGATGGATGAGTTGTGGGTGTGTCTGTGGTTGCTGTCTGATGGTGTTCTGTGCTGGCAGGTCAGTTGAATTTGCAAAGGATCATGGTAGTGATTTGTGGCCTTTATATGGGTGGAGTTGTGGGTGTGTCTTTGTTCCATGTATTTTCACCCCTGTATTTATTGACTTTGTCATTGCTTGTTTGGCCCTTTTTTTTTATTTTTCCTTTGTGGGTTTTCGGCATGTAGGAGACGTTCTTCTGACCGAGTAGGACGCTGCAGTTGGCTCGTGCGGGCTTCTCCGAGTCTTTCAAGCTGTGTTCCTGATGGGTTTCATGTGCGGCGTACGTGTCGTTCGCGGAGCATTGGGTTGCTTCGGCTCGGTTTTGTATGCATGTCGGTCGTACGGCTTGGGCTCCGTGCGACTCGGTCTGGTTTTACACGCATTGCATCGTACTGCGCGGGTCGGAGTTCGCGGGTACGTTTCTGTCAGGTTTCATTCCTGGTGCGTGTCGGTCGGTTCTATTCGCGTAGTTTCCCGGCCGGATAGCTGGTTTCCGTGCGGTTCGGTCGTTCGGCTTGTGTTCCGTACGAGTCGGTCGTAATTCACATGCATTGCATCGTACTACGCGGATCGGGCAGCGCCGGTATGTGTCGGTCGGACAACATTCCCGTACCGAGTCGGTCGGTATGTTTTCCGGCCCGAATCGCAATCGGCCCCTTGATCTTTTGTTGGGGTAGGGCCATGGTACAGAACACCTACCCCTATATTTTAAAAATAAAACATTTCCTGGTGTCTGGTCAGCTGTCTGCAGATTGGAGGTAATCACCCCCATCTGCCCTCTAGGGGGGCAGAAGGACTGTCACTATAGTTTTTAGGGGTGGAGACATGGCCATGCCCATAATGAGCAGCCCCTACCCCCTATAATTATTTTAAAAAATTAACCTGGTGCCTAGTGGGCTTATTGCACCCCTGGTGAGGGAAAATCAGGGTTAATTGACCTCATCTGCCCCCAAGGGGGCATAAAGACTATCTCTCTTATTGGGGGGAGACATGGCTATGCCTATGGTGGGCAGCCCCTACCCCTGTATTTAAAAAAAATAACAAAACATTTTGTGGTTCCTAGTGGGCTTTCTGCCCAACCAGGGGGGACAAGGGGGGCGGCAGATTGGTGGTAATCACCCCCATCTGCCTTCCAGAGGGGCAGAAAGGCTGTCATTAGAGTTTTTCAGGGTGGGGGCATGGCCATGCCCATAATGAGCAGCCTCCACCTATAATATTCCTAAAAAAACAACCCTGGTGTCTGATGGGCTTTCTACACCCCCCTTGAGGGGGCAGATTGGAGGTAAATATCCCCTGTCCCCGGGAGGGCAGAAAGACTGATCTGCCATCTTAGTTGGGGGAGCAAAAGCCCTTGCCCAAAGGGCTACTCCCCCAAAATCCCTGGTGGTAGTGGGTGGATCCCTGCTTGGAGATCGCTCTCCTATATCGATATCAAAACAGGTATCCATTGGGGAAAGATATCATTGGAAAGGGGATATTCTCCCCATTCCAATGATACCTCTCCCACCCTGATCAGTGGCGTGGGCTGATAAATGCCCTCAGAGCACTGATACAGTGAAAGTAAAAAGGGAAAATGCTACTTACCCAGTATGCATCTGTTCTTGGCATGTAGAGCTGTAGAGTCACATGCTGTGCATAGATCACCATCTAGTGTTGAGTCCGGATGTTTGCACTTTGTTTTTCTTTGAAGAAGTCTTTCCAGTCACGAGGTAGGTGACTCTTCCTTTCGGTGATAGTGCGCATGGGCATCGACTCCATAGTTAGATTGTTTTCCCACAGAGGGTGATAATGGAGTTAGTAAGAGTAGTAAAAAGAGATGTCCATGAATGCTTGTATCTAAATAAGATGTCACTGCAACAGGTATAGGTACCCGGGGAGGCGGGTGGGCGCATGTGACTCTACAGCTCTACATGCCAAGAACAGATGCATACTGGGTAAGTAGCATTTTCAGTTTGAGGCATGTGAGCTGTAGATCACATGCTGTGCATAGACTACAGAGCAGTTATCGCCCAAAGCGGTGGCTAACCTGTAGCTGTTGCAGTCGTCTGAAATAGTGTACGTAAAACTGGGCCCACACTAGCTTGCTGTCTTGCTAATACATCTACACAATAGTGTTTTGTGAATGTGTGAGGTGTAGACCATGTTGCAGCTTTGCATATGTCATCTATGGGTATGTTTCCTAAGAATGCCATAGAAGCCCCCAGTTTGCATGTAGAGTGTGCTCTAGGGGGAACTGTTAATGTTCGTTTCGCTTTTGCATAACATATTTGAATGCACTTGACTAGCCACCTTGCAATACCTGATTTTGATATGGGATTGCCTTTATGTGGTCGAGCAAAAGCAACAAAAAGCTGATTTGTCTTACGGAAAGGTTTTGTCCTCTCTATGTAATAAAGTAATGCTCTTTTTACATCTAATGTGTGTAGGGCACGTTCTGCCACATAATCTGGTTGAGGGAAGAACACAGGTAGCTCAACAGATTGATTGATATGAAAGGCAGAAATGACTTTAGGAAGGAATTTAGGATTGGTTCGAAGAACCACTTTATTTTGATGTATTTGTAAAAAGGGTTCGTCTATAGTTAGTGCATGAAGCTCACCCACTCTCCTTAGTGATGTGATAGCTATGAGGAAAGCTACTTTCCATGTGAGAAATTGCAGTTCACATCTGTGCAATGGCTCAAAGGGTGGACCCATTAGTCTGGTGGGAAAAATGTTGAGATTCCACACTGGAGCAGGTTGCTGTTTTGGGGGAATGACTCTTCTGAGTCCCTCCATAAAAGCTTTGATGACAGGCACTCTAAAGAGAGATAGATGTTGTCTATTTTGGAGGTATGCAGCTATTACAGCCAAATGTAAGCGCATGGATGTGTACGCTAAATTGGAACGCTGTAGATGTAACAAATAACATATTATGGGGCATATTAGCAAGAAGAGGCGATAATCATCGCTAACCCTGCTTAGCGTGATTTTTTTTATCGCCGGCTATCGCTGGAATATATCGCCACGCTAACGCTGTATTAGCAACGATTAGCGCTATGGCGATGAATATTCCAGCGATAGCGAGGAAATGGGCCAACATCGCTGAAAAACCAGCGATGTTGCATGGAGAAGGGAGAACACCTTGCTGATACGACCCTGTGGTCGTATCAGCATAATCCACCCCCCCATGTTAGGTATGGCTAACACCTGCTAATTGCAGGTGTTAAATAAATAGCGATGACCCCGGTTAGCGCGACTTTTCACGTCGCTAACTGGGGCCATGGCCACCTTGCTAATAGGCGATAGGCCTGTTAGCGAGTGTTTCCCAGGTTTGTTCGTCGGGAACGCCCACTTTGCATGTCATTAGCGATAAATATCGCTGACATGCAAAGCGGTAAAAAAACGGGCGCTAATGCCCGCAAACTGTCGCTAACTGCTGTTAGAGACAGTTTGCTGATAGGGCGATATAAATATCGCCGCTTTAGCGGCAAAAAGTGCCGCTAAAGTGGCGATAGTGCCCTTGCTAATATGCCCCTATGTTTTGAACAGAAGCATCAAGCGGGTTGATGTGATTGTTAGTACAGTATATTACAAACCGCTCCACTTTGCTGCATAGCAGGCTCTTGTGGTAGGACGTCTAGCTTCCTTGATAATATTCATGCAGTCTGGCGGTACATTAAGGTAGCCAAAGTCTAGGACTTCAGGTGCCAGATCACCAGGTTGAGTTGACTGGGGTCTGGATGTCTTATGTCTCCATGGCTCTGTGTGAGGAGATTGGGTGTAAGACGTAGTTTTTGATGAGGAACTACTGACAGTTCCAACAAAGTTGTGAAACAGGGTTGACGTGCCCACGTGGGAGCCACTAGGATTGGTGTCAGGGATGTTTGTTTGAGTTTCCGAACCACTCATGGAATGAGTGGGAGAGGCGGAAAAGCGTAAGCAAATATTCCTGACCAATTCATCCATAGTGCATTGCCTTTGGACAATGGGTGTGGATACCTCGATGTGAAGCTTGGGCATTTTGCGTTTAGGTGTGTGGCAAACAGATCTATGTCTGGGAAGACCCACATTTGAAAGAATGGGAGGAGAACTTGAGGGTGTAGTTCCCATTCGTGGATTTGTTGCGTCTGACGACTGAGCAGATCTGCTATCTGATTGTTTACTCTTGGAAGGTGTTCCGCTAGGAGAAACATTTTGTGATGTATGGCCCATTTCCAGATGGTCTGTGCTAGCTGTTACAGCTGGAGAGAGTGTGTCCCCCCGTTTCTGTATATAGTACATCGCTGTCATGTTGTCTGTACGAATCAAGACATTTTTGCCTACTAGATGAACTTGAAACGCTTTTAGCGCCAGAAAAATTGCTAGCAGCTCTAGATGATTTATATGAAGCTGTTTCTGCTGCAAGCTCCACATGCCCTGAATTGTGTGGGTTTGGAGATGCGCTCCCCAACCTGTCAGTGGTGCGTCTGCTGTTAATACTATGTGTGGAACCAGGTCGCTGAAGGGCCGCCCTTTTAAAAGGTTTTGTGTGTTCCACCACTTCAGAGAGCAATGGGTGCGGCCGTCTACCAACACTAGATCTGATAACAGACCCTGAGCCTGGTTCCACTGACGTGCTAAGCATTCCTGTAGGGGACGCATTTGAAGTCTTGCGTAAGGGACTATTAGAATGCAAGACGCCATCATTCCCAGTAACTGCATGAACACTCAAGCTGGTAATGACTGTTGAGGCTGAAACTGAGACAGCAGGGCCTGTATATTTCGGACTATGGCCGGAGTTGGGTAGGCTAGAGCTTTTTGTGTGTCTATAGTAGCTCCTAGATATGCTTCAGTGATGGATGAATGGAGATGGGATTTGGACAGATTTACTGTGAATCCTAGCTGGTGGAGCAACTGCAGAGTTTTTTGTGTGTGGCGTAGACAGCTGTCGTATGAGCTGGCTTTTATGAGCCAGTCGTCTAAGTATGGGAAGACGTGATTGTGTTGTCTTTGTAGATGGGCTGCTACTATTGCCAAGCATTTTGTGAAAACCATGGGTGCGGTTGTCACCCCAAATGGGAGCACCTTGAATTTTTATTTTTTATTTTTTTATTTTAAGCGATTTGTAGAGCGCACAAATACCCTTGGGTGTCTCGGCGCTGCGGACTGTGTAGAAGACAAGCCAGGAGCAGGTGATTATTGATTAAAAGGCCAAGTCTTTACTAGCTTTCTAAAGGCAAGCAGGGTAGGGCAGGATTTAATGTGAAGGGGAAGGGTGTTCCACAACTTGGCTGTGGCCACGGTGAATCTTCTATCACCCCAGGAGACTTTTTTAGTTCGAGGGACCTTCAAGAGGTTGGCTGCTGATGAACGCAGGGGTCTGTTGGGCTTATAAACACACAAAGCCCTCTTAAGAAACTCAGGTCCAATGTTGTGAATGGCTTTGAATGCGATGCAGAGTGCTTTAAATTTAACTCGCCATCTTCTCGGTAGCCAATGGAGTTTTCGGACCACCTTTCTTGAATTGATAATGCTGTCCTGCTACCACAAACCTGAGGTATTTGCGGTGTGCAGGGTGTATTGGGATATGAAAGTAGGCGTCCTTTAAATCCAGAGTGGAGAGAAAGTCGCCTTGCTGAAGGAGCGGAAGCACTTGTTGGAGTGTTACCATATGAAAGTGGTCCGACTGAATGTATAGATTTAATTCTCTGAGGTCCAATATAGGCCTGAGAGAGCCGTCCTTTTTGGGAATTAGAAAGTAGAGGGAGTACACACCTGCCCCTTGGTATTGTAAAGGGACTGGTTCTATAGCACCTTTCTGTAACAGAGAGAGAACTTCTTGCTTTAAAAGGGTGAGATGTTCTTGTGATATAAGGTGTGACTTCGGAGGAATGTTCGGTGGAGTGTTTGTAAGCTCCAGGCAGTAACCAAATTGGATAATTTGTAGAACCCATTTGTCTGATGTAATCGTATTCCAAATGGGAAAGACGTCCCCCGACAGGAGTGGAATGATCGGGGGGTATCGAAAGGAAGTCACTGTTTGGTATTTGCAGGGGAAGTGCGTGTTGAATTTCTTCTGCCTCTTCCCTTTCCTTTGTTTCCTCTATATCCACCTCTAAAGTAACCTCTTGAAGAGGGCGACTGATTGTTGCCCTTGTAAGAGGAGGAGGGATTTTCTGTAGATGTATTTTTGGAGCCACCCCTGTAAAATGATCGACAAAAGGATCCCCTGTTGGAAGGTGATTGTAAGGCCCCCAATGACTTGGCAACCTCAGTATCCTTTTTCATTTTTTCCAGCGAGGTATCAACAGCTGGACCAAAGAGGTGTTCTTTGTCAAATGGTTGGTTAAGAATAGAGGCTTGCACTTCAGGTTTGAATCCTGAAATTCTTAACCAAGCATGCCTACGGAGCAGTATGCTAGTGTTTACTGCTCTGGCTGCTGTGTCGGCTGCATCTAAGGCACATCTGATAGAGGTATTAGTTATGAGTTTACCTTCTTGAATAAGGTCGTTAGCTCTGGACTTATGCTCATCAGGAAGAAATTGCATGAGCTTCTCGAGCTCATCATAATGAGCCCTATCGTATCTAGCTAATATGACTTGAGCATTAGCAATGCGCCAATGATTAGCTGCTTGTGATGCTACCCTTTTTCCCGAAGCATCAATCAATTTGGATGCTTTATCAGGAGGAAGGGCTTCACCTGTGGTCTGTGAGTTAGCTCTCTTACTAGCATTGGAAACTACCAAAGAGTCCAAGGGCAACTGACCTTAAATATATACCGGGTCAGTAGGTGCAGGTTTATACTTTTTCTCTACCCTGGGAGTAATGATTCTTGCTTTAACAGGGTCTTTAAAGATGTCATCAGTATGTTTAAGCATACCTTTTAGCATTGGTAATGTTTGGGTAGCCCTCTGAGAGGAACTCAGGGTTTCAAACAAAAAATCTTCCTCTAAAGCCTCCTTATGTAACTCTACCCCATGATACTGTGCAGCTCTGTTAAGGAGTTCAATATATCCAATATTGTCATCAGGAGGAGAAGGTCTGGACGGATATAAGTCAGGGTCATTATCCGACTGTGGGTCAGTGTCATAGTGGTGAAGGAGAATGTGTGGGTGTGATGAGCAAGTTTGGATCAGTGGGTGAAGGAGGCGGAATGTAAGGTAGAGAAGGATTAGTATCCACATTTTTCTTCTTTAGAGGAATGTGGTAATCCTCTGGTATGGCCAATTTCCTTTTTTCAGGTAATTTGGCATGAATGTGTCCAGTTTCTGGATTAATCACAATTTCTATCTGTTTCGGATCCGAAGGTGGAATATCGGACCAAGAGTCTGTGGTTGAACTGGTTTCTTTAGATGCTGTTTTTTGCGTCGAAAGTTTCGGCTTGGAAGGTTTCGGCCCCGAAGATTTCGGCTCCGAAGATTTAGTCTTGGATAACGCTGGAATGGAGACCAGTACGTGTTTCGATCTCGATGCCGAAGGTTTGGGATCGGCACCAGTGTGTGGACGGGAAGAGCCCGAGCCGGAACGCTTTTCTTTGTGCCTCGGCGCCGAGCCCGAAGGCAGGGCGCTCGAAACCTTTTCTCGGTGCCGACCTTGGCCCGAAGGCAGAGGAGGGACCGGAGCCTTTTTATGGAGGAGGTGGTAGGGAAAGGAAGTCTCTGTACTCATGATCCATTGGCCCGGTGTGAGGTCTTTGACATCGGAGTTGGCTTCAGACACGGAGACATGTTCCTCCTCGAATTCGGCTTCTTGCGCGTGAGAGGCTTCATGTTCGGAGTCGTCTCCGACGAGATCCGCTGCAGAGCCGCTTTGTTGATGCATTTTGTGACGTCGAGCCCGACGATCACCGAGCGTCTTCTTCGATCGAAACGACTGACACGCGTCAAAGTCTTTCTCGTCGTGCTCCGGGGATAGGCAAAGGTTGCACACTTCGTGCAAGTCGGTGCGCGGAAACTTAGTGCGACACCCAGGACAGAATTTGAATGGAGTCCGTTCCATCGACCGCTATTGACCCCGGCGCAGGAAGGCCCAAGGACTCTCCACGAATCTTCCAATCGAAGGATTTCGAGTGTAAACGATACGCGGAGAATGGGAACGCGATCGATAAACAATACCGTCGAGGGTAGTGGATTGCACGTCGAATGGAGCCCGAAAAACGGTGCCGAACCGGAGCGCAACAATTCACATCCGAAATCGATGGCGGAAAAAAACAATCTAACTATGGAGTTGATGCCCATGCGCACTATCACCGAAAGGAGGAGTCACCTACCTTGTGACTGGAAAGACTTCTTCGAAGAAAAACAAAGTGCAAACATCCAGACCCAACACTAGATGGCGATCTATGCACAGCATGTGATCTACAGCTCACATGCCTCGATCAGCTTGTTTTACTTTCACTGTAGTGTAATGGCGTCAGTGTGCCCTGCGAGCTGATTGTAATACACTAAAAAACTCGGGAAGCACTTCCAAAGTAGCCAGAGTTTAAAAAATATTAAAGGACTCCGTGCCTTCCCAGTGTAGGGCCGTTGCCCATTGGCCGACGGCCGCACCTATAGGGTTAAAGCCGACTGTGAAGAAGCATGGGTCAGATACATAAACCAGGTTTGTTTCAGTCAGAAGTTTCACCTCCTGACTTAGGGCCTCATTACTATGGCGGTGGGACCGCCACCGATAGGTCGTCAGTGGCGGTCCCACCGCCGACAGCCCTTCGGTCCGACCAACGCATTACAATGCTGGTGGTCGGACCCTATTCTGTCAGGGGACAGACCTCCGCCTCCGAAAAGATTTCAGATCCTGACTGTGCAGCGTTCAGAATTGTAGTCCCAAATGGAGGTGGTGCTGAGATTACGATATCCCTTTCTGAAAGTCTGTTCAAGGTGGGAACACTGCCATGTACAGGCTGTCAGAAACAGACCTTGTGGGCCACTGCAAAGTGACCTTAGGTGCACATATAGTGCCCCCACTTACTTCCATGCACTGTGTGCCATGCACCACACGGTGCATGGTCCATGGATGTAAAGGAAGGTCCAATAGCCCACTAGCAAAATTAGGCCCTTAGTTTCTGAAATGGATGTCAAAAATCCTAAGTGAACCCAGGCAGCAGGCTGTTGCTGAAAAGGGCTCCATGAGGTCTGATAGCTATTGGATGAGGTCTTGATAAAGCCGTTGACATGTGGCGGGAGAGCTCAGAGCAGGAGAATTTAAAGTTGGCACCCAGGGAAGCTCCCTCATGGCTGGATACTTTTGGCGCTTTCACCTGTTAAGATTTCTATCTTTGTACTTAGTCACTTTTATGGAACTCAGTTTCTTGCATTGGGGGAAAGGCTGAAAGCTGTAGACGAGCCTGTGTCTACGAGGCCCGATAGCCTCTCCGCGACAGCCCGCTAAAATGTATTTGCTGCTGCAGAAAGTCCAGAGTGGAAGCAACCTTAATCTTTGGCCCTTCAGCAACACACCTTTGCCGGATTGACTTGGCAGGTTTGTCATGGTCCTCCATAGGTTTTTGGAGCCAAAAAGTTTCTAAGTTCTAGGTTTCTCAGGATGTTAGGAGGAGTACAATGTAACACATCCAAGGGCCCCACAACCTCAGGAACAGCACTTGGGGGTCAGGACTCACTCTAGCATAAGCCACCTTCAGGGCTCGGGCAGGTCTAGTTGGAACTGGTCAGATGAACTCTTCAGGAGAAACGTTTTATAGCAGCTTGTTATGTCCCTATAGCTGTGCCACATATATGCCTAGCACTAGCCTGTTGATGGGGATGACTCTTTGCCCCTCCCTAACCAATAGGGAATAAGTACTGAGGGGTAACCCTCCCAACTTTTGCAGCAGTTCTTATGTGCCCTACTGCAAACAATCTCACAGTGCCCTTCTGTATCTAAATACGACAAGGCAGAAACTTTCTTCACCTGTGCAGAGCTCCTGTGTCCACCCTAAAGGTGTAGCCAGGAAAATGAGCAACCCTTCCTCTGTGGTCACTAAAAACTGGGTCTGGAGGCAGCTCCTCTTCCACTGGGATTGGTGCCTGGCTGGGCAGAGGGACAAGGAAGGGTGCAGGACCAGGTGTTAGCTAAATCTGCCTGTGACAGCGTAGGCTTCTTTGAAGTTAATTAAGTTCCTAGGCAAAACCCAGATGGTAAGCCTGTCAAGGAAAAGGACATCTCCCCCCACCCAAAGCCTTTTTCTCAGCTCTGGAAGATGCAAGTTCACACTGCACCAAGGGGACTATTACGCTTCTGGGCGAGTTGGAAGCTCATACAAATAGGCTCCAGGGGTTTTAGGCAGGTAAAAGGTAACTTTTATGATCTCAAATATTACATCACTCATGACACAGTCAATTACATCACTATTGCGGGGGCGTAAGTTATAGTTAGGTCAGGTAACTTTAACTGCTGAATTTCAGTGGTTTTGTAAGAGTGAAACTTGAGTTAGGAAGTCAGTGCTAGCATTGGGCCAGTGGGATGGAGCCCATGTCCACTGTGGGAGAGGACATTGTGTCAGAATGGGGCATACATCCATTATGGGGCCATTGGACATTTTTTGGCAAAAGAAACATTCATTGCACCAGTGCGTATTGCGCTTGCATTCACAAATTCAAGTGTTGAAATTTTCAAGTCCTTTCTCACTGCTCACAAAAAACATCCACCAATAGAAATGCGGCAAAATCAGTTTTAAATGGCGTCATTGTAACACAGGTGTGTCACCAACATTTGAAAAAGGCAAGGATGCCAAATGCGTCATGCTTAATTAAATACAATTTTATTACTGCAGTCCCCGCTGTGTGCTCTGTTCTGTTTCCTGGTGGGGGTGGTGTGTGTTTGGAGATTTATATATCTATATCTATATAGATAGCTATGTATGTATATAGATATAGATATATATTTGGCAAGAGAGATAGTGGTTACATATATGTGGAGTTAAGTATAGTAAGCCTAGGTTTACCTCTATCAACCTACCATCACAAAAATTTTGATTCTCAATATTTTTGCCATAATATTTTGGCCCCACAATACTCTGTAGCTGATATTCTGGTGGAGTACCTCACAGACCTTCATGTATTTGGCACTTTCTTTGCTGCCACTTAGCTCATACTTGGAGACGAGAAAGGTGTGTGTAGATGAAATTTGGTAATTATGAGTTGCCTGGCTGTAAATGATGCTTTGTTATATGTTGGGAAGATTGCTGCAGTCGTCACTGCTTCTTGATATTTCATGATATGCCCGCTGTAAGAGTTACCCCTATTCTATATCAGTTACTCCTATTTTTGATATAGCATTGGAAGCTAGCAGTAAGAGGGTTATTTGCTAGAATATTGTATACAGAAATATCATGTGGCATACATATTGTGTCCTGAATATAGTTTACAAAAGTATCAAACAATTGAGTGCAAATTTTCTATTATTGACTGCAGTGGGGCGACATTTTGTAAATTATATTTAGGACAAGATATTTACGTCAGACACTATTCTGATTGTGATATTCTGGTACCACACTCTGTAAGAGTTAATCCCATTTCATTATGGGAAGCTTGCTGCAAGAGTTACTCCCATTCTTGATATTTAAGTGGAGCTTGTTGTACCAGTTACTCCAGTTCTTGATATGTCATCTGAAGTTTGCTGAAAGAGCTATTCCCATTTTCTGTGAATTAAGGTATGCATACATTAAGATTGCCTCCCATCTTTGCAAGATGACGGATGAACAATGTGAACGTTCCTAAACTGTTTATCACAGTTGGAGATGCTTTAATTTAGTAGCCCTTCCAATTCTTTAAAAATTTGAAATGTACTTTTGTAATAAATATTCTAACCACTTTTGAATTTGAGGCGCATTTGTAAAGTGTAATATAGTAAGGTGCAACAGGTACATATTTTTACATTTCAAACCACTTCAGGGAGCCAGGTGTCAAATAACTTGACAGATATTCATTTAAAAACAATGATTGCAATGCACATTGTTTAACACCCCCTGAGTTGCATTACCCTATCATTGTCACAAATAGGAGACATTACCAGAAACCCTCCACCAATCAATCAGCAAAATGGGGGTGTTTTGCCATATCAACCATTTTCGGAAGCAACAATATACCTTCACACTCTCTAACCATATTTGGGGAATAACGAGGTGATGTGCTAGTTTCAGCCTTTCAGCTATCCTTAGAGAATAACAAGATGCATTACCAAGCCAGCCCCAGTCACTGCTGTGACTGTTTTTCGTTCTGTGCCCCCACTGCTTCTCCACTGTTTTTGCCCTTCCGTTCTGTGCCCCCACTGCTGTGACTGTTTTCGTTCTGTGCCCCTACTGCTTTTCCACTGTTTTTGCCCTTCCGTTCTGTGCGCCCACTGCTGTGACTGTTTTCGTTCTGTGCCCCCACTGCTTTTCCACTGTTTTTGCCCTTCCGTTCTGTGCCCCCACTGCTGTGACTGTTTTCGTTCTGTGCCCCCACTGTTTTTCCACTGTTTTTGCCCTTCCGTTCTGTGCCCCCACTGCTGTGACTGTTTTCGTTCTGTGCCCCCACTGCTTTTCCACTGTTTTTGCCCTTCCGTTCTGTGCCCCCACTGCTGTGACTGTTTTCGTTCTGTGCCCAAACTGCTTTCCCACTGTTTCTGCCCTTCCATTCTGTGCCCCCACTGCTGTGCACTGTTTTTCGTTCTGTGCCCCCCTGTGCCCCTTTTGATTTCTGTACCCCTTCGCCCTCCCGTTTCCCGCCGCTGTGTCCCCTGCGGCCCCGCCCCCCTCGCTGACCACTTGCTGCCCCTGCCTCCCACCTCCCAGCTGCTCCTCCCTCCCACCTCTCAATATATGGCGGCCGCTGCGCGGCTGCGCCGCTGGCGCACCAAAGGCGCGCCTAAGGCAAGCCCGTCTGCGCCCGTCCGCGCCTGGACCGCGCCCAGCGTCAGAACCCCTGGCCCCCGCATCCGCCACGAAGACCACCTCCAATACGACGCCAGCACCCTCATCGCTCTCAACCCAGGACGGACCTCCACCTGCTTCAAGGCCACCCCGAAACGCACCCATGGTCCCTTCACCTGCCGGAACTGCAGCTTCACCTGCCTCGGAGAGCCCGAGACTCCCGCCAAGAAGGACCTCAACCATCTCCGGTGCATCCTACTAAACACACGCTGCGCACGCAAACACGCCGTCGAGCTCTGGGACCTACTCGACACCTCATCACCGGACATCGCCTTCCTGACAGAGACCTGGATGAACGAATCCTCCGCACCCGACGTCGCCAAAGCCATCCCCGACGGCTACAAGATCACCCGCAGAGACCGCACAAACGGAATCGGAGGAGGAATCGCCATCGTCCACAAAGACACCATCAGTCTCGAACAGCACCGACGACACTCTCAGCACCGCCGAACACATGCACTTCCAGATCCACACGGATCCCAACACCACCGTAAGAGGCACCCTCATCTACAGACCCCCCGGACCTCGACCCCAGTTCAGCGACTCCATCGCCGACTTCATCAGCACGCACGCCCTGACCTCCACCGACTACATCCTCCTCGGAGACCTGAACTTTCACCTGGAGAACAACAACGACAGCAACTCCTCCACCCTGATCGACAACCTCGCCAACCTCGGACTGAAACAGCTCATCACGACGCCGACCCACATCGCCGGACACACGCTCGACGCCATCTTCTCCTCAAGCTCCCACGTCTCCTTCAGCCACACCTCCGAACTCACCTGGACCAACCACCACTGCATCCACTTCACCTTCCGGAAACCCGCTGCACACCTCCGCACCCTACAGATCCCCAGCAGATGCTGGAGCAAAGTCATCGAAGACCAACTCCAGACAAACCTCGCACTCAGCCCACCCACCGACCCCTCCAACCCCGACGCCGCCGCCCGCAATCTCAGACGATGGATGGACGACTGCGCCAACACCTTAGCCCCGCTGAAAAAACCAACCTACAAAGACACCAGCAAGAGAGCCAGCTGGTTCACCCCGGAACTCCTAGCATCCAAGCGCACCTGCCGGAAACTGGAGAACAAATGGCACAGCGAGAAGACGCCGCGCAGCCCACAAAGACGCCATCCGCAACCACCATCACCTCATCAGGTCCGCCAAGAGGACCTCCTTCAAAGACCGCCTCGACAACAACGCACACAACAGCAAGGAGCTCTTCAGCATCGTGAAGGAACTCTCCAACTCCAGCTCCAACGCCAACGACATCCCGCCGTCGCAAGCCCTGTGTGATTCCCTCGCCACCTTCTTCCACCGCAAGATCGCCGACATCCACGACAGCTTCGGCTCCCGGACGACCCCAACAGGCCCCGACACATCAGACCCGCCGCCCTCCATCGACCACGACCCCCTGACAGCCTGGGTCAACGTGAACACCGAGGACACAATCAAGACCATGGGCACAATCCACTCCGGCTCCCCATCAGACCCTTTTCCACACCACATCTTCAACAAAGCCGGCAGCTCCATCGCACCCCACCTGCGCAACATCATCAACCTCTCCTTCGAGACCGCGACCTTCCCAGAGAGCTGGAAACATGCTGAGATCAACGCCCTACTCAAAAAACCCAAGGCGGACACAAGCGACCTCAAGAACTTCCGGCCCATCTCCCTGCTTCCATTCCCAGCTAAGGTCATCGAGAAGATCGTCAACAGACAGCTCACCCGCTACCTCGAAGATAACAGCATCCTGGACCCCTCCCAGTCAGGATTCCGCAGCAACCACAGCACCGATACCGCCCTCATCGCCCTCATCGCCGCCACAGACGACATCAGGATCCTGCTGGACAACGGCGAGACGGCGACCCTCATCCTCCTGGACCTCTCCGCCGCCTTCGCCACTGTCTGCCACCACACACTACACACACGCCTCCACGACGCAGGGATCCGAGACAAAGCCTGGATTGGACCACCTCCTTCCTTTCCGGCAGAACCCAGAGCGTCCGCCTCCCCCCATTCCGATCCGAAGCCTCCGAGATCATCTGCGGTGTACCCCAGGGATCTTCCCTCAGCCCGACACTGTTCAACATCTACATGGCTCCACTCGCATGCATCGGCCGACAGCACGACCTCAACATAATCTCCTACGCCGACGACACTCAACTGATCCTCTCCCTCACCAAGGACCCCCTCACCGCCAAATCCAACCTCCACGAAGGAATGAAAGCCGTCGCCGACTGGATGAAGTGCAGCCGACTTAAGCTGAACACAGACAAGACGGAGATCCTTATCCTCAGCTCCAACCCATCAGCCTGGGACGACTCCTGGTGGCCCTCGTCACTAGGGGCACCCCCGACACCAACCAACCACGCACGCAACCTGGGAGTCATCCTCGACTCAACGCTCACCATGACCAAGCAAGTCAACGCAGTCTCCTCCTCCTGCTTCAACACCCTCCGCATGCTCCGCAAGATCTACAGGTGGATCCCGACAGACACGAGAAGAACAGTCACCCAGGCCCTCGTCAGCAGCAGACTCGACTACGGAAACGCCCTCTACGCAGGAGCCCCGACCAAGCTCATCAAACGACTGCAAAGAATCCAAAACGCCTCTGCACGCCTGATCCTCGACATTCCACGCCACAGCCACATCACCCCCACCTGAAAAACCTGCACTGGCTCCCCGTCGACAAGAGAATCTCCTTCAAACTCCTGATCCACGCACACAAGGCACTCCACAAAACCGGCCCAGCCTACCTCAACAGTCGACTCTCCTTCTACGTTCCCAACCATCAGCTCCGCTCCGCCGACCTCTCCCTGGCCACCGTCCCGCGCATCCGGAGAACCACCACCGGAGGAAGATCCTTCTCTCACCGCGCCGCCAAGATCTGGAACACCCTTCCCCTCAACCTACGACAGACCCAAGACCTGCTGACCTTCAGGAGACTACTCAAGACCTGGCTATTTGACCAGTAGCGGCAACTCCCCCCTCCTCTCCCTCAGCGCCTTGAGACCCTCGCGGGTAAGTAGTGCGCTTTACAAATCTTGTGATTGATTGAATATAGTGCCATATTGTCCCAAACAACCTCCAACTTCAGCTATCCTTAGCAAATAACAAGATGCCTTACCATGCTAGTACCATCTATCCTTGGTGAATATTGAGGTGAGTTACAATATCATGCCTAGTCATGATTTCAAAATAACAAGATACAATACTATCTCATTTATGGAGCATAACAAAATGCCTTGCTACAGGAGAATGAACGCTCCCCTAAGAATTACAATGTGATTTATCATACTAGTTGCAGCCCTCCTTAGAGAAACGTGTGAAATCTTAGGGTCTGATTCTGAGCGCCCTGCAAATAGGGTCGGTATGGTCCCCAACCCCTTTCAGGAATTACATTATCTGGGTACAGGTAACTTCAAGTGCAGGAATTACCTGCTGATGGCATCTGGGACCCTGAAGGTCATTTTAGAAATCAGGATCTACTAGGGAAGTCAGTACTTCCATCCCCAAGCCCACTGGATAGTTTTAATTTCCCTTGGTATTTCACCAGATGGCTCAACCAGGGGTGGCTCCTCAATTTGAGCAGAGGAGAGTCACCCCACAAGCCCCAGAGCTGAAAAACAAAACGGTAAAAAAAGTTCATTTATTAGTGTTTTATTTTTCAGCAACCCGTCCTGAACTAAGTGGCACTGAGTGGCAGCAGCAGAGAGCTATGTGCTTTAAAATGCGCAAGTCTCTTTGGCCGGCCGTCTTGGGCCGGCCAGCCAGACATGAGCATTTTAAAGTTCTCCAACCTAGCTGTCTTAGACAGCTGGGTTAGAGAACGCGCAGGCCTCCAGTGCTCTTAGGAGTGCTGGGAGAGCCCACTCTATCCAATCCTGGCGCTGCTTTCATGCTGTGAAAGCAGCACCAGGATTGGGTAGTGCCGTGTCCTGCATCGGAGCTTCCTTTGAAGAAACCTGAGGGAGAAGGACATCGCGCTGCAAGTCACCAAGGTAAGTCTATTTCAATTTTTTTATCCCCCCGGCCCACCACCCTCGGGATAAGCCAGTCGCCATTGGACTAAACCTGCTCTTAGAAGGGAGAGTCCCTGGTTGAAACACACCAGATTAGCAGAGCTACCGTTCACCTCCTATTTCCAATGGGGCAGGTGACACCTGTTATTGGCTCCATCTGGATTACATAGCCAGTAACACTGACCTCTACATGTTACAGCCTGAAGATATATCCTTGCTAAATGTGCCCAGACGAGTAAACCATAATCATTGTGGCATTCAATTAAAACCCAGCCGCATTTGGTGTAAGTAAAATAACATGCCTTACCATAACAACTCCGGCCGTCCTTACTTAGACTATAACCATGGAAACAGCTACAGACTGGCGCTCCGCTGATGAGCAGGCAGCTTTGCTCACACATCGCTAATAAGCAGGAAGATGATGCTGGGGACGGAAAATTAGCATATAAGTCAGCAAAGTAGAATGATAATTGAACAGTGTATTTACCTTGAACTGTACTTGGAATATCACTTCTAAGGTTCCATAAATTAGAGCAAAACAATCTTTTGAGATGGAAATTTGACCCGGATGCTCGTCACAGACATGTTAAAAACATGGACGTTTTCTGACCTGATACTACTTCATTTTTCAGAGTCCACTTCTATTTGTTCACAATTTAGGCAAAAATTCAAATCAAATGTTTGATTTTAGGCTGGTTTCACTGAAAATGTTTTCCTTTTGGTTACGATTAGCCTAAAAATGTACGAATTTAGATTTAGTTGGCAAGAAATGTTTGTCAGTTAATTGGATCTAAATATTTTTTGCTTTGAATGATTATGTTCTCTTGTGGCTTGGATGGAGTGAAAGTTTTAGCCTACGTTGGTATGAGAAGCACTTGATTTTATGAATGGTTTGGCTTGACGGTCTAGTTACATGATGGCTTGGAATATGTGTGATTTTGGCTCGGTTACTGTGGAGTGTATTTTAACCTAGTACATCCAAATTTGAAAAGATTTGGACAAGTTCACTTGTGGACTAATTTGCAAAACAATGTTCAATTTTTGGTTCGTCTAGCCTGAAAATATTTACGATTAGCTTGTTGTGCTTAAAAATGTTTGATTTTAGCCATTTCTTGTCAGAAACAACCTGTTTTGGTGAACCCCAATAGAATTGCTACTATGCAGTTTGAGGAATTCTTTGGGTTTTGCCTTTACCTCTCCTGTATAGACCTAAGTCTGTGATATTCCTTGGATTTTGCCTCAAACGCAGCAAGTGGTCCATCAGTCTCAGATGCATGAGCTGATCTGATCTTCACTGCTGACTCTTGAGGGAACCTAAGTCCTGCACTCATATTAGAAGAGGGTACACTTGGCAAAGTAGTAATAGTGAGGGTTTCCAGCAGCATCTGTTTCCCTCCCACAGTTTCAGTATATGTCATGCTCGGTGCATGCAATGCAGTTACAATTTCAATTCAATAGAAATAAAGACCACATTCTCCTCCTATGCTCGGTGCCAAAGTTCTTCCATTGGAGACCATATTGATAACACATACTCAACCAACAAAAGGAGTAGCTGCTTACTCGACCTTCCAAAAGCTCTTCGAGGCTTATCCATGGTGTACGAATACCAATGTAGTACAATTTGTAGGCTGTACATGAAATATTTCAGCTTAGATATTTAGGTCTACCATTTTTGATGTTTTTTTTAATCTGGTTCGAAATATATAGTTTTAAATTGGTTTGCCATAGGAAATTTATTTGCAAGTTTGAAAAGAACCCGAGTAGGTTTGAAAAGGTGTCTGCTTTCTTTTTCAAATTTGTTGTAAATGTAATACATTGTTTTTCTGCAGTTATAAATTAAAAAAACATATTGCTATCTGAGAAAGAAATATGACTAACTGTTCAAAGCTAACCATGTTTCTCCATCTTCCTTTTCATGAAGATAACAAACCCTTGAAACATTTAGGGAGTTCTTTTTTCAAAGATTTTTCCTGGGAGCATTCCGGGTGGACGTCAAATGGGAGCACCCACATGCCAGGAAAATGTGGAGCAATTCCTAGAGTGATGGAAAATAATGTTTCCCCCTGAAAAATGTTCAAACAGCATTTGTTTTCTTTCGAGCAAATGTTAGGTGAGAGAGCATTGACATATCTCTACCCTGTAACTTGAACATTAATCCTATTAGTAATGTGAAACTGAACTGGTAGCAGTGTGCATTGATTGAGCAGGACAATGCCCTGCCCCAAGTACCAGTTGGCAGTGGTATATACACGTATTTTGTGAAGTCACAGAAGAGGCATTTTTAGATTGCTGGTAAAGTTGCCCTTTACGTCAAATACACAGAAATCCCTAAAATAGAATATTTTCAACTACGTTTCAACTTGAAAAGTTGCAAGCACATTAGTCAAGCATGAAGAAAGGTACAGAGGGTCCAAAATGTGCATTTTGTATTCATATTCATCTAGGTAATCTTGTTATGCAAGAATACAAAGACTGCTACCCAATGACCAAGCCCAGTTGGTACCTGTAGAGGGGTTTTCGTCACAGGGCATGGCTTAAAGTCTCATCCTGTCCCATGTCCAACCATAGATGATGTCACAATAATACTGACAAGTACCCACTGTGCAAGAACAAGGGATGTCACAGGCAGCCACTGTGGCAATAGTATTACGGGTGCTCTGGACAGCCAACTGGATGCAAGATATGACTGAAGTTAAAGCCCACACTCAGGGCCTGATTCACAGAACTAACTTACGTCAAAATCCTAAACTTACAACAATTTTGGTATTCACAGAATGAACTTACACATTTGGGTATTCACAGAATGAACTTACACATTTGGGTATTCACAGAATGAACTTACACATTTGGGTATTCACAGAATGAACTTACAACAATTTTGGTATTCACAGAATGAACTTACACATTTGGGTATTCACAGAATGAACTTACAACAAATTTGGTATTCACAGAATTAACTTACTCATTTTGGTATTCACAGAAGGCACTTACTCATCAATGAGTAAGTGCCTTCTGTGAATACCAAAATGTGTAAGTTACACAAAATGTGTAAGTTACACAAAATGTGTAAGTTACACAAAATGTGTAAGTTACACAAAATGTGTAAGTGTCTTCTGTGAATACCAAAATGAGTAAGTTTATTCTGTGAATACCAAAATGAGTAAGTTCATTCTGTGAATACCAAAATGGTAGTAAGTTTAGGATTTTGTCGTAAGTTAGTTCTGTGAATCGGGCCCTCAGTATCTGCTTGGCACAGTTGAAGCCATGCCTTGCAGGTCTTGACGATAGGGTACTGTGTGAAAGCCTCGGCTGCAGGCCAGACCTTAGACCCAGTGTGTACTTGGCGTGGGGGAATTTAGGCATGCTATGGCTGTATGATAAACCCTGGGTAAAAAATATGCTCCAAGGCCATGCCTTGCTTAATGCACAGACTGGGCACTGCTGTAGAACATTACTATAGATATTGAGAGTACGGTTACTGGGCCGAGGATGTTGTCAGAGGCTACATTTTGCAGCAAGTACCCAATAGGCACATCCTTTGCCCATTTCCTACAGTCCACTCACATAGCGCTACTGGATTCATCGCTTCACCACTATGCACAGCCAGTAGGCCTGCAAGTTGATACTACTGGCAGGGTGAAGCCAAATACAAAGCCCGTGGCTGTCTTAGTAAACCTTTCACATGTTTGCATGCTTTGAGTGACAGCAGCAAACCAGAAAAAATCTGCTTTGGGAGGGCTGTCTTATATAAGACAGGCCACTTGATGCTGCAAATGCAGCCAGCTTGTGGTATATGGGTCGCTGCAAATGACTCTTTACTGGCAAAGGCTCCAATTGCAGTCAATGAGCTTTTTCTTGACCTCTAAATGAGCCAGGAGGTCCAGAAGATCCATCATTTTAGCTGAGCTGGAACCTTGCTGGTTTACAGCAAAATTCCTGCTCTGCCAAACTCTAAATGAGCCCCTTAGTCATTAGTTTTTACTGCCAGGTGAAAACTGTGTGGGTTTCCCGCTGGGATGCACTGAGCTGTAGTCAGTTTGTGATCTTGTCCTGGTGTTTGTACTAATGGAAAGCACAAGATTCTTATGTTAGTATCTAAGTACCAGACATCACAAGAAAGCTGTAATTCTTGGAAGGACACCAGGTGAAGTATCCATGCCAATTGGATACATATTTTGTCTACCAGTGAAAGGTAGAGCAATGTGGACTTTGCATGAGATTGCAATGCAATGTCTTATTAAAGGCGTTCTTGAAACTTTAATAACATCTTGTAAACCACATTTTAAGCATGTTTAAAAAAATTAAGTTGGCTATGTCCTTGTTCCAAAGTCACAGCTATTATTTTCGTTGTTTTCCCATCTTTTTAGTTTGTACTTAATAAATCAAATATTTTGAGACGGTCCTTCACTAGGATTTTAACTATTTTTGATTTTTTGTGAACTTACTCCCATATGCCATAATCTTCTGACATGAAGGTATAGTTCCATGTCGCTTTCCCCACACACTCTACATCATATAACGTTTATAATGCAGAATTGGATTCAACTCACTTTTCCCATGCGATCCCTCTGCATACTGTAATAGGAAGTCAGTGGCTGCACCATCATCTGAAACAAGCGAAAACTGTATCAGAAAAGGGAGGAAGTAGGGGGTTAGGTTATGATTTAACATGTAGGAAAGTTTTGTCAAGAAAGAATATTTCTATCTAAAGTAATATTTCCTGAACTTTTTTAATGAACCCGCACACCGAACCTTGGAGGTTCATGACCGCCACTCATCTACCATAGCCATACTTTACTATCCATTTGAATGATGAAAAGCATATTTGTTCAGTTCCATGGACACATGGCTTTTCTAGAAAGAGAGTCCTGAATCAAATCTGTTGAACCTAAAACAGAACAATGATTAATGTTAGCCACCAGAATAGATCCATGAACCCCTTCTGAATTGCAATCTGTATGCCGGATTCAGAAAGGTAAGTTACACTTTTGAGTAACTTTACACTTTGTAGAAAGTTTACAACTTTTGGTATTCACAAACTCTGAGTGTAATTTTATTACAAAAGTGTCACTTACATGTCTTCACCCCCAGAGTAGTGCAATTGGCTTACTTTGCGTGTGTGTGTGATGTCCCTCCTTAATCCCATCCCTTAGTCTGTCTATACCCCTCTTCCTCTTCCCTAATCCCAGCCCTTGTAGCAGTTAAGTCTGCCACTTTCCCCACCCACTCTCTGTATCCCTCTGTCATTAACCACTAAAATCTATATTTACATGTGTGGAGAATCCACAGTTGGGGAGGAGAGCTCCACACATATAAGTATAGGAAAAACGTACACACAAAGTGGAGTTTGTGAATCAGACCCAAAGAGTATTGTCAGAACATGAACTTGAATAATTTTTTTATTGTGACCATGGCCATTTACCTGACAGTGTTGTATGGTTCAACAGGGCCCACGCGCAAGTTTCCATTTTAGTTACACGTTTAAACTTGACAATTTTTTCTAACTGTGGCTTTTTACATGCCTTGCACTTACACGATAATATACTTTGAAATTATTCTGCATGTGGCACAATTCTTAGTATGTATTTTATCATGCTGTTCATACACTTTGTCCAAGGCTAGGGAACATTTAACGCAATGCCCTTGCATTTGGTTGTCCGGTTGGAGACAGCTGTGAGTCTCAAGACATACAATTACATCAGCGCTGCACCTTTGACACAGTGCGATTTGAGCTGTGCTTTTATTATATAAACTGCCTCTGAGCCAAATTCAGCAGAGGAGCATTTCTGCTGATTATCCTGGAAGGCTGTGCACTGTGACTGAGATGCAGCCCTGCTAACTCCAGCCTTCATCCTGCAAAGGACGGTAGACTGCGCTACACCAGATCGGCTTCCTGATACAACATACACAGGTATCAGGGGTTGGGTTGGCCCAAGAGATTTGGCAGAGGGTACTCCCACTATGCTCTTGCTAACGTACGTAGTATTAGATAGGAGTATAAGCATGAATATAATTATATAATCATATAACCACACAACAATGTTATAATGGTTGAACTGTTTATCTTTTTCACCATTCTTGTAATGCTGGTTACAATGCTTTGTTTCATCACACTAATAATTGCAGCTCACGTTTTTTACACAAGAATACAATTATTTCAATAAATGTTTGAAAAGCCAATTTGTAGCTTTCTTGTGTCTCCCTTTGGCATGGCTGAGTAACAACGAAAGGGTAGATCTGTTTCCATGATTTCCTTGGGGAATTAGAGTGGGCATGTTCTGAGGTTGCAGATACCATCTGGTACACTGGAAGGTTAGAGGTTCAGATGGTGCAATGTGAGCCAGCTAGGAATCGGGCTGACATACTCTGATGATATGTGTGGACTTACTCCCCATATTCTGACGGTTCTCTTGTCTGGATATATAGTCCTACTTAATTCGTATGAACCATATGATAACAGCACCATGGACCCCCTCCTGCAAAACATTGGATACCGGATAGTAACTCCCTGACAAGGGTCAGAGATCAAGTCAAGACACAGACTTTGCAGCAAAGAGAAGGCGAGAGAGAGAGAACCATTGAAATGTGAGTTTCTTGACAAGCTTGACAGGTTTCCTGACCAAGACAGAAAATTAATCTCATCAAATAAAGGATGACTGTTGTTTTCATAGGAAGCCTTTAAAATTTTAAATATTTTTCTGTATGGACTTTTATACCTTGGCAAAATACCCTGAACAAGATTAGAATTCTCAGTGATAGATTTATCTCCTAGCTGAGAAAGAACATTTTCCAATCAAAGAGACATTTTCCTCCACAAGGAAAACACATTCTGCGTAAGGAGATCTAATTAATTGGAAGGTTTCCTCTCCAGTGGGCTGAAAATACACCTGAGCGAATGGATATTCAATCTGAGGGTAAGAATTTCCATAAATAGAGATACCTTTTCTAAATCCCTATCACACATGCCCAAGGCATACTATGTCTCTCATCTAAGTAGAAGGAAAAATTATATGGTGAAAGACAGATTTTGGGAGTGACCCTATACTACTGTTTCCTTGACAGAACAGGCAGAATCTGTCATATATAGCTCTAATTGACATTGTTGGGTGAAAGCAAGTCATTCCCAAATCCATAAGGTGTATTGGCAGGAACACGTTATTGAATGTGAGTTTACCTGGGCAGCTGATGCTCTGCTGTCCTCCTCGACAGGAGCAGACATTTGGAGCTATGCAGGATCCACTTCCACATCCAAAGGGACAAACAGCTAAATGGAACCAATGAAGAGAGGCATGTGTGAGATGAGGATACAGTCAAAGAAAGATGTACTTAGTTGCATCCAAAGAGACATTTGATTCCTAATGAAAGGGAACAGTTAAAAATTGTTAAAAATTTTGATGAGGGTTTTCATTCAATGAGCAGGAGAGATATCACCAGGAGAGACACAAAGGATCATGTTGTTTGGGGGGTCAAGAATTATGAGGGTAAACTGACCCAGAGAGCCGGTTATGTCATTGGCTAGATTATTTAATATTGGGACCTTGACTTTGTCAATAGTGTCCAGCTCAATTTTACTTTGAACTTTTCTGCTTTTAGACTTGAAGAAAGATGCATGGTCATTACTTTGTTCTTCTGAAGGGGAGCTAGAGGATGTAACGGCTGATGGGTGTTCCAATTCATTTATTGTTTTGAAAACTTCTTTGGCCAAGTTGCCTGAATTAGTAAATCTGTCTGATAAGTACTTCTTTTTTGCTATTCTAATTTGTTCCTTATAACTAGGATAACCTAGTTTCTCCACTATTTGTCTTAGTAATGGCAGTTTATTATATCTTTTTTTTATTTTGTGGTAAACCGGAGATGTCTGTCTGTGAGAAGTTGTTGGTTTATTTAGAGGAATTAGGGGTATAATATATTGGTTAAGATATTATAGAGACAGCTCTCCAGTTTATTGGGTCTACCTTTTCCAGCTGGCTACAATTAAGATCAAATTATAGTAATATCTGAGAGGCTGCCCAGTTGATGGAATATTGGTACCATTTCCTTGAAGCAGTTTTTGTTGATCTGACCCTGGCCAATGTTCAAATTGAGGTTGTGAAAGGGATTGACTAATAAAACAAGCACACATTTTATTGTTCTTTGCTTTAGCCATAACAGTTTAAACTATATATTCCATCAACTTTTCCATAGTCATTAAAAACTACAAATTAGGGAAGGCAAACCCTAAAATAGTATCTTTATACTACTCAATATAAGTAGAAGTTTAAAACAGTTGTTAGAGAGGCCATCACAAAACTCGATCCAGGGGACACAAGCTAGTGGTATCAAAGAACTTGCTAAAAGCAACAGGTAATCTTCTTTTCGATAGTGTCTTAAGAAGTACATTGTTCTTTCACTATATTGTAATAAGAGTAATAAACAGTGAGGGCCTGATTCACAAAGGTAAACTTACACTTCTGTGTAAGTTACTATTTTTTGGTATTCACAAACTACGGGATTATTTTACTGATAGTAATTTTACGATTGCGGAAACTCCACAGTTGGGGTGAAAAATCTGCACATAAAAAGATAGTATAGCAGAGCGTTCAGAGTTCTAACATTATAGTTTGACTCTGGTACAACAATGGGTATGAAAAAGGCATTACAGTATCGGAAAGGATGAATGATCGTGATACAAGACCCTTATTTGTGCACTGTTTTGAAACACATTTAGTTGCAAAGATGTCTGTGGCACAATGGATTAAATTCGAACTAATGCTAGCTTTGAGCTTCAAACTATGGCCCACCATAATTTAAATCAGGCGGGCGGACCATTATGTTGACAGGGAGGGAACTCGGTCGCGACAGAATTCCCTCTCCGCCAACATAGAAACTGGGCCCATAGTTTTAATATTAAAACAGAAAAAGTAGGGGGCGTGGCTTGACTAGCCATCATGGCGGACGCAGCTTAGCTGAGCTCCGTCTACCCACGCCATAATCCGCTAATTATCCTGCCTAAATCCTGCCCGGAGAAGACTCAATAAGCTCCGTCGTACACCTTACTTGCTCTGGAGTGTGGCGACCACCTTGATTTGCAGATCGGCGGAGTGGAGGCTGGGGGTGCCGCGGATCCGAGGGCCGGACCGCTGAGCGCCGTTCCCGCTGCGGTGGGCGACTTGGGACTACTGGAGAGCTGCGATACACGCGCCGGACGGGGCGTGGGATTCGGGCCTCGGAAGAGGGGGACCCGTGCCTCCGGCTAGCAGCTGTGGTGTGGAGCGCAGCGTCGGTGAGTGGAACTCGCTCTTGGCCCATCCCCCTTGGCCTCCCGGCCGCCGCGGAGTGGCGTGGTGCGGGGAGTGAGACGCCGTCAGCGCCTGGCCGCCACCATAGCCCCACAGACTCGTTGGTGCCTGAGACGCACGCTGTGCCCCGGGGCGATACGCAGCAGCAGAGCGCAGTGCCACTGTGCGAGGTTTGCCACCGGCCCCTCCCCCCACTGCTCGGCAGACGCCATCTCTCAGAGGCACGCTGGTGTGCGACGGCTCGGTGGTGTGAGAGACCCGAGGACCTTGCTGCCCGCGGCGCCGATGGGGTTTTGACAGCCGCTGATGACTGCGGGCCCGATCGGGGCGAACTGAGTGCGACGTCGGCTGGGCACAGGGGTCGGGGCACGACCCAGACGGTGAGTGACCCCGTCAATACTCCTCTTCCCCCCGGCCCGGGACTGGCGGGGGGCACCACTGACGCCCTGGAGGCAGCCTTCCCCCACCGTGAATATACCGCAGCGACAGCTCTGGATTGGTGCACGGGTGGCCCTGAGGCGGCCCTAATTGAGATACAGGGCTAATCCACATTGGGCCCCATAGCCAGGCCTGTATTGCAGAAGGTCACTGGCGCACTGCCCTGGGGTGTGGAGACGGGCCGCTAACACAGCGGAGGCTCCCGGAGCTGTTGTGGCTCACGGTCTCTTCTGATGCCCTTCCCTGGCTGGCTCCCCCGGGGCCTGGCGTGTTGGCCATAGCGCATTGGACGGCGCGGCCGCTCTCCCGTCGACAGACGCTGTTCCCGGCCTGACCCTCGGCGTGGGCCGGCTGCTTGCTCAAGGACTGCGCCCCCCTGGCCTAAGCCATCCCGGTTCCATCCGGGGGGGTGCCGCCGGTCTCACGGGGGCGGGCTCGTCGCCCCTTCTGTACAACTCATCCGTATGGGCAAGGGCGGGCCGAGTGGGGCTGGCCCCAAACAGGGCACTATGGACCAGTATACCACCGCGGCTGGGGGTGCCGCCGGCAGAGATGGGGAGGCTCGGCCCCGGACAACGCGGCCCTCCTGGCGGCAATCAACAGTGCTCGAGATATGTTGGACGCCAAGATCGGCGCGGTGGGTTCCGAAGTCTCATTCCTCCGCCAGGATCTACGTAAGGCAGTGGACCGGATCACTGAGGCCGAAACTAGAGTCTCAACGGTGGAAGACTCTGTGACCTCCCTTCAAAAGAAAGTCAACAAACTAACTGTCGTCACGCAGGAACTTGCCTCTAGGGTGGAGGATGCGGAGGGCCGCGCTCGGAGGAACAACCTGCGCTTTGTGGGTCTGGCTGAGGGATGCGAAGGGGCATCCATGACAAACTTTATCACAAAATGTCTCACGGACATCCTGCCTAACGACCTCCTGTCCTCTGCTTTCGTTGTTGAGAGGGCGCACAGGGCCCTGATGCAGCGGCCCCCCCCGGGCGCGGCCCCAAGGCCGGTCATTGCAAAAATCATGAACTTCGCTGACCGGGACGCCATTCTGCGATTCGCCAGATTACACAAAGATAGCTTTATGCATGACTCACGTTCGATCTTGATATTCCCGGACTACACACGTCTGGTCCAGCAACAACGCCAATCCTTCATGGCCGCGGCGCTAGACTGAGAGAGTTGAATGTTCAATACATGCTGCTCTATCCGGCTCGGATGCGAGTAATATACAACTCCAAGTCTTACTTTTTGATACTCCTGAGGCGGTCTTCGCATGGTCGGATGAGCGTCCACAGTTCCGAGCGGGCTCTCCATCTGCCGGGGACTCGGACTCCACTCGCAACTCTCGCTCTCAGCGGCCGCGCCGCGCCAAGTCCCAGAAGCGGCGGGGGCCGGGCGGAACATCACCGAGCCCTGAGCGACCGCCTTGAATGATCCGGACTGTTCCACACTCCAAATGGTGAACTGTAAGACACTGCACCTGTGTTACTGAATATTAGTTCTGTTGTTCTCCGGGTGGGCGTGGGCATTAGACCACGAGCTGCGTGGCCACGGGCTTCTTGCACTCCCGGTGTTCCTGGGGTTGTAGGGTGGGGAGGGATCCCTTGGTGTGATTTCTGGGGGCCCCCCGTTGGGGGTCCGCTGCTCATTACACCGCGACAGATGCTCCTTGTTTTTGGTAGTGTCGGGTGGGGGGAATATCCCTTTGGATATGTTGTGTTACAATGTTCATATGTTTTTGTATTTGCAGGCGGTGGGATGTCTTTCATTTTGTTTTTCAAGCAGGTCTACTAGCTCTACTCAGCTCTTACTCTGACCCTCATGATGCCAGGTGACGAAAACCCCCTAGGGGACATAACAACGGTATCTTGGAATGTCCGTGGGCTACTGAATAAGGTAAAACGTGGGGCCGTTCTGCCACAGGCAAAGCGGTATGGGGCGGATATCCTCCTTTTACAAGAAACCCATTTACTGGGGACAAAAGCCCCGTGCCTTGCCCGCTTCGGTTTCTGTAACATCTATCACGCAGGGTTCACGAGGGCTCTAGAGGAGTGGCGGTCCTTATACACCGCAGGGCTCAGTTTAAATATATCGCTCATAGGGCGGATCCTGGGGGCCGATTCCTATTCGTCACGGGTGAGATTTGTGGCGAACAGATCACTTTGGGAGCATTTATGCCCCCCACCATTAGGCACCACCTATATTGAACACCTGTTGGGGGCGTGGGGCTCCCTTCCAGCTGGACTAACCCTGATGGGAGGCGATTGGAATGATACCATGGGCCCCTTAGACCGTCAACGCATTCCTGACTCCCCGCAACCACTGGGTCCTACCAAATTACTAACCTTGACATCGACAATGGACTGGGCTGACATTTGGCGGGAATTTCACCCCACTGAACGTGAATATACATACATATCGGCGGTCCATGGGTCACAGTCCCGACTAGACTATTTCCTTGTCCCCCGGGTTTTCCTTCACCGATTCTCGAAAATACAACATCGGCCCCGCGGCCTATCTGACCATTCCCCGGTTACAATGCAATTTCACACGTGCTCCCGCAGGCCCCCATTCCGCTGGAGAATGTCCCCTTGGCATCTCCGCAGTCTGGCCTATCGCGATATGCTCAATACCGCGATCACCAACTATCTAGCCGATAACGGTCCCTCTGCCCCTTCGAACGCAGATCTGTGGGAAGCCCTCAAGCCGACTGTCCGGGGCTCCGAAATTAGCTACCGTACACAAGAGAAACGCAAGCGCCATGAACAGCTCGATGCCCTAGAAACGCGCCAGATGTCCTTCTCTTCCCAACTAAGCGCCAACCCCTGCCCCATCCTCCGCCGCCAATTAGTCCTCGCTCAGCAAGAATTACGTCAATATCTGTTGGATGAAGCCAAGGAGATCTGGGCGGCATCGCAACACCGGATATATCAGTGGGGGGATAAATCCAGCAAAATGCTTCACAGATTGTGCCAAGCGGATGGAGCCCCGGCCGTCACACCCACTATTCGTGGATCTGACGGGTCCTTGCACGCGTCGCCAGTGGGGGTCGCGGAAGAATTCGCAAAACACTTTACGTCCCTATATGCCCAGCAGGAACAGATCTCGGCCGCTCTTATAGCAGAGTTCCTTGTCTACACCCCACCCCACAGACTCTCTGACTCAGTTCGTGAGCGCCTGGAATCTCCAATAACCCTGGAAGAACTGACTGGCGCCCTCAATGCGATCCGGCCTGGTCGCGCCCCGGGCCCCAATGGGTTCCCCATGGAATTTCTCCGCTCCTACATGTCTCTCCTGGGGCCTCATCTACTGGCAACCATTGTCGATGCTGCTGACCAGGCAAGGCTGCCCAGTGACTGGCGTCACGCGGAGATAGTGCTCTTTCTCAAACCTGGCCGACCCCCAGAAGACCCATCCTCCTATTGTCCCATTTCTCTCATAAATTTCGAACCCAAATTATTAGGGAAAGTCTTGGCCGACCGCCTTAGAGGGTGCATTACTGATCTGATACATCCTGATCAGTCGGGCTTTATGCCACAGAGGGCCACTAGGCATAACATCCGGAGAGTCCATAATGCCCTTGCTGCGGCCCCCGCTTTAGGCCGTCCAGCCGCCCTGTTGTTAGCAGACATTGACAAAGCGTTCGACTCTCTAGCTGGGTCTACCTTTTCCAATTGCTCGAGGCCATTAACTTCGGTCCACGTTTCTTGGCGTATATACGCCTGCTATACACAGAGCTGTCGGCATCCGTCCGAGTTGCGGGACACCGCTCACGCCCCTTCCCGATTCAGAGGGGCACCCGCCAGGGTTGCCCACTGTCCCCATTGTTGTTTGCCCTGGCGATTGAGCCTCTGGCGGCCTGGGTCAGAAGTGACCCGGTGCTCCGGGGGTTCGACTGGACCCGCTCGAGATCGGACCGCATAGCACTGTATGCGGATGATGTCCTGTTTTTATGACAGACCCGTGGTATTCAGGACCGCGTATATTACAAATCCTCAGGGTATTCGGGGATACCTCTGGCCTTCACGCAAACCCTGCTAAATCCATCCTTTTTCCTGTATGTGGGCATCAAGGCCGTGAGTCGTGGGCCGCGCAGCTATCCCGGGCCACAGACGGTTTCAAATATCTGGGGATCTTCATTTCCCCGTGCCCTAAGATATCATGGGCACACAATATCGCCCCATTGACGACTCAAAAACGAAACAACAATATGGTCCGCTCTCCCTCTCTCCCTTTATGGGCGCTCGGCCATCTTTAAGATGGTTTCCTTGCCCCGTGTCATATATCGCCTCCAAAATTTCCCTTATCCAATCCCTCGCACATGGTTTGCTCAGGTAAACGCAATACAAAATAAGTTCCTCTGGGGTGGCGGAGCAGTTCGTGTGGCGCTCCGCACCTGCACACAATCCACGTATTGTGGGGGGATCGCGGCTGCTGACATTTACTCATATTACGTGGCGTCCCACATCCTGGTAATTAACGAATTATGGTACAACTCCCTCACCGATCCGGCATACGCTACTCGAACATGCCGCAATGGAACAAGTCCCCCTACTACATCTACTATATAGCTATACAAGGCTAGACCATATACCACCAGCCGGCAGGCAAGTCATACAGTTATGGAGGGCAATGACCAGACAAATGGGATGGAAGGGGCGGCTCACTCAGCAAACCCCCTTGTGGCATGGCACATACCTTGGATCGGTAAACACTCTGCGCGGGTTCCGGGGATGGGACTTGGTGGGGATTTCGACTCTCGGGGATGTGATGAGGGGCGATACCCTAAAATCATTCCAGCAACTACAGACTGACTTTGACCTCCATAAATCTCAATTTTATAAATTTTTATAGCTCCGACATGCACTGTCCCCCCAGATCCGACATACGGAGACTCTTCCAGAGTACCAGCCTTTGGAGGGCCGCCTGTTGATGGGAGACCTAGGACATCACAAAATTAGGCAGATATACCAAACCCTGACGACACACGCATCCACCACTCTGGACAAGACCAGACACGCCTGGCAGGCGGATATTCCTGAACTGACCGATGATGATTGGGCTGAGGCGCTTGTTAGCCCGCGGGGTGCGGCAGTCTCCACCCGTTATAGACTCATCCAATTCAAATACCTGCATAGGGTCTACTACATGAGAGTACGATTGTGGCGAATGGGGGTCATTCAATCCCCAGTGTGTCTGCGGTGTGGCAGAGAGGAAGGGTCCTTCTTCCATACGATTTGGACCTGCACAGCCTTACAGCCCTTTTGGAGTAGGGTTCGGATATGTCTTAATGAGGTGCTGGGGTGGGTGCTCCCACTGGACCCCCGACTGTTTCTGTTGCATTCGACTGACGATATTGGGGGGAATCGTTATAAACAACATCTGCTGTTCCTCGCCCTCACTATCGCCAAACGTGACATAGCACAGGGATGGAAGGCACCCTCTCCCCCAACCATAGGCAAATGGAAAGCCGAATTGGATAGGTGCATGGGAGCCGAGATTGCTGTCTTTGAGGCTAGGGGCTGTGCACGGAAACATCGCAGGATATGGTCGCGGTGGGCGACGTACCGTGGTGTGGACTTTGCCCCCCTACCCGAGGAAGACTGATGGGTAGCGTTCCCCGTTCCCTGCCATGTGTCCCTCAAGTTCTTAATGCTGAATGTTATATTCTTTCACTGAGTTGTATATTTACACCTGCTGCACTGTATGCTCTGTCTCGAATTTCGACCACTGTCTGCATTTTGTATTATTTGTATTGTTTATTTTTCTTTTCCCCGCATGTTTGGCTGGGATTATATATTTTCATGGAAATGGTTATAGCTGCACATATTGTTCGAAAGATTCAAAGTGCCATAACAGGGCCTTCGCCCGCTGTATTGAAAAATGACCAAATAAAATTTGTTGTTAAAAAAAAAAAAAAGAAAAAGTAGGCAAAAAGACAAAGGTAGAGGAAAGCCATGTAGAGTAAGAGTTAAAAAGAGGAATGTAGGTCACAAAGCGCCCATCTCCCACGGTACAAAAGTGGAAAAAAGGAGGAATAAGAGGAGAAAACCAAACTTTTATACTGGGAGAAATTAAATACAACTGAATAGCAGTCTTCTTAAATAAGCCTATATTATAGGTAGTGCAGACTCAGATGGAGAAATGGATGCTATAATATCATAGGTTTTCCCAAAGAGGAACCTACTGTATGCCACCCTACCTGGCCATGGGGTAAGTACTTACGTAGAACACAGTGACCGGTAATGGGAGAGGGGGCCCATCCAGGACAGCACCCACTTCCTGATCCAACAGCAGAATGACACATGTGAGGTCCAAAGCGATGCCTGGAAGAGAAAAGCAGAGGAAAGGTACTAAATAAAGAATGAGTTTACAATGTCAACTCCTGTCTGCCTTCTTGGCAAGGGCCTAAAAAGTGAACTTCCCTTCCTCCAAACATTGAGCTTACTTAAGTCTGCAGGATTTTAGAAGTAACTATAGGATTGCACAGCAACATAATTTGTTAAACAATATACATAATCAAAGCTTACTTACTATCTGTGTTCTAAAAAAGAGTTCAATTGTGTGATGTTTCTTTTTTTCTTTTATTATTAAAGAATACTATATTTTCGACTAATAGTTATTACTTTGTGTTGATTCTTTTATGCAAAAGATATAAGGCTGCCAGTACTGATGAAAAAAATAAAATGCCTTACAACCATAAATCCTGCAAGATATTGTTCATTTTGTGTAAGAGGTGGTAATTCAGGGTCAAGATTCCCATCTGTCTGAGATATCAATCAACAGCTGTAGGTTTGGTCACAATGCATTATTTTTCAGTGAGCTATTCAGAAGAGTGGGCAATATGCTACTGTCATGCTCCTCGAGGAAGAATCACCATCTCTCCCAGAATATTCCCTGTAATGTCCTCACCAGTTCACTTCACTATTATCCGCAGCCCACTCTGTGCCACAGTTAAATTCAGATGTTTCCACCTACTAGTACCTCTTTTCTTGACACTTTCAAGTGTGCAATCAAATCCCTTCTTTTCTATCCACAATGACCCGCCCTGCTGACGACCACTCCCCCTCAATTACCAATCCTCTTCTCAACAATACCTTCATCTAATACATGGGATTCTGTAATCCCTATATAAATACACATCTCTAATTTCTTTCCGCAACTAATGATGCAGTCAGTCTCCTATTATAAAGAAAAGACGCCAGAACTCTACTATTGTAAGTTATTACAGTTGAGTTCTGAAGTCACAATGCCTGCTGCCAGCAGCAGAGGTGAAAGGCAGCTCAGGTCAGGGAACAGAATGTTGCTTTTCTTTTTCTGCTCTATTTTATTAGCTTCCAATGACAAGCAGAGAGAATACGTTTATTTTTTACTCCTTAGATAGAGAAAAGCTAGAATCTTTCTGCATGTTTCGACACATTCCGAGCTACTGCAGCTTTTTTTATTCAAACTGACTTGTATTGAACTGTTTCTAATATCTGTTTGCAACAAATATCTAACAGGTTTTTGATGTGTTTAAATTTACACTAGAGGTTTTATTTTTATTCTTCATGTTTGCAAACATGCTCGCTCTTTCATATGAAAGAACTGTGCAAGGTTTTAAGTGGTTTGTGGGAAAGGTGATGGCGTGGCCATGTATTATATGGGGTGACATACCCCAAAGCATACATAATGAGTGTGTTGCAAGTCATCTCGGAGTTCCATAACCTTATAAAGGAACTCAGCCTTCGGCCTTGTTCCTCTATATTGTTATGGAACTCCTCAGTGGCTTGCAATATCCTTATAATGTACGGAAGGGGGTACTTATCCCTTATATCATACTAGTATGCTATATATAACCTCACGGGGTTGCCTCGCCCGGAACTAACCATTGTATACACCAATACTGCCTTGGGTGGCAAAACAGACCACCGTCACAATAGATAAGATTGAAAGAAATAGGGCTACCTTCAAAACGCAAGATACATGGATAATTAAATATATAAAATAAATATTGTACATTGTCCAGTAAACCAATCTATTGTGTGCTACATCTAGTAGGTATAGAGTATTGTAATTCTGTTTACAGATAACAAAACTAATGTATTTTTCATGGATATTTAGTTTTAGTAATTCATATAAATGTTTCAGAAAATCATTAACTAAAGAAATTTTTTCTTGAGAAATGCATTTTGGCAGATTGTAATACGTAATAGGACATGAGAAGCTTAATTGAAAACAATGAATAGGCTTAGGGCTAATAATGGCTGGTATAAGCCTTCTGCTCCAACATTCAGGGGCAGCTCCTCCGCTAAGGTGGAGGAGCGTCGCCCCACTGCTCTCAGAGCAGGAAAAGATAAAAATAAAATTATAATAACCTTGTTATTATTATTTTATTTTTCTTCGCTACGGGGCTGGCTTAGGGCGGGGCGGGGCTGGTGTCAGAGCCTGGGAGGAGTGGTTCCTGCACACTCTAAGTGTGAATGATAGTTTGGCCGGCTGTCTTGGCCTGGCCAAACAGTCATGCACAGTTTGCATGTTCCCCATCAGGCTGTAATACACAGCCTAGTGGGGAATATGCACAGGCTCCCTGTCCCCGTCTGAGCACCCAACCATGTCACTCAGACCAATCACAACGCTGCATTGTAGCATTGTGATTGGCTTAGGGGAGCCTGTGTGCTTCCGGGATGCGTCAGGAAGCAACGACGGAGGAGAGACGGAGGCTGCCATGAGGAGGTAAGTGTTTTTTTTTTTTTTTTTGTTCCCCCCACGCACCCCTGCTCTGCCACCCCCGTTCCCTGCCAGCCGCCACGGCCAACACTCCAATGCGTGTCTTTCTGTTTCTCTCTCTTTAATTTAGAACATTCAACCGTCAGTGGGAGGATTGTTCTAATAGCCTTATAGCCCTTCTTCCTCAGGCTATACCGGTTGTTAACAGCCTCTGCCTCATCATAGGCACTCCCCTGTGGCTCGGACCCATAACTCAGGTTCAAGGCATTTAACAAATGGTATATCCCTTCGCATTTTGATTTGTCTAGGATCAAACAGTTTGTTAAAACAGGAGACTCACTGCTACTTGCTCCAAACGCTATACATTTAAAACCACTGCATTTGAGGGAATTTACTGTGAGTCTGGATACTGTCCTCCCTCCCCCATGTAATATCCAGTCCAGTATTTTTTAACCACACACATATTAGTATATATTACAGTGAATCTAAATATTCCCAATCTTGTCAAAAAGTGAGAAAACAAATATGTTTAAGAAGTGATTGCCCAAGAACACACAATTTGACCAAATTGAGAGGCTAAGAGTAAACATAATGTCTTCTGTTTCCACCGTTTCAACTAACCCACTAGACCTACTGAAGTGGTAGTGATTCTGATGGCAAGGCACTATGTTTTCCAGAGAAATGTTGCTCTGTTCTGGTGCCTTCCCAAATTTAGAATACTGCATTTATTCCCAGGACATTTAGGTAAAG
Organism: Calotriton arnoldi; assembly: GCA_963921515.1. Classification (NCBI taxonomy): domain Eukaryota; kingdom Metazoa; phylum Chordata; class Amphibia; order Caudata; family Salamandridae; genus Calotriton; species Calotriton arnoldi. Next base: position 521,112 of record CAWUFW010007961.1, read on the forward strand.
TGGTTATGATGAGCAGCAAGGTAGCTGGTGTCAATATTATATATAAGAAGATTTTGTTTTTAAATTAGATCACTTTGCTAGCCCAGATTGCAACCAACATACCAAAATCTGTCTCAGCAAGCCCCAAAACATATAGAACCATGAGGATTTACCCATATGTGGACTCAACATTCGCTGGTGTGTTCAGTGGCATCTTGAGTGACCTGCATCTTGCTCATGCTCAGGGAGTTAAAATAGTATTATGGCAGCAGAGTCCAGGCTAAAGACATTGAAAATCAAGCCATCAAAGTGGCCAACGAGACACACTCTTACAAAGCAGGGACAATTATGGAGGGTGCAGTCAGGTGGGTGAAACAGATCAAGACATGTAAATCCAGAGTCAGACAACTCTACAAAAGGCACACACAGCCTGCAATTTCCATCAAGCAATATGCTAATTGATAGTTCTACCATGGAGAGGATTCCAGTTTGCCTACTACAGATGAATTGTGATGGATTATGGTGCAGCATATGGGTTTTTGAGCATTTTACTGTATATACAAGAGAAAATCACAACAGAAATTTAACAAGTTGAAGAAAAATGCCAACTGGGACTATTAAGATCATCGGAGACCAAAAACCAGTTGCAAGCAGCAAAAGCAATCAACTAGAATGTTCCCAAAAGTACTTTGATATTGGTCAAAGTATTAGAGCCGGCAGAAACCATTTGCATCTGGGAACAGAAATTTCCTCCAGGTCGACTGTTCCAGTGTGAAATTCCGAAAGATAAAAGAGCAATATTTTCCAAAATGTTCTGGAAAGCATTGATATCCAGTGAAATGATGCACTTCCATCACTACATTATCCCAGTCCACACAGAAGCGGGGGAGGATATGAAGAAATGATAGCAGCTAAATTGTTGACCTTGTCACCTTGAGACCCGAATTCCAATCCTGGCTTGCGCATTTACTTGAACTGTGCGATCTTCTGCGAAACAATTCACTTCCGGGTGCATGGGTTCCATTTTCTACAAATATTGTGAATGCTTCACTCTGTCTTAAATGCTATAGGCCTGATTCACAAAGGTAAACTTAGACATTTGGCCTAAACTTAGACCAGATGTCTAAGTTTACGACTTTGGGAATTCACAAAGGGCATTTACAATTACTATATGTATGTCCGCACTCGGGGTGGAGATCCGCCACAGTGACTTAATGTTGCTCAGCTGAAAGCTGGGTTTGAAGAAATTGTTATGGGTAATGTGGGAATGGACTTCCTAGGACATTACAATGAGAGCGAGTTGCTATAGATGAGCAAGAAGGCCGCAAGAGTGGCATGAGAGACGCATGCAAGGATGGAAAAGGTGGTGGATGAGTGTGGAATTGACATAACACAGAGAAAGAAGTTGCAGAAGAATGTTAGGATGATGATGGGTGAGAAGGAATTAAAATTGTTAAAGTTGAGAGGATTAAAGACTCATGTAAGGGAATTGATTGAAACGTTAGGGAGTGCAGCAGGACCAAAAAATTCAGAGGCTTGTGATTCAGGAAAGAGAAGGTCAAGGAGAAACGAAAGAAAGAGGGTGCCAGAGAAGATGAGGAAGGAGCCACAGGAGGGACTGTGAAGGAATATCCTTTGAGAGAAGTACAAGGAGGAGCATACATACATGTCCCGTGGTCACGATCAGACCTTTTCCATTTTACAAACTTCCTTCCAAAACTCTGAGAAAATCCCAATAAGTAGTATACACAGATGGAACAGATTGTGACCCTTTCAAAGGTCTTGTGGGAACACTTGGACTTGTTATTTAAGGTGGCGGTGCCAAACGACTTGTGGGCAGAATGTAAGAGGGCAGTTGATTGGCCAACACAAGATGCCCCTTGGGTAGCAGTGACAAATGCACCTCTGCCCATAGTCAAACTTAAGTATAGCAAAGTCATAAAACATTTAAAGACAAAGGTTCTGTGGAAAATCAATATTTTTTAATCTCCACGTCCAAATAAAGAAGCCAGCAGACGGAGGTCTTCCAAAACAACTTGTATTTAATAATAACGCACAGGTGCACATAAACCACAGTGCTCAGATGGCTATAACCAGAGTGAACAATGTACACCATTTTGCGAGGGTTTTTATACAGTTGGCATGAGCTGGGGCTGTGCAAAACATTTACAGAATGAACAATCACTAACTCAGTAACAAGATTGACGTTTGTTTCAGATCCTCAAATACTGTCATATAATGAAACAAACAAGCAAAAACATTCTTAGTGGACATTGCTAGTTCCTTAATACATTGGCTGTTAATCAAACAAACAAGCACAAATGTTTACAAGTTGACATTGCTTGTTCCTTCTACTACAACTGCAGACAATTGAACAATCAAGTTAACATTACTAGATTAGCCTCAGATGGACAAAGGGCCGGTATGTCAACACAAGGTGTGTGGAGACATGAGCAAAACAAGTCTGTTTGTGCTGACTTGAAAACACGTCAGCAAGGCACCAAAGTTGGTGATCAGAAACATTAATGGAATTACAAATGGAAGAACTGATGTTCATAATAACAAATAAAAATACGTTTTTCACAGTTCCCCTAAGAGAAATGAATTGATCCAAGATTTTCTGAACCTCTAAAGAGCCTAGAGTCTGTGCAAGCTTCTTTTGAGAGGTTAATGCAGGAGTACAGGGAGCATAGAGGAATGAACGATCTGCTCAGAGACAACCTGGGAAGCTTTCTTGCCTCTTTTGTGCATGGACTTCGACCCGAAATCAGCAATCAGATTATCCAAGATGTACTTTGCGGGCAGAGTAAAGCACTTGATGAAAACCTTCAGTATGCAAAATATTGCAGAGACGTTAGAAGCTAAGTGAAAAGAGCTTAAAGAGAAGTATATGATAGCCCAAACCCAGTTAGAACAGAGTGGAGGAACAAAGGGATTTAAAAATCCTAATCAAGGTCCTGAAGTGGACCCCAGTTGTGGGATGACAATGCAAGGAGTTTCAATGACATACGGAGAGAATGCCCCAGGGATGGGACGAGGGCGAAGTAGCACTCCCAGAACTAGCATAAATGCTTTGAAAAAGGTTAGCCCTTGCCACATTTGCAACAAGATTGGGCATTAGAAGTGAGAATGAAGCTATAATCCCGATCGGCCCATGGTTGATTCTCGAACTGCGAATTTCAAGGTGCGAGGAGAGCTTCCCTCAATTCCCCAATCCCCTATGTTGACTTCAAAGGTTTAAAAATCAGCCCTGTCCCAAAATAATCCTGGAACAATGCAGATGCAGGGAGGGGTTCTACATTTCCTACCAAATAATAGAATACCCCACAATCCAATGATGTCTCAAAATGCTTCGGTCCCTATGGTGTTTGAGACTTCCAAAAAGTTTGCTCAGGATCAATGAGGGTGCCTGAGGGGGGAGGAAGAGTGTGTACTTGGCACAGTCCTGGAAGTGATTCAGAGTGGGCTGTATGTGGATTGAGAGGTTAACGGGGATTCCGTATCTTTCCTAATAGACACAGGAGCCACTCGCATGATTATTAGAACAATTGAGGTCCCTAACATACTGCTCTCAGGAAAAGAAATTAAAGTTTTAGGTGTCACCAACAAAATTACTGCCCCTGTCCCAGTAAAAATAAGAGACATTAAAAAACAGCACCAGTTCGTAGTGTCCTGTGTTCAAGTCCTGTAAACTTGCTAGGAAGGATCTTCTTTGCAAACTTAATTGTGCCATGTACTGTACGCAGGATGGAGTTGGCTTTGAGACCCAACCCTATCATCGAGCGCATGATATGATAGAACAGGGCATTCTAAAAGACTTTTTCAGGAGTCCATGTAACTCACCGATTATGGGCTTACAAAAGCCAACAAAAAGTGGCAGATCGTACAAGATCTCCGGATAATTAAGCAAATTGGTCCATGCTATCCTGTGGTAGGGACCCCCCGGTGATTCTGTTCCAAAATCCTCCAGAAACCGAGTGGTTCATGGTCATTGGCCTCTGTCAAGCCATCTTTTAGGTTCCCTTACAGGAAGAGAGCCAGTTTCTCTTCACTTTCGGTTCCAAGAGAAGTCTCTCATGAGGTGTTGTTCTCCGCAAAGTTATACCAAAAGCCCATCCTATTTCAATCAGATACTCAAGAAGAATCCAGAATCTCTGAAGTTACCATGTAGTCCGACCCTAATTCAGTACATCAAAGACCGTTTGATTGCACTAAAACCAAGGAAGCTTGTAAAAAATCACGATTCCTCTGCTCAACCACCTGGCCGAGAATGGCCATAAAGTTTCTCCTGAGAAAAGACAGTGCTGTCAGAAGGAAGTCATGTGCCTGAGACATCAGATAGAACAAGCATTGAAAATGCAATAGGTCTCGCCTTTGATTAAGTTAAAGCCATTTGCTTTGCTAATGGTATTGTATAGCAAAGCAAATGGCTTTAACTTAATGAAAGGCGAGACCTATTGCATTTTTAATGCTTGTTCCTATTGGTCACGGTTACAGTGTCCAGGTCCTGAACGCAGATTCTACACGATATACGGGACACACAACTTAGTTTTCAAATATAAGTCAGGAACGTGAGAGCGCGAACAACGAGGTTGAAAAGAGAAGCAATGAATAAAAAAGTTTAAGCGCATTAACTTGGGAAGGCTAAGTTGCGCGCTGATGATCTAAAGCTGTGGCATGAAGGTCCCAAAATGAGGCAAGTCCCATGCTGTTCACGTCTGAGAATTAGAGGGGATTCCACTGTCACGAAGAAGGTCTGGAGATGAGGTCTCCAAAGGAGTTAGGGGCGGCGCCATACATAAAAAAAAAAACACTGTGCCAGCCTGCCTCAAGCGCTCCTCCAGAGCAGCCCTGCCTGCCGATCACATAATCTCCCCGTGCCTGAATGTGCCCTTGTGTAACGTAACCGGAGCTCATGTAAAGCGCTCCAATACCTTCAGGTAGAGTTCGCGCTATAGAAATCTGCATTAAAAAAACACCGTGCCAGCCTGCCTCAAGCGCTCCTCCCGAGCAGCTCTGCCTGCCGATCACATAATCTCCCCGTGCCTGAATGTGCCCTTGTGTAATGTAACCGGAGCTCATGTAAAGCGCTCCAATACCTTCAGGTAGACTTCGCGCTATAGAAATCTGCATTAAAAAAAACACTGTGCCAGCCTGCCTCAAGCGCTCCTCCCGAGAAGCCCTGCCTGCTGATCACATAATCTCCCCGTGCCTGAATGTGCCCTTATGTAACGTAACCGGAGCTCATGTAAAGCGCTCCAATACCTTCAGGTAGAGTTCGCGCTATAGAAATCTGCATTAAAAAAAACACCGTGCCAGCCTGCCTCAAGCGCTCCTCCCGAGCAGCCCTGCCTGCCGATCACATAATCTCCCTGTGCCTGAATGTGCCCTTGTGTAACGTAACCGGAGCTCATGTAAAGCGCTCTAGTACCTTCAGGTAGAGTTCGCGCTATAGAAATCTGCATTAAAAAAAACACTGTGCCAGCCTGCCTCAAGCGCTCCTCCCGAGCAGGCCTGCCTGCCGATCACATAATTTCCCCATGCCTGAATCTGCCCTTGTGTAACGTAACCGGAGCTCATGTAAAGTGCTCCAATACCTTCAGGTAGAGTTCGCGCTATAGAAATCTGCATTAAAAAAAACACTGTGCCAGCCTGCCTCAAGCGCTCCTCCCGAGCAGCCCTGCCTGCCGATCACATAATCTCCCCGTGCCTGAATGTGCCCTTGTGTAACGTAACCAGAGCTCATGTAAAGCGCTCTAGTACCTTCAGGTAGAGTTCGCGCTATAGAAATCTGCATAAAAAAAACCACTGTGCCAGCCTGCCTCAAGCGCTCCTCCAGAGCAGCCCTGCCTGCCGATCACATAATCTCCCCGTGCCTGAATGTGCCCTTGTGTAACGTAACCGGAGCTCATGTAAAGCGCTCCAATACCTTCAGGTAGAGTTCGTGCTATAGAAATCTGCATTAAAAAAAACACTGTGCCAGCCAGCCTGCCTCAAGCGCTCTTCCAGAGCAGCCCTGCCTGCCGATCACATAATCGCCCCGTGCCTGAATGTGCCCTTGTGTAACGTAACCGGAGCTTATGTAAAGTGCTCCAATACCTTCAGCTAGAGTTCGCGCGATAGAAATCTGCATTAAAAAAAACACTGTGCCAGCCTGCCTCAAGCGCTCCTCCCGAGCAGCCCTGCCTGCCGATCACATAATCTCCCCGTGCCTGAATGTGCCCTTGTGTAACGTAACCGGAGCTTATATAAAGCGCTCCAATACCTTCAGGTAGAGTTCGCGCTATACAAATCTGCATAAAAAAAAATAAAACACCGTGCCAGCCTGCCTCAAGCGCTCCTCCCGAGCAGCCCTGCCTGCCGATTACATAATCTCCCCGTGCCTGAATGTGCCCTTGTGTAACGTAACCGGAGCTCATGTAAAGCGCTCCAATACCTTCAGGTAGAGTTCGCACTATAGAAATTTGCATTAAAAAAAACACCGTGCCAGCCTGCCTCAAGTGCTCCTCCCGAGCAGCCCTGCCTGCCGATCACATAATCTCCCCGTGCCTGAATGTGCCCTTGTGTAACGTAACCGGAGCTCATGTAAAGCGCTCCAATACCTTCAGGTAGAGTTTGCGCTATAGAAATCTGCATTAAAAAAAACACCGTGCCAGACTGCCTCAAGCGCTCCTCCCGAGCAGCCCTGCCTGCCGATCACATAATCTCCCCGTGCCTGAATGTGCCCTTGTGTAACGTAACCGGAGCTCATGTAAAGCGCTCTAATACCTTCAGGTAAAGTTCGCGCTATAGAAATCTACATTAAAAAAACACCGTGCCAGCCTGCCTCAAGCGCTCCTCCCGAGCAGCCCTGCCTGCCGATCACATAATCTCCCCGTGCCTGAATGTGCCCTTGTGTAACGTAACCGGAGCTCATGTAAAGCGCTCCAATACCTTCAGGTAGAGTTCGCGCTATAGAAATCTGCATAAAAAAATAAACACCGTGCCAGCCTGCCTCAAGCGCTCCTCCCGAGCAGCCCTGCCTGCCGATCACATAATCTCCCCGTGCCTGAATGTGCCCTTGTGTAACGTAACCGGAGCTCATGTAAAGCGCTCCAATACCTTCAGGTAGAGTTCGCTCTATAGAAATCTGCATTAAAAAAACCACTGTGCCAGCCTGCGTCAAGCGCTCCTCCCGAGCAGCCCTGCCTGCCGATCACATAATCTCCCCGTGCCTGAATGTGCCCTTGTGTAATGTAACCGGAGCTCATGTAAAGCGCTCCAATACCTTCAGGTAGAGTTCGCGCTATAGAAATCTGCATAAAAAAAAAAACACCGTGCCAGCCTGCCTCAAGCGCTCCTACCGAACAGCCCTGCCTGCCCATCATATAATCTCGCCGTGCCTGAATGTGCCCTTGTGTAACGTAACCGGAACTCATGTAAAGCGCTCCAATACCTTCAGCTAGAGTTCGCGCTATTTATGAGTAGATCACTTTATAAAAGACCATGCGCGCATTGTGACTGCGTTCCCATGCCACGGTGTATATAAGTGGATTCCTACTGTAGCTCAGCAGGCAAGGGTGGCACTGGAGGCTAGGTAGAGTTTACGTGTAAGGAGCCGGAAAGGATGGACTGAACGGATTGACCGGTGGTATTCTGCTTCAGTCAGATTGTGCCTCCTGGTGTCCCGGGTGGCTTGGGCGTGTCCGTGCATTCGCTGTAGGTGCCGGAGTGTGCCCGTGCCGGCGTGCACACTTGGGTCGAATTCAGTTTGTGGCGCGTGCATACACCCGCCACGGCGCCCAGGTGTCTGTGTTGTGGCTATAACCCCTAATGGGCTTCTCCGTGTATGTCTGTTGGAGCCTGGCGGGTGTATGAGGGCGACTGGTGATGACAGTGCTGGAATATGGTGCTTATGTGAAGCGCTCCGAAAGCTTTGGGTCGAGTTCGCGCTATATAAATGTTAAGATGTTAAGAAAAACAAAGTATGAAAAAGCAGCTACGCAAGCCATGCACACCTTGGAAGGACGCCCAAAGATGCGGAAATCCTACTAAAACAAGCCCGTTACCATATGAAGAGCGTTCTCACAGCGCCCAATCAGAGAGCCGGACTGGCGCGTGCAAGGCAGCATGACGAAGCTTCTGATAAGAAAATTCGTCACGCCAGCCGTAATGCAGGCGAGCTAGTCCGGATGGGCCGGACAAAAAAGCGAAAAGGAGGCACCCCAGAAACCTTATTTCCAATGGCAGCCCACCGTTTAACAAAAACGGTGACGCAAGCCAATGGGAATAAGGGGCGGGGCTTCAAGCCCTTTTCTCAAAGTCCTCATCTGCAATAAATCTCGCCGAGCGAGCTGCGCATGTGCGCAGCAACGCTAGGCGAGACCTAAAGAGGAGTGAGACGAGTGTCCCATGAACACATTGAGACAGTTCTTAAAATTAAATTCCCAACCTCACAGAGAGTAGTGCGAATGTTCTTGGGCCTGGTTGGATACTACTGACAATGGATCCTGAACTTTTCCTTTGTGGCAAAGCCTTTACTAAGACTTATGTCAATGACCCAGTGCCCAGTGCCCAGTACCCAGTGCTTTTAACTGCTCTTTTGGTAATACAAATTGGCAGTGCATGTATGCTTATTTTTCTTAAATTTTGCAGGAGAATTTCATCAAGCAGTAATATGAACTGTGGGTTCAAGAGGCTGCCAGCAACGAGAGGAAGAAAAAGAAAGAGACTTGACGTAAAGATTGAAGAGATGCAAAGTGATCTCTATGATACCCTGAAGGATCTGGAAGAATCTAAGAAGAAGAACCCAAAGTTAATGAATGATGTACTGTAATAAAGATATAGAGTGGTGATTCAGAAGTCATCAGAGGGGGGTTGTATTTTCCTATTTTCTCTTTAAATACATCAAAAACTTAGCTCATGCTAACATATGTTCTGTTTACACTGCCTTCCATCTTGATTCACTATTGTAATACACCACGTGATGATTAGCACTGTTGTTCTTTGTTTTCAATAAAGAATTGCAACCTTTATACTAATAAATGGAGAGCGTTCTCAGAGACTTTCCACTATATTGTACCTAACCAAGGACATCCCAACTGTCCCAGGCTAACACTTGTACAATATATCAACTAGCATGCTTGAATAAACTGTGAGAAACACTACATCCAATGTAATACTACTGTGAGAGAATTCACTAATGTATTCTGTAGTATATTGTTTCTTCTTACTTGTTTCTCATTGGTGTGAACCCTTATGAACCATATACTTGTGTGGTAAGTCAAAAGTCCTATATAAGGATGTGCTTTTCCCAGTATCCCGGAACCTCCATTCCCCACCGTTAGAAGGCAAAGCTATGCCAGATTTCATATAGAACTTTATTAAATTCTTTGTATTTATGAATTGTACACTTTGCAGCTAAACTTTTTGATAGCATAATCTGTGTATTTTGCCTATGAATCCTTACATAAGCATTCAAACTATAACCTGTGTCTGACAGTCTTATTGAGAATGTTTCATTCCTAATTATTGAACTTGATCTAAATGCATTAGTGATTTGTGTAATCGAGGAGCACCAAAGTCCGTATCAGGTCTACACCGCTCCCAGTCCTAGCCCTTGGTGTGCTTTTTGCATGATCATTTAAGAAAGGCTTGCACATGACAAGTGACATCATTTCCCAGAGCAGGTGCTTGTGCCAGCTCCCCCTGTGACGGTTCTCCTATCCTGCTTGCATGCAGTCTGCTACCCTCTGCTGCCTTTGGTTAAGAGCCTACTCTGCTTGTTTTCTCTCGTTTTCTGCTTCTTCTGTGCTCACTCCTGCCCTCTATTCTGCTTCTTTCTGGCCTTTATTCTGCCTCTTTCTGCTCGTTTCTGACCTTTATTTTGCCTCTTTCTTCTGGTTTCTGACCTTTACTCTGACATCGCATCCACAGCACCCAGCTACCCTTAGGGGTGACAGTGGTGCGCTATAAAAATGCTGATTGAAATTATTGATTGATTGATTTTAGCAAGAAATACATGTAATCTGAGCGAAAGGAAATAGAATGGGTCTCCCTTTCAAAAATTATGTTAAGTAAATAAGCATTGGCTAACCTGCAACTGCTGGGGAGGGTTGCATGCAACTATTGTTTTCCCAGCTTTGAGCACATGGCTGTTCAGTGTTTTTCAGTTCGAAATCAACATTTGTGTGTCCCGCAAATATTGTGTTGATTTAGCTAATACACACTGGAGGGTGGTCAGCATCTTTCAAAGACGGCGAATCCACAACTTATTCAAGCTGCTCCACCATGTGATGACCTCCTGGGTCGAGGCTTGAAAGTGCCCCCCTAACATACCAACACGCCTAGATATCGAGCTGGCACTTCAACTAGCACACATGCACCTAGTGTAATTAAGGCCTCCATTAAATGTGCCAAAGCAGATGCTCTGTGGATGCCGTGCAGCAGCCAGGACGCCTCTTCCAGTTAAAGGAGACAGGGCCCTGAGGGCACCACTGCACAAACAAACATACATTGAGTATCATAAGTCATCATTATGTATAAATGATTTTGTGTTTGGTCTCATGAATGTAAGATAAGCGGTCAGTACCCATGCATTCGGCTCCTTCCTCTGATCCGACCACAGTTTTGCAAAAGCGAGCTGTGTCTGACAATGAGAAGTCACAGACCCAGTGAGCGAAATGGAACCGCCTGTCAGTTAATAAATGTTTGATGCTTCAACACAGTGAGCTACTAAAACGAAGTGACTTTTTTCAGCGCAGTGAATGGTTAAATTAATTTCTTGTAAATTATTGATATTGAAACTGTTTCAATTATGAAATTGTGAGACTGTGAATAAAACTTTCCTGAGGCCTGTTTAAGGGTTATTGGCCATTTAAAGTGTCTGATGTCCACGCTGTTACACATTTTTCTCTCCACATCTCCTACATCTGCCTATCTCACACCTCATCTCTTTCCCCTTCAGCACCCTCTTTTCAATCTCTCCTAAATGTACTTCCTTGTTAATATTTGGACAACTGTGTATCTCCTTCACACACACTTCCACAGACTCACAATTACAACCCGATTATGTGCCCACTGCTCCGTGCTCTCTGCAGGGAGGCCAAGGGTTGGATAGCCATGTATTCTGAACACCTTGCTGACCCACTGACAGGCACTGTGAGAAACTCACACTGCCTTCAGCCTCAGCTGCAGAGATCTCAATCCCAGCCCATTATAAACACCTGGAGGTGACTCAGTTCAAAGTATGCACTATACAAGAGTACTATACTGCATGGAAAAAAATACTAACAAGCATTTGCAATGCAATAGGTCTCGCATTTACTCGAGTTTAAGCAATTGGCATTGTAAATCGCAATGCCTTTTATTTATGTTTTAAAAACCAAAACATAAATAAAAGGCATTACTTCCTAGATGCACAGCCCCACCTTCCAATGCACCGACCCGCAGTCCCCTCTACCCCCGTTGATGCTTTTTAAACCGCATTACAGGGCGTTCACCCAGCCATGAAGGTAGCGTGTCATAGCTGGTGGTGCCTGGAGGGAGGGCGAAAACGCAGAAGCATGCTTTGGTAATATCCTAACAGTGTGGAATAGCTTACGAGGTTCATGTGCTTACTGCAGAGGTCTGCATGCAGCCTGCAGTTTTCAGGTTGCGATGCTAGCCACTGGCAAGTCACCCTTACCAGACAGATTAAGTAATGCTTGCTGAGCTGAGGAGAGATACCAGGAGCTTTACAACACCAATGACCGCTGGGTACGAGGACGTGGGAGCAGTGGTGTGTGAGCAGGAGACAGGTGGTACTTTATATAGGAGAATAAAGGCGTGTGGCTGCTTGAAAGCGACCGCGCTGTAACTTAAATAACTATTAAAGGCGTGTGGCAGCTTGAAAGCGGACCGCTCCGTAAAATAAATAAATATCCGCGGCCGCTATAGTTGAAGCGGACCGCACTGTAAAGTAAATAAATACATTAACCCCTTGACCACGATCGGAATTCCGCTCATGTGCTGGATATTCCGATCCCGGGTGTGGTCGTGACGAGCTCAGCTCGTCATGCGCACAGCGCTACCGCACAGCATGACGAGCTGAGCTCGTCATGCGCATCGAAGGGGTTAATAATACAAAAGCGGGCGGGTGCTGCGATGTCATGGGTGGAATAGGGGAAGAGCATTAAAGAAGCGATGTCATGGGTGGAATAGGAGAAGAGCATTAAAGAATATAGGGGCACATGCATCAAAGGTTTTTGCGATCGCAAACGGTGCGATTCGCAAAAATCGGCCGTTTGCGATCGCAAATTGGCCTTTGGAGATGCATGAAAGTGTTTCCTATGCGCAATTTAAGAATTCGCAATTATTTGCGAATTCCTAAATTGCGATTGCATTAAGGAATCGCAATTTGCGATTCCTTAAATGCAATGCTAAGCACTTTCAAATAGCGATTTCGCTATTTGGGACCATAAATTACAGACAAATCAAACTTGTCTGTAATTTGCAAAAACTTTGAAAAATGCACTAAAATGCATTTTTAAAGTTTTAGGTTACACACACACATGCCCTTGGGGCATGTGTGTGCACTAACATGGGTGCACATCGCAATTTCAGGGTGCAACAGGGTGTCATTTTGACACCTTGCACCCTTGAAGTTGCATGAGCAATTTGCGAGTACCTACTGGTACTCGCAAATTGCGCATGCAATCTCAATTCATTCCTATGGGCCTGTAGGCCCATAGGAATGAATGGGACGGCATTCCTTAATTGCGAGTCGCAATTTGCGAGTCGCAATTAAGGAATGTTTAGGAATCGCTATTTTTATAGCGATTCCTACATGCATAGGCTTTGCGATTCCTTAATTGCGATTCCTTAATAATCGCAATTAAGGAATCGCAAAAGCCTACCTTGATGCATGTGCCCCATAGTGCTCACCAACTTATAAAGCAGACCGTGTAATACCACCAGTAAAAGGTCCAGTCGTTATGGGAGGTAACAAATGCAGGACAAGGCGGTACCAAGGAGGGACTAACGAGCCTATTTACGAATCAGAAGCCAGCATTTACAAAGGGCAATGACACAAGCTAAAGACAAATATGGGCGGAGAGTGGGCGGGGCTTCCAGTGCACACTCTAATACAGCATGCCTCGCAGAGTGAGCAGCGCATGCGCACTGCCGCTAGACTCGACCAAAAAAACATCATCCTGGAAACAGCTAACACTCTAGGGAATGCAAGATTAAGTAAAACGTGAAATATAAGCAGGCACTAAATTGCTGACATGGATTACCCTAACGTTTTTTTAAAATAAACATTTGTTTAGAAATTGATCCGTGTTTTTGCTGGTAAGGTTAAGGACAATTATATTTGGTCTGTTCAATGACCGTTTTTAATTACTACAGGGTCGGAGACCTGGGGGAAACGGGCCCACTTGTCATGACACAGAGATTTCTCTGGTAATGGGGACTCTGAGTGGCCTCAGCAGAGAGGGGAAGAAAATGGAACTGCCAGCAGAGCTTGGCTCACTGTCCTATGCAAGCTCAGTTGGCCAATATGCATGCTGAGGAGAACTGCCAGACCAAATATTTCGTTTATCCTGCTTTTTTCTAATCCCAAATAGGTTGCAAGGTTTGTCAATAGTTAACTGTTCACTGCTGGCATTTGCCGTGATTTGCTAGCTTCACCCTTGAAACACGGAAGGCCAATTTAGCCTTTCATCCTTCTGTGGTTGGCAAACTGAGTGCTATTATAAAGGACAATACTAACATCCACAATGCACATCTCTTAGAAACAGAAGCATCTGCTGAAAAAAGCTGTATAAATAACCATTTATATTACTGTACAAATGTGGCGTAATGGCCAGAACTGCCAACTTTGGAACAGAGCAAAAGGTATACAGTAATGCAAAAATCTAAGCTACAGCAGGAATAAAAACGTAAAGAAATGATTGTTTGACACATAAATAATGTTCACAAGGAAGGATATGAGCTTACAAGCAAGCCATCGCGGAGATGAACGGTGCCAGAACTTCAAAGAGTGGGGATTTAGTTAAGGAAAAGTTTCCACAGTGCTAGAAGGCAAGAATGTGCTGAGTGAACCGCTGTGAGACAATGCACACATTAAAGTGCGGGCAAATAGATAACTAATAGGCTGCACTGACTGAGTAGCTCCCTACATTAGTCACGGTTAGACGGAGTATTAAAGACTGATAGTGAGCAGCACAGCTTACATTGGTTAGTATCTCGAGCCGAAAAACTGCCTACAGACTGTAGAAGCATGTAGCTGTGTGTAATTACTTATGTCTAGCAAAAATAAACACTGCCTTGCAGCAAGAATGAATAGAAAACATATGTGGTGCAGAAACAGTCATCGAATGTGCAGTGGGTTCTTAGCAACTTATCTAACTACTGTAGCACCTCAAACTGCGCTGCCGTACAACTATAGCTGTGCCGAATAATCTTTCCTTACCTCGCAGCTTGGATTTAGAGGGCCTCCCAGTACGATGACGCCAGCGATGAAAAAGATAGTAAAAATATCCTTTAACAGGGAGTCGGGGGTGGGGACTGAAACAAAGTCCAGAGTGGCCGAATGTTGATGTCATGCCTATACCAGAAATGTCTTCGGCGTCTGCCTAATAAGGGTAGGGACCTTCCAAATCTCTTTTTTTATTGGTAAACAGAGGTGCACTTCCAAACTTCTGCGTGCATGTGCATAGGTTGCAGAAATTAAAACGAGCGCAGTGGCCATACTGGGCTCAATCGGAAAGTATGGCACCATGATGAAGGAGGAATAACTACCCCCCTTCAACAGGCATAAAACATGCAGCGAGGCTTGTAACCACGAGCAGGAAGCATGACAGTGCTGCACTATATGAGAAATGCCTAACGCAACAGCCAAACAGGCATCAAAATGAAGCCCCGAGCTGTGCGGTGCGGCTTGCGTCACCAGCAGCAGTGCAACAGTTGGTGCCCTTTGGAGAAACGTAGTGGTGACAACCAGTGGGGCTGCAGATCCAAAGTGAATTGTTCCTTAAAAGGAAGCAACTGCGCCCCATGCTGGATGGCTTGATCTTCAAAGTCTTCCAGAAAATACGAAGCTGGTTGGCGAGCACATGAAAGAGAGGGGCTTCATTGACATACTGGAGCGGGCACCATGAAAAACATGCACATGACAAGCACGTGCGTACAGGCAGGGAGAGATTATAAGCACCCTTCAAATGCATGCAGGCAGGGAGGTATTGCGTAAATCTAAAAAAACGCTGTGCAAGTGAAAAAGAGTAAAAGAAGTTCCACCCGCCAACGTGGATGGAAAGTAGTACTTGGGCCTTGGGAAACTGATAAGAAAAGCACACGAGAAAGCAACATGAAACAGTATGCTACAGCCAATAGAAATGGAGGAAAAGTAAGTGGCAAGCACAGGAACCAATGAAAAGCAAGGAAAGCAAAGAGGTGGGATGTAAGCCCCTTCTAAGATTTAGATTAAATACAATAGATTTCACAAGCACAGCGCAAGCGCTGTGCAGGCAAAACCTAAAAAGCAGAATTGCAGCATGTCGCACAACATAAACAACCATTGTAGTACTCACCATTAAAACTGTTTCCAAGAGCGTGCTTGTATTGGCATTAGAAAATATATTAAATACAAATTGGCACTGGTAAGTCACAACATAGGATACTGTATGTGCACACCTGGGCGGCCATCCCATATTGCTATTTATTAATAAAAAAGCATTCCAAAATTGTTGACCATCTGTGCATATGCGTGTGTTTGCTGCGGGATGCAGTGGCAGTTGCTGTGACATATTTTTTGAACTTTTGTGCCCCATTCCAATATGGTGAATGAACAGTATGCATAGAGTTGTGCAAAGCAATAGAAGCGACCTCCCTGGAAGCAGTGTGATGCTGCTGGGGCCACACTAGAATAATTGAGAAAATAATAAATAAAAATAAAGTGCAAGCAGGAATCGGATGGGCAAGAACCACGATATGCAGGAAGCAAATGGACCAGTAGCAGTGTTATTCTGCCGGGCATTTGCACAATGATTTGTGGAAATAATTTATAACAATTTTATAAAATTACAAAGAAGAGGTTGGAATGGAGGGAAGAGGGAGCAACAGATGACTGGAGGGGGCATCAGGGGGTGATAGTGAGTGTGCGGAGGGCGAGAGTGGAAAGCCATGTACTCCAATGGACCATTAAAAGGCAAATGAAAACAAAAGGGTTCCCTGATGTCAACAGAAGCTTTCAACACATCCAATCAAAAGGGCGATAAAGCAGGAATGCTTCAGGGGCAGGACAAACGCAAGAATAGGGAGGATAGCCAACAAATGAGGAGCTTCTCTCTTAGATAGACAATAAATCTATCCAGTCATAAGCAAGGTGCTAACCTAGAGCCCACTCCACATATTATTGTATTGTAGACAATAGATATTCACCAACATACAGCTATAGGGCCGGCTCTAGGGTGGTGCGACTGGTGCCACTGCACTGGGTGCTGACTTCAGGGGGCGCTGTGATTGCAAGCTTATTTTGGTTTTAAAACCACCTGTTGCCTCATTCCTTTCTTCTAGCAATTTCCAGGCAACAATAAAAAATGTCAAGATACCTCTAGTGATTAATGTTCTTTCTGGAGAGAGATCGGAGTTTTGTATAGTTGAAGATGACTGATCATAAAAAAGCACAGAGGATTAATACGCCTGCTGCAAAGAATGTGTACCATGCAGATCACAAAGTGCTTGTAATGTAAATAGGTCAGCGGGTTACTGCTTTTCTAAGAGACATCCTTTTGTTACTTGCAGTTTATAAGTTAAAATCCTAATGTAGAACAGTGAATTATTACCTGTCATAATAGAACTGCATGCACACTGTAAAGAATAGATTAAAACATAGATTAATATTGCAAAAAGGGTTAATTTGGGTAGAAATCGATTCCTATTATTATTCTGAGTTTGTGCTTCTCCAGACCAAGCGCTCTTAAACTATACTGCCTACCAGTATGGATGACATGTAGTCCTCTGGCTTATGTGACATTTCCTATTCACTGATTTACACAAGTATGATTGATTGTCTCTGTGTAATGTGTGTGTAATGCAAAGTGCTCTGCCACCCAACACTGGTAGGAGTGGTGCTATATAACTATTTAAATGCATCTGAAAGAAAGAGAGAGGATATGGAGACTTGAGGGGCACTGTTAAAAGGTGGTGGTGAGGGATCCGTGGTGGAGGTGGTCACCTCCTTAACCATGGATGGGGGGCGCCAACAAACATTGTCGCACCAGGTGCCACCAGCGCTAAAGCCGGCCCAGTACAGCTAAATCTGCTTGTAAGCGAGACCTAAAAAAAGTTCCTTCTCCTCCCTCTGCGAGATTTCTTCACATCACAAATGCCTCAGCTTGTCCTCACTCTCTGTACTGCACAGACTACACTGACAAATTTGATTCAATTTCTTTTGTGTAATACCTGCTCATGTTTACTGCTAAGAAAAGCAGTTTTTGGAGGTTATTAGTTTCGAATCTTGGCAAGCCATACTCCGTTCTCCATCTGTCTGAGGTGGGTGAATTGAGAACCATGAATTGGGCAAGAGTTATATAACATACTGTAGTGAAAAACGCGAGTTGGCCGTTATAAAGAGCTATATAAAACTCATGTTATTATTGTTTCTGATTAATAATGTACCTTTTCATGTAGCTTCCTGATATCTTTCCATTAACAATTCTCTCAAATCTCGGAAAGACTTCACCTTTGAATTGTGTGATCGTGGACAGGCTGCCCAGGCGCTGAGAGGGAGAGCATTGCGCCCATTGTTTATATTTTTAGAGCAGAGGCAACTCACACCCGATCCAAGCTCAGCCTACTGGTGCCTAGCAATGCGGCAGTGAAATATTGTAGGAGAGAGGGCTCGGGCCCAGGGACAGCCCCACCCTTCCTCTGAGGGCTGTAAGAGCAGCGCAGTGAGAGCAGGGATACTCTCGGTGGGAGCCGTCTGATGGCGACAGCTGCGTCTGGACTCTGGAGACCAGGAGGGGGAGAGGATGAACCGTCTATTCATCCTCCTTCCCCGGGAGTGGCCCCCTGGAAAGGACGCCAGACGCCAGCTTCCTGCTCAAGAGCACTTCACAGACTGTACCTGCTGGAAGGGGACGCAGCAGACAGACAGACAGGGTGACAAGGAGGGAAGGACCGATGGGGAATGAAGGGGTGCTGACGTCACGGAACACTGTCTGTTACTACGGAGGATGGGGTTGGACATCCGAACCCTGTTGAAGCCGCTTTTTCCACTTAAAAAAATGAAATACATTTTGCAGCATCAGAACGTTTCAAAGAGTTGTGAGACTATTTTCTATCTGAAAGGACATTGAGCCGTATGCAGTTTAGAAAGCAAAAGACCCACAGATGATGGACCGAATACAGAGCAAATCAAACATTCACCCCCAGTCAAAAGATCTGGGTTAAATCCATCGTTCTTTTGCTCATCATGCCACCCCAGTTCCGACCCAGCCATATGGAAATCAGTCTTGACCATGTGCCTCATGGGAACAGTCCAGCCCTAACTGCCAAGCCAGGTCCTCCCTGGACCAGAAACAAGCATCCTGGAACAGGTTTCGGGGCATCACCCCCCTACTGGAATAACCAAAAGAATCTGTAGTAGCTTCTCAACCTGTGAAAAGAAAGCTATAAACAAGGAGGAATCTGTGAGGAACCAGTTTACTTCTATCTCGGCCTCAAGAGAGCAGGAAATAGTACTGCATTCTGCGGATGCAGAATATCAGCTGGCTGCTGTAAATGGCAATAATAATCAAGCAACTACTGGGAAGGCAGAGAAAAAAGACTAGAAGCACAGGAGCCTGCAATCCAACAAATAACCATTAATCATTAACAAATTTGGAACTTTTGGGTGAAAAGTATGCTGGGCTCTCCGTAGCTGGAGACGGGAGCATCTCAGCACTTGAAGAGAGACAAGGAAGCATCTGGCTTGAGTCAGAAGGATGGACAGCTGCCCCAGGATTGGAATTTGTGATCTGCAGATTATCGCACAACCATGTCGATGAAAATCACAGACCCCTACCAAAATGAGCGCCTACGTTAAGAAGCGCTAAGGTGCCATACTGATTATAGAAGGTGCTATACAAATGTTGATGCCTTAACAAAGAGCAACCAATTGTTTTTTTATACAGCACTTCATAACACCCTCTCTAGTTTCTAAGTGCTGTAAATCCCAGGCCTTAACATTTCAGCTTCAAATAGTACTCTGTCCTGACCTCAGAATGGAGTCTCAATTCGGAGTGTCTGTATGTGAACTTGAGACTTGCAGATGAGCACAGACGTTAGCAGAGTACATTTAGCTCGCTGACCTTCAGAGTACAGAAGCCCATCTTCCCATTAGATCCTATGGGACCCACTGATATTCCCTGCTTCCTCAGCAGCAACTTGCTGTCTGAGGGGTTCAAGAGAGGGGCAGGTCTGCTGCTCCAAACTCAAGTCTGCCCTGGAACGGGCCCCTGCCCCCAAGAACTCTACCTGATCAGGATCATGTTCCTCTGGGACAGTTTCTTCACAGCAACTGAGCTCATCTCCCTCAGGAGGCTGATCTTCACTGGGAGTTTCGGAGGAGGGTAAAGCTTTACCCTTCCTGCTCCTTCTCTTAGGAGGAACCTGGTCCAGTTTTCCAGGATCCAGTGCTCCTTCAGTGTTGAGCTGTTTGGCCTGAGCCCTGGTGACAGCAAAGACACTGGCAGAGTTGCCCATCATCTCTGCATGAGTCCTGGACTCTACTTCAGCCCAGGCTGAAGTTTCCAGATCATTGCCAAACAGACAATCTACAGTCAGGTCTGGAGATACCACAACCCTCTTAGGCCCAGTTACTCTTCCTCAGCTGAGATTCACAACTGCCAAGAAATGGTCAGTCCTGACATTGCTAGTGTTGGTGACTTGGTACACCTGTCCAAGTATGACCTGTTCAGGGGACACAAGTTTCTCTGTCCCCATAGTGACACTGGCCCCTGTGCCCCTGTAAGCCATTGCTTCCTTTCCATTGATCAAAGGCTGTTGTCTGTGCTTGCCCAAGTTAGTGGGACTTACCAGTAGGGTGGCAAGGTCTATGCCACCATCACAGACTAGAACAGCCTGAGCTGGAGTTCTGACTATGTCAGAGCCCATCTCAGAACCCAAGGTTAACCCCACTAATTAATTGGTTGCTGTACTACCACTTGTACTGGTGCTAGGGGGAGCAGGTGCCTTAGGGGCAGTGGTAGTAGAAGTTTACTTGCCCTTTGGACAATCAGCATCCCTTGTCCAATGGGTCTTTACTTTACATTATTAACACCAAGGTTTCCCTTTGCCTTTCTTGGAATTTTGAGACTCACCCCCAGATGCATGTTTTTGTGGGCCTTGAGAAGACTCCTTTTTGTCTTTTCCCTCGTCCCCTCCCCTTTATCCTGGGTTTTAGATGAATCTTGCTTCTTCTGGTCACCTCCATTACCATGTTTTTTCTGCTTAACCCTGGTGCGGACCCATTTGTCTGCCTTCTTTCCCATTTCTTGGGGAGAGGTCAGATCAGAGTCCACCAGGTACTGGTGCAAATGCTGGTTCTGACAGTTACTAAGGATGTGCTCCCTCATTATCAAATTGTTCAATCCTTCATAGTCCTGTACCTTGCTTCCATGAAGCTAGCCTTCCAGAGCCTTAATAGCACTATCCATGAAATTTACCCAGTTCTGGGTGTGTGCCTTCTGAGTGTCTCTGAACATAATCCTACACCGTTCAGTGGTTAAGCCAAACCCATCAAAGAGTGCACTATTCAGAACTGAATAATTGTCAGCATCCTCTTCTCTAACAGGGAGGAGCTTATCTCTACCTTTGTTAGCAAAGGAAAGCCACAGGATAGCTGCCCACTGCCCTTGAGGGACCTTCTGAACTTTACAGGTCCTCTCTAATGCAGTCATCCATTTCTAAATGCCATCTCCCTCCTGGTAAGGAGGAACTGTCCAGCTCAGTTTCCTAGTATCAAAAGAGTTTCCCCTGACTCTAGGGACACTAGGGCTGCCACCATGGGACTCTAGTCCCAGCTTTTTCCTAGCTTTTTAGACTTCCAGGGCCTCCCTGTCAAGGACCAACTGGTCTTGCCTGAGTTGGAGTCTAATCTTCTCAAGTTTGATCAGGTGGTATTCTCTCTCCAAGGAGTCCTCTATCTGGCTAGAGATTGAAGTCCCTATGGAACGTCCTGAAGCATTGAACTCAGCAGAGGGAGACCTAGATCTCCTCTGTCTGCTTTGAACCATCCCAGGAGGAATAAAGGGGGACCTACGTCTAGGGACACCCTCTGTGCCATCTGCACTATTTCCCGGATTAGAGTTAATCAAGGTGAAGTCTTCAGACTCCTCTTGATCATGCTCAGAATTAGGGCCACTGGGGGTTACCCCTTCTGTCCCATCTTCTGGAGCATCCCCACCCACCTTGTCCTGATCCCCTAACCTGTCAGTCAGGGTTATGGAGATCAACTAGGATAAGCAGCTATAAGAGAAGCTTAGTGGTTGGATTGCTACCTGTCTTTTATTTCCTAGCAGTACACAGGGTCCTTAGTTCCTGGAAATTAAGACCACTGTATCTAGAAAACTGGCTGCTCTAGCATCCCAAATTAAGACATGGTCACTAGGTGTAGTGGGGTATTGCACCTACCTAACCTAGTGTAAACTAAACTCTTTATGGTTGGAGAAAAGGTTGTGCTAGACCCTTAACTAGCTATCCCCAAGTTCAGTAGAACTTACTTATTTTAAACTGTATTATATGTGCCTAATGTTAGTGGTGGTTTTTCAATTAATCCACACCAAGATTAGCTGGTAAAACAATGCAGGCTTGAATCCAAACCGCTCCACACCAATGTGGTAGGCTGGCTTAGTATATGGTGCTCACGTTTGTAAGTGTAGCACCCTGCACTAATCCAGACAACACGTATGGTGGTTTTAATGGTCTTAGACAACCTTAGAAAGCTCTCTACGTGGTAGTTGTGGAGAGCAGCCTTCAGGTTTAGTCCAGAAGGAATGTAAAGCAGCTTGTTTTACCAGAATGTAATCTAATTGGTATAGATTAAGTGGAAAAGAACCTCACAGTGTATTTATGTATTAAGTGGAAAAGAACCTCACAGTGTATTTATGTATTTATGAAAATATGTATTTATTAGAAGACACTCACTAACACATACAAATATCTCCTACCCGGAGACATACACAATCCTTTGCCATAAAAACAGGTAAGTAGCACAAATACACAGTGGTCGCCAAGGGGAGACCAAACCATATACTAAAATAGTGGGATGCGAACCACGACCCAAGTAAAGACTATAACCAAAAGATATAGAAGTGTGGGGGATCCAAGGAACTATCCAAGGTATGTAACCAGGAACCCCCAGGGAGGCCGTGTGCAGAGTGGGAACACGACATTGTGCTCCGTTCAAGTCAATGGGTAAGTCGCGGTTGCAATTTTAAAGAAGAAGGACCCTTCTCAGTGGACCCTGAAAAGACCACATGGAAGACAGAAGGTTGGAGAGCCACCCTACCCGTGGATATCCGAGGAACCAGGATACCTACACCAGGGAAGCCGGATGCATTGGTGTGAAGTGGCGTCGGAAACAGCCGTTGAACTCAATGAAGGACTTCAGGAAGATGCCGCTGTTGAAGAAGGTGAAAGTGTCCGGTGGAACCCAAAGGTGGAGTCAAGTTGATAAGTACCTGCAAGCAGAGGGGACAGAGTCTATGCCACTCAGGAGCGACCAGGAGGCACGTAAGACGAATGCCCACTGATGTCGGCAGATGCAGGAGAGTTGACGATGACATTGGAGCTGCAGCTGTGTGGACCAGGTGACTCTGTGAAAGACCAGGAGCTGATCATGAGCTGTCCCACGTTTGATGTCGAGAGTTGAGGGGTCGGTGTCCGCTGGGAGCACCAACAAGCCTTTGTACCTGCAAACAACGTGGCAAGCAAAAAATTTGCGAAGTAAGGACCAGCAAGGGACTCACCAAGTGCAGGTGAGTCGGAGCAGGCCCCAAGCAAACAGGAGAGCCCACTGGAATCAAAGAAGTCCCTTGAAAGGACCCGAAGATCTCTGGAGACAAGAGTCGCCCACCTTAGCAACGGCCAGCCGAGGCAGTGCACAGGGGCTCGGTTCCAGCAGTGCCGATGAGGGATTCTGGCCTCAGACTCTGTCTGAAGACAGTGCAGGCCTCGAGGGAGTTGTAGAACCACCACCTGTGTTACTGAGCCTGATGGAGTCCATAGGAGCCCAGGATTAGCAAACCGATCAGCTACCTTGTGGTGTCTGCAGATGCAGGGGAGTGACTCCTTCACTCCAAGGGAGATTCCTTCGGTGTCTTTGATGTCCACAGGTCCTGTGAGGAACCTGTATGGAGCACGGACACTGACGGTGCAGCAGACTTGCAGGACGATGAGACCTGAAGCAGACGGAGTATTCCCGGTTGCAGTCTCAGTTCCCCAAAGCGAAGTTTGATGCGGTCCATCCGACCCGGTCAGCACAACGCAATCAGAGTGTCCAGAAGGTTAAAGCTGACGCGGAGTTGAATGTGAATCAAATCCCATGACGAATCTAGGGACCTACCCAGAGGTAAGTCCTTAAGTACCCTAAGGAAAGGGCTGGGATGAATCAGGGGTCCCTCCCAGAGGAGGGGCTGGATAGTGGGGAGGATACTCCCATGTCCTTTGTCCAGTTTTGCGCCAGAGCGGGAGCCACCGGCTCTCTGAACTGGTTTGAACTGGAGTATGCAAGGAGGGCACCAAGTGTGCCCTTCAAGCAGCCTCAGTGGCTCTGACAAGCGCCCCCACCCTGCCCCAATACACTAAACCCTGTCTGGGAGGTGGTCACACCTCCCTGTGACAGGATCTCTATGTTCTACCTTCCCCTGCTCGAGCTTGGCTCAGAAGCAGGAGGGCCGAATCATGTCTCTGGTCGGCAGCAGACCTAGCTTGCTGTCTGGTTCTGGATGACTGGCACCAGGAGCACTAAGGGCCTCCCGGAGGAGATTTACAGTGCATGGAATCATACCACCACACCATGTACAGTGTGGGGGTATGATTCCCACATGTTTGATACCAAACGTTATAGCCAGTTTAGAGTTAACCATTGCATAATGACGCA
Organism: Calotriton arnoldi; assembly: GCA_963921515.1. NCBI lineage: Eukaryota > Metazoa > Chordata > Amphibia > Caudata > Salamandridae > Calotriton > Calotriton arnoldi. The sequence continues at coordinate 545,200 of CAWUFW010007961.1, forward strand.
TGACCACTCTATATATCGTAATGGCTGATGCACTTACAATGGACTCCGAAGGTTGTAGGGGTGTCCTGCTCATGCAGGTGCACCTTCACACTTAGAACCGAGCACCCTGCCTTCAGGATTGAAAGGCCTGCCTTAGGGGTGACTTATAGGTTTTAAGTCCAGTGACCTCAGATATAGGGAAACCATTATCTGTCGTAAGTGGTGCTAGCACCAGCTTACACAGGCCTGTAGTCACAGTATGAGTGGTCTCCCATGGGTGGCAAATACATACTTCAGCCCATGGGGTAACCCTGGTGTACCTATGCCCTGGGTTCCACCTCAGTACCGTATACTAGGGACTTATAAGGGTACACTAGTAGCCAATCTGGGATGTACCTAAGTACTCACCATAACCAATTTAGGGGAAAAAGCACAGAGACTGGGGTCCTGGTTAGCATGATCCCAGTCAGACTTGTCAGAAACAGCATAACACCAGGCAAAAAGTGGGGGTAAACATAAAAGCAGATCCTACTTTCCTACAGACTCAAATCAAAAAAATAAACAACTCTGGATGAGGGAGCGTTTTCTCCCATCGTCCTTACTGGGTCCACAAACTCTTACCTGGGATTTTGGGCCTCAAAGATCTGACTGGCTGACTGCCAGAGAAAATGTTCTCTTGCACCTCATCATAGAACTTGGGGTAGGGTTCATAAGTCTTAATAATAAAAGTAATGGCTACACAAGGAGATACGTGTGCACAATTTGACACCCATGACTAGATGGGGGACCTCCAAGTGGCCCCCCAAACTTTAAAGATTTTAAGAAAAAATGTCCTGTACGTGGCCAGGAAACTAACTCTAGAGTTTGTGAACCCAGACAGATGCAGTCCCTCACAACCATCTTCCAAAGTTCCTGAAACTGGTACAAAGTTGGCAATCTATGGAAAGCATGGCCCTATGCTGAATTCTTTGTCGTAGATCACAGACTCTGTCCTGAGGCCAGGAATGATAAAGCCCATGGACATTTGTTGAGTCCCTTGCTGTAGTTAGCAAAGTCCACAATGGGTTTAAGAACTATTAAACTTGAGAAACCATGTTGGTCCCATGCTGCGGCCTGCAGACTCTGTAGAGTTCAATATCTATACTTCCATTATAGAGTGTTGAGTCAGCAGAATTAATTTTAAGTCTGCAAATTATAGGCATATTTGATTGTCATTTATAAAAAGTGAATTACATCAACATTAATTTATTGATATAGGAGTGAGCTGGGTGTAATGATTTACAGTGTGTTTTTTGTTGGTGGACTCAAATTCTTAAGAAGTCATCAGTTCCATGGACATGAGCCTAAGTCTGGGGTGTCCGCGTATGCTTAGGACCTTGGGCACTAGTTGCTTAAAACTCTACAGACTTGTATGGGAGTCCACAGACGTTATGGCAAGTGAAAGAGCATTCTGGACTTTTCATTGACTGAAACTTCATATATCCTTCCACCATATCAAAAGAACTGACTCCTAGATACAGGAGGCACATCCACATCATCTAGTGAAGCGCAGGGCACCTGTGCTATTCATAATTGGGGTTACTGCTATATTCTAGCTCTGAGCCATGGCTGACAAAGCTCAACAGGAGTTTCCTGGACCACTATCTGCCTCTCCAGAAGATGAAGACATGATTTGCACATTGGGAGACAGTTGAACCAGAGTAGCACACGAAGGATCCCATAGTTTAGTTCTTTAGTCATTTCTAGGAGCGAAGAAACTGAACATGAGGCGGGTCACTGGCAAACTCTGCAATCAGTAACTAAGCAGCATAAAGAGAGCTCTTTCCTCATTTGGTTTTATAATCATAACACAACAACTCAAATCGAAGCATAAGAAAACTACATAAAATAAGAAGACCAGAAGAAAAAACAAAAAGAAAGCCATGTTGAAGACAGATTTCAAAATGTTCTGAAAAATATTCTGCGGGAAGTGAAAAACTGAGAAGTGTAAAAAAAGGAAAAAAACAAGGCAGCCAGCTTCTCCCGTATATGCACCAAGGATCTGGAACAATATCCCTGTATCCAGCACCAACAATGCTCCACTTTACAAAAGAGTTGAAGACACATCGCTTTAAAGAACACTGTGCAGAACCAGTCGAGCTCTGCTCCAAGAATCCAGCTACCTCTCCTAACACTCATTGACTGTAAGCTTGGCTTTGACCATGTAGAGCCCTACAGCTGCCTTTACGCTAGGTTCAGGACCATACAAAGACCGCATACATGAATAAATACATACATACCTATCTGATGCAGAAAGAAGAATCCCAGAATTGAAAATAAAATGGAAGACTATAAAAAAAATCAGAGGTCGTTTGCAACAACAGTTGCAAGGAAATATAGCAAAAAGATAACATTAAAATAAAGAATAATCCCACCCCTAAAAAGGTTCTTTTAGGGACCACCACCAAACTCAATAAAGCCATTTGCCTTGATTAACTCCTAAGCCATGCAAGACCACCGTTAGCGTTTTGATTAAAGGGTTGGGTCAATGGCCAGGTTCTGCAGTCAACCTTCGCTGCACATGGCCAAAGGCTATAAAACATTGAATTGGCAGCCAGTGGCAGGTGGAGGTTAGGGTCTCAAAGAGGGCCAAGCCTTGTGGCCAACCACTGCTGCGCAAGAGTTGTTTACAGAGGGCTGCCAAAGGCTATGTACAACAAGAGTTGGCTACCCATGGTGGGCCAACTTAAAGGGCGGGGCACAAGGTCTGGCCAAAGGAACACCACATATTTGTTTATATCCACCCAGAGATTTCAGCTATTGAAAGCATCCAAAATCTCTGTTTGAAACTTTAGCAGAAATGAGGATTCGAGAGGGAATCAAACCAGAGTTTAGTGATTTCCCTGGTACTTCCTAATTTCTAGGAGACCGCCAGGGTCTAACTTGTAATCGATTGGTACCTTCAGTCCTGCAGAGTTACCCATACCCCTGGTAATTTTAACTCTGGGGTCCTAAGGTTACTGGGAGGATTACTGGACCACTTAAATGAGGGCCATAGTTCCAGTATGCACTCACAGTCCCAAACATAGGGCCTGATTACGAGATTCCTGGTATTTGGTGTGGGTATAATGAGGAGGAAGGGGCTGGAACTGGTTTCCAGAGTAGTCTGGATTATCCAATCCCCGTGTTGAGCTCTGCGCAGGGGAGGAGTGAGCACACATTCCCAGGCACTATCTTTGGACCAAGGCTGTCATACATTGGGAGGGCGTGAGGGGAAAGATAGGAGGAGTTCTGGGCCTTGGGGGCAGGCTAGTGTGTTTCCCCCGTGCGGTTGCAGGCGAGTTTGAGCACTATCTGCCCCGCATCTCAGACTCTGGCCCAGGGCACACCTGCATTTCTACCCAGTCTTGCTGCTTGGTGATGGGCTCAAGGATGGTGGGCGGGGGCCTATGGAAGGTCTGAGCCTGCTTTGGGGAAGAACACTGTATGCTCTCCCAGCAGAGCTATGGGGACAGGCAGACCAAGAATGACCAGGTTTGGTGTTTGTGGACTTGGGATTACTGGGTCAGAAATTTGCAAACATGGTAACTCCACACCTGACAACACTGGCCCCTCGTGATGGCTCCTGTTGGAATTTCATTTGGAGCCACCACTTCGAGAGGTATTACACCATGTGTACTCAGGTCCATAATCCCATCAACTAACCTTAGCCCTGATCTTTCTTGATAAGACCCCAATGGTGATAAGTTAAGCGAACCTGTTCTAGCCTTATAGCTTCAACAGGTACACTTTGTATTAATTTCATGGTCTTTCATGCTAGTCCATCACTGTGATCCAACTCACTATCCCTGAAGTATAAGCAAACTGGTGGCCTTCATTTTGTAGCTGGCATGTCATATTTTTCTTTAAAAAGAGTTTCCTTTTTAATCTATCACTTACTAACATGTTTAAATAGTGACACAATTGTGCCTTTTCCACATAAACCCAACCTTTATAAGAAATTCCACCGCTTTTGGCTTTTGTTTTTATTTATTCCCATTGTATGTTATACATCCCTCCGTACAACACAACAAATTCCATTGTGAACTCAATACTGATTTTTAGGTCTCGCCTAGCGTCGCAGCGCATGTGCTGCTCGCTCTGCGAGATCTATTGTAATCGAGGCGATTTCGGGAGTGGAAGCTCCGCCCATGCTTTTTATTGGCACGCGTCACACTTTATGCTAAACGCTCGCTTTCTATTTGAAGTGAGGCTTGTTTGTTCCCTCCCGGTCTCCTTTTCGGCTCGCCCATCCGGCCGGACTGGATTTTGCACTCGCGGCGTAACTTGGTAGGATTTAGATGTTGGTTCAGTACTATTTTATACACACACTGTTCGGGACAATGGCAGCTACGCTGCATTTATGGTATGTGGCTTCTTACACTTCACTGCGTTTTCCCTTTAACAATGCGCGGCGTTTATTGTGTGTTATGTAACTTCTTACATATTTATGGCGCTTTTACTTTCACAAACAGCGGTGCAACGTTCTTCATATGGTACTTCTTAGATTTTCGCGGTGCTTTCGCTTTACCAAGCCGCGGCGTTCATTGTGATATGTGAGTTTCTAGATCTCCATGCCGCATTCGCTTTAACAAACTGCAGCGCTGCGTTTTTCAATATGGGAGTTCTTCCATCTGCACAGCGCTTTCACATTAACAAACCGTAGCGTTTATTGTCTTGACCAAATCGCGGCGCTTCATTTTGGGTCTGCAGCTTCTTAAATCTTCATAGTGCTTTCGCTTTTACAACATTAGGCATTGTTTGAAGTCGACTCATGGTATATATAAATACAATCTCGCCCATACTACGCACGGGGAAACGAACAGAGGCCACATCTACCCAGTCGTTACCGGTCGCTTCTGCAATGCTTTACGGGCAGCAATGTACAAAGGGGTGTACTTGTGTGCGCGTGATGTGCTGTGCCACATGTGTGCATGCGCTCCATACTAACCAGGGGGAAACAGCCAGAGGCCACATCTGTCCGTTAGTTCTTGGTCGCTTTTGCGTTCACTGTCTGGTACGTGCCTTCTTCCATCTCCATGGCGCTTCCACTTCAGCACATCACTGCAGTTTATTTTTTCATACGTGCCTTTTTAGATCTTCTTGGCCCTTCACTTTACCTAATCACGGCGCTTCATTTGGGTGTGTAGCTTCTTAAATCTTTATAGCGCTTTCGCTTTACCAGCATTAGGCATGGTTTCAAGTCGACTCATGGTACAGTTCTGGCTGCTGTTTTCCCTCACCTACCTATATACAGCTCTCTCTAAACCTGCAGTCATATTAGCGCTATAGCATATATAAATGAAATACCTCCCATACTACGCACGGAGAAACAGACAGAGGCGAAATCTACTCAATCGTTACCGGTCGCTTCTGCAATGTTTTACAGGCAGCAATGTTGAGAGGTGTGTGCTTGTGTGCGCGTGATGTTCTATGCCACATATGTGCATGCGCCCCATACCAACAAGGGGGAAACAGCCAGAGGCCACATCTGCCCGTTAGTTCCTGGTCACTTTTGCATTCACTGTCTGGTATGTACCTTCTTCCATCTCCATAGCGCTTCCACTTCTGCACATCGCGGCAGTTTATTTTTTATACGTGCCTTTTTAGATCTTCTTGGCCCTTCACTTTACCTATTCACTGTGCTTCATTTTGGGTGTGTAGCTTCTTAAATCTTCATAGTGCTTTCGCTTTTACAGCATTAGGCATGGTTTCAAGTCGACTCATGGTACAGTTCTGGCTGCTGTTTTTCCTCACCTACCTATAACCAGCGCTATCTAAACCTGCAGTCATATTAGCATTATAGCATATATAAATACAATACCTCCCATACTACGCACGGGGAAACAGACAGAGGCGACATCTACTCAATCGTTACCGGTCGCTTCTGCAATGTTTTACAGGCAGCAATGTCAAGAGGTGTGTGCTTGTGTGCGCATGATGTACTATGCCACATATGTGCATGCGCCCCATACCAACCAGGGGGAAACAGCCAGAGGCCACATTTGCCCGTTAGTTCCTGGTCGCTTTTGCGTTCACTGTCTGGTATGTACCTTTTTCCATCTCCATGGCGCTTCCACTTCAGCACATCCCGGCGGTTTATTCTTTTATAACTGCCTTTTTAGGTCGAGCCTAGAGTAGCGTGCAAGTGCTGCTCTGCAAGACTTTATGTAAGGGGCTTCAAAAAGCTGACCACACGCTCGTGCACAATGGCCTTTTCCGTGCGGTTACCCGCACGGCCGGCATCTGTTTCCAATTATCGTGCCCAGACGCGGGCGCGATAATTGAAAACACATGGCCATTGTGCACGAGCGTGTGGTCAGCTCAGCAGGCTGCTGCGCTCGCTCGTTTTCTTTATGTTGCGCAATCCGTTTTATCTGCAGCTGAGTACTGTCTCGCAAGCATGCCTCCAGGCTGTTTGCTTGTTTTAGTGCACACTGCTCTTCCTATCTGCGTCATCTAGGCAGCGTTCGCTTGCAAGCATACACTACTTAAAGCCATGTTATGTCGCCATTCTGCGGTCACAGGGTATTGTGGGAATTTCTCCTTCTCTCTAATTTTGCATCTGCTACACATCGTAGATTTCCATCTCAGAATCGAACTGCTACAAAATAGCTTCTTTATTTCATGTTTTTTTATTGTGTTCCACTCCGTGAAATCGTCCAGATCTGAAGGGCCATAAATCTACGGACGGCAACAAAGCGCGATCGCGATGTTGATCAGTTGCACTTTCACGGCCGCGCGGCTTGTTCTTGCATGTTCTTCTGACTGCACTGAGAGGTTTGAGCAAATGGGGCACGGCCATGGCGCCGCTTTTCTTTTTCTTATGTCACGCAGATCCAGCCATGCCGGCCGGGCATTGCGGTGGTCTCATGGGCTTGCTTACATTTGTGCACCGGAAATACGGGGTACGAAGCAGAGTCGTCATTTCGTTAGGGCAGTTGTCCTTTGCTGGTTTCTGCAAACCGTTGCAGCTTCTGCCACGCTCTGAGCCCTCTATCTTTGACGAAGTTTAAATCCTGTTTCCCCCGTTTGTATGTCTTTTCTTTGCCGCGGGTTGTGTGCAGAATTACGCTGCCAGCTGATGCCCTAAAGAAAGCGGAAAGAAAACTGCGGCGCATCGCTGCTCTCAGGGTGATAGGCATATATTATATATAACACCCAGGAGTTGCTGTTTCTCTTTATTTTATGCATGTGCTTGACTTACGGTGGAAGAAAGTAGATCATGTAATCATTTTGATTTCATAATCAAACTCCAGGGCTTTCCACACGCTATGCCTCTGGAATTGCATTATTTCGATTTTTTTTTTATAGGAAATATGTTATTGGACCTTTCTACATGTGGAAATCTATAGAGCTGACATTTGAAGGTGAGTGGAGAGATGGGAAGTATTTGCGCCAGCCAGCATCTGGACACTTACTGGATTGTTCACTGTTGTTCACTGTTGTTTACTGCTCAACAAGCACTTTTCACACTGCCTCCATAAAAAACATGTTAAGCCGGCAGCTATGTTACTAAGACCCTTTAATAGTCGATGTCAGTGCTTACCAATAAAGTAACTAATGGAAGCCCTTCTCGATCGGACCTGTGTGTGCCACATTCTGCAAATAAACACTTTTTGGGTGACGAGCTTTGCAAACATGGTTTCCATATTAGATTGTTCTAGTCCGTGGACACATGGCCTCGTCAATGTAACTTTAATCCGCTTCATGGCGGTGGTCTGTTCATGAGTGTCCTGGCTTTATTATTATTTTTTTAATTTGGATCGAGCTCATATAAGATTGGACCATGTATCAGTCACAAACTTTACGTTTAAAAAGATTAATGGGAACTTTCGCTGAACATAAATTCCAAGCCTTTCTATGAGTAATTTGTGACATGTTCCTCTTGCTGGGAATTTCAGAAATTCATGTTAAATTGGAAGATTTTCCTGTTTCGAGAGTGAGGCGAGGTTGCTCGGGGACGAGGTTGCTTCTGAAGAATTTGGTACCCAGTGAAAGGTCAGGATTGTTGCTTGAAAAGAATGCAAGAGGACCGAGGTCAACACACTACTGAGCCTGATCAGTATCAGTGTCCGCTTGCCTGGAACACCCATGTGCAAATAAATAAATACACAGAAGCAGCATGCCAAGAGTGCCACACTCAAACAGCAATACCCGCCCTGCAATGTTTAACAATGCAACCACATGGGTTTAATCCCAAAATGCTTCCGCCTAGGCTGCCAGGCAAGGTGGGGCTTCACCCAATGTGGAGGTTAGCTGCTGCGGATCACTAACTGTATCATCAATTGTGAGCCAAGTTATTCATGGAAACCCGTTCTGTGCTCCAGGCGTAGCCAAGAACGATTACATGAGTTCTCGAAGATAGTCTTTTGTTATTTCAGGGATGCCCCCGCTGATCAAAAATTGGGCAGGCTCTTCTGAGCCAAGTAATTCATAGAAACCTGTTGTGATTTCCCTGCTGGCCAAGAATCATTAAATGGCTTCCCGTTGACATAGTCTTCATGTATACCAGCGGAGCCCAACGTGCATCCAGTATTGTTGCACATTGGACAAACGAAAGAATCCAAATTCCCACAGGAAGAGGGTCTTCCTCACTGTACCTGAATTTAAAAAAAAGTTTAGCTGAAGTCCAGTGCTTGTCTCCGGTGTTTTCCTCAAAGCCTTCAATGTAAACCTAATGTCAGCAAAGAAAAAACAGTCTTTTTTTTATTTCTTTTGTCTATCGTTATCAAAGCTGTGCTATTTCACACTGTGCACCTGAAGCATGTGGATACCAATTGATTTATGCAGGGTACATGCTGTATACTTGTAGAGGGTTTTAATATTTACAATCTCTTGTTTATATGATGATCCCTGTGAACATTATCTCTTGACAACAGTTACCTGGTTATGATTTCTTACAAAGTGGGGTGACCAATTTGGGTCCAGGAAAGCCACGTCCATGACAGATTTTAGAGCATAAAATTAACATAACTGCACATGCCTTGAATATTAATGGCCATCATTCATGTCTTTAGTAGTTATCCTGAAAGTCTGGCATGAATCTAGCCGACCGTGGCCCTCTTTTGTTGTACAATTACCAGTGCACAATCATTCTTTTTTGCACGCCTGGACTCCTGTAAATATTTTCTTATGTACACAGCTCTAAGCATGCACTTATGATGGGTTGTTTTTCGGAGTTGACTTGCTTCATATTTCGTATCTGTCTTGTGGGTCTTGTCAGACTAGATGTTTGATCTGTTAGCAGGTTGTGAGTATCTCTGCAAGATGCGATAAATGTTTCCTGTCCATCATTGGAGGACGCACCTATAATCTGCCAATGTATTCAAGACTTGAGCACGTGACACTCTTATGGAATGCTGACGTGATCAGGAGTCTTCAGCCTGGGAGGTGTGCTGCAATCTGATTGACAGCGTCTCGTGGCACGCCTGCACCAGGCCACGTGTCCATTCCAACATAGAGAGACTTAAATTTGGCATTTAAAAAAAAAAAAACGAAAATCACCTTCTTATTGGTTAGCCAAATCTAAGTTATGTTATGTAACGTTTACTGAGGATTCTATGCTGTCAGTGCGGCTCCTGCCAGATACGTGTATTCAATAGATGGAGTATCTCATAGAGGGTAGATCACAGTGTGAGCTAGGGTCAGTCATTGAAATACCGGTGGTCACTAAAGGATGCTTGGTGACGTCATAGGCTTCAAGGCCGTGAGTTAGGGTCCATCACTGAAATTTCAGTGCTCACTAAAGAATACCTGGTGATGTACATGAGGCTTCAGTGCGGTTACTTTCTGGATGATTAAGTAACAGTTAATCCGGGTGAACTGGCTTCCATTTTCTGCCTTTGGGCCTAAACTCGCCTCAAATACTCCCTAATAGTGATTCTCAGACCTGCACTATAGCAACGTAAAAATATAGTTGGATTACGAATGAACCCCCTTTTATGTATATTAAATTACACTACATAAGATCCAGACTCTCCTGCTCGCAGTTGACGCTTCACTAATCCTGTGCTTTTTTTTTAAATCCGGAATTAATAAAGGAATACGGCTGCCTGTGCCTCCGTCTTGTCTCTCGCCTTCTGTTCTCTCTCTCCCCCTTCACCCTCTCTCTCTCTTTTTCGCCTCTCTCTCACTCCCTCTTTCTAGTGAGAAGAGACACCTGGTCATTCACTGGTTTATTATCGTCCATTAATGGCCTCGGAGCCTGGTTTTTTGTGACATAACAAACCACGATGCCAAAGATCACCAGAACATGGCAATGCCTTTATTGGACCATAAGACATGCGTTACTCGTATTTCTTTTTTATATTTCATGGTTTATTTGGAACGGCATGAAACATCTTTTTTTCTGCAAAATAAGAAATATTTATTGACATAGCAAATTGAATACTGCAATGAACTGTTTGTATCATTACCCCAAAAAACCTATGGCGTTTTAATGATTTTTTTTTTTTTTAAAGAGAGTTGCTTGCAGGAGTGAGGGCTTTTACTCTTTCTTTGGTCAGCTAACAAGACTCGCTGATTGTTCCGTTTTCATTGTTCAAAGACTTTGTCAAATGACTGAGAAGCATATCACACTGAGAACCTCATAGGCAGGGCCACTGGAATTATGTGGCAGGAGAGGGCCAAATTATGCAGCAGGGTTGAGTAAATTATGTGGCAAGAAAAGGCAAATGATGTGGCATAATGCAGCACATTCTGTGATAGTATTACTTTATTATTTTGCCATTTGCCATGGGAAAAAAAACTAGAACACATTCTTTGTGTTAATTCTGTTTTTATTAGGGTAGTTAAGTTGTTTATAATGTTTTATTGGTTATATATAGGGTGACAAATAAGGTTATAACACTTTTTTATTATAACTTTTCAACATGCTGCACAACATTCACAATGCTCTACAACACAGCTTAAAGAAATTAACAAAGGCAATAGCTCTATCTAAACACTTATAAGGTCCCAAAGGCGAGACCTATTGGCTATGCCAATGCTTGTTAGATCTTCTCGGCGCTTTCACTTTACCAAGCCACGGCGCTCCATTTTTGTTGTGTGGCTTCTTAGAGCTTCATGGTACTTTCGTTTTAACAACGCTAGGCATTGTTTCAAATCGACTCATGGTCCAGTTCTAGCTGGTGTTTTTTCTCTCAGCTATCTATATACAGTGCTCTCAAACCCCACAGTGATATTAGCGTTATAGCATATATATATACAATAGCTGCCATACTAGGCAGGGTGACAGCCACAGGCCACATCTGCCTTATTGTCTCAGTCGCTTTTTATCAATGCTCAGTTTTGCCCTTAATTAAATTAAAGTACAAAATGCAACTTATCAAAACAAAAACATATTAGGAAGATATTGTAATTTCAATGCCAATAGCTCTAAATCTAACAAATGCGAGACCTGTTGCATTGCAAATGCTTGTTTGCATTAGCTCCTGCTGTCTTGTACTCCTATATATATATAACTTTATTCTGCATGTGTATACGTGTGTTTGTGTGTTTGCTTGTGACTTTATTTTTACTGTATTTTTGTGTTCTTTTCATTCTGTGTGCTTGAATGTATGTGCAGGTGAGTTTAATGGAGTGCATGTTTTGAGTTTGTGTATATTTGATTGAAAGTGTGTGTTCTGACAAGCGCTTATTTAGTGTTGGTTTTGACCATAAATGCATATTTTGGAGGTGCATTTGGCCTAACGTGTATGTTTTGACTGTGTATTTTTGAAAGTGTTTGTTAATATCCACACTGCAAATGTGGGTGTGTGTGTGTGAGAGAGAGAGAGAGAGAGAGTAAGAGTGAGAGCGAGACAGAGACAGAGAGAGAGAGAGACGGCATGTGCTTGTTTTTGACAGTGTTGTAAATCATGGCATCTACAGGGATCTGAGAGCTTCTACACATATGTCACCCAGCTGATGCATTATTAATGTTCTAAGTGCGCCTCACAGACTTTAATCCCACGATCAGCTGTTATAGCCACAGTGAAAACTACCAGAGCAGTTGATTTATCCAGTCAAAGATACTGGTGAGAGTAGGTAGTCTCATGCGGGATAAATGGATGCAGAACAACCATTTACATAGGTCTGGCTTTTTGAAATATATTTTTATGTGCACTATTTGTCTCTTAACACTATATCATGTTGCTGATAACTCTACCTGGAATACCTACATAGTGAAAAGTAGTTTCCCATCTACCACAATCTCAGTCATTCACTGATGAGGTGACCTGAATTTAGTGTGGATAAAAAGGGCCTGGTGTGACCATGTGAGCTGCACGTGGTCCTTCACCCAATGTATGGGTGGCAGTGCCTTAGCCGAGGTTTAGAGATACTAGAGTGTGCAGACCACCAAAGATAAACCCGGACAAAGTACATGCGGTACTGATATAAACCACAATCTCTCCTCAGACTTTAACAACAACACACAGCAAGTAACATAGCACGAATACATTTTTTAAAATACAGGTTTGTTTCCTAAACCTGGAATAAACATGTAAGGCAACTAACATCTAGGTAAAATGCCAGCATAGGCCTTACGCAGGATAGTCCCTTGTTCATTTCTGCCTCAGGAGTGCACTTCATACCTCAGAGTTAGCCCTGTCGGTGTGCAACCGTGGTACATAGTGTGAGGTCCTGAGTGACTCATGACTGTAGCAAGCATGTCTATTTGGATTAGGCCTCTGTGTCAAGTAAACAAGAAGAAAAACATTTAGGGCCACACTGTGTTTGCTGAAGGTTGTTTTCAAAAGCAGACTGAGCTAAACCACTCAAGGATGTGGCGTAACGGTTGCAGAGGTCGACATCGAAGATGGGGAACTGGGTTCGAGTCTCAGCAGGGACGCTCAACATCCTGTGATTCTGGACAAATCATTTAATCTCCCCGTGCCTACCAAAAATGACTGTGTCCGTCTGTACCGTAACTGGAGCTCATGTAAAGTGCTCTGATACCTTTGGGTCGAGTTCGCGCTATATAAAACTCAAAAAAAAAAAAAAAAGAATGGATGCCCGGGGCAGGGGAAAAGGAGGGCAAACATGGGGTCTTGGGAAACCTGGCACATTGTCTCTAATGTGAGACTCTTTGAAGGATCCTGGTGCAGGGGTGGCAAAGAGTGGAAGCAAAAAATGGAAAACAAAGATACAGTGGTTGTGTGATCCTCAAAAAGACAGAATTCATATGAAGCAGTTCTGCTAAGTCTCAATGGACAATTATTCTCACTGGCTGGCCCTTCTTCATCATCTTGGGTGAAGTCCAGTTCAGAGTGGATTGCCTATTTATTCCACTCCCGTGGTCATAGAGCTTCTTTTCATTTCGGCCATCCCTAGTAGACATATCTTTATGGCAGTAGTGAGCAGGGTAGGACTGGCCTATAAGGCAATCAGGCAGAGCCCGATGGGCTGGACTCACAGGCCAGTGTATATGCGCTGTCTCTTCCAGACATGCTGTATCTACTCTGTGGGCTTACAGCCCACCCATCGCTTTTCAGTTGTTTCTTCGCATGTCCTTCGCAAAAGCTTGCTACTATAATTGGTAATGTGTGTTTTATGTCCCTCTTTTTGGTGTCTTGCTCCCTCTCACGGAGCAGGGGCCTATTACCTGTATCCTTTCACTTTGCTGTATGTTTGTTTATGTGCACTACTTTTTTCGTTGGTTTCTGCCGTCTTGTTGGGAGTGTTCCCTTTCTCCTTTGTAGTGTTGTTGTTAACGTTTTTAAGCATTCATTTGTTTTTCTTTGTTGTGTTTTTTTTTACTGGCAATACAGCAATTTCTAAACAACTTTATTAGTGTGCTGTGACCAGAAAGCGCTCATCTGACGCGAACTTTGAAAATGGTTTTCTTTTTGCTGAGACTCCAACTCTGTATAACACTAACAGAGGAGACAGTTTGTACGATTTATGTATTTTTATTAGAAATTTATTTAGACATGTATTGCTTTAACCTCAGAAATGGGTCAGCCGAGCGTCCCAGTGCTTAGAAGAAATACTGGTAATTTAGGGAGGTAACCAAAAGTACTGTAAGAATTTTTTTCAATTAAGATAATATTGGCGAGTACAAAGCAATCTCAATTTTGATCACCCTACAATTATGTCTGCTGTGAGGAATACCTTTATTTCACAATACAAAGGAGAGGCTGCTATTTCAATGTATATCTGTAAACAATCACTGACGATGACGACGCCGTAACTTGGCGCACAGGATATCTCTCCAAGACAGCCATACGCACCCCAACTGCCCTCTCTGCGCTGGCTGTGGTTACCACCAGCATAGGGAGCTTGCAGCACTGTTTTGCTAAATGCTGATGGGGACATTTACTCCCTGCATCTTTCTGAATGACATTCCCGTCTTTTCGCAGTTGCAGGCTGGTGCTTCTTAAAGGTTGGGAACAACAAATAATGATCACCAAACCATTCTTTGCTAATACAGATATTTACAGCACCCTTGCCTTCAGATACATTCAAATTTACAGCTGCGGAGCTACCACGAATTGATGAAAATAAATAAAGACAGCCTCACATTTTGGATATGCGATTACCAGGTGGTTTACGGGTGTTTGTGACACATTCCTTACCTGCTGTTTCAGCAAATGGCCTTGAGGGAAGAAGGTTGGGGGCAGGGAGGGGGTGTTGGGCTACACTGAGTGAGCCCTTGGAGACCTAAAAGGGTCACTCTATCTCACGTAGCAAATTAAGTCCTCTTAAAAAAAGGAGTCTAGTTTTACCACTCACTGCAGTTTTTTCCTTTTAAACAATAATGTCTTTTGCTCGTAGCTGTTTCCTCAGACCACTGCTCACCACCAACCTTTCCTGGAGGGTGGAATGAGCATTTCTAAATGCTTCATGGCTGACACAATGGGCATCCACTGCTGTCCATTTGATTGATAACGTTGTTCATGTTCCTAAAGAGGGTTGTGTCTACTTGTCAGCAATAAATAACTCCTGGCGATTTTAAATATTGCAGGTCCAGCAAGTATTTTTACATTTCTAGGTTAATACTATAAGTACCAGGCCAGGCTCACTATTTACAGCAAGCTTTGGCAAAGCCAATAGGTCTTGCCTGTGCATGAGCTATTGTCTTTGTCAGTGTCTTTTTTATTTCAAAGATGTTGCCCAGTGTGTCTCCAGATGCTGTACAGTGCCGCTAAAAGCAATTGCCAAAGCCAATAGGCCCCAAAAGTGAGACCTATTGGCTTTGCAAATGTTTGTTTGGCTGTTTCTGGGCCTGTTCTATGGTCTGCTGGGCCGTTTTTTACTGTTTATTTCCCTGATATTAAAACAAACATTACCTGCAGCAAGCTCAAATCCACACAGTCTTCTACACCCACCAAAACACCTATACTGCTTATCTTTATAAACTCAAAACTGTCTCAATTTATACACATGGGTCACTTTTTTAGCTTTCTAATTCACTAATGGGGCCACTTTTATTCTGATGCCTGTGCCTATTTTTTCCCCACTCCAAGCTTGGTAGTAAGCAGAGCTCAGCAGGTTGAGTATTTAGAGAAGAGTAAACTAAAAGTGCAAACAGGGTGTGGTGGGCTGGCTGCAACCACCAGCCAAAGGGGTGAAGTGGTAGGGAGGCCACAGGACTGAGGTGGCCAGGCTTTGCCTTCACACCAGTACACTCACAGATGAGGCTGTGAATTTTAGCCCCTTCCCTCTGACCTGATCGGGGCTAAAGGAGAAGCCATCTTGTGTTCCCTGGTCTGTGTTTTGTGGAGTGGTGGTCCTTCTGCACCCGAACCCATCCCCAGTGCCACATCCTTGTGTCAACTTTTTTGTGGGTTGGAGAGATATGGCAGTGACTAGGAGAACTCAGAACAGAGCAGCAGCTCCAGAGACTGAAGTCAAACCATGGTCCTACTTCGGACCTAGGTGGCCAGGCAGAGAGCCCTGGAGTCGGTCAGTTTCTGAGCATGAGTGGAGAAGAACAAGTGCAAGCTGTTGAGTAGGATCCTGTATGGTTAGGCTACTCATATTAGGCCATTTTCCCTATGGGTGCGATGTTATGTAGTGTTACTCATGATATGGGGTTTTTATATATATAGTGTTTCGGCATACATTTGGGGTTAATTAAAAAGAGTTACCTCATTACTGCAAACCAACTGTGTCCTGTATACACTTAGCAACACAGGGAACTTCATTACTTTCGCAAAGTCCAAAGTCCTGCTGAAATTGCAGAAGGTACCACCTGACGTGCATGGAAGCCGCCTGAGTCGCCACACAATGGCTCTCCCAACACAGAGGGATTTGAAGCCAGTGTTATGTTGCCAGGACAGAGCGCCCGTAAGACAAGTGATGCCTAGATGCAAAAGGTCTGGAAAAGAAGTGGCAGATGGCAGTGAATGCCCGCCTCGCTCCACAGGAGGACGCAAAGGTGACCACGCCCAGGAAAAGAAGTTGTGCAGAATCTACAGTCAGTCGCCAGAAGCACAATTTGGCTAGATAAATCATTTGAAAGTAGAAGACGTGATCAGCCTCACCACACAGCGTATGGGGCACGCTCAGACAACCACTGGGTCATAACCCAAATAAAACTCTCAAGCACCGCGAGGGAAGCAGGCCTACCGCACATCTACACCACCATAATTGACACCCTGAACAAGCACTTTGCACCAATTGTGAATCCTGATTATGAGTGGTTCATTCAGCTGCAAGCCTGGCAAGAGCTGGAAGAATCCATAGCTGCGTTCTACATCCAGCTCAATGAATTGGCCTGTACCTGCACACTCCAGAAAGAGGAAGAAGAAATTAGGATGCAGATCATTCAAGTGAAAGTTTGCATGTTCGCCTACCCGAAACTATTGCCTCTGGCAGAGATATTTGTGGCAACTATAGAGCACAATGGGTGAACCGCGGCTGCAAAAGTGTATGTTATGCAAGGTGGGAGTGGGATGCTCCTGAGTAGCCAGACTACGCAAGAACTGCAGCTGTAAAGTTTGTGTTCCATGCACAGATGAGCAAACTTGAAGAAATGTTTGAATGATACTAAGGCTTCTTTCAAGGAATAGGTTGCCTCAAAGGAAAGCAGGTACGGCTTCACATAGACACACCCATGCAGTCTACTGCCCTGCAGCACCAATGTTGCGCATTCCATCTCTACCCAAAAGTAGAGTAAGAATTAAGGAAGCTGGAAGAAGCAGATACCATTGGGCTGGTGGAGGCACCCATGCCATGGGTGTACCCCATAGTGGTCACCTGAAAGTGCAAACAGCCTGGAGATGTTCACCTGTATGTCACTACGTGCCTCTCCAAAGTAGCCATTGAGCAGCAGTAGCGCATCAAGTCCACTATCGACAACATCGTAGGAGAGCTCAGTGAGGCATGGTGGTTTTTGAAAATTGACTTACTATCAGGCTACGACAAGATTATGTTCACCCAGGAGTCAAGGTACATTACCATTTTTCGGCTCACTTAGGGCTCTGCTGCTACAAGTGGCTGAACGTCAGCCTCTCCAGTGCAATGGAGGTGTTCCTAAATGTGGTGAGGGATGTCCTGTCAGGCTCTCAAATGTCCTAAATGTGAGTAACAAAATATGAATCTATGCCTCCTCACTGGCCGAGCACAACCAGTGGCTACGGAAAGTTTTGTAATGATTGCAATACAGTGGATTAGCCCTACACTGGACCAAATGCAAGTTCTTAAAGGAGTCAATCAGTTTCTTTGGGTACCAGTTCTCCATGGACGAAAAGCGCCGGACCCTGACAAGGTGTGAGACATCAAAGCAGCCAGCCCACCATCCTCATCACAAATGTGTGGCGTTTTCTCTGCATGGTCACCTTCTGTGGACAATTTATTAAGAAATAGACATTCATCACAGCTGTCCTGTGGGTGTTGACCAAGACAGCAACCTTGTGGTTGTGGAAAGCCACCAAGAAGAAGCATTTGCAAAAACCAAAGAAGCCCTGTCCACAGACAATGCATTGGTGTATTTTGATATGACGAAAGTGACTGAAATCTCCCTCTCCAGTGCTGTCCCAATGAGTGGGTGGGGAAGAGTAGACCCCTGCAGCCTATGTTAGTCAAGCTTTTACCCTGATTAAGCACAAATATTACCAAATCAATAAGAAGCAATTTTAGTTCACTGACGGTGTAAGCTCTTTGATCTATATGTATATGGCCACCATTTCACTGTGTACACTGACCACAAGCCAATCATTCCCTTGTTCTCTGGTTCCGCTATAAAACCACCACCTCAGATTGAAAAGAGGGTACTACAGCTTTAGGTATACTCTTTCACACTGACATACACGCCTGGAGCTCACAATCCTGTTGACTATATATTCAGGCACCCCAGACCAGCAACACCCAAAGAAGAGACTTGAGCTCTGGAAACTAAGGAATACATAGGGCTGGCCATCGAGAGGCCCAGGCCTCTTCCTGTATCTCTGGATGATATTTTGAATGCAACTGCGCAAGATGAGGGACTGCAATTGACCCTGGAAACTGTGACATCTGTGGCTCCACCCAGCAATACATCTACCACTCGAATAAGATCAATCAAAGGTGGGTGAACGAGCTTTGTGATACCTTAACAAATTTAGAGGCTGCACATGCTGAGGAGATTATGTCTAATGGGTCAAATATTGAAGCGATATATTCCTCACTAATAAGTACAAGGGCGCTCATGACTCGGCAGTTTAAAGAGAAGGCTGCAGCTGCCTATAATAAAAATCGATGGAATCAGTATGAATATGGGGATCAGGTAGGGAGGTTACTGGCTTACCAGTTTGCAGACAAGAAAGCTAGAACCCGGATTGATTCAATTAAGGGTAGAGATGGTCGGACATACAGCTCGACTAATTCAATCTTAGAACAATTTTATCAATTCTACTCGGAGCTGTATGCTTTGTCTGACAATGTTGATGCAATGTTGGCCGAAGAATATTTACAATTATCGAACTCTCA
Organism: Calotriton arnoldi; assembly: GCA_963921515.1. Classification (NCBI taxonomy): domain Eukaryota; kingdom Metazoa; phylum Chordata; class Amphibia; order Caudata; family Salamandridae; genus Calotriton; species Calotriton arnoldi. The sequence goes on from CAWUFW010007961.1 coordinate 564,094, forward strand.
TGTTCTTAATCCAGATGCTGGGGATTATCTCCAGATGGATATAACGGAAGAGGAAATTACTATTGCTATAGCTGCACTGCCATCGGGTAAGGCTGCTGGGGATGACGCTTTACCTATAGAATTTTATAAAGTTTTCAAAAACGTAATCCTTCCGTTGTTTTGGGTGGTCATGTATCAGATCGGTGAATACAAGCAAGCCCCCTGGGCTATGACAAACATCGTTTTCTTTCTAAAGAAAGGGAAAAGCGCTGATGACTGTGGGTCTTATCGCCCAATTTCCCTTATCAATTCCGATGCCAAAATATTCGCTAAAGTGCTTGCCAATCGTCTGGCATCTTATATGCCTGGTCTGGTATCCGAACATCAACACAGATTTATTACTGGTAGGGATACTACCGCACATGTCAATACAGCTATAACTGCTTTTGATATTGCTAACAAAAGTTTCAGCAAAATGGGGATGATTCTTTTAGATGCTGAAAAAGCTTTCGATAGGTTGGTATGGGACGCACTATGGCGGATACTGAGCAACAACGGTTTACCAGACCGATTTATGAACTGGATTCGGGCACTATATACTAACCCACAGGCTAAACTAATATATGCCAATTCGTACTCGGCTACATTTTTAATACAATGCGGCACAAGGCAGGGTTGCCCACTCTCCTCTTTGCTCTTTGCCCTTTATATAGAGCCGTTTATTCAAACTTTAAATCGGAATACTAATATTACACCATTTAGTAACGGTATGTACCAACTTAAGGCTATCGCGTATGCGGATGATATTGCGGTCTTTACATCAGATCCAGCAACCGCAGTCAGTATTATCCAGGAAGAAGCTAAGGTCTTCGGTCGCTTTTCGGGGTATAAACTTAATATACATAAAACTCAAGTATTACATAATTTAGAATCTACAACTTCTATTACGGGTGCCTGTACTGTCGCAACTTACTTGGGTGTCAGGATTACTACTAATGTGGATCAAATATGGAAACTTAATTATGAAACATTACTTCAAACAGTAATTAAGAAGTTTAAGAATTGGAATAAACTCCCAATAACCATCATTGGCCGGATTAATATAGTTAAAATGACAATTTTACCGAAATTTCTGTATTTATTTTCGGGCTATTCCTATACGGGTCCCTAATTATTTTTTCCGCAAATTAGAGGGTGCAATCAGTAGTTTTATTTGGGGATACAAGCAGGCACGACGATCGATAAAACTTCTTAAGTTTCCTTATAAGTTTGGCGGCTTGCAACTTCCTGATTTTAAACTTGATTTTTGGGTGGCATTTACAGAGCGTATACAAAGCTTATTAGCTTGTCTTTGCATTAGGCACAGATAGTCGCATGTTCCTGTATAGGATTACCGATCCTAACTATTATAAAAGAGTCCGGTTCAGGACTATCAGAGATATCGTTTATATATGGAATGAAATCCTTGACTATCTCTCACTTACTTTTGAGGACCTTGTTAGCCATGAGCATTTTAAATTATGGAATAATCCATCTCTCCCGAGCATATTTCATGATTCAGTTGCTTATAACTGGGCTAGACATGGAATTGAAAGATTGGGACAGCTATATGATCACTCTGGCTTCTCTACTTATATATCGCTACAACAATCGTTTGATCTTCCACACCAGTCATTTTTTAAATATTTGCAACTTAGAGATTACTTTCTCAAACGGCAATCAACGCAATCTCCGCACTCTCACGTAGTTCTTACATGTTTTCTAAATCTCGCTCTTAAAGCTAGAATTAGCTCAATGTATACAACTTTATGTAGCTTCAGAAGTGCTGATCTTAGCCACTTAGCTAATAAGTGGAGTCTGATACTTAATATGGAAACGGATACATCTGAAATCATGTTGGCTGTAGATAATTTAAATAATTCTGTACATTCCATAAATATGAAGCTACAACAACACCGCACTATCTGCATGTTATATTATACTCCGGATAAAATAATTAAGTGGCAGCAGTCACTACAGGTATCCAAAGGGCAGCTGATATTCTTCATATGTTTTATTCATGTCCTATATTATCGGATTTCTGGAAAAGTGTTACACAGTATGTTGGCCAACACTTGGGCCTTTATTTAACTTTTTCTGTAAAAGAGATTATGCTGGGGTTTAAGATGTGTGATGATCCTTTCATGGGTTGCTTTCTGTCCATTCTATTAGTAACTGCCCGTCTTTGTATTGCGAGAGAGTGGATTACTCCTAACTCTCCCTCATTATTCGATTGGCTTATCCTCATGAAGGATATCTATGAAAGAGAACGTGCACATGCTAAAACTCGATCTACTCGTTCAATGCTAAGATTTGGACGTATTTGGAAACACTTTGAGCATTAGTATGGTATGCTATCAGATTGATGGTGGATGCCCGGAGGATGTAGCTATATTTACATGTATATTGTCAATTCAAATGCTGATCATGACTTATTTCCTTGTATTGCTCTCTAATGTTCTGTTTTGCTTCTTGCTCATGTGTCGTATGTTTTGTGCTTTTTATTATTACTAATGTTCTGATTGTCTATGTCTCTTTTTTTTTCTTTTTATGTATGTACCCTCCGTTAAAATTGAAAATAAAAAATGTATTAAAAGGAAACTGTGACATCTGGCAGCTGGAAGTGTCTGAAACAGAACTTGTCCCTTAGTACACTGGTGGGTCAGTGAACGTTAGCATTCCTCCACCATTTACAGAGCAAGCTAGTCGCCTCTGCAGAGGGGTGTCTTTGGGAAGGGAACATTTCGCAGAGCCTAGTGCCCTGAGTGACTTAAATGGTCCATGGAGGCCACCAAGGGATGGTAAAGGCTAAGACCTGACGCAGAGCAAGGTATGGTTCCTCATATTAGATGCATGGGTAGAAAGGGTTATGAGAGGATGCCCTAAGTGTCAAGCACCTGGGGCAGCTGACCCACCTGCACCAATTATCACACAAGAATTTCCCAAACAACCTTGGGTACAGGAAAGCAAAGAATTTGGGAGCCTTCTCGATGGCTGGTACATTCTGGTCATGGTAGGCAACTTTTCCAAGTATCTGGAAGTAGAGATAGTTACCGACACAGCTTGGAAGTGGTGATCCCCAAGCTGGCTAAGATTCTAGCTACTCATGCCTTTGTGCAGAAGTTGCGTGGGGCAGTTCATGCGCACCCTGAACAAAGCTGTACGCAGTGCCCATGCCCAACACCAGCATCTTGAATGGGTGTTGTACTTATATGTCCGGGACTACAGGCAGACACCTCACTCCACCACTGGTCAATTGTCTACTCAGCTCTGTACATGTCTTCACGTGAGAGACTCCATCCCGCACCACTCCTATGGGCTGGTTAGCAATGATTTACATAAACTCCTAACTGAAGAGTATTAACTTCAGCTGTGCATTGTACTTGGGCAGACCCTGGAATTTCATAATTCTTTATCTGAGTATGTAAGTAATATTCCAGGGCATAGCGGTTTGCACACCCAGCTGAACTCTTGATTCATTTTGTGGCCCTTATTACTCTTATCCACCTCTCTTGAAAACCTCCCGTCCCCCATCAAGTACGAGCTCTCTCTTCAGCTGCTCCAGCTTCCACGAGCATACTGCTCAAAAGGGGGGGTAGCGTTATTGGGATAGCCGTCTCCACTTCCTCCTGTCTAGTGTGTTTTTGCGCCTCCTGGGAGGAAAGGGGGCGTTGTCACCGGGGGTGGTGGAGGATAGTCCCAACCATCTGGGATCCATACCTTCCTGCTCCCATGGTACATAGTACTCCGGGTGTTCAACTGAAGCCAAACCACGCCCCTGACATACAATCGAACTGCAGTGTTATGTGATTGTACAAGGCCTGTAATGACGTATGAGCTCCAATCCCGTGGGATGGGCAGTTGCCACTTCCTGCTACGCTCTTTGGCCCGTTTGACGGTGTTACTCCCTATTAAAGACTGAGAAATATCCTGAAACGTGTGCCTAGATACACCCTGCACCTTGAGCAGGTTGCCTAAACAATGTTGCGCAGGGTGACCTGCTTTACTATCTTGGATGCCATATGTAGCCCAAACAGTCCGCAAGGTGCACCTGGGACCCGCTGGTGACTATGCGCTGTATACATCCAACTGCGCTTTGGATTTGCCACTACAAACCACTTCGACCCAGTGCCATCCATTCGTTATGGGCGTGCCCGGGACCCTATTCTTGTGGCTGCATATGCTCAATCGCGGCCCTCGCCATCTACGTAATCGATTGACCGTGTTATTAGTTGCTCTAACCAGCACTAGTGTACGTGACTGAATAGTCCGTATGTGTGTTGAACCTGGCATGGGTCGCACCCTTAAATGTCGAGGGTGCTTTCTCATGCCAACTCAAGAGATTCCTCAACGGTGAGGGTGTTATTGTTTTTCCTATCATAATCTCCACTGTTCTCATTCACTTTACAATTAAATACTAGTTTTTTTGTAGGCCACTAGCAAGACCCCATACATTCTCTTTCGTGTTTGCGTTACACTGTGGAAGAAACAACGTTGGCAGATAACTCGCCATGAAGCTGCCCACACTATGCAGTTTTGCGTTTTAGTACCACAACAGTAGTTTCATGCGTTGGTGCTGTGTGGTATAGTCCAAAGCTAAGATTTACCTGCCGCATTCTGAAATGCCCCATACTTTTCTTACTCGCTGGAGCAGGCATCTCCAGCGAGTAGCTTGTGAGCTACCAGAGCTCTCCAACCTGTGAGTGACTCTCCTGGGTGCAGTATTATTATAGAAGGTTATTTTTTTTGGGGGGGGATTGAATTATAATCTGTATACCAAAGGTACAAAAGCATGTATTCAAGACGAAATTGTGCTTGTTTTCACCACTCATAACTGATGTTTGGAGAGAATTGATGAATTGTCACAATGCCTTTAAAGCCGTTATTGAGTAGGAGAGATTCATTCCTCATATTATTACCTTGGGGCTAGGGGGCTTGCAGCAATGGCTTTTATACATTCCCCCCTATAGGGGCATTCCAAGTTGACGATGTTTTGTTTTGTTTACTTTACTGATGGTAACCCAGCTGAATGCATTGCTGTCATCCCTGCTGACAATCTTAGAAAGGGGTGGTCACCACACATCACTACTATCAGTAGCCCGGGATGATTTTCATTTAACCCAAGTAGATCCTATTACAGAAAAGGATGGAGACCCCTGAAACAGCGGAAGCGAGGGGGTCCTTCAAACTAACTCGTTTGATCTGGTCGCCCTTATGAAGTCAACAGAACAAATACTGGGTCAGGTTTTGACAAATCTATAGTAGGCCTAGGCGCCCCCTTGAGGCGTGTGGATAGTGCCAAAGCCGTGTGATTCTGATGCCACAGCATTAGCTGGGGGTGGGGTGTCTCGTTTTGTGAATTATTTTAAAACGACCCCAACGAGCAGTACGACCATGATTTCTCTTCGGAACAATAAACCCAATCAGCTGGGGGCATGCTCTGTCTTATGTCGACCTGATCCCAATGTGGTATGCTTTTAAGCTGCTGCATTAGTTAAAGACGTCGTTAAGCTACCACCCTTGTGAGCCACTGCCAGTGGTCTGAAACAGGGGTGTCATTGTTTAGGTCACCACCGGGGTTAAGGTTACATTAGCTCCGAAGTGGTGACCACAGACCAAGAGAGTCCGATCAGTGCTGTGGAGCGTGCAGCTCAATGTCAGGCTCCGGTATTGCTCCAATAGTTAATATTGTTCCACAACTGGATGTGGGTCACATATATTACCGATTCCAACGCTGGGCAATGTATTCTTGTATAGACACGTGCTTTCTGCTGATGAAACAGGTGGTGCAGGGCTTCTATCACAAGAGCATCTGCAGTTTGTGTTGTTGGCTTTCACTTTATTCTTGCTATCATAACTTACCGAATCCTGCCTAATTCAAAGGTTTGCAGCCCGACCAGAGCCCTTCTTCCTGGTGGACTCACCTAGCCACCTGTGAACATACATTCACAACTACCGTATTAATTCCCAGTGCAATAACCAACTGTTCAGTTTACACAAAGGATGCCCCCACTATTGATCCTACGAACTGGTATATACCCTTTGTTCCGCGCAACCGGCACCAAGCAGTCTAGACCTGCGCGTTGATTTATCCATCTAATGCATTATGGGCGTTGTAGTTTGGTTCATACTAATCCACCCACATGTGTCTCGAACCTGGGCCCCGTAGCTCGATGTGCCATAGGTACTTGAGCTGTGCTTCACCAGTACTTTTAGCTTAAGGAAAGCAATGAGGCCCTTGTGGGTGTAGCGCGGCGGGGCCTGTGGACTAAAAGGCCGCAGCAGCGCTGGAAATGAGGTACACTGAGACTGGTGATAGTTTACTGGCCAGAAGACCCCGAGCGGTCTCCTGCCGTTTATTTATCCCCTCGGGTCGTGCCCGCTCCGAGGGGTGTATGCATGCGTGTGTGTGTTACAATGTAGAGAAGAGCCCGAGTGGCTCTCTACATCCCTCCTCTCTTTTAGTGATCAACCATCAGGTTCTTCAGGTTCTGGGAGAGGTGCACACAAAGTCTTTCAGTCTTTGACTTGGCGCAGGGTTCGGCCGGAGACCATACTTCTGGCTCCGGGAGCTGGAACTAACCACTGCGTCCGATGGTGCGTTCGGGGGTGACCCAGTCACCGTGTCCTGGCAGAGCCAACCTGACTCAGGGACAATCTCCTCCCTCTCGACTTGCGAGCTCCTCGGTGAAGAAGCCATCAGCCCTGGCGAACCAGATGGGGTAAGACTGGGGGTATCATCGGGACTTTCCGACTCTTCTTGGTCAAAGTTCTGATCGTAAATCTTCTTGAAACTGGACACATTCCTTGTGATGACCTGCTGCCCTCTCTGGGCAGTGACCATGGTTCCTTGAATGTCCACCACAGTCCACCTTTCTGGCTCATAGGGTGTCCTGAACTTCCAGCCAGGGTGTCTGTCCTTGACCACAACACGGTCCCCTACTTTCAGCTGCGGCTCTTGTGCCCGGCGGGCTTCACTTGCCTTCTGATTGGTCATCGTTCATCTCGCTTGGACAGCTTCGTTGTCCCATGCTGGGGGCTTCCATGTTGGATCCGTCGGGATGCTGTCCCGTGGGGGCCTCTTGAAGAGCAAGTGGGAGGGAGCACACTTGGTGGTACTGTGTGGCGTCTGCCGGTAAGCATCAAGGAACTGATCAAGTGCCGCTTCGGCATCTTCCCCTTGGTCCACAGCAATGCGCAGGGCCCGGTTGAGTGTTCGCATGAGACGCTCCACCTCCCCATTGGCTTGGGGCCACAGAGGGGTGATCTTCCGATGGTGGATTGCTTTTCTCTCCAGGTACTCTTGGAATTCCCGGCCTTGGAACGGGGGCCCGTTATCCGTCCGAATTTCCTCCGGCAGGCCCATGAGTGCAAAAGTCTTGTTTAGGACTCTTTGGACATGCGTGAACGCCGTTGATGCCACCACCTCCACAACCGGGAACTTTGAGAACGAGTCGACCATCACCAACATGGTGCGCCCATCCGGAAAACTCCCGAAATCAAGGCTGATCTTGGTCCATGGGGTTTCGCTGGGCTCTTCAGTGATCACCGGCGCCGGCGCCGGGTCTCCCCCAGTGATTGTGCAGGCATGACATTGCCTCACCATTTCCTCTACCATGGAGTCCATAGCTGGGAACCAGACCTTGTTCCTTAGCCTGGCTTTTGTCTTTGCCATCCCTTGGTGTCCGACATGCGCCAGCTGAAGGATCCTCCACTGTAGCCTCTTCGGAACGATGATCACGTGTCCCCTCAAGATGACTCCTTGCTCTCCCACACTTAGTTCATGGCGTACTTGCCAGATCTGTTGTCGAGCATGACTGTCCTCCGCTCTGAGTGCCGGAGCCCCGTCCATGAAGTGTGCCCAACCGTTACTCAGAAGGGTGGCTTTCACCCTGGACAGTGTCTCGTCTTCATCCGTTGCGTGACCAATTTCCTCGAGCGTCATGGCTGTGGGACACGCTTCCTGCAAGACCATTCTCACAAACACCTCAGAGTACACTACATCCGCCGGTGATCTTCTCAGCGGCAAGGCTTCCGGGTGTCGCGATAGGTAGTCTGCCGGGTTGTGTGCCCCAGGGTGGAAGACAACTTTGAAATTGTATGCCGACAGCTGCACGGCCCATCTCTCTATTCTTGGGGGTGCCAGTCTAGACGACCCTGCAAAGAGGGGGAGTAGTGGTTTATGGTCGGTGACCACCTGGAATTCCTGGCCATATAGATATAAGTGAAAATGTTGGCACGCCCATTTTATCGCAAGGGCCTCCCTCTCAATTTGGGCATACCTTGTTTCCGTGTCCGTGAGTGCCCTGCTGGCGTACGCCACGGGTCTCCAAGTTTCCTGACCATGCTCTTGAAGGAGGACAGCCCCAAGGCCTACTGGGCTGGCGTCGACGATCAGCTCGGTGCGCCGCCCCGGGTGGAAGTAGGCCATAACCATCTTGTCCAGGAGTGCTGCCTTGATGCTGTTGAATGCCGTGTTGGCAGCCACAGTCCATTCCCACTTGTGGTCATTGCGTGTAAGAGTGCGGAGCGGTTCTGACAGGGCGGCCAGATTTGGAATGAATCTGCCACAGTATGTGGCCATGCCAAGAAAACTTCGTACCTCCGTGGGGTTCTTCGGGGTGCTGGCTGCTCGGATGGCCACGGCCTTCTTGGGGACCACCTGTAGGCCGTCCCTGGTGAAGGTGTACCCGAAGAAATCAACCGACTCCTGGTAGAATGAACACTTTGCCTTATGAAGAGTCAGTCCGCAGTCTTCAAGTCTCTGGAGGGTGGCCCGAAGGTGAGTGTTGTGTTCTTCTAGGGTGTTCGAGAACACCAGGATGTCATCGCTCAGGTTGATCACACCCTGCAGACCCGACAGTGCTTCCCTGCTGGCGTTCTGGAAGGCTTCGGCTGCCGACGACACCCCGAAACTCAGTCTCCTCCTGAGGCCAACGTGTGTTGAGAATGTGGTGATGTACCTGCTCTCAGGTTCGAGCTCCAGCTGGTGGTACCCCAGCGTTCAAGTCCAGCTTCGAGAACCACTTAGCTCCATTCAGATCGGCCACTATGTCGTCCATGGTGGGCGTGATGTGGCGTTCCCTCTTGACAGCCATGTTCGGTAGCCTCATGTCCACACAGAGCCGGATGGCTGCGGGCTGCTTTGGTTTGGGAGCCACGACCAGCGGGGACACCCACGGTGTTGGACCGGACACTTTCTCGATCACATCGAGGTCCTCCATCTTCTTCAGCTCTTCTTCCACTTGCGGGCGGAGATTGAACGGCACCCTCCGGTGCCTCAGGGCGACTGGCCGCACGGTGGTGTCGATGTGGAGCCTGAACCGTTTCCCTTTTAGCTTGCCCAGTCCAGTAAACAGTGCTGGGAACTCCCTCAAAATGGCTTCAGTGTGGGAGTCATGGATCTGGTGGGCAAAGAAGTCTAGACCCAGGTCTTCCGCCATATGGCAGCTGAGCAGCGTGCCTTTTCTCCCTTCCGTGATGTGGAACCGGGCCTACGTGACATGCTTTCCGCTGGCGATACTGGCTTTGATGACTCCTCGGAGGGGAAGTGGATCTGTCCCTCCATAAGTGTATATTCGGGCCTTGGTGGGTGCGAGCGGGGGCCGTGGTGACAGACGGTCATACTGCTCCGAGTCCATCATGTTGACGGATGCACCCGTGTCGATGAGTGCCCGTACGGCCGTTCCTTCTACCAGGACAGAGCACATCGGTGGCGGCCTCCGGTGTTTGTCGGACCTGCTGACAAAAGACACGACAAACACTTCATCATCATCATCATCTTCGAGGGCGAGACAGCGTTCCTGTGGCGTGTCATTCCCTGTCGACGGCGTGTCATCGAGGGAGACCTGGCGCAGGCGTTGCGATATACCCCGTGACCTCGGAGGAGCCTGCCTGGACCGGCCGCTGCGACACACCTTGGCGAAGTGGTTTATCTTCCTGCAGCGGGAGCACGTCTTTCCTCTCGCTCCGCACACGGCCGTCGCCGAGTGGTCCTCCCCGCAGTAGCCACATGGCCCTCCGGTCGTCGTCCTTGGTGCCTGGCGAGCCATGTTGGGGCGCCGTTGGATTGCCTCCACCCTTTCCTCTTTGACGGGCGCATATCTGGATGCGTGTGACGCCGCGACAGGCTTGTGCAGAGCAGCCTCCATCTCATCAGCCCGGACGTCCGACAATTCGTGAGACCGGGCCAGGATGAGGATCTCGTCCAGAGTGATCCCTGGCTGTCGAAGGATCAGCTTCCGCAGCAGTTTTGAGCGGCACCCTTGGATGACTTGGCCGCGAATCTCCTCCCTCTGATCTGGGAAAGCACACGTGCCTGCCAGCCTGCGCAGTTGCGCGTAAAACATGTCCATGGACTCGGTGTCCGACTGCGACGCCTGTCTAAACTTAAACCGCTCGAAGTCGGGGTTAAGTTGAGGGTCAAAGTGCTTGTTGAGCGCGGCGACCGCCGCCTCGTAGTCGTCATCATTGCCTGTGTTGGGGAGCGTTTCGAAAAGATCGTAGATCTCTGAGCCTCCGCAATAGATTAGTAGCGAACTCTTCACGGTGCCATCAGTCTCTCTGGTGCCCTTGAAATAGTGGTTCAGCCGTCTGACCCATGCCTTCCACCATGGGGCCGCCGTGGCGGGGTCCGCTGTTTCGCTGAAGGGCGGCAGTGGGGCGACAGCCGTGTGACTGTGTCCTGGAGGTGGTGCATGAGCACCCCTGTCTGGATTGCCCCCTCCGGCCTGCGGACCGGCAACGCCATCCGGAGCCTGGTTGCTCATGGCACCTGCGCGCTTGGGTGTAGGTGCGGTGGCACAGTCCTGACGCTAGGGTCCTGTGAGTAAGCTTGAGCGCTGGCACCTGACCACGTGTGGCTTATTGTTCTCCTGGCCCTGTCCTCCTGCTCATATGGTGGTGGGTGGCACCCTTCTTGCCCACATGGGGGGTACACAGGTGGTGTGTTGGCTCTGTTGCTGATGGTATGCCTGGCTGGTTTTCCCCCTTGGTCACGCAGACAAGCTTCAGGGCTGCTTAGTGTGCTGGAGGCCTGCTGGCCTGGGCGGGTTTCTGGGCCTTTCAAGGAGATGCTGGGCCTCCGGCTCGACTGACTGCCGGCAGATGGGGAATGCAGAGGCCTTGTGTGAGACACCCTTGCATGCTGACACAGTGTCCCAATGCAGGCGGCCTGCAATACCGCTACGCGCCACTGCAGGGGAAGCCCTTTCTGGGCCTGCCACTCACCGGTGACGTCTTCAGCCACAGCACACACTGCTGGCTTGAGCATGCTCCCGCTGCTCTGGGGAGGCGTGCGGGCGAGTGCAGGGCGTGGCGGAGGTCGTGGCGCCGATTCAGGTGTGGGCCTCAGCAGCGGCGGCAGGGTAGGGCGGATGACACATCCTCGGGCTGCCGACGACGTCTCACGAGGGCGCTGGCCGAGCTCCTCACCGCGCACCAGAATGGAGCTGCGCGGGTGGGCTCCGCAAGCTCTCAGCAGGGCAAGGTCTTGGAGGCGGTGCACGCGTCGATCGCGACCGGCCTCGTCGCCAATGTAGCGCGGCGGGGCCTATGGACTAAAAGGCCCCAGCAGCGCTGGAAATGAGGTACACTGAGACTGGTGATAGTTTACTGGCCGGAAGACCCAGAGCGGTTTCCTGCCGTTTATTTATCCCCTCGGGTCGTGCCCGCCCCGAGGGGTGTATGCATGCGTGTGTATGTTACAATGTAGAGAAGAGCCCGAGTGGCTCTCTACATCGGGGACGCGACCTTGGTGTCTCTGATGTGCTTGACGTTCTAACGATCCCACCGACGCCTGACTAGCACTGCATGCAGAGCAGGGTGTAGTATGGAGAGTTCTAAATCTCGCCCCACCACCCGATCTGTGGAACAGGAACCCTCACATGTAAACCCACGCTTACCGCACGGCTTCTGCCGCGACTGCCCTACGCCTCTGGTCCACGATGCAGGAATCCAGGACAAGGCCCTCGACTGGATCCGCTCCTTCCTCTCTGGCAGGATGCAGCGGGTCAGACTCCCCCCTTTCCTCTCGGACCCCACACCTACCACCTGCGGAGTCCCCCAGGGCTCCTCCCTCAGCCCGACGCTCTTCAACGTCTACATGGCTCCACTCGCCCCCATCGTCAGAACCTACGGACTCAACATCGTGTCATACGCAGACGACACCCAGCTCATCCTCTCCCTATCCAACGAGCCCAACACCGCCAGACGCAACTTTCGAGAAGGCATGGAAGCCGTCGCCAAATGGATGAAAAACAGCTGCCTACAACTAAACACCAACAAAACAGAAGTACTCATCATGGGCCCAAACCCCGATGCCTGGAGCGCGCCTGGTGGCCCCCCGCCCTCGGAAACCCGCCAACCCCCACGGACCACGCACGCAACCTGGGAATCATCCTGGACTCCGAGCTCAAAATGGACCGCCAGATCAACTCTGTCTCGTCTTCCTGCTTCCACACCCTCCGCCTCCTTCGTAAGACCTTCAAATGGATCCCCCTCGAACACCGAAATACCGTCACTCACACCCTGGTCACCAGCAGACTCGACTACGGCAACGCACTCTACACCGGAATAAACAAAAACCTCACCCACAAGCTACAGAACATCCAGAACGCCGCCGCAAGACTGGTCCTCAACCTGCCAAAACACTGCCACATCTCCCAGCACCTGCGCACACTCCACTGGCTCCCTGTCGAGGCGAGAATCACCTTCAAGATGCTCACCCACGCACACAAGGCCCTCCACGGCACCGGACCAGCATACCTGAACAGCCGACTCAAATTCCACGCACCCCAAAGGACCCTACGATCAGCCCAGCTCTCCTACGCCGTCGTCCCCCGCACCAGAAAGACCAGATCGGGAGGCCGCTCCTCCTCCTTCCTCGCGGCCAAAGCATGGAACGCCCTTCCGCTCCACCTCAGACAGACAACATCGCTCCCCATCTTCGCAAGAAACCTCAAAACCTGGCTCTTCGACAGACCCCCTCCTTGATGGATGGAACCTGCACCCCCCCCACCCCTAGCGCCTTGAGACCCTTACGGGTGAGTAGTCGCGCTTTAACAAACCCCTGATTGATTGATTGATTGACACGCTGTGATGTCATGATACCATCTTGCCGCTTTCTTTTTCCATATAGCACAAACTTGAGGAGGCACCCAGGCCCCGGGCGGACCTATGTGTGCTTGTTAGTCCAGGTACAAAGAGGAAGAAACCTCCCTGACTCCAGCCGCCCAAGAGCAAAGTATCATGCCACGGGGTGGGCTGCTTCCCGAGAGCACCGCAAAGCTGGCCTCAGGTACTTCCGGTAGGCCTGATTTGCTGACCGTCCTGGTCTTGTTGCCTTCCTAAGTGCCCATCACTTGTTCCTTGGCACCGCCGTCCTGGCCGCGGGTGCCAATCTGTCGGGACCAGTGTGCTCCTCCCGTGATTCTTCATCGCTCTTTGTTTGCTGCTGCTTCTGGGCACCGCCGTCCTGACTGCACGTACCGGTGTGGCGTTCCTTCGTCTCGTCTGCCCGACGGCTCTGGTCCGCCCGCTGCTGAGGGGGGAGGGGGTGACTTTCTGACCCGACTGCTTCGAGTAGGCTCAGGTGCCCTCTCCCCGAGCCGCTGGTGCTCCGTCTCATCTTCGCTGGCGATGATGCTCCCAGGCTGGATCCGCGTCATCCTCCCATTTCATGCCTCTCCAGGGGCCTCTTCAGGGGCGCACAGCCCTGGTCCAGCCCACTTTGCGCAGCAATGTCTCTGATGAGGCGAGGTTCCAAAAACGCCTCCCGATGACCGGTTCCCGCCGTCCGCCCGGTGCTTGTCCGGCTGTTCGATTCCGTCTTTTTCTTGCAGGGGGGGTTGCATGCTTATTCTGGGCCTTGCACCCCTATTTAACCCCCCAGCTGCTTGCCGCTTCGTCCCCTGATTGGGGGGGCCGTCGACTACCTTGGGGTGACCAATCCTGGGCGCCCCCTCTTTCGTGGGATTCCGTGATGAAGGGGGGGGAGGGGTTTCCCGCCTCCGGGCGGCGTTTGCCCCGGGCCCCCATCGGGTCCAGCTGCACCTTCCACGGCCCGGGTTTCCACAAACTGTAAACGCTGCACCGTTTGTACTGTGCTCATAGGAGGCAGGCAGAATCTGAAAACAATGCACTGTTTTTATGGTGTGTCAGTAGACAGATGCAAAGTGTATAACACTGCACCATTTGTATTGTGCTCTGGAAAGGCGGACACAAATGTTGCACCATTTGCGTTGTGCTCTGTGTAGCAAGCACACACTGTAAACACTGCACAGTTAGTATTGTGGTCAGGGTAGGCAGATGCAAAGTGTGAACACTACACCATTAGGTTTGTGCTCCACAAAGACAGACACAAACTTCAAATACTGCACCGTTTGGCAGAAGGGAAACGGAAGGAACCGGGCTCAGGCACGACTCAAGAAGGGGCAGTGCTGGGACAGACAGGCAGACTTTGCGTTCCCAGGTTTAGGGTGGATTGACCTTTAACCTCATCTGGCAAAAGCTTGGTGAGCCAGGAGCACCAAGGCCTGCAGAGCTGCCCCTAACGATCTATAGCTTTATCGCTGCCCGCTAACACCACCTTTCACTTCTCTCTAGCCACGCGGGGGACTCCATCAAAGAGACCACGCAATGCTAAGGAACCGTGCAAGGATGCTGGCCACTCCGGGGAAAGTAGAGCATTGGCCATCGAGCGCTTCCCAGCCTGTAAGAATTATTATTTTTTTTTTGCCTTTTCTACTTAATTGGCACCACCTTACGGACGAAACACTGTCCCATGTAACACACTTATAATGCAATACCATGGAGTATCATGGTACCCTGTATTGCGGTGCAAGGGGAGGAGCGAGAGATGGGTCCCATGCTCAGCTCTGGACATATGTGTGGCGACATGAAGGCCCTTCACTACATTTCGCATCTCACAACTATTTATTTTCATGGCTGAAACAAATGTGACTCTTGTGCTCGAGTTGTGCGTGCTGCAGCAGCCGTCTCTCAGGGTCAGGCTTGTAGACAATGGCACTAAACGACTTATTTTCTTTGGACCAGTCCACCTGGGCACACTGGCGCGTTTAGGGGATGTGGGGAGGCCATGGTATCAGATCAGCTGCGTAACTGGGCTACAGCTGCATCCTGCTCAGGATGCTGGTGGCAGCCCAGCCTGCCCCTGCCTCTTCTTTTCAGGAAGGTGGTGTGGGGACACGCCTGGTGCTGGAGAACTCCAACAAGGGGGCTGGGAGACCTACTAATCTGGACATACTAAAACAGTGCATTGCAGCGTTTCACAGGTGAGATGCTGAAATAGTACAGTGGCATAGCGCAAAATGATGACCCTTCCCCTGCAGAATGTGACAAGGGCCCCTGACCCTGAGTCTCCAATATCTCCCAAATATTCATAGGCTTTGGGCTGAATGCAGGTGTCCAGAAGGGTTGGGGATCCCCTGTGCCGCAGGGGATTTAGGGACCTATGTTATGAGCCAAGGGAGCATTCAGAAAATTAAAATACCCTCCACTTTGAAACAAAGCTCTTATGGCACCAAGCAAGCGTAGCAAGTCATCGCGACTCTCTCCAGAAGAGCTTGTTTGTCTCTTCCATCCAAGCATTTATCCGTTCATCTTTTCATCCTTCCACCCATCCGCTGACATCCACCATTTCACCTTTACATTCTGTCATCCGTTCAACCTTACATCCAACATTCTGTCTATCACCATTCCTTTCATCCGTTCGCCCATCCATATCCAAAACTATCCATCTATCTCCAGACCTATCCATCCAACATATCCATCCTTTCACTCACTCTTCCATCCTTTCACTTATCCATCCCCCTTTCATCCATCTATTCTTTCAGTCATCTATCCTTTCGCTCATCCAGCTACTGCTTCACTCATCAATCATCCTTTCACTCCATACATCCATCCATCTTGCCTTTACTCATCCACCATCCACCGTTTCACTCAGCCATCCACCCTTCGACCCATCCATCCACTCATACATCCTTCCATTTACCCTTTCACTCATACATCCTTTCACTCACTCATTCATCCACCCTTTCATTAATTTGTTTATCCATTTACGCTCTCACTCATCCATCCACTCACCCATTCATCCAGCCATCCATCTAGCTTTCCTATCACTCAGCCATACATGCTTTTACTCATCCATCCTTGCAACCATCCTTTCACTCATCCATCCATCCATTCACACATCCAGCCATCCACCCTTTCACTCACTCCATCCATCCACTCATTGATTCAGCCATTTACCCTTTCATTCATTGACCCATCCTTTCACTTACTCATCCCTCCATCCTCTCAACATCCATTCATCCACACTTTCTCTCATCCATCAATCCATCCATTTATCCTCCCTTTAAATTATCCATCCATTGTGTCAGTCATCCATCCTTTCACTCATCCATCCATCTTTTCAATCATCCACCCATTCACCCTTTCAACCCGTACATCCATCCAGCCTTTTACTTCATCCATCCACCATTCATCCATCCATTTCCCCCTTCACTCATCATTCACCCATCCAGCCTTTTACTCCATCCATCCATCCATCCATCCATTTACCCCTTCACTCATCATTCACCCATCCACCCTTTTACTCATCCATTCATCCACCATTCCTCCCTTTCACTCATCCATCCTGTCACTCATCCATCCATGCATCTATCCATCCACCCCTTCACTCACCCACCATTTTACTCATACGTCCATCCATCCTTTCACTCACTCACCTTCCCATCCTTGTGTGTTAATTATGAGCATCTGTCTGTTGAATAGCAGACAAAAGAGGCCCATCAAAAACCCCACCCCCTCCGTAGCTGCTGAAGCGGGAGGGGTTTGACGACGCCCGTGTTACGAGCCCTTACATTGTAGTTACAAAAATGCAGATCTGGTAACTGTATAATTGTTGAAACACATCATAGGCAGCCAGCACACACAAGGCATGAACATGATAGCCTGTTACATTTATAGTTGCCACTTTGCATAGAGAAAAAATACCGGTCATTAATTAGCTGTTGTTTCAAGAGCCTGCAAAGGCCCAGACATTATACTAAATAGTACTTTAAGCAGAATCGTATGTATTCATTTGTACCATTACTTTTCTGTCTTTGTTTACTTTAATTATTACTCGGAGATCGTTAACACAGCACTAGGTTACATTTAAAAGTGATTTGTATTTATATTTGCTGTTTGAAGTATGTACAGACAAGGAAACGAAATACCAACTTTAGATCATTTTGCTCATTTTTGTACCAGCTGGTGGTGTCGGTAGAAAACTGCCGGCCAGTAGAAAACTGGTCAGGTGGCAACCCTAGTTACATTTGGAGGCATTTGGACTGTATGACAGAATATCATCTACAGAAATATCGTGACACAGAAATATTGTGTCAAAAATATAGTCAACACAAATAACAAGTTTACATACTTTGGGGTCGATTCCGATTCGGGCCGGAAGCGCACCTAACACTATTCGTCCGGAAAAAAACCCAGCCGAATGCGTGTTTTCCGACCGATTCGAACAGTCGTCCCAACGAGCAAGTAAGATGCGCATAACAGCCCAGATTCCGAGCGAGCCGTACTTACCCATTTCAGCTCCTGTTCCCCGCCCGAGCCGGATCCGTAAACGCCGAATCGAGTCGCACGGAAGCAAATACACAGCACCTTCCGGCCGGACTAGTACGATGCACACTCCGTACGCGCCGAACCCGTCGCTACGTCCGGCACGTCAGAGCATCCGGGAGAGCTGTACATAAGCTCCGATTCGCGACACAAGAGGATCCACGGCTACGAGACGAACAAGCCAGCGACGAGTAAGAGTCGAAGCCACGAGAAACCCGAACGAGACGAACAAACCATGAATCCCATCGCGCAGGTCCTACCAATACTCTACATCTATTACCGGGACCGGTACGGACGCGTACGGCGAAGACGGTAAGTCAAACACCCACTACACAAAGAAACGACACGTACCCAACATATGTCACACACACATAGGGATGCAGAAATGACGTACACTAGCAACAGCATAACCATAGGGGCGGGATGGCTACCACCAATGCCATACACACCCATAGGGTGCTGGATGCCTACCACTACCACCACCCCTACTCAGGGGGGCCTGGATGCCTGTCACTACTACCATCCCCACCCATAGGGGGATGGATGCCTACCACTAACACCACCCCTACTCAGGGGGGCCTGGATGCCTGTCACTACTATCATCCCCACTCATAGGGGGATGGATGCCTACCACTAACACCATCCCCACTCATAGGGTGCTGGATGCCTACCACTACCACCACCCCTACTCAGGGGGGCCTGGATGCCTGTCACTACTACCATCCCCACTTATAGGGGGATGGATCCCTACCACTACCACCATCCCCACTCATAGGGGGATGGATGCCTACCACTACCACCACCCCTACTCAGGGGGCCTGGATGCCTACCACTACCACCACCCCTACTCAGGGGGGCCTGGATGCCTGTCGCTACTACCATCCCCACTCATAGGGGATGGATGCCTACCACTACCACCATCCCCACTCATAGGGGGATGGATGCCTACCACTACCACCACCCCTACTCACGGGGGCCTGGATGCCTACCACTACCACCACCCCTACTCATGGGGGCCTGGATGCCTGTCACTACTACCATCCCCACTCATAGGGGGATGGATGCCTACCACTACTACCATCCCCACTCATAGGGGGATGGATGCCTACCACTACCACCACCCCTACTCATGGGGGCCTGGATGCCTGTCACTACTACCATCCCCACTCATAGGGGGATGGATGCCTACCACTACCACCATCCCCACTCATAGGGGGATGGATGCCTACTACCACCACCCCTACTCAGGGGGTCATGGATGCCTACCACTACCACAACCCCTACTCATGGGGGCCTGGATGCCTGTCACTACTACCATCCCCACTCATAGGGGGATGGATGCCTACCACTACTGCCATCCCCACTCATAGGGTGCTGGATGTCTACGACTACCACCACCCCTACTCAGGGGGGCCTGGATGCCTGTCACTACTACCATCCCCACTCATAGGGGGATGGATGCCTACCACTACTACCATCCCCACTCATAGGGGGATGGATGCCTACCACTACCACCACCCCTACTCAGGGGGGCCTGGATGCCTGTCACTACTACCATCCCCACTCATAGGGGGATGGATGCCTACCACTACCACCACCCCTACTCAGGGGGGCCTGTATGCCTACCACTACCACCACCCCTACTCAGGGGGGCCTGGATGCCTGTCACTACTACCATCCCCACTCATAGGGGGATGGTTGCCTACCACTACCACCATCCCCACTCATAGGGGGATGGATGCCTACCACTACCACCACCCCTACTCAGGGGGGCCTGGATGCCTACCACTACCACCATCCCCACTCATAGGGGGATGAATGCCTACCACCCACACCACCCCTACACATAGGACGGGTAATGCATGACACAACCAGCGTACTCCAACATAAGGAATGTCTGAAAATACATCCCACCAACACCATGACAAGCGTGTGTAGTCTGTGCCAAATGCCTACAACACTGAACATGACATTGAGCATACAATGTGACCCCCTATCACATGTGTCACACATAAATGTGTGTGGCCTCCACAATGCAAGCAGACCATGACCACTGTGGCAATGGGGTATAACACCCCATCATCACAGTGACCAAAGGGTAAGTGTGGGGTCCATAGCTGAAGCCCAATTGAACATTGTGGCAATGGGGTCTAAACACCCATCACCACAGTGACCAAAAGGTAAGTGTGGGGTCCATAACTGAAGCACATTTTGAACATTGTGGCAATGTGGTTTAAACCCCCATCATCACAGTGACTAAAAGGTAAGTGTGGGGTCCATACCTGAGGCACATTTTGAACATTGTGGCAATGGGGTCTAAACCCCCATCACCACAGTGACCAAAAGGTAAGTGTGGGGTCCATAGCTGAAGCACATTTTGACCATTGTGGCAATGGGGTCTAAAACCCCAACATCACAGTGACCAAAATGTAAGTGTTGTCATGGTAAAAGCTGCAAATGCCAAACAGCATGGATGATTCCTGGTCACAGAACAACAAACACATCTGTGGCATAGTAGTGCTTGTGTCCCATAGCAACATACATTGGGTGAGGCAAACAGTGCAGTGCTAATAAGATATACCTTTGGCCATGTGCAGACAAACATCACCCATGGGGGCTGACATTGTCAACATTCGTCAATAAGACAATGACAGAAGTGACCATCATAATGCAGCCCCACATATCTGCACCAATGGACATACAAATGTAGATATCCTGTGGAGACTGTAGATGTGAGGTGAACAAATACCATACCATGGCAGCAATGGGACATACAAACCATGATCATTGTGCTGACTGATGACCTAGGAGTCCCAGGGACAGCAGGGGAAACCCACCAAACAACATACAGCCAATGGCACACTAAAGATATGCCAATGCAGTGGTGCAGATGCACAAACACAAACAGGCAGCCTCACACTGCATATCAAACACAACAGGTGATGGGGGGGTGTGCCAGTGTCCCCAGGCAACCACACAACACATGAGGAGGCCTGAATCCCAATTACACAGATGTGTATACAGTGCCACACAAAAGTAACTCATGGATCGGATTCCCCTATGTGGGCAATCAGGCATTGTTAGATGAGAGGGAGCCCAAATGACACATGTCACACAAGCTTGTAGGAACAGCAAATAACACAGCAAGAGACAGACCCACCACAGCACTACCCCCAGGGACCCCACATTGTGGTGACCCTGGCCTGCATGATAATCCCACTGTGATGACATAGCTAGATGTCGTTCACACTGTGAACCACAGTCATGTGTCCTGAGCAACAAACTACCATCACACATACACAAGCACAAATCAATCAGCACGGCCTGTCAGCCACTGGCAACATGGAGGTAGGGGTCTAGCCGTGCAACAACTGTCATTTGCACACACTCAACACCACACACCTTGATCTCCACCAATGTGCAGCAGTGAAGCTCACATGGACTGGTGACATTGCACATGCACCCATGACAATCCCAGGGGTGGTGGTGGGAACTAAGGTGCAGAAACCCATCACACATGGCCAGTCAACAAGACTCGTGAATGTCTGACACACTGCACAGTACGCCGTACATGGGCATGACGTGAAATCCACCACAATCAATGGGATCCCGGACACAGTCACACACCAATGAAGAAGTCAAGGTCACCCACAAAGAACACACATAGACAACTTCCAACATTGCAGCTCTGACCCTGAGGAGTGGCAGCAGTCACACACACAACGTGTCACAATCACTGAAAGCTAACACAAACTGTAAATTATATGACTTGTGTAACCAACAAGTGCCAAGGGGAATCCTGACTGTGTCTCATCTGCGTTTGCCCACAAACTCAGCCCTGACAGCAAACACACCTATGGATGACACCCTGATGACCAGTAATGTGCCATGCACCCACATCCCAGAGAACCCAGTGCGAAGATTTGGGGGAACATAGGTCAACTCAGCAAGCATCACAAACAGGAACATCACTAGGGATCCCAGCCTGCGTTGCAAAATGGAAGTGAACACACACAGACATGCTCACACAACACACACCTTGGGCTCAGGCAATGTCACGGAATTACACACTGCCATGAGGGGACTCCACTCCTGTGTAAGGAAAGCTGTGCGATACGTTGTCTCTGCAGGGCTCTATCATGTCAGCAGTACAATTGGTCACTTAGTCAAGAATTAGCACAAAATGAAGGCTCTCGTCACATCAGCCTGGTCATGGGAGTGTCACCGAAATCATCTGCACAGATCCAACACACATGTATAGCAAGTTGCACTGATAACACAGATGAGTCCTTCCCCATTGATGCCCAAACTTGCATGTCCAGTGGAGATGGTCACACGGTCAGGGAAATAGACAAATTGAACAATGGCAAGCACAACTGATGTGCAGGGGTGTAAGCCACAGATGTGATATTGCAAATAAATGTAGGAAATCCCATTGGCAAATATTGAAAACATGACACCCTCATATTGCTGCAAAGGATGACATGGCTACACACCAGGATAGGACACATTCCCCCTGGACCACATGGGGTCCTGCACAGTAACACTTAATTTTCATGATATCAAAAATCACCATCACTGCAGCAAGGGCATGGTTAGCATCATCAACATCATGTACATCTGAAGCAAAACCACCAGAGAACAGAAAGGAGCTTTATTCAGCATATGTGTGTGAAATAGAAAAGTCCAGAAAAAGACAAAGGCCAATGGCCAGTCCAACAGTTAAGTCCAAACAGGGTGACAGTGGCAGATGTCACCCTTTGCTTGCCTGCACTGATACGGACCAGGGACATTCCCCTCGGAGGGGCATACGGGGGGGCAGGCCAGGCACCGCAGGGACAGGATCAGGGCTCACCAGAAGGAGGCAGGGAAGGGGTGACTGGTGCTGGAGAGTCACTGACAACTGCAGTGGAGGTGTCTGACATGGTGTGTGCCGGCACAACTGGGGGCATGAGTCAGATGGTGTGGGTGCCGGCACGACTGCAGTGGTCTGGCCAGATGGAGTGGACAGGTTCCCCACTGCAGTGCCCAAGTCAGACGGGGTGGTAGTGGACTCCACTGCAGTGCCTATCTCCAGGGGAGTAGAATGGGGTTCAGGTAAGGTGGGCAGGACAGAGGGGGAGGACACGGTCTCCACACCAGTGGCACAAACATGTGCAGCGGGGAGTGTGAGGCTGGAAGAGCAAGTGGTAGGGGGAGAAGGCCGGATCATTTTGGGGATGGTGTATCTGTGGGTGGGGGAACCTGGGGCAGGGTGTGGTGGGGGAACCAGTGTTGTGGGGGCCTGAGGGATGGAGGAAGGAGACTGTGTGGTTGAACTGCAGGGCGGTGGCGGGGTCTTGCTCTTCCGGGACCGGGGGGACTTGCGTGTGGGGGCCTTAGTTTGTCTGTGCCTGGGGGAGGGTGTCCAGGGGTGAGGGGCACTCCCCTCTGTGTGGGTGGACTTCCTCTTCCCCCTGTATGCTGGATCAGCTGGATCGGAGGGGAAGAGGCCGAGGTCACAGAGGAAGAGCTGCTGTTTAGGTGGGGTTGCAGGTGAGGCAAGGGAAGGGGTCTTTGAGGGAGAGGATTTGGAGGACTGCGGAGTGACTGTGGATGCCTGTGTGTGTGTCTGTTCCCCATCCCCTGTGGGTGTGGTATCAGTCCCCTAAGGATGCTTGCGTGCACATTTTGCCTTTGTTTTGGGTGTTTCTGTGCTGCTTGTGTCTGTGTGTTTGGGTGATTGTGCAGGTGTGCATGTGCTTGGGACAGGTAGGGTGCCAGGAAGTGTGGATGGGGCAGAGGTAGGAGGGGTGAGGGACTGTTGGAGGAGGGACACTGCTGCCGTCAGGGAGGAGTCCATGGACTTTTTGCTCCTCTGTAGGGCAGACATGCCAGATGAGATGCCCTCCATGAATGACACCAGCTGTGTCAACAGAGTGGTGTGTGCATGGAGGACACTCAGCATAGCTGTCTGCCCTACATGGAGCTGGCGAAGTAAGTACACAGACTCCTCATTCAGGGCAGCAGGGGACACAGGGGCAGGGGGTGCGGTGCCTGGCATGAAGGAGACACGCTCCTGAACACGGGAGCCTCCACGGACTTCTGGAATGGGAGCCGATGGGAGGGCGGTGGTGGTGGTAGTGGTGGTGGCGGGGCCAGCCATACTAGCTGGGGTTTGGTGGCTGCTGACACCCACCTCCACAAGGGAGTCATCCTCCGAGCTGCTGTGGTCCTCAGCTGAGGTGGATGGTGCTTAGGACTCCTCGGTGTGGCTCCCCTCGCCCTCCGTGCCACTGCGTCCCTCCGACCACTCATCGGCTGCTGACCCAGTCTGGCTCTGCAGCTCCTCCTGGTCCGTGGAGCTGTCCCCTCCTGTGGCCGTGGATGTATCTGCAAACAATTAGGGAAACAGACAAACATCAGTCACCTGCACTGACCGCACACACCACAGTAAGTACAGCACATTACAGAGCAAGCCCTGGCATCCTTAGTTGAACATTGCCAAAAGTGCTCACACAGATTAGGAGAAGCCAATTGTCAGTCTGATGGTCAACCATGGCACTCACACCCCTCCTGGCCTTTGTAGTAGGGTTCTGTTCTACCATATAACACAGACCTATGTACCTTTCTGCTCTGCCCATGAAACATGGCACTCCCATATAGGCTCCACCAGTCAGGCCCTGATAGATTACCTGAGCTGTCCATTTTTCTTTTAGCCTTTTAGTACCTGTCACAGTGGTCCACCCCCCCTTAGATACATACACTTAGGCCCAAGCCCTCACAGTGGTCCACACCCCCTTAGATACATACACTTAGGCCCAAACTCACCTCCTTAGATGCACACACACATGTAGGCCCAAGAGGCCACTGCCTCATGCTATCATTTTTTAATACAACAAATCTTGTAGGCCTTTCTGACCTGACAGCAGGGACCTGTGCCATCCACCGCGGCACCAGCACCGCCCTTGTAAATATCCACAGTCACAAGAATAAGGTTAGCCCACACGTATGTGACACTCTGCTGGTACATCTTGCTCTTTCACAAGCAATGTTTGCAAAATTTTAACTTATGAAACTTTCCACGCTTGCTCCACTGAAACTGAAAAGGCAGCTACGTGACAGAGAAATAATATATAAAATCTCAATTTCTGAGCATCTTATGGTAAAAGTTATCTTTTTCTTATGTTTGCGGTCAAGAGCACCGACCACCTGCTAAAAGCCCCTGTTTTCACCATGATACCACTTCTCTGTTCTTCAAAAAACTTTCCACAGTTACTGTAAGAATGTGTGGTCAAGGACCCACGTCAGGGCCCACGTCAACTGTGGGTAGGAGTTCTGCATTAAGCCATATAAAAGGTTTGCACCCATGTCCACGCCCTGAACTCTTCATACCAGTGCATTGCATGGGGAGGGTTCCCGGTCGGCCGTTCTCCTGATCTTGGGCCTAGAACTTCTACTCTCAAGGTGGTAATGCTCTTTTCTGATTGCTAGCCTTTCGGCTTTGTCAGCCTCTCTAATTTAGCTCATCCACACCCAATTCATTGCATTTATCCTAGCTTAAACTGTGTAGCCTTGGATGGTTCTTGCTCTCTTATTTAAGATTTGCCTTCTGGGCGCTTGCCTATTCATGATCCCTCTTTTAAGACTTGTCCCATAGGCTGTAGCTCACGGATAGATAGTTACATAGATCTTTGTGCTTCACTTAAAATATGATTAGTAATATTGTTGATGCTTTCATTTTCATCCTGCTCATGTGTTGAGGAGCAGCATTAAATGAACAGTTCTCGGTGTTACTGAATTGCTTAACAAAGTGCCACTGTATTTCACACCGTTGTTCCTTCTTTTCAAGTGAACAAGCAGAGTGCGGGTCGTGCTCTCATGAGCCGGTAAGCAGAAGGGTGTGACCACCCATTTACCCTCAAACAGCTTGCACCCATCTGTCTGGTGCCTGCCGGATGGTAATACCCCAGTGTGGACACATGCACCACCTACCCAGTTGTTGGACATTGCAGGGAACACGGTGAAGTATGTGAACATGCACACATCACATCTCTTGCCACTGAGTCAGTACAGGTGTTTGGATAAAGGGATGGCCAGAGTCTAATTTGAAATGCATGTGATGCATACCAGCACCAGACACCATGATGCACCCATGTCCTCATAGTCAATGCCACAATGGGGTGCATGTTGCACATGTCACTCCCCTGCAGGATCACTCTTAGGAAGTTTAATGCCATGGCACATGCATGCCTGCAAAGTCATACATCACTGTCTCCAGTCACATGGGCAGGGCAGCCAGCCAACAACAGTCTGCACTGTGTCACAATCCTAGGTCATGGGGAATGCAAGTTCTGTAGCTGACAAGTGCACATGTCCATCCCCCCACACCACATCATCTGAACTCTTATTTGTCCACGTCATACCAATTGGACATATGGGAGACATGAAACACAACTCTCTGAACCTGAGCACCTCACAGTCTGCTGTGAATGAAAAACAGCTGCCTGAACTTTTCAGTCGCATGCACCAGTCTGCACAGTCAAGTGATCAAACACCTATATGACACCAAAGTATCGTCTCTCATGGTCACATCTCAGATGGCATGCTGAGCCATAACCGATAAACACCCCAGTAGTCCTGACAACGAAGCCACAGCACAATGACACAGAGGCAGACACCTGAGGGAACATTTCACTGAGCACAACGTGTCAGCTGATACACGGGAGTGGGAGTACAGAGTGTATTGTATGCCCTGGAGTAGGCATGACTGTCCTGCTCCACGTGAAAGAGGGATGAGCCCTGGACAGTAGGCAGGTGGCTAAGCATGTGTGACACACTTGATATACATACTCCTGAGGCCCAAACATTGTTCCCACCCGCAGCATGGGGGTGTGCCAAATACCCCAGGCACATGTGGTGAGTCAGATCAGCAATTGGAACACATATCAAAGTTACACGCAGATTACATGTCAGAACTCAGGCATTGTGTAAGCAATTGACCCACCCATGAAGCCCACCACAAAGGTACGGTAACAAATGCTGTCCCCCACCCTGAGCTAAGCAAAATGCAAGGACACAGTACCCAAGTGACACAATTTCCATATTGTAAGGGCCGCACCTGGGTATCAGATGAGGAGTGGGCATGTCACAATTGAGGGACATGGGTCCTGGACCACAAGACTGATGTACTGTGGAGGTTTAACCAGGCCAGAGGAGGGCACATAGCATGTCAGACAAAGTTCACAGTGCAGTCATGGACTCACCCCCTCCTTGCTGCTGTCTGGCCTTCAGAAGACCACCGCCAGGATCCGGAGCATGTGGGGGGTCAGGGTCCGGTGTCCGCCCCTCCTGTGAGGAGGCAACAGCTTCAGCTGGACCCTTGCGATCCTCCGGGTCCAGCCCCGAAGGTCCTGCCACCTCTTCTGGCAGTTGCGGATCCGGCGCTTGTAGTCCCCCAAGGATCATACTGCCCGGACGATGGTCAGCCAGATCTCCTGCTTCTGGTGGGCATCAACCTGTGAGGATGACAAAGTGAAAAAGGCCATTACTACACATGCAACATATCCGTGCATCACACAGTTGGATATACATGTCTCAATCACAGGAGCATATGATGTACACAGGCAGTGCAACTATGGCTATGAACAGTTTACCAGCAGTTACTAAATGGTATCATTGCCTGGGAAGTAAAACCTTGTTGGAATGCACTGTTACTGCACTATACCTGTTCAGTGCATGTAACTACACACTTTGGGGGGTGAGAACTACTCAGTGAGCATGCTAGCCACTGGTGTGCACACTGGAAGTCTTGCTAGTCAGACAACATGCACATTTAGTAAGGCAGTGGACAGCACACTCACCTGCTCCCCTGGTTTCCCATACAGCTTGCTGTACTGTGGAAGGAGGCTGTCCAGCAGGGCCTGGTTCTCCTCAGTGCTGAAGGCTGGGGCTCTCTCCACAGTACGTGCCATTGCAGTAGCCAGAGGATGCGGAGACAGCAGCAGTGTTGGTGGCAGATGTCGTCCTGGAGCATGTAGTGCAGTCAAGTGAGCTCTCAGGGGAACAGCCAGCATTATATGTGTTCTGCAGAGGCAGATAGTGTCCCATGTGTCAAAAGTGATAGGTCCAAGTCGTTTGCATCTTCTGAATCTGGCCAATCCATGGAATTGCACCACTTATACACGCCCACAGCATCCTTCAAAAGTTAAACTTCATGACACCCATGAATTTGCAACATTGTTGTGGCTGGCCAACTGAATTCACTGCATCAGACTCGTTAAAGCTTCGAAAACGCGTCCGTTGCAATGCCAGGCCCTATCCAATGCGTGTGCACCGATCGGACCATTGCTGTACAACGCGTATTTCAAAAAACAACGCGTACCCGTTC
Source organism: Calotriton arnoldi (assembly GCA_963921515.1). Classification (NCBI taxonomy): domain Eukaryota; kingdom Metazoa; phylum Chordata; class Amphibia; order Caudata; family Salamandridae; genus Calotriton; species Calotriton arnoldi. Next base: position 592,118 of record CAWUFW010007961.1, read on the forward strand.
ACATCACATGCAATGTCCAATGCGTGCGCACCGATCGGTCCATTGCTGTACAACGCGTACCCGCTCACATCATATGCAATGGCCAATGCGTGCGCACCGATTGGTCCATTGCTGTACAACGCGTACCCGCTCACATCAAATGCAATGTCCAATGCGTGCGCACCGATCGGTCCATTGCTGTACAACGCGTACCCGCTCACATCAAATGCAATGGCCAATGCGTGCGCACCGATCGGTCCATTGCTGTACAACGCGTACCCGCTCACATCATATGCAATGGCCAATGCGTGCGCACCGATCGGTCCATTGCTGTACAACGCGTACCCGCTCACATCATATGCAATGGCCAATGCGTGCGCACCGATCGGTCCATTGTTGTACAACGCGTATCCGCTCACATCATATGCAATGGCCAATGCGTGCGCACCGATCGGTCCATTGCTGTACAACGTGTACCCGCTCACATCATATGCAATGGCCAACCCGCTCACATCATATGCAATGGCCAATGCGTGCGCACCGATTGGTCCATTGCTGTACAATGCGTACCCGCTCACGTCATATGCAATGGCCAATGCGTGCACACCGATCGGTCCATTGCTGTACAACGCGTACCCGCTCACATCATGTGCAATGGCCAATGCGTGCGCACCGATCGGTCCATTGCTGTACAACGCGTACCCGCTCACATCATATGGAATGGCCAATGCGTGCGCACCGATCGGTCCATTGCTGTACAACGCGTACCCGTTCACATCATATGCAATGGCCAATGCGTGCGCACCGATCGGTCCATTGCTGTACGATGCGTCCCTGTACAAGTCACTCGCATATGTCACCATGCTTGTCACTGGCGAACGTATGCCAGCCACATTTACTTGCCAGGGACTCAGGGGCACACCTACGACACCACAGCCTGTCCACACTGTATCCTAAGGCATGTAAGGCTGCATTACCTTTTCTGTGTATGGGGGTCAACATGTGGTTTTTTGGGTGGCACTTGGGGGCAGCCACTCCCAGGCTGTGCACGTGTTCATGGGGACAGAATCCTTTGTGTGTTGTGCACATGACCACTGTGATGTGCAACTGTTCATTTCAGAGCATGTGGCATGGTCACATTTCCAGGTTGTGTATGTGTATGTCATGTCACATACCCCCTGAGTCCCATGTGGGAAGGTATGTACGTCACAGGGTGACCCATTGCCACAATAGTGATGGCCCTCCACAGTCTGTGTGCATGTTGTGTTTCCGATGTTTCTGATTCCATGTGCACAATGGGAGACAGTCTCCACATCCACGTTGTTTGTGCATGGACTTTGATGTTGTGCGTGTGTGTGTCACGGACGTCCATGTCTGTCCTGCAGAGGCAACAGGGGCCACTACCTGTGAGAGTCATGGTTGTTTTGCTGACATGTACATGATACGCCATGTCATGCCAGTGTCCATGTGGCAATACAGGGTCCCTGGGAATCTACCTGTCAATGAGCTGTGATGCCTGTGGCACATCTGTCCTGACATGTCACTGTGGTGTGTGTTTGGAAAGTGACAGCAGTAAATGGGTACTGTGACACAGCCTAATGATTTCCCATAGCACAACCTGGAACTTGTTGTCAACACATGTTGAACTGTGATGTTAGATGTTGGCCATGTAGGTGCCATATATGTCCATACAGAACGGCACACACATCAGGTACTTGTGTCTCGTAATGATGTATCATGTGATATTGAGTATGGTCAATGGCACATATGTGGGGTGACTGACAATCTTTCTTTCTTCACCTATGCATTGCAGGGCACCAGCTGTCCATAGACCATTCCCTGACCTTGCAACGATGGTGGAACGTGACTGCATCCGACGGTACCGCTTCAACAGGGCGCAGATTGAGGAATTGGCGGTGCAGTTGGCCCCACATTTGCAACCTGGCCGGCCATACCCTACAGCGCTGACCCCCAAGGTGAAGGTGATGGCAGCCCTACACTTCTTTGCCACCGGTACCTTTCAACACACTGTGGCGTCTGCTGGTGGGATGTCACAGACTATGTTCAGCCGTGTGCTACACGATGTTTTGGAGGCAATGTTGAGAAACCTGAACCAGTACATCTATTTCCCTAAACGTCAACAACTCACTGACGTCAAGAGTGACTTCTATGCCCTGGGGAGGATGCCACATGTCATTGGCTCCATTGATGGGACACATGTGGCTTTGGTACCACCACAGGCACATGAGCAGGCATACAGGAACAGGAAACATTATCATTTGATCAATGCTCTGGTGGTATGTCTTGCAGATATGAGCATCACACATGTGTGTGCCCGTTTCCCGGTTCGGCACACGATGCCTACGTGATGAGGAGTAGTCGCATCCCGAGGTTGATGTCACAGATGCAGAACCAGCGTGCCTGGCTTGTCGGTGTGTACTGACTTTGTACCATTGTGTGTGTTCTGCTATGTTGTATTCCGCCCTCTTTCCCAACTCAGCTAATGTGCAATTGTCTGTCTGTAGGTGACTCCGGATACCCCAACATGCTGTGGTTGCTGACACCCCTCAGGAACCCTGTGACACCAGCCCAGATGCGCTACAATGAGGCACATGGTCGGACCAGGAGAGTGATCGAGCGGACATTTGGTCTCCTGAAGAGCCGCTTCCGCTGCCTGGACAAGACAGGAGGGGCCCTCCCATATGCCCCAGCAAAGGTGTGCAAGATTGTCATCGTCTGCTGCATGCTACACAACCTGGCAGTGCGGAAGGAGTTGCCTCTCATCCTGGATGACGATGACCAACATCCGCCACCTGTGGAGGATCCTGGCCTGGGCCACGATGCCAGTGATGATGATGATGATGATGAGGGTGATGTCCGCACACAGCTCATCACCAACTTCTTCAGCTGAATGTGAGTATCCAGAGATGTCATGTCAATGATGTGAGTTTGCATGATATGTGTGGGTGGTGCTCTGGTGCTGTTTGAGTGTGGCCATGTGCTACTTGACTGGATGCGTCAGCGATGTGTCCTTACAGGTAGTCTGTACTCCCCAACAGTGTTGACATGCTAACTTGGTTTTGTGTAGGTATCTTGTGACATGTATTGGGCATGAGTATTGCAGTTCTGTCCTGTTCTTCAGTGCTTTTGACTGTGTGTCATGTCTGTCCTTCACAGGGTGCTTTCAGAGTTGTTTGGTCAACTTGGATCCCCCTACACCATGATTCAGCTTTCAGGGTGGCAGCAGTCGTTTCCCTACAGGTGATGTGCCACACACCCCTGGACTTTATTTCTTCTACACTTTTTGACTGTGTGGCCTCTGCCACGTGGGATTACCTTGCATTTGTAATGGAAACAACATGTTACAAATGTGTAATAAACCTGTGCTTCACTTTGGGATGTGCGTTGTCTGTGGTCACACATCTGACTGACATTTGCTTACTGCACCTGTGGGCTAGTTAACACAGACTCTGAATAGGTGTGGTGTCTGTGCATTCCACTGTATTTCCTGGCAACATCAGTGTAGGCGATGAGTCAGATGGCCCTGGTGTCTATGTGTTGTGTAGCCCTAGTGGTGTGTCTCCCTCATATGTGTCACGTCACCATGACTCACATGACGGTGTTGAACTTGCTGTGGCAGTTAGCATGCACAGTGTCATTTAGCAGATCATCATCTCCATGACAAAAACAACGTTGGAATCACAACAGAGGCAAGTATGGTGTATTAGTGAGTTTATTTACATACATGTGTGAGGATAGTGCACAGGATGGTGGGTGCTGTACATTGGTATTGGAATCCAAAGTTCCCAGATGAGTTGGAAGTGTTGGTAGCAGAAATGTCCTGAGTAAAGTCCACAGTCATCTGATACATTAGTCCAACTTAAACTCCCCATGTCATGTGGGAGAGTTGTGTTGCATTCGACAGGGTGAACAGTTTGCACACAAAGGAGAATTTCCAGAACAGGTGTTGGGTTCCTGGGGGATGTACATGGCCATCGGCCTCTCAGTTGTCCTTCCTCGGACGACCCCTCTTCTTTCTGGGGGGACCCTCACGTGCAGGCCGCTGCGGTGCAGAGGACTCTCCACCAGAGTCATCCTCCCTCCCTGTGGCAGTTGTAGTTGTTGCGGCACCAGCTGTTGTGGGCACACAGGGAGGTGTGGACATGTTGGTGCTAATCTGGCGGAGGCATGTCAATATGTCCCTCTGCACCGCTGTCAGTTCTTCCAATGTGTCCCACTTGGACTCCATGCTAGACATGTGTGTCTCCACACGGGACATGTGTGTCTCCACACGGGACATGTGGGAGTCCAAGCGGGCATGATGGGCAGCCTGCTGCTGTTGAATGTCCTTGAGGATCCCCACTACCTGGCTGACCTCTCCGGTGCTATTCTGGTACGCCTCAGCAATGCGTGCCAGTTGTGGGTCATCATGCAGTCCAGACCCCTCTGTAAACAGCGACCTCTGCCTACCACCCCTCCCACCACCCCTGGACACACGTGCGGGAGCTGCCGTGGCACGCACAGGTGACCCTCGGCCCCCTTGGGGGTTGGTACTGGGGTTGTTGTCCGTTGCTTCACGGTGGGCTGTGGCCCCTGTGCTGTTGTCATTGAGTGTCCTTGGTCTGTCCGTGTCGGCGGGGGTGGTCTGTGTGTTGGCAGATGTTGGAGGAATGGGTGCAGGGGGTGCAGATGGTGGTCCTGCTGGTGCTGCATGATGACTCACACCGGAGGTGCCAGGTTGGTCTTCGCCATCCGATGAGGGCAGAGGCAGTTCCACACCAGAGAGCTCAGGGTCCCCCGGAGCCTGGGACAGGGACTCCTCCTCATCTGCTGCTGTTTCCCCATCATCACCTGTTTTTGGAAGAGACACACAATGTATGTTATGTTTCTGCAGGCATCAATGGTTCAAACACATGACAGTTGTGACTGTACCTCTGGATGCGGCCCTGTACATTGTATTGTCCGAAGTTGTCACAGTCAGAGGTTGATATTGGTGTGGCTCATTGTCCTGCCAACCTGATGCATTTCAATGTGGATGTTGAGGTGTGTGCATGACCAGCATTGGTGGTATTTGGTTGACATCCGGACCTCCTTCTCCCCCAGCCCAGTTATCCCACCATGAAGCATGCCACACTTGCAGTGGGTGCAGGTTGACTCTCAGGATGTCAGTCAGTGGTGTCCTGCTGTTGGTTGGTGCCCAGTTCCCAGCAGGGCCTGGTACTCCCCACAACAGAGCACCATTGTCAGACATCTTTGAAGTGGCTTTTCACTCCCTGTGAGGTGTGCATGCTTCAGTGTGAGCTTGCTGGGCCATGTGGGTGGGGGATGTTGAGCTGTGACTACCACTCCCATCATGCTATTGCCTACACCCCCCTTCCCAGCATGCACATACTTCCTTCCTTTTGAGTGGACTTCACTGTGTGTGAGTGTTACAGCAATGGCAAGATGGCTGACAGTGTGGTCCTGTTGTTTGTTGGTGCACAGTTCCCAGCAGGGCCTTGTGCTCCCCACAGCTGAGGCCAGTGTTAGACATCTTTGAAGTGGCTTTTCACTCCCTGTGAGGTGTGCATGCTTCAGTGTGAGCTTGCTGGGCCATGTGGGTGGGGGATGTTGAGCTGTGACTACCACTCCCATCATGCTATTGCCTACACCCCCCTTCCCAGCATGCCCATACTTCCTTCCTTTTGACTCTGCTTCCCTGTGGGTTAGTGTGCCTGTGCTGACAGGATGGCTGACAGTGTTGTCCTGGCGTTTGTTTGGCTACAAGTCCCAAAAGTGTCCCTATGCTTCACACAGCATAACCCAGTGTGGTAGTTCTTTGTGGGATATTTAATTAGAGTGTGAGGCAATGCATTCTCCCAGGTGAGTTGTGTGGAGTTTGTGTTAAGGGGGTGTGTGGGAAAAGCTGCTGGTTACTATGGTCAGAGCTGTCAGTCCTCCTTCCCACACAGCCAGATATCCCACCATGGAACGTGCTTCCATTGCAGGGAGTGCAAGTTGGCTTTCAGGATGTCAGTCAGTGGTGTCCTGCTGTTGGTTGGTGCACAGTTCCCAGCAGGGCCTTGTGCTCCACACAGCTGAGGCCAGTGTCAGACATCTTGGAAGTGGCTTTTCACTCACTCTCTTGTAGAGCACGGTCCCAGGTGTGTTGTTTGGAGTTAGTGGAAGTGGTGTGTGTGTAAGGGCCTGCTGGTAGCTGTAGTCGGAGCTGGCACTCCTCCTCCCCCCAGGACAGACATCCCACCATGAAACGTGCTTCCATTGCAGGGAGTGCAAGTTGGCTTTCAGGATGTCAGTCAGTGGTGTCCTGCTGTTGGTTGGTGCCCAGTTCCCAGCAGGGCCTTGTGCTCCCCACAACAGAGCACCATTGTCAGACATCTTTGAAGTGGCTTTTCACTCCCTGTGAGGTGTGCATGCTTCAGTGTGAGCTTGCTGGGCCATGTGGGTGGGGGATGTTGAGCTGTGACTACCACTCCCATCATGCTATTGCCTACACCCCCTTCCCAGCATGCCCATACTTCCTTCCTTTTGACTCTGCTTCCCTGTGGGGTAGTGTGCAAGTGCTGACAGGATGGCTGACAGTGTTGTCCTGGCGTTTGTTTGGCTACAAGTCCCAAAAGTGTCCCTGTGCTTCACACAGCATAACCCAGTGTGGTAGTTCTTTGTGGGATATTTAATTAGAGTGTGAGGCAATGCATTCTCCCAGGTGAGTTGTGTGGAGTTTGTGTTAAGGGGGTGTGTGAGTAAAGCTGCTGGTAACTATGGTCAGAGCTGTCAGTCCTCCTTCCCACCCAGCCAGATATCCCACCATGGAACGTGCTTCCATTGCAGGGAGTGCAAGTTGGCTTTCAGGATGTCAGTCAGTGGTGTCCTGCTGTTGGTTGTTGCACAGTTCCCAGCAGGGCCTTGTGCTCCCCACAGCAGTACCCAGTGTCAGCCATCTTGTCAGTTCTTTTCAACTCCCTGTGATGTGAGCATGGTTCAGAGTGGTGTTGATGGGCCAATTGTGAGGGTGACCAATATCTGTGACTACCACTCCCATCATGCTATTGCCTACACCCCCTTCCCAGCATGCCCATACTTCCTTCCTTTTGAGTGGACTTCACTGTGTGTGAGTGTGACAGCAATGGCAAGATGGCTGACAGTGTGATCCTGTTGTTTGTTGGTGCCCAGTTCCCAGCAGGGCCTTGTGCTCCCCACAGCAGTACCCAATTCAGCCATCTTGTCAGTTCTTTTCCACTCCCTGTGATGTGAGCATGGTTCAGAGTGGTGTTGATGGGCCAATTGTGAGGGTGACCAATATCTGTGACTACAACTCCCATCATGCTATTGGCTACACTGACTTCACCAGCATACACAGAATTCCTTCCTTTCAGTGAGCTTCCCTGTGAGGTGGTGTTCTAGTGGTGGCAACATATCTGACTGTGTTTGTTTGTTATATTTGTGCCACTGCCTTGCTCTATTTGTTGTTAGGTTTGTACATGTCATGACACAGTTACATATCACTATGAGATGGCAGGTATTGTGTTTCTCTGACTAACATACACATCTTGGGATGATTATCTTTGGGTTGCTGTGGATTTGCTAAGGGTGCATGGTTTGACTATCCCCTTGACAGTGATGTGTGTGTATTGTCACACAATATTGGGTGTATTAGTTGTGTACTCACCAGGCTCTGGGATGTTTGATAGTCCATATACGCTCACTGGTGTCAGGATGGCCCGCACCTTCTCCTCCCAGGGCCTGAGGTATACTGGTTTGGCAGGAGGGCCACTGCCGGTGCGCTGACTCAAGATGTAATCCTTCTGTAGTAGGTCCTTGACCCTCCTGCGCACATCATACCACCTGTTCTGGATGTCTTCCTTTGTGCGCAAACATGGTGATTGTGCGTTCACCCTGTCGAC